>OX376706.1:11513097-12713097 GCA_947389935.1 Agrilus cyanescens
TATTTGAATCGTAGAATTTGGCTGTGAATGTGAATCGTCTAGTGTTAGGACCTTTTAATTACGTTGTGTTAATAGAATGTAGTAAGATAGATTCTTTTATGAGTTCCGTACAAGTTATATGTGCTAAATAAGAAAACACAAGAAATTTGAAACACAGGATTTATTTACATTATCTACATATTTACAATTGCCCTTGGTATCGGTTCGGGTAGACAAGCACCATTTTCTCTCTGAATAGGAGTTTTTCTGTAAAACACATGTATTAACAAGGCAAAAACAGTGTTAGTGGTTCAAAAAATCAAACCAAAACGAATACCTTCAACCTTAAAGTTCAAAAACCACAAGTCGTAAACGCGGGTAGCAATGCAAAGGAAGAAAGTGAAATGAAATACCGAAAACCACAGATTTCAAATAGTGACAGAGAACAGAAACTACGACCTAAATATCGGTCAGCGGTTATAACGCACCTTGGCATTGTGTATCGCCGGAATGACATTTTCTTATAATTTTTTCACCTATAGTCCACTAAATTTGTTTATTTGTGATATGTATTACCATCTTGCGTTCTATTGCGTGTATATTTGACAAAATAAAAATAACGAATTCTGCATATATGTTGTTTTCTTTCTTATATATGTACATCAATCAAAACAATACACATATGCATATCATATAAATGCATGCACCTGCAACATTAGTTATAATAATCACAACAGCAATTAAACTGTACCTCACGTAGCGTGGTCAGCTTATCCAGTGCCAAACTGGACCATAAGATTAAGAGACCCCTTGTCGTTGTTCGATATTTGGCAGGTAAAAGTGCCCAACTAGATAACTCCTAAAATAACTATAGATTAAGGGTTATTAACTCTCTGACTAATTTGTAACATTGTAATAATGACTAGGAATGAATATAAGAAAACCATGATATCCATGCTCAGTGATACCTCAATCTACAAAAAAATAGGTAAAGATCCGACAAAAAAGGATTCCAAGATTTAGCAAACGATTTAGTTAATATTCTGGAGACATGAGGAGTTGGAGATACCACTTATAGTCAAAGTTGCTAAAGACACATAATGCTGTATCACCAAAAATATATGGTCTACGAAAAGTTAATACAGTTGGGTGTAAACTCGGACCGTAGTAAATCGTATAAAGTTTCCGGGATATAAAATAGGAAGATTCGTACATCAACTGTTATCACCATTGACTGGACCTAAAAGATTCAATGTCAAGGAGTCAGCAGAGTTTTGTAAAGTAAGTCAGTAGTAAAAATGGAGAAAGACTATTTTCTTAAGCTAATTGACAGTTGTTTTAGTTTTTATGGGTGGACCAGCTACCCCGGTTTTGGCCAACATAGTCATACAATATGTCTTACAATTATTAGAAATAATCCTAGAATCACTACTATATGTATTACGTTTCTAAAGTTATATATGTTGACGACTCGACTTTTGCTATTCGTAACACAGAACAGGTTGGCTTACTACATCACTTCAACAGGGTAGACAATAAAATCCAGTTTACTATGGAAGTTGAAATGTAGGTGCTTACCATTCTTAAACGTTACGGTAATGGGGTATGAAGACGGATATTTAAGAACAAACTGGTGTACAAAACCTACCAATTCAGAACTTATACTAAATTTTATGTCTAATCACCCTATTTTTCAAAAACTGTCTGTAGCACTGGGATTATTACATCGTGCGGTTAACTTAAGTCATGATACTTTCCATTAAGATAACATTAAACGAATGAAGGTGTTGATGTTTGTACCGGGAATTATGAAATCAAGAAAATACGCCGCAATAAACTTTTTAATTTGTTTTTCTTTTACAAGAGACCGCATTCCATCACTTGCTGTTATTTAATACATATAAAGGTAAAAACTACTTAACCAAAAAAAAAAATGAACACAAAGAGGATACATATGTAGGTATATATAGTTTACTCCAATATGCTCTTGTATGTATTTTCTTGATATTTCAACGTGTTTCTTGCCCCTGGAGAGTTTTCCATCACAAGCGTTTTCCAGCATGATGATCGCTGACTCATTGTCCACATTCAACTCAGTCTGCTCAGTCACATTATTGAGTCCAAGCTCTTCGCTAATCCGGCGAATCCAACACAATTCATCAATTGAAGATACAGCTGCTCTGTATTCTGCTTCTGCGGATAATTTTGCTACCACATTTTGTCTTTTGGTATGCCAGACAATGGGGCCTCATCTGAGGACTAGAATGCCCTTTAGATATTGAAATATTCGCTTTATCATCAGTCAGTGACTTTTCATTGGCTTTACACAATATTTACTCAAATAGTTGACAGCAAAGCTTATGTCAGGCCGAGATATGGTGGATAAGTATAATAAGCTTCCAACTGCTTGTCGATAAGGCACAGAACAGCTCATCATTGCAAAAATTCTTTTCATTTGTTAACATACCTGGCTCCATGGGGGTTGCGGCAGAATTGAGTCTATCAAATTTGAAATGATTCAAAATTTTCTTGGTATAATGTGGCTGACCTATGAAGATTTCATTGTCACGTAATGTTACTTCCATTCCCAGATATGTGAATTTATTATTGATTTCTGCATTATAAGTTATAGCAAATCTTCTATTCAGTTTATCCAGGAGTCCCAATACTTTTCTTTCATTCTTGCCAATTATGCATCCATCGTCAACAAATATAATGATTGAAATACTTCTATCTTCATTGTAGAAAATACATGGATCATCATAAGTGTTTTGGAAACCTAAACTTTCCAAAAATGTCGTTCCAATCTTTTGAGGCCTGTTGCAGACCGTACATGCTTTTCAAGAGTTTACCGACTCGACCACTTCCATCATCGAACCCCTCAGGTTGATATATATATAAATATTCTCCTTTAGTGTGCTATTTAAAAAAGCGGTTTTAACATCAAAAATACTAAATTTCATGTTATGTGAAGCTGAACAGCAATCGTACCGATTCGTATCTAGCCACAGGACTAAAAGTGTTGAAATAGTCCATGCCTCGTTCTTGTTCAAATCCTCTCACAACAAGGCGAGCTTTGTATTTTCCCTTGTCTTTTTTTTTAAAATCCATTTGCAGGTTAATAGTTTTGCATGAGTTGGAGGATTGACAAGTTTCCAGGTTTTCTTGTTCATTAACGAATTGTATTCTTCACTTATAACCTTAGCACAGTTTTTATCTTTCATGGCTTGTGAGATAGGAATGTCAACAATTTCTCCAATCATTGCAAAATCTTTCCTATTGACAATAAAGTCATTGTATCTTTCTGGCATCTTTAATTTAATGCGGTCACGCAGATTTCTTGTTTTCTTCAGTTTGTCTTTCATCATCTGATTCAGAATTTTCTACGCTCATGTACTCAGAGGTATCATCTTCAATGTCATCTGATGATTGATCGTCATTTATTGATCTTATGGATGCTTCATTACTGTTGAATTCAACATCGGTCTTCATGTTATTTTGTTGAAAACTTGATATTTCATCAAATATTACATTCACAGAACTGATCACATCATTTTTGTCTGGCACAAAAATTCTATAGTTTGGTGAGTCCACATCATACCCTACAAATATACCTGGTTCTGACTTTTTGTTGATTTTACCTCTATTTTGTTTGTGAATCATGACATAACATTTGCTTCTAAATATTCTTAGTTTCTTTATATCAATCTGACGACCGAAATATAACTAGGCTGGTGTTTTATTTTTGATACTGGTTGTTTCTGACTGGTTAAGGGTAAATACTGCTTAGTTTACAGCTTCCGCCCATAAAATTGTGTTCAGTTCAAACGCTGGTGAATGTAGCTGCCTCCATTACTGTACGCATCTCTCGTTCTATGCGACCGTTCTGCTGAGGTGTATAAGAAGAAGTTATTCTAAAATTTTCTTTGAATTCGAATTCGAATTCTTAATTTCAGTCCCATTGTCAGATCTGGAACATTTTACTATTTTATCAAACTGATTTTCCACCAATTTGATGAAAATGTCGAACTTCTTCACTGCTTCAACTTTTGTTTTCAGAAAATATACTGTTCTAAATCGTGAATAATCATCTTTTAGTAAAAGAAAATATTTGAATCCCCCTAAGTATCTAACGTTCATTTCACATCCAAAGGTCTTTCAGCTACTTTGAGATTTGCTGGATGAGTAACTTTGTGGTGCTTGCCATAAACACATCCAAAGGTCTTTCAGCTACTTTGAGATTTGCTGGATGAGTAACTTTGTGGTGCTTGCCATAAACACATGCTTCACACACATAATCAGCCCAATCATCAATGATTTTATGTTATTCAGTTTCAATATTTCTTTAGTGTGTCTTAAGTTCTGGTGTGCTAACCGTTCATGCCATATTTTTATTGAGGTGTTGATTAGAGATTTTTCTGTTTTTATTTGGTTTTTGAGATTCACGGGACTACTTTCAATTTCTCGAAATACCATTCTGAACAGATCCCCATCACGTTCAGCCATTACTGCTATTTCATTGTTCATGTTGTAGAATTCATATTTTTGAGAATTCGCAATTTGAGAATGATCTTTGTCCAGCATCTTTATGACAGAAAATAAATTAAATGGCATATCAGGTACGTGCAAAACATTTTCCAAGACTATTCTTCTCCATTTATTTCCATCATGGCCTTCTAAGAAAACATCACCGATCACCGACACCAATTCCTTCCATTTCCGTAGCATCACCAATAATGACATGTATAGGATGATCAAGCTTAGTATAGTTTGTAAATAAATCTCTATGAGATGTCATATGTTGTGTGGCAGCACAATCCTGGTACCACATTCTATTGTAATCATTCAATGATTTGATGTGTGCAATGTCACCTTCGGAAAGACTTACTGTAATGTATGCATGCCTTTTGATTCTTGATTTTGAATATTCTTGGGTGTTGCAATGTTCATCTGGCCATGAGAGTCTTGTGCTTGATGCTGATGATTCAATTGAAATACAGCCATATACACCTCCAGTGGAGTTAACTTGCTTGCTGTCGTGACAATTTTGATTCTTTTTCTTTGGACAATCTTTGAAAAAGTGTCCTCTTTCATGACAATTGTTGCAGGGATATTTATTTTTGCAGTATTCTAAATATTTTGCACAAGGTTTATTTGTACAGTTTTTCTTGACATGTCCTTTCTGACCACATTTAAAACATTCCAAAGTTTTATTAAATTTGTCATTTGAGGGCTGAGTGTTTTTATTTCTTTGAGTATGTTTTGACAATAGTGCATTTTGGCTACTCATATGACTTGATTGGTTTTTTTGGTTTATTCTGTCTTCTTCTAGTTGTAACTTCTCAATTAAAGTAGATAAATTTTTATTAGTGCTGGGTGTACAGTCCCAACCTGAACGAAAGTTGCTAAGGCTTTCACGGTCGGAGCTTGTAGTCGGTGATGATTCCGGGCTGGTAGGCCGTGGTCCTGGCGATGTCTTCTTCGCTGACGTTTCGCTCACAACTGTGGTGAGCATCTTCGGAGCTTGGTTTGTAATCTAGGTCGTAGCTGTCTCGATTCAAACTGATCTTTCGGTGGCTTTCGCTGACTATTTATATTGTCGTTGTCGATACGGATGACTGGATCTGATTCGTCCTTGTTGTTACGACTGACTGGAGCTGAATCACTGGGGCGTGCCGTGTGCGATGAATGTTGAAGTCCATCTCGTACAGTGTGCCATAGTGCAGGGATCCAAGTTCTATTGATTTTCAGTGTTTCTTCTTTTCGGTTGAAGTTTTCCTTGTGTTTGTATATTTCGATGGCCTCTCGTTGCAAGCGTGTGTGATAATGTAGAGTTGTGTCGAGGATTTTTGTTTAGGCGAAGTTTATCTGATGTCCTGGTTGGAGAGCATGTTCTGCTACAGCCGACTTCTCGGTTTGTCCCAAGCGACAGCATCTGTCGTGTTCTTTTATTCTTGTAGTGGTACTTCGTTTGGTTGTTCCGATATACACCTGTCCGCAGCTACATGGTATGCTGTATACTCCTCCTGATGCCAAGGGAGGTCGTCTGTCTTTGGTGGAAGTGAACACGTGTTGAAGCTTCTTCGTAGGTCGGTATATAGGTGTGATATCCATCTTTCGCAAAATCTTCCCAATGCGATCAGTAACGCCATTGATGTACGGTAAAAATACTTTTCCCACAGGTGTTAATTGAGTAGCTGCTCTCTTTGAATGGGGCCGCGGTTGGATGGCCCGTTTAATCTCCTTGTTTGAGTATCCATTGGCTTGCAGAACTTTGGATAGATGGTCTAGTTCCTTTCGCAGGAGTTGTGGCTCACAGATTCGTTGTGCCCTTTCTACCAAAGTTTTGATGATCCCTCCTTTTTTCCTGGGATGGTGGTTAGAATTTTTATTCAGATAGCGATCCGTGTGGGTTGCTTTGCGGTAAACCTGATGTCCCAATTGTTGGTTTGTCCTACGTGTTACCAATACGTCGAGGAAAGCCAGCTGGCCATCTTTTTCTGTTTCCATGGTAAACTTGATGCTAGGGTGTCTGCTGTTCAGGTGTTGTAGAAATTCTTGCAAAGCAACTTCGCCATGGCTCCATACGACGAAGGTGTCATCAACATACCGGTACCAGGTTGAAGGTTTTTTATTTATTTGCGGTTTCCAAGGCTTCTTTTTCGAACTTCTCCATGAAAAGGTTGGCTACAACTGGGCTAAGTGGGCTTCCCATGGCTACTCCGTCGATCTGCTGGTAGTAGTCACCCCTCCAGATGAAGTATGAGGAACTGAGGCAGTGTCTAAATAGAGCCGCGATGTTTTCAGGAAATATTTCGGCAATCTGGTCCATGACACCTTTGATCGGAACTTTCGTGAAGAGAGATGTTACATCGAAGCTAACAAGCCGGTCGTTGGGTCCTAAGTGTAGGGCTTTTAACTGCTTTATGAAATCCGTTGAATCCTTGATGTGGCTGGATGTGTTCCCTATGTACGGCTGCAATAACCCTGTGAGGTATTTAGCTGCGTCATAAGTTGGTGATCCGATGGCGCTGATGATTGGCCTTAATGGAATGTCCTTTTTATGGATTTTTGGAAGACCGTAGAGGCGAGGTGGAAGTGCTTCAGATCTTCTTATTCTCTTGTAGGTCTCCTCATCAAAAGCTGTCCTTGTAAGAGCGTTGGTTTGGCGTAGAATAACTGCTGTTGGGTCTCGAGCGAGTTTCCTGTAGGTGTCCGGTTGAAGCAGGCTCTTCATCTTATCACAGTAGTCTTCTGTACGCATGATCACCGTGGCGTTCCCCTTGTCTGCTTTTATAATGGTGATACTGTTGTCGTTCTTGAGGTTTTTGATTGCAAGACGTTCCTTCGCTGACAGGTTTTGTTTGGGTGTTTTGCTTCTTCGTAAGATACGAGAAGCTTCTACGCGAACTTCTTCTGCTTGATGTTCGGGCAACACTCGGATGGCAGCCTCTACATTGGCGATGATGTCCTCAACCGGAACTTTAGCCGGAGTTATGGCGTAATTCCCTCCTTTGGCTAGGACAGAA
This sequence comes from Agrilus cyanescens, assembly GCA_947389935.1. Classification (NCBI taxonomy): domain Eukaryota; kingdom Metazoa; phylum Arthropoda; class Insecta; order Coleoptera; family Buprestidae; genus Agrilus; species Agrilus cyanescens. The sequence goes on from OX376706.1 coordinate 11,520,606, forward strand.
GTTTCGTCTGCTGTTAAAATCCGGTCCGTTAAGTTTACTACAGTGCGCTTGATATCCAGATTATGCTGTTTGTGGTTCTCCCTCTTAGCCAGATTGCTGTACTTCTTCTTTTGACGTTCGTCGTTGCTTAACTTTCTTTTACACATACCATCGTAGGTGATTCTGTCAATTTTATCCCAATCGTGTTGGTCCAATTTGGCGCTGATTCTAAGGTGGGTGTTCAACAGTTGTTCGTCGACTTTGGCTAGTTCTCGGCGGGTGGAGTGGATTCGTTCTCTCAAGAAGGCCTTTTCCATGCGTCTGTAAATGCGATGTGCCTGGGCGGTGGTGAAAATCCTCTTTGCTTTCAGAAATTTCGGTGTAGTGTCCGTATCCCTGCATCGAAGTAGAAAGGTTAAGGAGCTGAGGTGATCCGCTTTCTTCTTTCGTAGATAATCCAGTTGGCGAAACCAATTAAACGTTTCCTCCCCGTAGAGGCGTCTGATATAGGGGAACGCCACGGTGATCATGCATACAGAAGACTACTGTGATAAGATGAAGAGCCTGCTTCAACCGGACACCTACAGGAAACTCGCTCGAGACCCAACAGCAGTTATTCTACGCCAAACCAACGCTCTTACAAGGACAGCTTTTGATGAGGAGACCTACAAGAGAATAAGAAGATCTGAAGCACTTCCACCTCGCCTCTACGGTCTTCCAAAAATCCATAAAAAGGACATTCCATTAAGGCCAATCATCAGCGCCATCGGATCACCAACTTATGACGCAGCTAAATACCTCACAGGGTTATTGCAGCCGTACATAGGGAACACATCCAGCCACATCAAGGATTCAACGGATTTCATAAAGCAGTTAAAAGCCCTACACTTAGGACCCAACGACCGGCTTGTTAGCTTCGATGTAACATCTCTCTTCACGAAAGTTCCGATCAAAGGTGTCATGGACCAGATTGCCGAAATATTTCCTGAAAACATCGCGGCTCTATTTAGACACTGCCTCAGTTCCTCATACTTCATCTGGAGGGGTGACTACTACCAGCAGATCGACGGAGTAGCCATGGGAAGCCCACTTAGCCCAGTTGTAGCCAACCTTTTCATGGAGAAGTTCGAAAAAGAAGCCTTGGAAACCGCAAATAAATAAAAAACCTTCAACCTGGTACCGGTATGTTGATGACACCTTCGTCGTATGGAGCCATGGCGAAGTTGCTTTGCAAGAATTTCTACAACACCTGAACAGCAGACACCCTAGCATCAAGTTTACCATGGAAACAGAAAAAGATGGCCAGCTGGCTTTCCTCGACGTATTGGTAACACGTAGGACAAACCAACAATTGGGACATCAGGTTTACCGCAAAGCAACCCACACGGATCGCTATCTGAATAAAAATTCTAACCACCATCCCAGGAAAAAAGGAGGGATCATCAAAACTTTGGTAGAAAGGGCACAACGAATCTGTGAGCCACAACTCCTGCGAAAGGAACTAGACCATCTATCCAAAGTTCTGCAAGCCAATGGATACTCAAACAAGGAGATTAAACGGGCCATCCAACCGCGGCCCCATTCAAAGAGAGCAGCTACTCAATTAACACCTGTGGGAAAAGTATTTTTACCGTACATCAATGGCGTTACTGATCGCATTGGGAAGATTTTGCGAAAGATGGATATCACACCTATATACCGACCTACGAAGAAGCTTCAACACGTGTTCACTTCCACCAAAGACAGACGACCTCCCTTGGCATCAGGAGGAGTATACAGCATACCATGTAGCTGCGGACAGGTGTATATCGGAACAACCAAACGAAGTACCACTACAAGAATAAAAGAACACGACAGATGCTGTCGCTTGGGACAAACCGAGAAGTCGGCTGTAGCAGAACATGCTCTCCAACCAGGACATCAGATAAACTTCGCCTAAACAAAAATCCTCGACACAACTCTACATTATCACACACGCTTGCAACGAGAGGCCATCGAAATATACAAACACAAGGAAAACTTCAACCGAAAAGAAGAAACACTGAAAATCAATAGAACTTGGATCCCTGCACTATGGCACACTGTACGAGATGGACTTCAACATTCATCGCACACGGCACGCCCCAGTGATTCAGCTCCAGTCAGTCGTAACAACAAGGACGAATCAGATCCAGTCATCCGTATCGACAACGACAATATAAATAGTCAGCGAAAGCCACCGAAAGATCAGTTTGAATCGAGACAGCTACGACCTAGATTACAAACCAAGCTCCGAAGATGCTCACCACAGTTGTGAGCGAAACGTCAGCGAAGAAGACATCGCCAGGACCACGGCCTACCAGCCCGGAATCATCACCGACTACTGAACGAAAGTGATATAATTTTGGAGGAAGAATGCTCAAGGTTTTAGTCATGATCCAATTTTTGGTAGATAATTATCTAAAAATCATCTCCCACCCCCTATTGACTTGGGGTTGTGGGAGGTGTTAGAGGGAGGTAATTACAATATATGAACGGTGGAATTAACCGTCGGTCATTGTTTTTTACAATTTTATACAACTTCAAAGTTTTGAATATAACTCATATTTTAGTTGATCACTTATTATATACATGATATTGCTTGTTTTTTTAAACTTTGAAAGCGGTTATTCTTAGTGTGTTACGAAAACAAATGTTGGGAACTACTTAACCAAAAAAAAAAATGAATACAAAGAGGATACATATGGATATATAATAAAACTAAGAGAATTTGTGGTGTATTCGTTGTGAAACATTTTTCAACACAATAAAAATTCGAGATGAATACAAAAACACAATTGGATAAGTTTCACACAAAATATTTAAATTTCTTAACTTTGTTTAGACAGCTACGTCATTATCAAAAGATACATGAAATTGTATTAAAGTTAAATAAAGTCTTAATCTATTTATAAGTATGGTTATTGGGAAAACCTGTAATTAAGAGTGGTGTGTTGTTGCTAAGAAGTTCCGTTTGGTTGTTAGCTAAGGGTAGATTATGGTATATCGCTTTCTTAATTTCAAGGTTTTCCAATGAATTTAATTTCCAGCTTTTGTTTACTGAATGTAATAGTTTAACCGAGTCTACATTTATATTGTGTTTTCTTGAAATACAATGCTCTGCGATCCCTGTAGTTGTTTTGCAATTTTTTATGCTATTGACATGTTCAGTAATTCGACATTTTATAGATCGACCCGACTGACCAATATAAAAAACGTTACAATTATCACAACATATTTTGTAAACACCGCTCTTTTCTAAGGGGTTGACTTTGGATTTATTATCAACTAAGAAACAATGGAGATTATTTTTATTAACTTCTATAATTGAAAGGTTGAGTTTAGATAATCTGTTTTTTACTCGGATACTAACGTTTTTGATATAGTTTAATGAACAAAAAATATTATCACTGTTTGAAATATCTTTGGTTGGACTATTGTAAATCTGTTTCCTTAGAAAAGAGCGTTGTTTATGTTTTAACATAATATCTATCATATCGGGTTTGTAGCCATTATTGAAAGCTATAGTTTTAATTATAAGTAATTGTTTGTTGAAATTTTTAGGATTTAGAGGTATCGTTAATAATCTATGAATAAATGAATTAAAGGAAGCCATTTTTATTCTAAAGGATTGTAGAACTAAAAACATCTTTAAATAGGAACAAATTGCTCTGATTAGACATCATTTTAACAATGGACATTATTTAGATTTCACGGTCAACTTAAAGACGGATACAAATAACTTAAACTGTCTATATAATCAACTACTAGATAATTACAAAAATGGACATTTAAAATTATCAAAGAGATCTGATGGGAATGGATGATAGTGACGTTTAGAATTTTATTTATTATTTACATTTTTAATTTTGTACTTATTACTTAACTGTTTTTGGTTCCATTATATTGTCAACTGTGGAAATTTTATATTGAGTTTTTTATGTTGCTTGATAATTAGTTGTTATTATAAATATAAAGATGTCTTCATTGGTATGGATTGACATAACGTGCGCTTTCCGCGCATACATATACTCATTGTCACTAACCAATTGGCTACACGTGTTATTAACCTTGTTTATTTTAACTTTTACCAATCAACTATGTACTAGAATAGTATAAAAACATTATTTTGCAATAATGAGAGACGATAAGGATAAAAATTTCATGACCATGTCGAGAGTAATAGTAATAAACTGAATATAAATGAGACTGTTGTGCTTAAAAATAAAAAAAAAAAAAAATGTTACTCCAATCCAACCACAACACTATTTTGCACGCTAACACGTGTATCGCTCACTTACAGGAGGTGAGCATTTTCAACGCAAGACTGTGTTAGTGCTAGTGTTGTGGTTGGATTGGGGTAAGATTTTTTAATTTTTTGTAGTAGTAGTAAAATTGTTGTAATCTGAAAATTATATATTTTATGTATCACTTTAATGTTTCAAATCTCAATTATAAAACGTTTGAGCAAGTGATGATAATAAACACGAAACGTCGCGAAGTAAAAACTTTGTTCTTGATATTTTTATTTGATCCTGCACCCTCCGACTATTAACTTCAAAATTAATGATTAAGTTACAAAAAAGAATTGAGAGTGCGACATGTAACCTCATCATTAAATTGGAATAAACCCTGTACCTCGAACATACGTACTTTCCATGAGTTATAAAAGATATACTGTTAAAAACAGGTACCGTGAGCAACAGATAAAATTTTTTGAAAAAGTGCCGCCGGTAAAATATATTCGCTGGAATGCCATTTTTGTTAAAAGGGGCAATCTGCTCATTTTGAAAAGTTTTCCGAAAAATTGTTGCTAATTATTTGCTCGATGAATAGCAGTTCTCTAATGCCTCAGCCACGTGCTGATTATGCATAATGAAGTATTCGTAGGTTTATTAAATTTATTTACAAGACTAAATTACAGGAACAACAATTTATATACACTGATTTAATTATAACTAGTTAAAAACACTATTATTTAATACTGAACTTAGATTACTATTTATTTACACCATTCACTTATATGCGCGTCTATATTTATTTGTCTTTTCACTTCTCACTGTCGATTTATTTTTAATGTTACCACTGTCACTGTCAATTTATTACTAACTAACTCGGCGAACGTCTCTTCACTTTTATAGCATTATAGAAAAAGTCAGGAAAAGTCTGGAATATTCTAAACGTCGAAAGATTGTTTACATTTCGGCGAACAGCTTAATTGCTTCCTTGGAAACGAGACACACGTCTACAAACACGACGCACACACTGCCGAAACCGGCCGCGGCTGGTCAAGCCGGCCCGCAACACGTAAAAGTGTACCCGATCGCAAACAAGCATGCGCGTGTTCGCTAAAATAATAAAGGACTCTGAAGTTGTAAATATTAATCAGCAAAACTGTAAAAACTTTGGCGGTGTTGTAGAACGTACTAAATAGCTCAAATCCCAACGTAAAAACTTAGACCAAAAACGTCCGAAGCACTCTTCGATAACAAAATTATCTTCTTCAAGGACTGAAGTGCACTGTGAACTGAACAGTTTGTAATTAAATTTTTGTTGCTCGAAGAATAACGAAGTGGAGTTTTCTAATACATTTTAATACATGTTCTGATTGCACATAATTCACTTTGCTTGTCTTTGATTGAAATAATTTTTTTATTACAAACTGTTTACATCGGTTACAATGTCTCATAAAGCAAAATTCAAGAAAAGAAAAGAAAACAAAAAAAATTATTTGTTCAAAAATCTTTATTTATTTATTTAAATCGAAGAATTTTATTGTGAATGGAATCGTCTAGTGTTGGGACCTTTTAATTAAATTATGTTATATATTAGTAGTTACTTAAGTTATTTTATCAGTTCCGTACAAGCTATATGAGCTAACAAAGAAAACACAAAAAATATTAACCATGTGGGAACCTATGTCCCACAAATATAATTTTCGGCCAATTTTTGTAAATAACTTTGTATAATAATAATTCGCCCTGTATATATATTATGTGTAAATTGTGTGTATATTTTGTATAAAATGACTAACACCCTTGAGCATGCCTTTTCTACGAACTTGTTGTCTGCTGTCTTACTTATTCTACTTCTCAGAAATAGCTTTCTTTTTCTTCATTCAAAAATCTGTCCTTGTGCATTTCCGATCGCCTGCAACGGTCAAGACCGTTGCTCGATCCCTCATAAACACTACCTCTATTTTTTCGCTTTAAAACTAACCTTAACAAATTCCTAAGAAATAACTTTAACGGTCGCATGTACTAACTTTTTCGTTCTTGAATTCACACTTCTTCACCGACCTTTCTACCTGCCACTTGTATTTACCGTTCCTTCTAAATTTCACAGTTTTCATTTCTAATTCCTATTTCTTATTTCTTTTACTAACCGAAGTTTTATTAAATTAGTTAAATAGCCGTCAGCATTTTATTTAATCACCCGAACACCACAAATTAGTGACCCCGACGTGATCAAAAACCGCGAGTGTTCGAGTAGTGATTGCCGAAAGCCGCTTGTCCCGCGTGATACTTGCAGAACATTTTACGCGTCGTGCACCCAGACTTGTATATAGTTATAGTTTAGTGACTTTCTGTAGTGTAAAGTGCAAATTGTAGTAACTTAAGTACCTTTTTTTTGTGTCTAAAAATGAGTGAGAACGAAGAAGCCAGGTCGGTCGATCGAGTTGCAGTAAAAGTCCCACGGTTCATGCCCGAAGACCCAGAATTATGGTTTATCATGCTGGAAGGCAGCTTCGAAGGTGCCGGGATCACCAGGGACAGCACCAAGTACAGCCACACACTTGGCGCCCTGGATCGTAAGTACGCGGTGGAATTGCGTGACGTGTTAGTGAAACCAAAGGAAGAACTCATACGAACATACGAACTCCTGAAGTCCGAACTAATTAAGAGAATGGGCACCTCAAAGGAACAGAAAACGAGGCGGTTACTTGAAAATTAGCCGATGGGCGATAGAAAACCTGCCCAATATCTTCGCCACCTGCGAAACCAGGCAGGTGACGATTTTCCGGAGGATGTCCTCCGAACACTCTGGCTCGGTCGATTGCCAAGACATATTCAGGCATCGCTTGCGGCCCATAGGGATCTGTCTCTCAGCAAAATAACTGAGTTAGCAGACTTGATAGCGGATGCCTACGGACCGTTGTGTAACATATCGGAAGCGTCGTGCAGCAAGTGTGTCGTAGTGCAGCCCACGTTAGATACGAAGGTGGAAAACCTAGAAAAAACAATAGTCGAATTGATGCGGAAAATCGCGAGTTTCGAGGTAAACCAAGTGTCGCGACCCTTCAGCCATGGTCGTCCTCGTTCCCGATCGCGTCCGCGTGCGCGCTCGCGGTCGCGAAGTTACAACCGGAACAACGGCGTGTGCTGGTATCATGCCCAGTTTGGTGCGAAAGCGAGGAAGTGTGTAAAACCGTACTAATTCTATTCGGATTTGCCGGGAAACGATCAGGCCACTCGTTGATGACGGCAGACGATACCGGCCTTACATCATCCCGTCGTCTTTTCATCACCGAGAGAACAAACAATATCAAGTTTCTCGTGGATACCGGTGCCGATTTGTGTGTGTTTCCGTATTCGCTTGTGCCTCAACCGCGTCCAAAGTCCGCATATGAACTTTCCGCGGCGAATGGCACTACCATTTTCACATATGGTTCAACTACACTGGTACTCAACCTTGGACTGCGGCGGAATTTCACCTGGAGGTTTGTGGTAGCCGATGTTACAAACCCAATTATCGGTGCCGATTTTTTGGCACATTTTGGGCTCCTGGTGGATATCAAACACCAAAAACTACTGGATCTCTCCACGCATCTCACTTCCCATGGTGAAGTGGCTGTGGGAGAACTCTGTAGTGTTAAAACGATTTCTGGATCATCACCGTTTCATAGCATCCTACAAAGGTATCTAGAAATCAAACGTCCTGAAGGAGCTCCAACGTCGGCGAACCACGCTACCCAACATCACATAATCACCACCCCAGGCCCTCCAAGTTCGCAAAGGCCACGAAGACTCGCTCCGGATCGCCTCAAGGCGGCGAAAAAAGAATTCGAAGAGCTGCTGCAGTTGGGCATCTCCCGACCTTCCCAAAGTCCATGGTCATCGCCACTCCATTTAGTACCGAAACAGGGTGATGAATGGAGACCCTGCGGCGATTACCGCGTTCTCAATGCCAGGACCCGTCCCGACAGGTATCCAGTCCGCCACATCCAAGATTTTGCACAGCATCTGGAAGGGAAAGCCATCTTTTCTACCCTAGATCTGGTGCGTGCATTCAACCAAATCCCAGTGGCGGAGGAAGATATATCCAAAACGGCCATAACAACACCATTTGGCCTTTTTGAATTCCCGTATATGACCTTTGGCCTACGTAATGCAGCCCAAACATTCCAGAGGTTCATGGACGAGGTACTTCAAGGTCTTGACTTCTGCTACGCATACATAGACGACATTTTGGTAGCGTCAGCGTCACCAGAAGAGCACAGTCACCATCTCGAGACCGTTTTCCAGCGACTGAAGAAGTACGGCGTCGTCATTAACCCTGTGAAATGTGTTTTAGGTCAAAAGGAAGTAAAATTTCTTGGTTACCTGGTTTCTGGTTCTGGTACTCGTCCGCTGCCCGAAAAAGTAGAAGTCATCAAATCGTATCCGCGTCCCGACACCGTGAAGAAGCTGCGCCAGTTCTTGGGGATGCTGAATTTCTTCAAGAGATTCCTTCCTAAAGCTGCCGAAATCCAAGCTCCTCTGAACGACCTTCTTCAGGGAAATGCTAAGGGGAAAATGCCCGTCAACTGGACCCCAGAAGCTATCCAAGCTTTCGAAGCAAGAAAGAGAGTTTGGCACAAGCGACTTTGCTTGCCCACCCACGTTCAGATGTTCCTCTTGCCATCTTCACGGATGTGTCCGACTTTGCCATTGGAGCAGCCCTCGTACAGCTGGTGGACAATAACTGGCAACCCATTGATTTCTTTTCCAAGAAATTAAGTCCAACAGAAGCCAAGTATGCTGCATACGATCGAGAACTGCTGGCTATTTATCAAGCTGTGAAATACTTCAGACATATGGTTGAAGGTCGGTCATTTACGATCTTCACTGATCATAAACCAATCACATACGCCGTTCTGAAGAAAAGTCAGCAGTGCTCTCCTCGCCAGTTCCGCTACTTGGATTTCATCAGCCAGTTTACAACGGACATTCGCCACATCTCCGGAGAAGACAACGTTGTAGCAGACGCGTTGTAGCGGATCGAAGAGACCGCAGCTCCTATCCTTGATTACAACGCCTTGGCAACATCACAACAAGAAGACGAAGAGCTTCGGCAATACCTGAACAAGCCTTAAGGGTTGTAACTGAAGCTAATAAATTTACTAAACACTCCAACTGCCATCTTTTGCGATTTATCAACTAAAACCGCCCGACCATTTCTTACAAAGGACTTTCGTAAAACAGCGTTCGATATCCTACATCGATTGTCCCACCCAGGTGCCAATGCCACGCTCAAACTTGTGACCCAACGATTTGTCTGGCCCTCCATCAAAAGTGATTGCAGGAAATGGTCTCGTAGTTGCTCAGAATGCCAACGTTCTAAGATATCCCGCCATGTGTCAGCTCCTATAGGCAATTTCAAGACTTCTTCATCCAGATTTGAACATGTCCATGTGGATATCGTTATTATGCCATCGTCTGAAGGAATGGTAGACCGCTTTTCCCGCTGGCCAGAAGTCACACCAATGGAAAATCAAGAAGCACCCACGTTGGCGCGAGCCTTCTATGAAACATGGGTTTCTAGATTTGGCGTCCCCAAACGCATTACAACCGACCAAGGTAAGCAGTTTGAATCGCACCTTTTCAAACATCTGAATCGCTTGTTAGGTACGACGCACCTGCGAACAACTGCCTATCATCCGTTATCAAATGGGATGGTAGAAAGGTTTCATCGGCAGCTGAAATCTTCGCTAATGTGCCACCAGCACAGCCGATGGACCGAAATACTCCCGACAGTCCTGATGGGAGTTCGCTCAGCCTGGAAGAACGACCTCCAAGCTACCGTAGCGGAGATGGTATATGGACAGCCGCTCCGCCTTCCAGGAGAGTTCCTTGACCCCACAACGGACGACAACCAAACTCTGCCGGAGTTTGTAAAAGACCTACGGAACCACCAAAGAAGTTTGGTACCGACGAACAACCCACGACACGGTGAAAAGAAAATTTTTGTATCCAAGGACCTCAGCACAACAGACCAAGTATTTATTCGACATGACAGCCCCAGGCAGATGCTTCAGCAACCCTACGACGGACCCTACAGTGTAGTGCGTCGTTCGGATAAAACATTTACGGTAAACATTAGCGGGCGCGAAGTGACAGTGTACGTAGACCGATTAAAACTCGCGTACGTTATGATAAGTCCTAGTGATAACGCCTCACAGATACCTGCACAATCTAAACATCTGGGTCAAAGAACTAAGTCAGGTCGGAAAGTTAATTTTCCCGACGATTACAAGTCGGTTTGCATAACAAAACACTAGCAGGGGGGGTACTGTGGGAACCTATGTCCCACAAATGTAATTTTCGGTCAATTTTTGTAAATAACTTTGTATAATAATAATTCGTCCTGTATATATATTATGTGTAAATTGTGTGTATATTTTGTATAAAATGACTAACACCCTTGAGCATGCCTTTTCTACGAACTTGTTGTCTGCTGTCTTACTTATTCTACTTCTCAGAAATAGCTTTCTTTTTCTTCATTCAAAAATCAGTCCTTGTGCATTTCCGATCGCCTGCAACGGTCAAGACCGTTGCTCGATCCCTCATAAAAACTATCTCTATTTTTTCGCTTTAAAACTAACCTTAACAAATTCCTAAGAAATAACTTTAACGGTCGCATGTACTAACTTTTTCGTTCTTGAATTCACACTTCTTCACCGACCTTTCTACCTGCCACTTGTATTTACCGTTCCTTCTAAATTTCACAGTTTTCATTTCTAATTCCTATTTCTTATTTCTTTTACTAACTGAAGTTTTATTAAATTAGTTAAATAGACGTGTTAGTGAAACCAAAGGAAGAACGAACATACGAACTCCTGAAGTCCAAACTAATTAAGAGAATGGGGAGAAGGAAAGTTATGCAAATCGTGAACTCCGACTGTAATTAAAGCCACGACCGCTGTAAGCCCAGGGACTACCTTGGTAAGCCACGTTAAAATACCTGTTGAATGAAGAATCGGGCACACCTGGTAACCACGAAACCTTTTTTATTTTTTTATCGGACACGACACACTTGTTGAACATAGCCCATTTTATTTGTTTTGGCGTTACACGACACCTTAGTGAACGTAGCCTCTATTTTGTAAGGTTGATGATGAAATCACGAGCTTCAATTAAATGTCGAAAATGCTTGATGGTGGGGTAAATTGCCAGAAGTTCTCTGTCGAAAGCACTGTATCTTGTCTCCGCGTTGGAGAGTTTTGTAGAAAAGAATGCTAGTGGCTCCCATTTTTCTTAGTGGAATTGTTGTAACGCGGCGCCCAAACTGTGGTCGGAAGCGTCACAAAATATTGCTAGCGTAGCATTTGGCTGTGGATGATGAAGAAGAGTAGTTAGCGCAAGCTGTCGTTTGCTCGCGTTGAATGCTTCATGCTGTGGTGTTCCATTGAAGCGGTGCGTTGCCTTTTATTTTCCCTTTTAGTAGATCGTCATAATACCCATTAGTTGTTTATCAAAGAAACTGTAATTTTATTTATAACGTATGTACAAGTACTCATCTACATGCCTAGTCGAGAAGGTACAAAACGACACTGTTCTCGGTAGTTTTTTCCAAAACGCTTCGAAGCCTGGTTTTATAATGGTCACGTCCGGTTCCGCCGAACAGACTTTTACTTCCCATACATCTTTGGACCCTTAGCAGGTACATTTTGTCCTTTCTTGTCAGTCGGCTAAACGTATATAGAAATAACTTTAAACGAATAGAATAATATACAGGGTGGTACACACTCCCCCCATTGAGAATACCTAAATAACAATAAAAAAAAACGCATGCATTTCTTAACCTAATGTCCTAATATTCTTACAACTATCAATCGGTAATGGCGATAACTGTTTGACACTACGTTTGAATTCACTCCCGCCACTACACACAGTTACGGCACGTATCACACCATCTTGTCCTGGATGTGTCTTAGTTACTCGGGCCAAACGCCACTGCATAGGAGGAAGATTGTGGTCTTGTAGTAAAACAATCGATCCCTCATTGATGTTGTGGGATCCAGAAGTCCATTTACTCCGTACGTTCAATTCTTTAAGGTACTCCCTTGACCACCTTCTCCAAAAATCCTGCCTCAATTTTTGTAGGTGCTGCCAAGTCGATAAGCGGTTTGATGGTGTGCTCTCGAACGGTTTCTTGTCTCCAAGATCCTCGTGCTCCAGGAGTTGTCTTATCCGTGTTTCTTGGGAAGCACCAAGCCGACGGATAAGCTCCCTTTTGATAGTGCCATATGGATTTGTTGCCGGAGGGTTGATGATAATGTCCCGTACTTCAGCAGCGTAACGGGGATCCAGGTTGCCGAGAACATAACCAAACCTGGTGGCCTCTGTTGTAATTGCTGACGCCTCGAAACTACGTTCCACCATGCAGAACCATAGTTCCGGGTCGGTGGGAACGAAAGGGAGAAGTTTGACCGCAAGTCGGTCCACGGACGGACACCGTGATGGCAGGATCTGGCAGAGATGGCACTGGTTAAGGCGAATAATGGCGGCGGCGGCAGTGATGGCTGTGGCAGTGACGGTGGCAGGGTGCTGCATCACTTTGATCACGTCACCAATGTGGCGTGTGGCAAAGGGGGGTGCCTCATCCATGTAGCGTGGTTGCGGGGCGCTGCATCACGTTGTCGGGCATGTAATCCATGTGGCGCATTTACAGGGGCGCTGGATCACGCCGGGACATAGATCACGTCGGGACGTAGATCACGTCGGGGTCACCAATGTAGCGAACGTAGCAGCTACCATGAAGGTGCGTGTAGAGAGATTGGTTCTAATAAGAACCGTTGTATTGGAAGCGTATTTCAGATTCCAATGAAGAACGAGTCAGGATTAGACTAACATTATTACAATAAGTCACAGATATTTATACTAAAAATATTTACATTGTACTTATGGAGATACCATTGTCAGCAGTTTACGTTAGTGTGTATATTTGAGTTTTGACCTAATTTGTAGCTAAAACTGACAATGTTCTCTTTCAGCAGAATTTAAATTCTGATGTAAAGAGTGTACTACTTTCCGAATTATGAACGATACTGAGTGTTCCCACAGTGGGCATAGCCTCTGTTTTATGACAGTTCAGAACAACAGAGTATGTCAACTTACTCGACTTCCTTTTCTCTGAATATGAGTTCTTCAATAAAGAGTTTCGCCTAAATTTAAACAAAATTGTAATAATAATTATTAAAACACATCTGTTACCAAGGAGAAACCTTTAGATGCTCAAACAGTGTTAGTGGTTCAAATAATCCAACCAGAACAGATACCTTCAATTGAAAGAATAGTTACCGCCGAATTGATTAATACGGTAGCTACACGATCACCTGGGTTAATAGGAGTGTATACGAGAGGGCTCCTTCTAACTCCCTGCTGACAGTTCGTCCCTCAGGCCGATTTAGTCACATCTATGTGTACTAAATTCTGTGGTAAATATACCAACGTTATTAGGAACTCATTCGAAAAGAACTGGTCTAGCTCTTAAGATAAATATTGATCAAATCATAATAAAGTGCTTGTAGTACCTACCGAATGCCAAGAAGCGGTAAAGGGATCTGTGAAAAAAGGTGAACATGCTCCAGGTTGGAATAGTGTAAGTACGATATATTTTAATGTAAATAAGAGTGTAAGGCAATTGTAACATTATAGTAATCGAATTAAAATCAAAATGTAAATCTAAAATGAATTACAATTTTATATCTAGAATGTAAAATCTAGAGAGAAAACATAACTTAACCTAAATCATAAGTTATAAGCCATGGTAGTAATGTCAAAGCAAAAGTCAAGAGTGGTGCAATGAGGGAAGTACCAAATTACAGACCGACGCATATATGGGAGTTATTGGCCGATGCTATCCGTTTCTCTTTTTAAAAAAGAACAATTTAAATGATTATTAAACTTTATTTATTATTGGAACCTTATTATTTAATTCGAAGTACACTTTTCGGATTAATGCGGCCGTAGGGACTTTTGCAACTTAATTTCAATAATTAAAATCAAGCTAAAGAAAGTTTTATTCCGGATGGTCACGAAGATGTCCTCGGGACAATTGAGTTGGCAATCCAAAATGAGACTTTATCGTCGTTGTCACTGGGACAGGAATAGAAGATAATGATTGACAACCAGGGCATAACGTACGTCTATTCGCTCTCGGAGATGGCGTGGAGTCCACGGATAGCGAACCAGTGTATCTCGGGCGGCGTCGGCAGTGTTTGGGCAAGCAAGGTACCAGAGACAACTCAAAGGCTTCGCACAAACGGGCAGGAAGTGGCGGGCGGCAGCACGGTAAGACAGGTCAGGGGCCTACCTCACAACATGGCAGGACAATCAATTTACAGAAGCGGACCAAAAACCAGAGCTCGATGGAACGCTCAACGGCGGTCGTAACACTCATAGAATGAGTTCGATCACTGCGACTTCACTTATTGACCTCATATACCGAGGGAAGAGCTAGGCCAATAAATCCATTAAAAGACCGTTTATAAAATACATGACTCAGAATTTCACCTTTTTAGACCCCTCCCCCCCCTCGTCACGCTAAGTCACACTTCCGGCGACCCCCCTAACAAATACTACGTCAAAAAAGCTAACCCCCTATAAACAATTTTTTGTGATTAAAAATAGCTACAGGTGAATGATTTAAAGTTTTAAGAACTACCAAAATATAAAAATATGAAAATAAAATTGATGAACTGCGAACGTCACATTTCCTTAGGCTACCCCTTCCTCACTTGTCACATCTCGTCGCGCTAAGAAATACCACTCCCTCCCCCTACAGCCAACAATTACGAAACTCACTATGAAATCCTGTATTTTTTTTTGTTTTCGCGGAAGAGGGGAAATCTTCAAAAGACGCCCAGCCACCCGATGCTACTGAGTAGTGTCGTCGGATTTCTGAGGAAGATGTCCTCACACCTACCGACTAAAACCCCTCTACCTCAGACCGTTATAGTTCCAATGGTTGGACCTCTTCAGCCGTGTGTATTTTGAAATTTAGGTGGTTGTCTGATATGTTGGTGAGAATGTGTAAGGGGGTGTGTATGTGTGTGTGCATGTGGCTAGGTGTGTGTGTGTGTGTGAGTGTTTGGTGGTGGGTTACTTAATTGAGTTGGGTAGGGTGTTGAGGTAGGCGATGTATTCATCTGGTAGGTCGGGAGTTATAGCCAGGAGTCTGGCTGGTGGGAAGGGAATTTTGTTTTTAGGTTTTTTGTGAACTTTGCGTGGTGAATGTGTGAGTGTTTGTGTGGAGATGGGGTTGATTGAGTCGATTGCTCGTGTAACGAATTTGGATTGTAGAGTGGTGATGCGGCTTGTAATGGGCTGTATGTCGATGTTATCGTAGAGAATGTCCGAAGGGAAGAGTTTGTCAAGTCTGGAGATTTTTCTTAAGATGCGTCTTTCGGTGACTAGGACGTCATGTAGTTGTCTTTCGGAAATGTTTGTGACCGAAGTTGCTCGATAGTCGATTAGTGGTCTGATGAATGTTTTGTATGTGTGTAGAAGTGTTTCAGTGCTACACGTTTTTACGCGGCCGTTAACTAGCGATAATAAGTTGGCGCGTTTTCGTATTCGTTCTATAGTGGTAGTTAGGTCTTTGTGAGGGTTTATTGTGTGGAGAAGTGTTATCCCGAAGTATTTTATATCTTTTTGTAGTGGAATGGGTGTGTTGAAGATTTTGATGTTGACATGATCGCGTGAAAGTGTAGGTTTGCGCGAATACCTTGGATGAGTAAAAAGGATTAATTGGGTTTTATTGGGGTTTGGTTTTAATCGCCATTTATTAAGCCAAAGTTCTAGTTTTTTTATTTGATTGTTGAGTTTGTTGTTGCATGAAGAAGTTGTGAGGCCGCTGGCCCAATAAGCCGCGTCGTCGGCATATTGGCATAGGCTAAGGGAGTTATGAATGGGTTGGGGAAGGTCATGGCAAAAGATATTGTATAGAAGCGGGGCAAGTACCGTGCCCTGTAGTACTCCTGCGTTCAGTGTGAATGTGCGTGATAGGGTGTTACCAATTTTAATCTTGGAGGGTCTGTTGGATAGGAATGAGTCGCTCATTAAGAGTGTATGATTTTTATAAAGAAGGGTGGGAGATTTAACTGAAGTAATTTGAATAGTAGGCCGTTATGTCAGACAGTGTCAAATGCGCATTCGAAATCGAGTGCGATTGCTAGAGTGCAACCGCCAGTGTTCATATGCGAGATTGCTTCAGTCTGAAGTTTTAGGACAGAATCGAGGGGGGATCGTCCCTTGCGGAATCCTGTTTGAGAGTTGGGGACGATGTTGTTGGCGTCACAGTGCTCGGAAAGACGGGTCGCGATTATTCGCTCGAGAATTTTTCCACTGCTATTAATTAGAGAGATGGGACGATAACTTTTTTGGGTCTTTCTGATCTTTAGAGGGTTTAGGGATCCTTATAAGGTTTGCACTTCTCCATCTTGTAGGGTAATAGCCGGTGGTCAGGATGCCGTTGTAAATGCACGTGAGGTAATTTAAGGCGGATGGTGGCAGATTTTTTATTATGGCATTTGTGATACCGTCCTCTCCAGGTGAATTGTTTTTGAGTTTTACGAAGGTGTCCACTATGTCATCGGCAGTTTTTTCGCGTAGGATATTATGCGGTGTGTGCGCGCGGTTTCTAGTGCAATAGCGGTTTGCCGGTTTACACATGCGATATGCGCCGTGTCATACTGTGGCGAAGTGTGCGTTATGTGTAAGTTTTCGATTGTGTCGGCAAACACGCTAACTTTCTCTGCTGGCGAGTTATAAATTGTGTTATTGACGAGTAGGTGGCTGAAGGGTGTTGTTTTCTGCCCGGTTAGTTTTTTAAATTTAATCTAAAAAGACAGGTAAATTGCGAACCGTTGTGAAAGTTTAGTTTTAAGCAAGATTCGTGCCACCTTTTTTCATGGTGTTAATTTCGCGACGTACGAGAGCATTAAATCGATTTCATTCGGTTTTAACGAGTGGGTTTCGCGTGCGTATGAAAAGACGGTATAGTTCGCGTTTGCGTTTGATGAGCGATACAATTTCCGGAGGGAGAGGTTTTCTACCGATGTATATTCGTTTTGTAGGGGCGGTTGTGTTAATCGCGTTTTGAATTCATGTGGTATATGTTTCTATCGCGTTATCTATGTCGGCTGTATTACGTATTATTGGTGGTGTTAGATTCGCGTTTGTTATGTGTTCCCGGAGTTCGTCGAAGTTAATGTTTTTGTAGTCGCGTATTTCTTTAAATGTAGGCTGTGCGATTATTCGTGTTTGAATGTGTAGTGTGGTTGAAAGTGTTAAGTGGTCGCTTGTGATTGAAGTGCCGATATGACAAGTGCCTTCGAAGAGTGGCGTTAAACTGTCGGTGCAGATTATGTGGTCAGGGATTGAGGTTCCTACATGACTGAAGAATGTGGGGTCGGTGTTTTTTATGCGATAGAGGTTTGGTGAGAGAAGCGCGTTGGAGAGAATTCGGCCGTTGCCGTTGGAGAGGGTGTCACCGAAAGAAGTGTGTCTAGAATTGAAGTCGCCTAGAACTATTGCTTTTGGGATACCGGAAATGTAGGTCAAGAAATCTAGTGGGAGTTTAGTGGCGGGGCTATTGTAGTGTGAAATGAAGGAGATGTCTCCGTAACGTCGTGTATGAATGATGGCTGCGCATGCGCCTAGATGTTGGAATTGTAGTGGTATTTGTAAATGGCTAGAGGCGATGGTATTGTGAATAAGTAGTGCAGTACCTCTTTGGGTTGGGGATTTGTTGGTTCTGAAGATTTTGTAGCCGGAGATATGGAATTTGTCTGCCGGTTTAGAGAGGGTTTCTTCTACTGCGAGAATATGAATTGTATCGGAATGTAGGGTATTGATGATGTGGTTTTTCTTTCGCCTCCAGCCGCAGGCATTTACTGTAGATATCTTAATATCCATTAATGTATTGACGTGGGGCGATGTAATTTCTGATATGTGTTGATGGGTTTACACTGTCTCGTGTCTAGGGGGAGCCGTGCAATCGCAACGTGAACCTTGTTTCCTTTGTGGACAAAGGAAACCTTCCGGCGGAAAAGCTGGGCCGAGTAGAGAATTACTGCGGCCTCGGCGTTCTTCGGTTCCCTGCAGACTGATTGCAGGCAAAGGTACGTGAAACGTATGGCGTCTTCAACCCTCAGATGTTCGGGTTCATGGGTTGTGGTGGCAGAGGAGTCGGCGGAGGACTCGGCGTCGTACATGTCGTCAGCCATAGTGTCGACGCACTTGACCGGGGCGACTTTGGATGGGGTGCGGGTTTGTGGTTTCGGTCTTTCAGGACACTTACTGTCAAAGGCAAGGTGTTTGCCTTGGCAGTTCTTGCATGACGGGGACGAGGTCGTGCAAGAGGACGAGGAGTGTTTGCCGCCACATCGGAAACAGAGTGGCGCGAGTTGGGAGCAGGAAGCAGTGTTGTGGTCAAATGCAAAGCATTTACCACACTGAAGAGGCTGAGGTCCGGGTGATTGCGAGGGTTCGCAGCGGTAGATCGTAGAGATCATCGTCAGACCCTTTGAAAGGAGTCTGTCGATAGATTTCGAGCAGTTGTAAATTACTCGGAATAAGTGGCGTTTTTGCCTTGAATGTTCTGGTCCCGGAGAGCGTAACGTTGAGGTCAACGGATTTGATGACGCACGAGAAGGTGGGTTTGGGGTTTCGAAACGTTTGGGACGTTAGCGTTCTGTCTTCTGGGTTGAACCTTGACCCGGTTCGAGAGAAGGGGCTGAAGAAGTGAGGATAGCTTTTGGATTAGATCCGGGTCACGTGATGTGATCAATGCCTTGTTGCCGCGATAGCATGTTAAGGAAAGGAAAAGGAGCGTAGGTATGCTCCAAAGAAGGGCGAAGAGGTCCTTCTGGTTCGCGTACTTATCGGGAATATTCGAGGTCAGAGTCTCGAATATAGGGGTGGGTCGGGTAGGGGAGTCGATGTTCGGGGAAGGTATATTGGGAGTCGAATGACCTGTTAAGGTCAAGACGGCGGTTCGCAGCCTTCGACGGCAGAGGGTCGGTCGGTGAAGAAGTCCGTCGTTTGGTGGAGGGTGTAGAGGGTGGAGAAGTCATGTTTATGTTAAAAAGATGAATTTATTTAAAAAGAAAAATGTGTTGTGAGTTTGTGCGTTAATTCAAGAGGACGTTGCGTACTCGGTCCTAATGAATGTAGGTTAGTTTTTTGTGTGTTTGACGTTAAGACTTACGGCTGTACCTAAAAAGATTAACGGCTGTGAAAGTAAGTAAGCTTACTGTTTTAGTCGTTCGCTCGAAGTAGAAGATATCCGTCGGCTGGTAGCTCTCTCACAAGATGATCTAATATCTCTGAACGAAAGACGTAGTGTTTAGCTCGAACGCTCGTGTAAAAACTCACTGCCTTTTATACCTAAATTCTACCCGTTCTGCTGCACGAGTCTGCGTATCGCAGGGTCCAAGCGCGCATATTCAGAAATTCCTATCTCACTTGACTACCTAGATCAAGACCGTGTTCCGATATACACTGTGAGCACTGTGACACGTTACATTACATAGTATACTGTAAACACCGTTCCAGTTTAGATTTTTGTACTGAATCTGCTACTGGCTGTTATATATTGGAACACTAGTCTAAGTTGGAACATATTTTAGTACTGTTTTAGTACTTTTGTCAAAAATAATTAAGACACTATCCGATAGAGGCGCTAGATGTATTGATGCACGATTTTAATATTTAATGTGGCATAAATATTGCCATTTTTGGCAAATAAATTTTTTAAACTATTTGAGAATAAAAAAATGTTTATAACGGTATACCTAATAAAATTTCATGATCTTAACTATTGAAAATTACTAACAAGAAAACGTTCCGAGTGTCCAATATGTTGTACTTAGGTATATGTTAATTTATGTCAAAATAAGAATATGCATTTTTTTGCAGAGAAACGTTAAGAGTAAAAATCACTTCAAAATTACTATTTCCGTTTTTCACAATTTTCTAATTCATCCAGACCTAGTGGATTATTGAACAGAATGTAAAAGAATGACGAAAAGTTCCTTCTATTACATGATTGAACAGGTCTGCTTTTAGAATAAGTTTAAGTAAAAACGGTGTTTAGTGGTTTAAATAACAAACAAATTACAAAAACCGTAAAACAGAGTAATAAGAATGTTTCAATTTCTTTCATTTTAAACCTTTTAATGAATTGTAGCTTTTTATAAGTTTGAAGAAAAATATTGGTCCATGTTGTGGTGTGGTCTGTGTTCTTGCCGGTTCGTGCCATGTCTGCCATTTTTATCTAGTGGTAAACTACTGGAAGCAAATGGAAGCGTCTTACCTCCCAACTTTATCGGCATAACAACGACGCGATGATGCGTTCATACAGCGTAATTTATCCACGCTGTGAAGGAATTGCCGAAAATATGGGATAGTTCCGCGGAAACATGTCATGATAGTGATAAATAAATGGAGCAGTTAATGAAACTAAGAAACCCGAATGTGGTGCAAATTTAAATAAAAAAATACATTACTGGTACAACTAAAAAGAAGAAAACAAACAGATTTTATAAATATCCAGTTAATCTAATTTAACACTGCACTATAATAATTTTACCAAATCTTGATTAATTATTTATTAAATCTTCAAGAGAATATTCTAAATTTCTTTAGAATATTTGGAGTACTCGAGAATGATCTAGATTGTTCGAGTACGATTTGAAATGTTCGAGAAAGATCTAGAATATCTATATTTTTTCAAGGAAATCCAGAATGTTCCAAAATTCTTCTAGATTGGTTTGAATGTTTCAGAATGAAGGTTTCAAATTTTTTATATTTTTAAGAGAGATTTTGAATGTCGAGGGTATTCGATAACATTCCAGGATGATTTAGAATTTTTGAAAATGATGCTTAAGGTTGAAAAGTAAGTCTAAATTTCATCAAACGTGTAATATGCACCTGCTCGAGCAATACCGAACCTTCCAGGTAGTTGTAAATGAAAGACAAGACATTCAATTGTTTTAATTTTGAAGCCTTCTCTATTTGATGTGCAAATGTTTTTTACAGCCCTCTAGCCATGTATTACCGGCACTTTCAAGAATTTTATTTCCTGGAACGATTGAAAAAGGTTTCACGGAGCAACAAATTTAGTTTCAAGAACAGAAACAAATTACACGAGGATTGATAAAGGTCAAATTCGGTACATATGATAATTCCTGTATGGTATCTGTTGCGTTATTGACATAATTGTAGCACTATGATGCATTATTGTTGGCAAAAGTTCCAATATGGTCAAAACGATGGGCACCTTAATTTTTGAGTAACTGTGGCATTGTTTTAAATGATTATTACTGTTGTTTACATGCATGGGCGTAGCTACCGCCATATCAGCCGTATCAATTATACAGGGCCCCCGGGTTACATTGAATTTGTAAAATAATAACCACAATCTCACTCAGACTCTTGAATGCCGAAACAACTGTAAGAGTGTAGTAGATACCTAAGTAATTACTTAAAGTCAATTTATATCTAATTATACTAATATATAAAATTATAATATATATCATATAATCTATCTGCTAGTTTATTTTATATAATGCAGTTTCTTTATAATACAGGTTTTGTGTTCCTGACTGGCAGTTACAGCATGCTTGTTTGAGGGTTGATGACATTACCGTGAAGTTAGCTCCGCACTTTTGGTATTTTTGATAAAAATATGTTGTGCCCAATGAGTGCTATTATGTGCCGCTTTGAACAAAAGGATTATCAAACAATCTTGATTTATGTGAAGGGGTGCCTTTTGTGTGTGTAATTTTCGAAAAAAGAAAGTTGTGATAATTTTTTCCCAATGTGTGCCATCACGTCCTGCGTTGCAAAAAAAAAAAAACGAAAAAATATAGCTTTGGGGAGGGGTCCTATCTTCTAAGTAACTCCGTACTTTTTGAATTTTTAGTATGAAGTTGTGTACCTACTATCGTATGCAGCGTTGGAAATGAAATATCCAAAAGCTTTAATTTTTGTTAATGAAATTCGCCTACATTTTTGCAGTCTTCGTTAAATAAAAGTTACGAGGGGAGGTCAAAAAGTTCGCGGAATGACAGGGAAGGATAATAAAATGAAACTATTTTTCCTTTTCAATGTATTCTCCCTTAACCCTAATACATTTATTAGATCTGTCAAATAACTTATTAATACCGTCGAAAAAAAAAGATTTGTCTTGGGCGTCAAAATAGGCCGAAATTGCTGACTTCACTTCATCGTCGTCGCCAAATTTTTTCCACGCAGTTCTTTCTTCATTTTTGGAAACAAATGATAGTCGCTTAGGGCCAGGTCTGGGCTGTAGATTGGGTGGAGCAGTTGTTCAAAACCACACCGGTGAAACTTAATGACGGCGCGATATTCAATTTTCTCCATAGTGGCTAGTTTCTTCTCGATTGACTTGTTTACTCGTTGATAACTCAAAAGCTAATGACCCGATTAGGCTGAAACTTGGTATATATACTAACAATGAGTCACTCGATTAGCGCCGGCCTGGATGAGTAAACGCACCCTCGCCAACCCCGCCATTCGGCGAACTATTTGACCCCCCTCGTATGTTAAATTGTGCCCTACTTGTGCCATTGCATGCCACATTGAATCTGAAAATTATCCAAAAACTGTAGTTTTCGTTAAAGGGGCCTCTTTTTAAAATGAAATTGGACTTAAACTTTTGCAGTTTTTGTTAAAACTAAGATTAGAGCTTCTAGCTAGGAGGTCGTTTACCAACCAAACTGTTAAAGTAATGCATTCCTTTGAATAAAAAAATTGCAACTTTTCATTAACGTGAATTAAAACACGATTTGACGAACGAGGGAATTTTTTTATCGGCAGTATTTTTTTATTTAAAACTAACGCCGCCTATGGTAATTTTGTGGTAAACATGTGCTTCTTAAAACGCATTTTTTTTCTTATACTAGTAGTAAACCACTTCAACAAAAAGTCTATAACGCATTGATTATTCTTACATGTAAATCATTTATTCTTACATGTAAATCATAATATATTTTAGGTTGCACATAAATAAGACACAAACAAACCATGAATTATTTACTTAACCTTAATACTTTAAATTACTTTTACTTGATTTCAATTTCATGATTCCTGATTTATTTCTTTTACTGTAGTTTTTATAGCCATAAGCAGAATTCACCGCCACTGCTTTAAATAAACAAAGCACTAAAGTTTAACATCACTATTTACAAATAGTCCGATTGACATTGACAACACAATCTTTGGCATCAAAAAATGGCGTTAGTACAAAATTACATACCAATCGACGCAGCCTCAGTATTTGAGTTAGATTTCCCCTCTTTCCTAGTCTAAGGATTGATGGATCAGATACTATAGTCTTGATTTTTTTTTAAGGTTGGTCGATTCAGCGGTGCAATAATTATAAAACATTTGAAGTATATTAACAATTAAAACAAGAAGTTTATGTTTAAACTTTTTTATCATTAGAAAACTAACAATTGTTTCGACTTATGCAGTCATCTTCAGAGAGTTATATTCCAACTAATTTAAAACTAAGAAGTACACGTTATTTATAGCCTGCTACATACACACATACAACTATGCATTAGTTACTTAGAATTTATACAACTATTTATGTTTAGTGTTTGTGACTGCCTTGAACAACGGGCTGTTTAGACCTTCCGTTAAATCGTTAGTTACATTTAATTTTAAGTTGATAGCTTTTTGTATTTCTAACTTTTCTAAATAATTGAGTTTGTAACCTTTATTTTCAATATGTATAATCGACAGGCTTTCTTTATTGATGGTAGGTATGATTTACGGAAATACAGCGTTGTGCCATACCTGTTGTGGGTTTTTTGTCTATTATAGATTTTTTATGCTCATTCAGTCTAATATCAATATTCCGCCCTGTCTGTCCTAAATAAATAGCGTCACAATCATTACAGGATATTTTATATACACCAGATTTTTTGAGTTTATGTATTTTGTCTATTTTGTTGTTTATGAGCAGATTCTTTAAGGAATTTATATTACTACTTATTGTATTTATATTGAATTGTTTTAATTTGTTGCAAATTTTTGGACTTTTTTATGAATAATAATAGGGAAACCATTTTTCTTTTATTTTACTATCAGAGAGATAAAACTGCTTTAAAATTTGTTCCTTTTGTTTTTTATTGGCTAATTTGTCTATTATTACTGGGTAGAATCCATTATTTTTAGCTATTTTTTAATAAAGTTAAACTCTTTTGTATAGTTCTGTTGATTTAATGGAAAATTCATAAACCTATGGATGAAGCTATGAATAGTGGATAATTTGATATTGAAATCCTGTTTTGATTCAAATGAAATGATTGCGTCTGAAAATGTTTCTTTTCTATAAATATCATATTCTACCTTATTATTAATATGTGTTATTTTAATGTCTAAAAAATTTAAGGTGTTTTCTTTTTCTAACTTTGTTATTGACCTAATTTAGTAATTGTATAGTAAATTGTTCAATTGTCTGTTTGTTCCTGTATAAATACAAAACACATCATCTACATATCTTAGCCAGGTAAATACATTTTAAATTAACGGATTATTCATATTTAATAGGTAGTTTTAAAAATGGGTCATATAAATTTCTGCAAATACAGGTGACAACGGGGAAGCCCATAGGTAAACCAACCTGTTCGTAGAATTTATTATTAAAAAGAAAATAATTTTGTTCTAAGCAGCACTTTATGAGTATTAATATTTCTTGTTTTTGTATTGAATTCATGTCAGAAGAATTAACCATTTCTGTGATAATGATAATAACATCTTTTACAGGAACTGATGTGAATAAACTTTTAACGTCAAATGACTCTAATTTAAAGGTTGTAGGAATTAATTTTGTTTTAGTTTTTTCTATGAATTCAAAATAATTTTTTATTGACCATTGAGGTTTGAATATTAAGAGGGTTGGTAGTTCTTTGCTTAAATATTTACATAATTTGTAAGTTGGTGAATTTATGTATGATACCACAGGTCTCATCGGTACATTTGCTTTATGTGTTTTTGGTAAGCCGTAGAGTGTGGGAGATTCATGGTTGCAAAAAGATACGTTTTATTTTCAGGGATTAAGCTAGTACATTGTTTTAATAAGGTTTGATGTTTTGATGTTGGATCATTTTTTAATAATATGTAGTTATCGTCTAACAGAGTTTCAGTTTTGTTGATATAGTCTATTTGGTTCAAAATTACTATTGAGTTGGATTTGTCTGCTTTTGTTAGAATCAAATTATTATCTATGAGTTTCTGTTTTATACTTTTAATGATGTTTTTTTCCCCTTTGTGACCTCTATTTTTTACATTATGTGTTATAATTTCTGCACATTTAAATTTATTAAAATTTTTTCCTTCTATTGACATATTTTCTATATTATTTATGGCTACTTCTGTGTTAATAGCTAGTTAATCTTAATCTTTATTATTGTGAAAATGAGGACTATATTTTAATCCTTTATTAAGAAGCAGCATTTCTTTTTGGTCGAATGTAATATTCGTAAAATTAATAACTCCTTGGGTAAAAGTTTTTGTCTTGTGGGATCGAAATATTTTGATCTTTAATTGTTTTACCTGGCGAAGGGCGGTGAGCTATTATCCTGTTGATTTTCTTCCTTTGTTGTTGGTGATGTATATAGCTGAGATTATATACTTCTTCTTGAGTTTGATGATCAATGTAGTCAAACTGGATCTTTGGTGTAATAAATAGGAGTTCTGTGTGAATTAACAGCTGGTGGAGTTGAAGAAGGTATCTCCTAGTATGCCATTTTTGAAGCCATAATTTGATAGCTTTTTTAACTGCTAACTTAGACGTGTCACTGTAGTGATTACATTTGATGTTCATGTAATTTGGAGTGATGTTGTTTTTTAAGCACATTTTGTTAAATCAAATGTGGTTTCCGCACTTCTTAATCTTAAGTAAAGTTTTCTTAAACATTACCCCACTTCTTGATTTTTTTGTAATATATATGTCGTGATTTGAATTACAATTTCCTGGTACTTTTTTGTGACAATTGAAGATTTTCATAATTCTGTAAACAATTTATTAATCACAACACGGTGAGATAATAAATTGCGAAAATGAAAATGGGCGTTTATTGGTTATTTATCAGCAAGGACTTTCTATTGGGCACATAATTGGTAATAAATCTTGTTTGTGACATATTTAAATTGATAGTACGGTACATTCATTTGTTATATTTGTTAATGAAAAATGTCCAAATTATTTGAAACGTACGTTATACAATTACGGGAAAAGCACGTTACTTTTTCCGCTGTTTGTTAGCTACCAGGCGCGATAGGTCTTTTTTCAGAAATAAACAACGATCGCTTCAATAGTAGAGGCACTGAGGCAGCATTATAAAGCAGGGAATTGCATCAAAACAAAGCTATTTGTAAATTAATTGGGGTTGTCGATGCGACGAGACGTTACGTCCGAATTATTCGAACAATAACGGCTGTCCGTGGCCTGGAAAACGGCTATTGAATTACAGAATATATGGCAACTAACTACTAATAGATTCATTATATGGAGCTGTAAAGGGTATACTAATCACGAATGACGTCGTTACATTTTTACAATATGTATTTTATTACGACTCCTTCTGCATTGGTTTCCTTTCGTTATATAACAAGTAATGGCTACTTAAAGAGCAAGAAACTTAATAAGTGGAACGTTATTGTCCCGCTCTTTAGACAAATTAACATATTTATACAATCCCTAAAGTATGTCTTGTTCTTACAATGAAGATATTTTAACGATAATAATAAAAATAATGTACTGAAGTGGAATATTTAGTTCTCGGAAAAAAGTGCAATTCGTGTTGTGGTTAATTATGATAGACAGTTCACTAAAATTAATAATACTTGATTAACAAAAATTTTATTAGTGCTCAGGAGATTTGCAGTTAAAATTGAGTCAAGAAAAACTGTTCTATTCCGGGTGTCTTGCGATAAAACGTGGAGAGGTAGAAACCCCGTCTACTATTGTCATCAACACTGCAAATAACCACTTTGACCAAATATTTTGATAAGTACATATTAAAATGTGGACATATTTTTAGAAGTATTCATAATGACATCTTTCAGTTTTGATCGCCGAAAATGAACCATTAGCATCAGCTAAAAGAACAACCGTCTCGGATTTTTTCAGCAAACTTCGCTCTCTCACAGTCGTTTTATCTCGGACACTGAATTATTAAATTTCCCCGGGCCAAAAGTTGTTGAATGAGCTTGCTCTCCGAATTAATGTAAAGTATTATCAATCATAAAATTACGCTGAAGTTTCTGGTAGCCTCTTTATATATTTTTTGTCTTTTTTATTCCTCCTCTCGCTAAAGTTTGCGCGTGCGGTTGCATCAAGAAAGAAACGGTTCTCATTTTTCTTTGCGAACGTCAATAAAAATTTTTCAGGAATTATAGGATCTTGTTCTCATCAAAAAGTACGTTATTCGGATCGGGAAGACTTATTGTTTCAAATCCTTCAAACATTAAACAGGTAGAGCTTACGACGTAATTAAAGCCTTAAAATTAACAATTAGCTTTTAGAAAAAGATAACAGTATTCAAGAAATACAATCGTTAACCAAAAAACATGAAACAAGGTCTCTCTAATAGAAAACATGGTCAAAAACAAAGAAAGAAAAATTATAAGGGAACAATTATATGCAATATCAGAATCCAAAATGAACACATACAATTTCATTAATTATTAACCCCCCATTAGCAATACCATATGTAACAAGCTCCTCACACTAGGCCATAAAACTATATCTGTAAACAAAAATAATCTAGGAATTCTTCTAGTCAATAACAAAACCAAAAAGGATAAACTTAAAAAATCAGGCGTTTACAAAGTTAATTGTAAAGATTGCAAATCCACTTACATCGGCCAGTCAGGAAGAAATTTAGAAATCAGATTGAATGAACATAAAAAATCTATAAAAAATAATACAAAAAACACAGGAATAGCTACCCATTGCATAGAAAACAACCACCATTTAGATGAAAATATTACATTATTACACAATGAACCGAAAGGCCGAAGATTAGATTTATTGGAAATTTTTGAAATAAAAAAAAAAAAAATCATTTAAATTTAATGTTAACACCACCAATGATAAACAAAAATTTGATACTACTCCATGCTTAGATAGCTTATTAAAGCACATTTAGTGATTACGTTTCCTGGTTTGTCCATCTTACTGTACCTAGACTTTAAGTAGTATAAATAGACTTACTCTTTGTAGAACGCTTCAGTACCTTCGTTACTCTTGAAAAAGGCTCAATAGGCTGAAACAATTGTAGAGTTTTCTTACAATATAGTGAAACATAAAAGCAAATTAGTTCTTTTATTTCTATTTAAAAATGTTTCACAAAGAACCAACACCAGTATCGTTAAACACGAAATAATTCATTTTTATAGAAAATATTTATTTTCCGCATTTGTTTTGAAAAGTCGTTTTTTATGCTAACTATTTCGCATTTTTCAGTGTTAAAAACACAATAAACTAACCTAATTTAACCTAACCTTGTCCTGGGATTTTCAGAAACCTAACCGTACCTTAATTACTTTATACTCATATTGGATTTCTTTGATGTATGTATATTCCTAGTCTAAGGCCCAACATTAAAAAAATTAGTATTAGAACACTTTGGAACTGAACCAAAACTAACGCAAGAAGAATCTTTAAATTAAAATAGGCTAATAAATAAGAAAGACGAACCTAGAGAAACATTTTTACAGACGAAAATGTAAACGAATGTGGCCTCGAGGACAACTTTCAAGGTGTATTTTACGTTTCATTTTGCTATTTTTTATTATATAAATGGCCAATTCGAAGTCATTCCAAGGCGAAAAATCAAAAACGGTGTAAAATTCTTCATTCCTTTTTTTATTCAGAAAAGTGTAAAGTCGTATAAAATTAGCGGTTAATTAAAGGCACGGTAAATCAAGTAGTAATCTTGAATTCCATCTTGGTGTTAAAAATCGAGATCGATTTATCCCATATGATGATGAAATCGAAGTCAAAAATTGCTGTTTCTATCTGAAAAAAACAATTTGGCTATGAAATTATTTTAAAAACAATTTTTATTAGCACACTGTTTTCATTTAGGCCTCCTACTAAAAAAAATCAACTTTATTGTCAATTCTTCTTACCCGAACAAGAGAGATGGATGATCCGAAGTCTTTGAAGTTGCTCTTTTTGCATGATTAAAATTATTTATATTAAATAAAACGCACTGCTAGTGTAAATACAAAATAAAATCGAAACGTATTTGAACTGATCGTTAACCCTCACTTAGTATTTACAGCACGTAAAGTGTAGAATCTGTCAGAGGTAGGTACATACATTTAAGTCTGGATTATTACAGTTCTATGATGAGTTTTATTAAACCAATGAGCAAATTTATTATTTATTTTAATACAATAATTTAAGTATAAATGAAAATTACAATTATAATAATATCTCAGCCCACCTCCAATACATTAAATTGTGCTACTGTTTATTGCAATTACGACACTTTCGGTTTTAATGATCCAGTACCGTTTTGATCTAAACTTGCGTTAAAAGTTTTACATAGCTATCTTGTTATGCATAACACAGTGAACATTCCCGTTATACAACCCCCAAGATATCCCACCAGTGATGGCGACGATCGGTGGGCCTTGTTAAGGAACAAAATAATGCCCAGATAATGCACAAAGTTTTACAATAAATTCGATGGTCCTATGAAAAGGCTTCATTGCAAGACGACGCCTGAGGTAGGTCTGTAAAGAGCGAACAAAAATAGAATTTACCTAATTAACATTTCTTTAGTATGATAAAATAAAGAGACTACTCGAACAATACGTTAATATGTATGATACGTTGGACACCTGATGGGGGGGGGGCGGAGCTCCCCTGGGAAGCAGGAGAGGGAGAACAAGAATGAGACTTAGTTCCCATAAGAGTTTAGGAATTAACCCTCCCCTATTTTTATCAAGGGAATGTCTCGCGTCGCAAGATTGCTTTGGGGGGGAGTGGGAACTCCCTGGTGGGACAAGGGTAGAAGAACCAGAACTAATGTTGTTTTTTTTTTGTTTTAGGTATGATACCCTTGCCCGAAGGTACGAGAGAAGATCTCGCTGTCGACTCCTTAACCATGGAACTGTCGGGTGAAGACATCTTGAACGGGGAAGCTGGAGAGACGTTGGAATCCGGAGACGTGCGTGAAGATCGCTGAAGATAGGTAAGTAATCACTTTGTTGCAGCGGAAGCTCTCTTTATGGGGAAGAAGGAAGAAAAAGGGATAAAGAAGAAATGGTGGATGCGCCGGGCTAGTTGGATTTAGAAGAATTTTAAAGTTCCGTATGGGACTTATTTTCTATAATGTAGTCGCTTAGAAAGATTATTGTCATATGAGTTAGGACAGAATAATTTTCCAAGCACTTTTTGGATTTCCACAACTTCTTGATGGACTGTAGATTTCGAGTTGGACTTAAATAATTTGTACAACTAGCAGGTGGACGGACTTAGAGTAATTTTGTCCACAGGATCGAGGAGGAATGCTAATAGAACACCTAGAGGACTAGAATAATTTTCCATGTCAAAAACCGATGAATAAATTGTTAAATTCGGAGCTTCTTGGGGATGGTTGTAGGAATACTACCCCAGAAATGAAAGTTCCTCTGAAGATCCAGAGGGGGTAAGGATCCCTTACAAAAGTTGCGACGGTCCAGAAGGAAAATAGAAGGAACTAGGGGCTCCCAAAAACCCGAACCAAAATTTGAAATTTTGGCGGAGGAGCCACTTACTCCCGAGAAAATACCAAATTTGGAGTTGTTCCCGGGTACATATCTTAAAGATAATCTTCTGGATGGGTAACCCTTGACGATTCTCAACCTGCGAGGCCTTCCACAGGAGCGTAGGTAAAGTAGGGGCTGAGAAATTGCAATAATAAAATTAGGGTGTGGTCGCGGACTTTTGGGTATATGATGAGTCAGGAAATATTGCCTACAGGTACAAATGACGTCAGCACGGTTCGAGACGCACAACTACCAGGATGACGTCAGAACAGTGTGACGGCGTTACGTATAGGCGTATGGACGACTAACGTGTAGATGTTAAGAAAACCACATGGCAAACCTCAACGTGTCAAGGTGAAACGGTATGTATAAAAAGAAGGTAAGAAAAAAAGGAAAATAAAGGATAAAAGAGAGCTTATCTAATACAAAAAGTTCAATAAAAAGGCCGTATTAAAACCTATCGGGAAAAAACAGTGCACTTTAAATATTTATAACTGGCGAACGGGTTATGCGATTAAGATGGGACAATCACATTTAAAAAAATCACATAAAGCACCATAAGTGGTGAAAAACACGTTAAAATTGGTACAGTTTTTACCACTAAAAACACGACACAAACAGTACTTCTAACACGTCCACACAGTATAACGGTTCTTAAGAGAGTACGTACAATAAGAGTTACACGTGATATGCAGAAGGAAGGCTTAATAAAGCCACCAACCAGCCTTTAGACATCGCCAGTAGTATGTCAAGAAAAAGGACGGATCAACACGCTCCAGCTATCTTTTGCCGCGAATCGACGATACGTTACACACAGTAGACCTCAGAAACGGATACTGGAAAGTGGAAATGAATCCTAAAGATAAAGAGAAGACCGCTTTCTCCATTGAGATATGACTACGGCAGTTCAAAGTGATGTAGTACGATCTCTGCAAGGCGCCATCTACATTTGAACGATTTACGGAAACAGTCCTGAAGGATCTAGTTTGGTATATTTCGACGATATAATCGTAGTTGGGAAAAATTTCGGTGACCACATAAAGAACTTGTAGACTACGACGTATATTTCTGAAACTGAGCCCTAAGAAATGTGAACTATTTCAACAGACGGTTAACTATCTAAGCCACGTCGTTTTGAAGACCAGCATTTCTGTTGACCCGCATATGATTAAATCTATACAATAGTGGATTTGCAAACCTTTGATAAGATTTACCGAAGCTAGCAGACAAACAAACTATCGCAACGCCTCTTTTAGTTTATCTTCTGCCGAGTGGGAAATTTATTTTGGATACTGACGCCAGCAATATATTTGTAATATTTCTACAAATATTTGTCAGAAAGAATGTTCTTGCTGCTGACTTAAAATAGAGCCTTGAATTGGTTGTTGAATTTTAAGGATCTCGATATAAAGGCCACTGATGGAGGATTCCTAGGGGGAGACATGGTGTGGCATCAAAGGCTTGTCACCAAAACTGCAGCAAAATCAAAATCAACCGAATAAACGACGTCAGTTATCAAATTCGACGCGCACCGAAAGAAAAACCGAAGATGCTCGGATCAGGATCATCCATGCACGTTCTCTATATCCCAAGTATGAGGAATTTATAGCTCCGCGGAGCCTGTATTCCAAAGCTAGATTTAGAGTCACTGCCGAAGAACCCCCAGATATGTTTGCCGTACCGAGAGAGTATTCCCTAGCACACTGTGTGGCCAAGGATTTGAATCTGTGCCGTTGACAAAACGTGGTTTTCAGAACAAAGCTTGGCCGACTACCAATACTTCAAGACCAGCTTAGACATGGAAGGAAAGTGCTGGGGACCTGCCCATCTACTACCTCGTCACCAAGGACTAATCATCACGAAGCCAACCTACCGAGCGTTATGGGTTACGGGAATCCTTGGTTGAACTAAGGAAACATCTGATCGCCATTAACATTCTTAGGCTTGCCATCCCAAGGATAGGTTGTGAGTTGGATCGAAAAGACTGAAGAATAGTACGAAGGATGATGAAGGATCCGCTTCGGTATCCGGTGGTAGAGATACTGGTTTGCACTGGAAATCCTCGACGAGAGTCGCCTACAAATGCTAATAAGAGGAATGCTACTTCTACATAACGACCGGTTGCTACAAAGGACAAAGCTTTTCAAAGGACGCCTGAATATGATCCAAGACGGATCGTTCATAAGGAGGGGGCAGTGTTATGAGCAAAGGTCGTCGATAAGTAAACAAAAACTCATTTCCGCCATTTTTATGCTGCCATTTCGAAACGGTTATAGATAGAGAGCTGCGATTTCCACCAAAGAATTTATTTTTTAGAATTGAAAAAAAAAGAAGTTAGTGGGGCTGGGTCCACTTCATTGGGGGAGACGCAATTTTCGATTCTTGTGAAAGATATTTTTTGTGTCAAGGAATATCCCCAAAATTTCATTTCCTATCAACATCCATTCAGAAGTTATTAGATCGTCATTGTCAGATAGTCGTAGATTTTAGTACCTTATTTTCTCTTTTCTGCCTTTAAAAAGTTGAAAAGTACATAGATGTAAATCAATATTTATAAGTCCAATTGGCACGTTTTTGAATATCGTCTTGGGATAGCCTAAGTTTATATAGAACACATTTTCCTGTAAAAGGAATCAGTTATATGAATTTTGTTGGTGACAATAAAATATTGCAAGACCAATAAAAGCTGGTATTGCCAATAAACAACGACGGTTGTTGGTTATTGATCTTACACAAGGAAAATTAATTTTTGACGTCTTAAGCCTAGCAATTCAACCCTAATTTCCACGTTTACTACGTACGTACGTACCTTTCACCTCTCTCAAAGGCAGAAGAGAGAAAATGAACCAAAATCCATGACTACCTGACGGTCTGTAAGGTTAATTTAATTTAACGTCGCTCTTCCTATAATATCATGTGTGGACTTAATACTTAACAGAGGATCTATAGCAAATTTATCCAAAATTCGAAAACTGTTTTTAACATTTATCGCTTTATTTGGTTATACTTACTATACAGAATGTCCCTGAGTACATAGAAAAAGAAGTGTGTCCGGAAGGAAAAGATTTTATAGAATCACGGTGAAAATGAGCATTATAGTTTTTGTTTTTACAACTAAAATTAAATTCTTATAACCAAAATGTTATTTAGGTACTTCTGGCAATTTTTTTCTGTTTTTTATCCATTTTATTTCTTTATTTATCCGAAGATAGTATAAAAACAAACAATTCACATAGGAACAACAAATTATGTTACAAAGTAAAATAAAAAGATACGACAAATATAGACCCAGCGGCGACTTAGGAGACTCAAAAGTTATAAAAGCGCAGCCCTGTCGGGCGGGGGTTATCAGCTAGGAGGTGGAGGGTAGTTTCAAATAGTTGCAAATTAATAGGGGTGAGACATGGCTATTTATAATTTGGTTCAACAATATTATTCGCTCTTCTATTTATTTCTGTGTTAAATGTTTTCGCCTCCTACCTGTCAATCTGACTGTCACTGAATCTCCTTACGCTCCACTGGCTGTACTAATATAAAATAATTAAAAACAAAATATAACATTAAATTAACTATTGGATTGTTATCGTTTACGAAACACAAGAGATTTAAATTGCTTCACAGTTTTCGAGGTTTTAAATGGGCGGGGAAGAAGATACAAACTCCTCATTGTACAATTTTGACATAAAAGTGATATTTATCAGCCATTCGTGTATTACGTAAGTGTACCTCAGTAATAGGTACCAATTACTGTATAAAAAAATTATTAACCATCTTGAAAATAAATTTTGTGGTTTAATATTAATTTGATATTAAACCAGTTTCAAATATTTAACATTAGCTTGTGAATCAGTTACATTCTAATATTACCCGCATTTCCCTATTTTGGAGAACTTGTAATCTACTTAAATTTGTACTACAACATACACGAATGACAAAAAGCCGATGATTATAATACCAAACATCAACCACACAACTTTAAACATAACAAAAATTCTAAACAAAATTAAATTTTAATGTGTTTATTGTAGAATTTGTCACTTGTTTAAACTTATTCATAATCAAATTTTAATGTAGTTAGCTCTGTTCATAATGAACTAAATAACATCATAATAGTTAAGTGTAAAGACAAAAGTGAAAAGAAAAATCAAACAAATGTAGTTTATCAAATTAATCGTATGAGCCATAATTGAAAAAATGTAGAAACATATACATAGGCCAGACAAAACTAAAACTACCGACGAGAGTAAAGGAACACCGATCCAATATACGTAGAGGTCCAAAGTACTATAATGTAATAACTGAAAACAGACTCAATTATGACCATGAGTTCGACTGGGACAATATAAAGATTTTAGAAAAAGAAAACAATTTTCGAAGAAGGTTGATATAGCAGATATGATATACATAAAGAACAATCCTAATTGTTTGAATGCACTGACGGACACGGAGAACTTAAATGAAATATATACACCTACAAGTATATTTATAGGAAATAACATGTGAAATAAGTTTATCATTCTTTTAAGTCAAGTAGGCAATAGAATGTCACATATTGACTAATTTTGCTGTGATAGTTTATTATACATAAAGTAATTGATGTTATGTATTAGCCTGAGGATGACTGAAATTGACGGACGAAAAGTTGCCTAATTATTCATTAAAAGTTGTTGTTTATTAGCAAAATTAGATTTTATTGATCTTACAATGCATGAAATCAGTTTGTAGGTTTTTAATTTTTTACAATTTGTCAAATGGATGTAATCAATTGGATGTAATTGAATTTCATTCATTGGGTTTCGATACAGATAACAAAAAAAAATTTCCTGTATATGGAAACAGTTCTTAATAAGTGCAATCGACGTCAATTTTTGAAAGGCATTTTGGTGTTCTACATAACATTGAGAGGTTTACAATGTTATTTTGTTGGGTACCAAAAACTTCGTAAATATGTATAAAATACATATTATGCATAAAAATTGTTAAATATAGGTAAATTGTGATGTTTGTATTGAGTTTTCTACATTTATGTTTTTGGTGGGATTAGAAATTACTTTAAATTATTTCAAAGTTAGACATAAATTTTATAAGGGTTCCTCTTAAAACTAAAACAACGTTTTAGATGGTGGTGTTTAAATTTTCGTGGATTTCTGGAACTCGTAAAACACACAAACGCACTTAAAAGTTGAAATTTATTGCTCGTGAAATCAAGCAGAAAAGCAGAAGGGAAAGAAGGTCTTCTCTCACCGAACTGAACCCTCTTTGTCATCTGTTTAAAATCTCTTTGGCTTTAATACAAAGGACGTTTTGCTGAAATGACCTTTTACGGATGGATTGCTTTATAAGGACAATTAACTTCTAAAAATTAATGCAAGTCGATGACTTTTGATTACGGGTATTAACTGTTTTTGGTGTTATTTACTCCATTAAGAAAAACAAAAGCTTAATAATGTTAAGAACTAAATTATTGTTATAAAACATAATTGATGGTTGAAGCTGTTACATGTTGAAACTCTATAATCGAAAAATAGTAATAAAAAACAAGTTTAATGTTTCACCTAACATAGGCATCATCAGGTGATGAAATGACAAAATGCATAGTTACAAGATCAGCAGACTATTTGGTCGTTTAGGGCTAAATTCTGTACATGATATCTATTAATTTCTCTAAAAAAAAATTAATGAATCCAAAAGCTCCAAAATTATATCTACAGTCAAATCAAGTTGCACAAACAAGATAATCTCATTAGACCTGTAGTTGCTTATCCACAAGCACCTTGTCCGAAATTGTCAAAATTCCTTATACATATTTTAAAATTTACAGAATTTAAATCTACCTTTGCAATTAAAAATCCATTAGACCTAATTTCCAAAATTTTAGACAATAAGTTAACTAACAATAGCAATTTATTATTTATCGACGTAACGAACTTGTTTGAAAGTATTCCTACACAGGATGTCATTCAAATTGTTAATGAAACTAACTCCACTTATTGCTCAGGATATTATTAATTTAATAGAAATTTGTTTAAACCAAAATTATGTGCTATTTAATCAGAAATTTTATAATCAACAAAATGGTTTAGCTATGGACAACCCGTTAAGGCTTCTGTTAACAGATATTTTGATGGACAATTTAGAAAATGAAATTAAAAAACATCCACTATTTAAAAACTGTTCATATTGGTTAAGGTATATGGATGATCTCATTGTTTGCTTTAATGGTTCGAATAGACAATTAAATTTGTTTTATGACTTATAACTTACGAGTACATACAACAATCAAATTCACGATGGAATTAGAAGTAAACGAGCCAATCAATTTTTTTAGATCTAATAATTTCCCCCAAAGATCACGTAGGTATATAAATTCAATATTTTTCATAAACCAACCCATACTGATTGTATAATAAATCCCAAATCATTTCATCCCATGGCACATAAATTAGCAGTTTTTCATAGCTTTTTTCATAGACTTACGACCGCACCTTTAAGCTCAGAACATTATGAATTATAACTAAAAAGAATTTACTCTATTGCTCAAAATAATGGCTATTCCACCAACATAGTCGACAATATTTTAAATAAAAAAATCCAGCAACTAACTCTCAATAAAATTTACCCCTTAGTTAAGACTAGTAACGAAAAATATAACCCACTCAAATAATAAGGTAACATTTCCACTACAATAGGTAGGTGTATTCAACACATAAACAATAGTAGGATTTTGTATAAAACTAATAACTCCCTAAGTAAGTTTATATTAAATATATTAAATTAAAAACGAAAAATTTCAACAAAAAATTTTATTCACAACTCTATGGGCCTGTGGGCCATTTTCAAAGAGTATACATATAAATTATTTATTTATTTATTTATTTACTTACTTTATTGTCAACGGGTCAATAACCCTTTATATTACAGTATTCAGTTATATAAAAAAATACATATAAATATGGTTCATATCAATTGTATAATTTCATTTAATTACTTATATCTATTTACAATATTCTTGAGCAATCTCTTAAATACGGATAAGC
Organism: Agrilus cyanescens; assembly: GCA_947389935.1. NCBI lineage: Eukaryota > Metazoa > Arthropoda > Insecta > Coleoptera > Buprestidae > Agrilus > Agrilus cyanescens. The sequence goes on from OX376706.1 coordinate 11,558,710, forward strand.
TTTCCAAATGTGAGAGATTATTAGGAATTACAATTTTGTTCCATTTGCGCTTAAGTCTTGGAACTGATGAATAATGTACATAGTTACGTGTTGAAGTTTGTTCTGTTAATTCTCTAGCCAGTCTCAGGGGATAAGGCAGATTTCTTAATTGAAAATTTCAGTTATTTCTAAACAATTTATAAGATGAGCCTTAACTTTCTTCACAAAAAGTAAATCGTGGTAAACGTGTAGTGACTTTAATGCTTCTAAATTTAGATTTTGTAAAAGATTTGAGTAATCATGATCATCAAAGTTCATTTTTTGGCCTTTTTTAAAAGCTACGTATCTGAGAAATTTATGTTGCACAGATTCAAGTTTTACTATATAAACAGCATAAGTAGGAGACCATATTGGAGAACAGTAAATAAGTACAGGTCTAACAAGAGTTTTATATAAATATAAAATAGTATCAATACTTTTAAATTCAGTAGTTGTTCTAATGATGAAACCCAGCATTTGAAAAGCTTTCGACGTTACTGAGCTTTAGTGTAAATTGAATTCAAAATTGTTTTCATAAATTATGCCAAGATCCATGATTTGTGTAACAGGTTCAAGTAGAACGTTGTTTATATAATAATCAAATCGTAGCTCATTCACTTTGCTACGAACAAAAGTAATAGATTTGCATTTGTTACAATTCAATTTTATTAAATTCAACTGTGACCAATTAAAAATTATATCAAGATCATTTTGCAAATTAATTCGGTCACTTATATTGCCTATTTTATAGAATAACTTGATATCATCAGCGTAAATAAGTACAGAGGCTGTTTTCAGTCCAATTATTACATCGTTAATAAGTAAAATAAATAGTAAAGGGCCCAATTGAGGACCCTGCGGAACTCCAGATTTGGCAATAAACGGATCAGAAAGATTACCTTTAATTCTAACAGTTAGTTCCCTATTTGACAAATAGGATTTTATCCATTTTAAAGTCCCTCCTTTAAGACCAAATAAATGTAACTTATATAATAATAGATTATGATTAACAGAATCAAAGGCCTTGGCAAAGTCAAGGTATATAGAATCTACTTGTTTAGAGTTATTTAAAGCATCTGCAATATAATTATTATATAACAGTAAATTTGTTAATGTAGATCTACCATGTATAAATCCATGTTAATTATTTATAATTTGTGTAATACATATATTAGTAGTTTTGTTTGCCATGATAGAATCAAACACTTTTGCAACAGCCCCTAATATAGCTATAGGTCTATAGTTTACTATATTTTGCTTATCCCCTGATTTAAAGACAGGGGTAATATTAGTTTTTTTCCATATTCTAGGCATTATCCCAGAAGATAAAGATTGTTGTATCCCTAATCCTTTAGTTTCGGGCTGTTAGTTCGGAATATCCGCACCTTGCGAGTAGCAATAAAATCACTGGACGTCTTTTACTTGTTTATTTAAAAACTACACTTATATAACAGCTAAAACTAAAATATCTAACAAAAGAGTTCATGAGTTGGAACAAAAATGACTTGACGTTAACGAGTTCGAGTTCAGAGCAATAACTACTTTGAAAAAGGCATATTTTGCTTTTATAGGGGTGCTTTTACCAACCGTTAGCTTTCCCGCCCCCAACTCAGGTCTGCTCTGGTTGCCAGAGAGCGCGTAGTTTTATAGCACCAAGTGCAGAAAGTTTGAGCTTCTTCGGTACTGTCTTTTTAGGAAAAGTGCGGCTCGAAATTTAGAAACTTTAGTTGGTCAGAAAGCGAACGGTTTTATAGCACCAAGTGCACAAAAATTGACATCTTATATACTATTCTACTGACTAACGTTGAGGCAAACCTTACTCAAAAAATGTAATCCTAACTTAAAAACAAAAGTAAACCCTACAAGTATGTAGATCATAACATATACCTCCCACCGACTAAACAAACTTACGTCAGAAAGTTTGAGCTACAATTAGTTACATGTGGATCGACGAGCTTTAATGGGAGCCACAATTCTCTGCGGATCGGTGGTACAATTACTGCCACTTTCATTCAAAAGCCCTAACTCAATTTCACTCGTGTCTGAAATCGAATCGTCCCTTTTTGGATGATTGGTTTGGATGTTAAATATTTTAAACAATTATTTCCTGAAGTTTTAAAACAATTACATGACATAATAGATCTTTTTATACTTGCTTTTGGACAACATTTATAATAACAATATATCAAACCAATTAGGATAATTACAAGAATAGCATATAATGAATAATTAACTACATGTCTAATGGTGATATTTTTAGCACCGTGTAGTTGCTTCATGATCTCGTTAAGTTTTTAACTACTAAATTGAAGATCTTCTAAAGAGGAAACACTGGATCTATAATTATTAGATAAAGTAGGTAATGTAAGATTAAATCTTTTCTTATAATTGTCTTCGTTCTCGCAACATTCATCAATTACTTCATAGGGCGATACGAATTTTAAAACAATGTTGGCATTTTTGTCGAAGGAATAAAATGGTACTAGTTTGACGTCTGTTCCAAAACCTGAACAAGCTGTACTCAGAGAGAACATGCCTGTACCACTTAGAGCAACATCTTCGTGTTCGCTCCTGTTGACACAATTCAAAGTAACCGTTTCTTCATGTGGAATGACATATAACCAAGTGTTGGATTCGCCAAGGCGATGCCAAATATTCTTGTGCATCTCTGCTATCCTAAAATCGCACGATTTGTAACTGTCTCTTTTGTGGATGAAAACCCCGATTTCGCAATCGACGGCACTAACAGTCAATCGCGGAGGTTGTATTTGTCGGCACAATATTTCACCTTGTAATTTCTTGCACCGATTTATTTCACTTTCCTGTTCCTCGTCACTGACAAGAGGAATCTTTATGGCTACCACGAGCTTCTTGTTGGTAATAAGTATGTCCACATCCATGATGTCCAATAGAAGGTTGATATTTTCGATTGATAAAAACACAAGGTAATGAAGGCCAGAAGGTAAGTAAGGAAGGGTTTTTATTAGGTCAGAAATTAGTTGCTTTGGTGTTACTACTGAAGGGTGAATTTGTCCTACTCTGGCGACTGTTAAGGCATTAATCAAATTCTGAATATCGTTTTGGTATTGATTCATGATCTGAGATAATATATTCGCATGCTCTAGAAAAGCCTCAGTGTCAAAATTGCTAGAAATATTTTTTAATTCGCTATGAATTTCCTTTGCCATATACTTTAGAATGTTTAAATTTTTACGAACGATTTCATCATTTTTTTATAATATTGCTAACTGTCTGATTTATGGAGTGTACAGAATTTTGAATAACGGACGTTTGTTTTTCCATAAGATTGTGCATTGAACGTACATTGCTTACAACGTCTGATATAGTTCTGTCGTAATACTCGGCATCGTCCGAGTCAGCTGTACCAAATAGAATTTTTTCAGCTTTTTCTATTATGTTAAATAACCCACGTTTCTCTCGACTCATGACGTTACTGACCCCTATTATTTCATTTACTATTATTGTTTGATCTTTATTCTTTTCAAGAGATCGGCGCGCGGTTATTAAATATTTGTCGCAGTTCGATAGAACATTTTCCTTTAATCTTTTACAAATTTGAGAAGTGAGTTCAGTATAAGTTTCAATTTTCTTAAGATTATTAAAATAAATTTCCATATCGATACTCGTTAAAAGTTTCCATTCATTGGAATAAAATTGAGCATTTGCAATAGTCTGAAAGTACACGTCCGGATTATTGTCTAATGGTTGAATTTTGAAAGGATCGTCGGAATGGACATAATGCAAAAATAGAAGGAAAAAACAAACTTTTGGGTTGAAGTCCATCTGTAAAGGAGGCAAATTTCAGTGGAAGATTTTATAAGCTTTCTTTAAACAGTACAGAATTCCTATTCGTAATAGGGTTTTAGTCCATTGACTTGCACAGTGATTGTGATTTCACCCCTTTTTATCCTATAGTTGACGTCGGATATTTTATCTGATATGCTGTATGGACCAATCCACGATGAGTTTAATTTTTTCGATCGGCCACGTCTAACAGTATTATCATGCAATAAAACTAAATCGCCTATGCTAAAGTGGCGTGCTTTCGCGTCGCGATCGTAGTATTGTTTAGAGTTAGCTTTGGCTGCAACAATTCGGTCATGTGCAACACTCCAAGCAACTTGCATTCTGTGTTTAATATTTTGGACATAGTCGTCGAAGGTGTACAAAGTAGAAGGCAGTTTCTCGACAGAACTGGGGATTATTGGGCTGCGACCGAACATAAGTTCGTAAGGTGTGTAACCCGTTACTGAGTGTGGAGTTGTATTATACACGAAAATGTAGTAGTCAATCCAAAGATCCCAATCGGACTGCTTGTCATTTATAAAGTGCCTTAAATATTCCGCAAGCCCTCTGTGTAATCGCTCTACTTGTCCATTGACTTGTGGATGATAAGCCGTCGTTTGGATTTTAGTTACTTTAAAAAATTTACAGACATTTTTTATAATGTGGCTAAGAAAATTTGTTCCCTGGTCGGATACTAATGTTTCCGGAACTCCAAATTTGCAAAATATTTTTGAAGTCAAATAGCGAGCTACTGTTTTAGCCTCTTGCTCAGGAATAGGAATGGCTTCAGAAAACTTAGTTAAATTATCCTGGTAAGTCAAGACATATTTATTATTACTCTCAGTTTCAGTGAGTGGTCCTACGATATCGACAAAACATTTATCTAGAGGTCGGGTTGCAGTGTCTGTTATAACTAACGGATATTTAGGTAATCTAAAAAGACAGGTAAATTCCTGTAACGTCTAAATATTTAAGGAAAACAAATCCCACATTTGGAAATATTTAGATATTTAGACGTTACAGGAATTTACCTGTCTTTTTAGATTATTTTATCTACGTCTAACATGTGTGTACCTTCAGATTCATTAGTGTAATTCAATGCCGGTAGGGGTATTAGCCCTCGGAGTAGTTGTTTCTCTTTTTTCTAGTCAGTCTGGATATTTAGGTATAGTAGTGAGTTTATTACGTTGGCACATCACATTTTTTTATAAAATCATGAATATATTTTTTTTCATTTTAGGCCAATGATGATATTTGTTTATTCTTTTGTAAGTCCTTGTGAACCCACAATGTCCACCTGCAGGAGCATTATGAAATTCGTTAAGAATTGTTTGAATTGTATCAGCTGAATATTCGATCTTTGAATCAAAAATACAAACTTGCATTAAACTGTCTTTAAATACATAACGTATCATTGAACGAACGATGTCGTAAGCGACTGTGACTTTGGAAAATATTTCTTTTGGAATTGCCAAAGAAGTAAGGTTGTTCTCTAAGCACGAGTCTTTAATTGTATGGAGGTGTTGCCAGAAGAGTTCCGCGTCCACGTTACTTTCACACGTGTCGACTAAGACTAAATTAATAATCGATTTAACAGAGGTTGGTTTTAAAATAATGTCTCCTACTGAGGCGTTTTTTAATTCATTTTCAAGATGATAACTGTAAGCTGTCTGCAATATTGGGGTAGTTTTATTAATATCTTTGTTATCTTGGGATACAAAATTTAAAATGTGAGTGGAGGTAGTATTCAGAATGTTACCGCTAACCTCAATGACTCTATTGTTAGTTATCATTCGTGTTTTGAGTGAATCTTCAAATTCGTGGTAACTAATATGTGTTTTGGCCGTGTATACGGGATCCTACTCAAAGCATCTAAATTAACGTTTCTTTGGCCTACCTTATGTACTACATTAAAATCATATTCTTCGAGGGCAAGTCTAAACTTCATTAGGCGACTGCCCGGATCTTTGACGTTAAATAACCACACCAACGGCTTATGGTCCGTTACAACAGTGAATGGTCTGCCGAAAAGATAGGGTCGGAAATGTTTGGTTGACCACACGATCGCTAGCAGTTCCTTTTCTGTGGTGCTGTAATTTTGCTCTGCCTTGTTTAAACTTCGACTACAATAAGAAATAGGCTTGTCTTCATCGATTTTACCTTGCGAAAGGATCCCAGCAATCCCTACGTTACTGGCATCCGTTGTTAAAACGAAACCCTTATTAAAGTCTGGGTATTGTAAGAACGGTTGACTTGTAAGTACATATATGTTTCATGATTTGAAAAGCTTCGTCACAGGAGTCTGTCCAAATAAATTTCGAATCCTATTTTAATAATCTGGTTAAGAGGAGAGTAAGCATACTATAGTTTGGAATAAAAGGCCGGTAATAACCGCTCAATCCTAGGAACGATTTAAGTTGTTTGACATCTGTCGGTTTAGGATAATTGGCAATGACTTTAGTTTTTTCAGGATCAGGTTTGATTCCGTTGTGTGTTATTAAATTGTTTAAATATGCAACTTCCCGTTTCAGAAATTCGCACTTCAATGGTTGTAACCTTAAGTTAGCAGATCGAAGTCGACAAAGTACTTTTATTAATTTTTCGTTATGGTTTCTGAGACTAGACCCGTAAACACAGATATCATCCAAATAGATAAAGCATTTGATGCCTTGGAGTCCGCTTAAAACACTATTCATTATCCTTTGAAATGTACCGGGACTTGTTTTAAGGCCCATTGGCATGTTATTATACTCGTAATGGCCGAATTTTGTGGTGAATGCGGTTTTCTCTTTGTCAGCTTCCGCTAGCGGGATCTGATGGAAACCGCTTGCTAAATCGAGAGTGGAAAAGTACTGAGCGTTTCCTAGTTGATTAAAAATTTCGGAAATTAACGGCAATGGGAACGCGTCACCTATGGTCACGTCGTTCAACTTCCTATAATCAACCACAAGGCGTCATTTTTTTTCACCCGACGCGTCAACCTTTTTTGGAACAAAGAGAATGGGGAAGTTCCAGGGCGAAGTCGAGGTTTAATTGATATCATTTCTAATGAATTCCTTAAATTTAGTAAATTATCTAGTAGATGAATGCTACAGTCATTGTAATTAATTATCGCCTTATTTTTCCTCAAAAAATTACGACCTAGAATACCATCATTGGCGAAACTACTATCCTTGGGTAACACGTGAAACAAATGGTAAATTACATGATTATTAGGAAGTGTGATGTTACATTCCACCGTACCTAAAGTAAAAATTTTAACCCCAGTTATGCCTGCGATTTCTGATGCGTAATTAGCATTTATAAGACAATCGTCCCTTAAAATAGAAACTTTTACTAAACTAATGTCAGCGCCGTTATCGACGAGAAGGGACAACTTATGACTAATTGAAATATCTACACTTAGGTCTACAATCCTGTTATCGTGGTCGGTGTTATCAATGCAACCTATTTGAAATTTCGAGCGGGAGTCATTCGGCTGCCGGATGCTTCCGCACGCGCGTTTCCCGAATTAGGTTCGGTAGGCTTCGGCTCATTATTGTTAATAAATGTTTTTGAGCCTAAGGAATTAGAAAATCCAAGATTATTAGATCGGTTGTTATTATACTGGCGCTTTCGGCAATCCCTAATGTAGTGACCTACATTTTTACAATAACTTCATGTTATTGTTGAAAAATTTACTCTGTTCCGGTCAAAATTTGTGTTGCTGCCGTTACTAAATGCCTGAGTACGTTTTGGATTATTAAAATTCGGCGGTTTAGGTTGAGGTAAATTCCTATCAGAATAATAACTATTATGTGAACGATATGATCGGTTATCTAGAGAGGGCAATATTTTGTGATTATCTCTATAAAGCATTTCCCGTTCTTTTTGGATTGCACCCTCTACTGCCACTTCGTACGCTGTGTAATTCCGAGATTCTACCAGAAGTTTAAGAGGTTGTTTCAGGCCTAATATAAATGCGTTTAAAGCCCTTTCCTTTAGGAGTTTTTCAATAACGGCTACCTCAGCATCCGTTTTGCCTTCACAACATGCGTTAATTAATGGTTCAACTAGACTTTCTAACTTCGCGCCATATTCGGCGACCGACTCGTGTAGTTTCTGTCGCAAAATAGATAGCTGCGCCTCTAAATGCGGGATGGTTCTTTTTTTCTGAAAAATGCAGCGCAAGGACAGTTTTTACCGCTTCCCAAGTATCGACAACCCTATATCTGATAGCGTTAAATGCACTGCCTGACAATTTTGTTTTAACCACGTCCAATAAAACTGACATATCAGCTGGATTACTCTGTTTTTCAACTATCTCAATGCAACTTAAAAAATGAGGAAATTGCTTTTTATCACCGTTAAAATTAGGAATTAATTTAATAGCTTGCTCTAACGATAGATGATTAGTCGTTGCCATTTTGAGTAGATAATAATATGGGATGGCAAAACAGTAAATGAATAGGACTTACGGTGTTTTTCTTGAAGATTTCTTCCTGATGACGGGTCAGTTATCCTCCTCACAAGATTTCGTGTCCAGTATCCTACCGCTGCCACCAATTTGTTGTATCCCTAATCCTTTAGTTTCGGGATGTTAGTTCGGAATATCCGCACCTTGCGAGTAGTAATAAAATCACTGGACGTCTTTTCCTTTTTTATTTAAAAACTTACGAGACTACACTTATATAACAGCTAAAACTAAAATATCTAACAAAAGAGTTCATGAATTGGAACAAAAATGAAATAAGACTTGATGTTAACGAGTTCGAGTTCAGAGCAATAACTACTTTGAAAAAGGCATATTTTGCTTTTATAGGGGTGCTTTTACCAACCGTTAGCTTTCCCGCCCCCAACTCAGGTCTGCTCTGGTTGCCAGAGAGCGCGTAGTTTTATAGCACCAAGTGCAGAAAGTTTGAGCTTCTTCGGTACTGTCTTTTTAGGAAAAGTGCGGCTCGAAATTAAGAAACTTTAGTTGGTCAGAAAGCGAACGGTTTTATAGCACCAAGTGCACAAAAATTGACATCTTATATACTATTCTACTGACTAACGTTGAGGTAAACCTTACCCAAAAAATGTATTCCTAACTTAAAAACAAAAGTAAACCCTACAAGTATGTAGATCATAGTAAGATTGATTAAATAGAAATTGCAAAGGTTCACCAAAATAGCTAACACATTGTTTTATAAAGAAAGTAGATAGTCCATCATGACCTATAGAGTTTTTGTTTTTCAAATTATTAATGGCAGGTTTAATTTCATTTACACTGATTTCAAAATCAAAATTATTGTCAAAGTAAATTTGATTATAAAAAGATGTATTGCTGTTCAGATAAACAAAGTCGAAGTTTCTTGCAGAAAGGTTACTAATATCTGTACTATTCTTACCAAAATCATCTTTAAAATACATCTCATCGGGTATTTGATTAGCTTTGGATATAGAGTTGACATAATTCCAAAAAGATTTAACATTTTTAGAAAATTTAAGCTCAATCTCATCTATTAATTTTTTCTTATCTAATTTAGATTGCCTTAAACATATAGCTCGAATCTTTTTAAATTCAACATAATCAGAGAGAATTTTGAACATTAACCACTGTTTATGCAACTTTTTATTTTTCATTATGTTAGATATAAGTTCTGTTGAGTACCATTGAGGATAGGTACTGTTTGCTTCTTTATTAGTTGGAACATGTTCCTCAATACATTTATTTATTACACTATAAAAAATTTGTGTAATTTCTACAATACTATCACCCGAAAGTATGTCTTCCCAATTTATATTTAATAATACAGAATTAATATTGACATAGTCAGCTTTTTGAAAATTGAATTTACTTACTACACTATCAAGTCCAGTTATATTACACTTTATTTCAAACAAAGCCTGATTATGATGTGGATCAAGGGGAACCAGAGAGTCCAAAGCTGCAACACAGGATACCATATCTTCATTTAGAGTTGAGAAGGCCTAATCTAACGTGTAGCCTTTAGCAGGGTGCACAGGATAATGTTGAGACATTCCAAGAAAGGAAAACATATTCATGATTAAGTGCACATTTTCCTCAATAACATGGTCCAGTCTAGTATAATGAGCCAGTAAACTATTAGACAGTTTAGTATTATTTGTCCATGTAGTCTTTGGTAAATTATAGTCTCCAACTATGAAGTATTCATAATCCCAATAGGAGGCCAAGAGATTTTCAATAGTGTTCACATGAATTAAATATACTTCAAGATTTTCTCTAGGAGTTGGGTAAAAAGTACCTATTAGTAAGTTTTTAGTCAATCCTTTGACTTCTACAAACATTTGTTCAACATTAAGCTCATCAATTTGGATTCTTTTGGCTTTTAAGCCATTCTTAACTGCTATTAGTAATCCTCCTCCATAACCAGAGTCAGTACTATTATACCTGCCTCTCCTAAAGATGCTATAACCATGCAGTCCAATTTCAGCATCTGCTATTCCACAATGCAACCAAGTTTCAACAAGCACTATAACATCAGGTGAAGGAGTTAAGAGTCCACAATTCAAAGTAACTAAATCAAGTTTCGTACGAATACCATTCACATTCTGGTAATATAGTATAAGATTATGGACTGTTGACTTTACAAGTTTTTTGAAGCATTAAGGTTTTCTACATTTGAAACTATTACATTATTTAGAGAATTTTCACTACTCAGATCTCTCTTTTTATTTTTAGCATTAATTTTAACTATTATTGGATCACTATTAAAAAACTTGACAATCTTTTTAACACCCTTGTCAGCGTTTTCTTCATTGAAAGTTTTAGCCTCAGCCCTGAAAGTTTTAAACTGATATTTATCTCTTTGATAATAGCTATCTTCTCAATACTATGTTCTGATAAGGAATATTTCTCTGCAACCTTACCAGTAAGTAATATTACATCATTTTCAACTCTAGAACAGCGCTCTTCTATCTTATCAATCTTATTTGTATATGCAGCAACATGCTCGGACAGAGAATTTTCCAAAGATGTATGCTTACTTATTACTAAAATAAAAATTGTATCTATAGTAACCTGTATATATAGGGTTGAAGACATGGAAATTTCAAACAATTAATGAAGTATTCAGGTATTACAAATTACACAGAAGTAAGGGTGATTAGTAGTGTAATGGACCTCTGGTACTTGGGCGACGAAATAAAGAAGATTACCAATGTCTTAACACTTTATTTATTAACTCTAACTTAACAATTACACTTTTACTAGATATTATGAAGATTTAGAAAGGATATAGAATTTGGCGTAGTCCTGATTCGGGTCTATAGGCCGTCGTTGGTTGGAATTACTTCCTAACGTTTCGCTGGCGCGAGTGGCGAGCTTCTTCAGAGGTCTTTCCATCTTCGATGTTGGATGTAGACTCGAAGATGGAAAGACCTCTGAAGAAGCTCGCCACTCGCGCCAGCGAAACGTTAGGAAGTAATTCCAACCAACGACGGCCTATAGACCCGAATCAGGACTACGCCAATTCATCAACTGGCCGCGAAAGCCTTAACCATTTTGATATAGAATTTGTTTTATTATTGGATGTTGATATGTGAAATATTTCTTGAGATCTGTCTTCTGACTGTTTTTGAGTAATATTTATAACACTGAAATTTTGATATTAATTGTTATCTTTAAATTAGTAGGGATAGAATGTGCAATGTACCAACTTTATTCCCAGCGAATCATTTGGGAAAAGTAAATAAGATGGTACATTGTTTACGATTTTTAATTTACAATATTCTTGGTTAATAGCGTTCAATATTTGATGTAAGTAAACTTAAGCTCGATAAAACTGCAGTTATTTGTTATTGTATGTTTACATATTATTGATAATTTGGTACTTATCTTACTGCAATATCCGTTTTAAGTCTAATTGTGAATAACCAAAATAAAGTATAATTATAATATTAACTAAAATATATGTATTAATTAAAAGTAACTTAATTATAGGTAGGTATATTACACCTCCCCCCTTAGAGAACTGGAAGATCAAAGTGTATCTTTCAGTTTCGCAATTCTTACACTTCTACGCAATGGTGTTTCTACATCGTTAATTGAGTTACCTGTTTCATCGAGTTCTATTGAAATAGAATTCGTTTTATTTTTCTTTTGTTTATATAAATTTAAAGTCAAAAATTTGTTAATTTTGTACATCCAGAATTTGATTCATAATCCTCACTGTTACGATTCTTCTTGCACCTGTGTCTTAATCTTAAAATTAACTTATAAACTAAGTACAAAAAAATTATTTTTAATATGGTACATACTACATACACAGTATAACTCTTCGTGGACAATTGTGAATAAAACGGTTCTCGATCCAGTACATCTTCCGCAGTCTTACTTATTTGATCGAGTTTGAGACTTGCTACATGTAAACTTTCCCTGTCTAATCTGTTACCTTGAAATGGTAGAATTTTTAGATCCTCAGATTCATTTAATTTATTTTTTAAACAACAATCTGTATCATGTATGTCGAAATCAGGAATAAACGATTGATATTCGCTTGAGTAAGAAGGGTTTTCCGCTATTAGAATAGTGCTACTAGTATAAAGTTTACACTGCTTTTGTAATGAAATAACACCCGAGTTTGAAAGATAAATAGTTGTCGGAAGATGATTTTTACAAGTTAAAGTTACATCGGTAGTCTTCGGTAGAATAAATAACCATTTATTGCTTTCATGTAACTTATGCCATATTTCAGAATTTAAAGAAGTGATTCTAGTATCACAACCTTCTGGTAATTTTTGGACTTTTTGTAACAATTCTGTTTCGCAAATTGGTCTACTATATATCGAATAAATTGCTTGGTCTGAAGGACAATTGTAATTTTGATTAGTTAATTTTTTGCAATAGTTTAAATTTTCAGGGGTTGCATAATTTATTTTACTTTCTGATACTGCTAAATACTTGACACTTGGGTAAATGAATAGGTGGTTAGAATTTTGAACCTTAACTAGCAAGGGAATTAAATGATATAGGTCAAAGTAATTTTGACTAACTAATGGATTAGATATTACGAAAACTAACCTATTACCCGTAAAGAATACCCTTAGTTCTACTAATGATAATAATTCGTGAGCATTTTTTAATTCAACGGTTAAAGGATAAGTCGAGTAAGTTGGTAAGAAAGGAAGGGTTTTAGATAATTCAGTAATATATTGTTCCGGCGTAATAATGGTAGGATGTAAAAGATTTGTTTTTGCAAGCATTACAGCATTAATTAATGTGGAATATTCATTATATAGTTCTGAAGTCAATAGAATCAAAAGATTTAGATGTTCTTCAATAGATTGTTTCATATGTAGATTGAAATAGTTATTGTTCAATTCACGAGAATAATTATAAAGTGATTCAAAATTTTGAGTGAATATTTTTTCATTAATCTCCAAATTTGTAATAGTGCTATTGAAATTTATTATCGTCGATTTTACTACCTGTGCCTGTTCCTTCATGAGTCTAGAGAATTCCCTTTCATCATTAGTCACAGCGTGAATAGCAGCGTTATAGTATTCGGCATCGTCCTGGTCTAACGTCCCAAAAATTGTTTTAAACATCGTACCGACTCCGCCAAACCATGCTCGTTTGACCCTCGTGTTTTGGTTTAAAATTTCGTGTAGACTAGTGTCTTTTGATTGCAGTTGAGGAATTTTTTGAGCAAGAATTTTTAAGGAGTTTTGACATAAGGAAAAATTATGATATGGTTGTAACTGACATAAATTTTGGGTTCTAAAATAAGTATTTTCGATGAGTGTTAGTTTATCCTTTAAAATGTCCAAGTTCAAATGAGTTATCAGATTCCAGTGATTTTCTACAAATCGTAATTTGCTTATATATTCATAGTATATACCAGCTGAGTTCGAAATTTCGGTAACGTTATATAATGGCTCTGCTGAAAGTTGTCTTATGGGGACCCTGAAATGAAAGCCCTTTTTAATCGATTTGCATGTATAATTGTCCTTTTGTTGTTCACCAACACAGTATAATTTACTGGAGAATTGATTTTTATTATTTTGTAAGGATCATTGTAAGTCGACGTGAGTTTTTTCGATTTACCTAACTTAGTTTGTTCGTTTCGAACAAAGACCATTTCTCCTACGTTAAAATCTATGTTATTTAAATTCCTATCATAATATTTTTTGTTGGTTTCTTTTGTTTGAATAGAATGTTCTTTAGCTAATTGGTTACTTTTTTGGATTTTAAGTTTTAATTCGCCTAGATAGTCGTCGTATGTATACTTTAATTCCGGAGTTTTCAGTAAGCTTGAAGGGACTGTTGCTCTAAAACCAAATACTAATTCATGTGGAGTGAATCTGGTGGATGTATGTACAGTAGTGTTGTATGAAAACATTGCGAAATCTAACCAATCATCCCAATCGGTCTGATCTTGGTTTACGTAATTTCTTAAATATTCGGCTAAAGTAGCATGGTTTCTTTCTAAAGCGCCGTTGGTTTGAGGATGATAGGCAGAACTTTGTATTTGCTTTATTTTGAACAATTTAGCTATTTCCTTTAACAATTTTGAGGTAAAGTCTTTACCTTGGTCTGTTAAAATGGATTCGGGACTTCCAAATTTGCAAATAAAATTATGAACAAAAACATCGGCTATTGTCTTTGCTTCGTGGTTAGAGACTGCATATGCTTGAGAGAACTTGGTCAAATCGTCTTGTAAAGTTAGTATATATTTGTTACCTTTCTCGGTTAAAGTTAAAGAACCTACAATATCTAGAAAGACTTTTTGGAAAGGTTGGTCTGATGTAGTAGTTATTTCCATAGCTGTTTTTATTTTGTGTCTAACTAATTTATTCCTTTGACATTCTTCACAATATTTAATAAAATTTTTGATATCTTTTTTCATATTATGCCAACGAAAATTTTGTTTAATTCTTTGGTAAGTCCTGTGAAAACCCGAATGTCCTGATGTAGAATTAATATGGTTCTCGCGTAGTATCTCATTTATCTCTTCTAGTTTTGGTTGAATTAATGTATTACAATAAATAACAATTTCAATTTTACTTTTATAGAATATATATCTTATCATTGAACGAATTTTGTTCCAGTGGAGGCGGTCGAAACCATCCCCCATTCTACTTAAAGCGATGCTATTACATTCATTATTATTTAGATGAATTCTTAATTTATTAAGTATAGTGAAAGTATGTTCGTAGTTTGCTTTATCCCAGTAATTTTCTTTGATTATAAGATAGTGAATATTTTGTGACTTTTATCGAGTAAATTTTATTTGTTTCAATATTTTGTGACTTTAGAGTTTCTAAATGATTTGGAAATTTAGCAAAAATATCCCTTTGTGTATTACTAACTATCTCTAAATCTTGAGCTATTGTGATCGCGATGTCACTCCGTGCAGAGCAGATGTTTTCATTAATTTCTTTCAAGTTATTACAAGTGATAAGGGTAGTTTTACATTTTTCTAAAAAATTTGAATAAGTTTCCTTTTCATCTACATTTTTCGAAATGGTGTTTATTTGAGAAATCGTATTTTCATCCAATTTTATTCGACTGAGGGCATCGGCATTATGATTTATTTTTCCCGGTTTATAAAGAATTTCGAAACCGTACTCCTCTAGTAACAAACGCCATCTAACCAATCTGGAGCCCGGATCTTTAACATTAAATAACCACTTCAAAAGTTCATGAACAGAATATACCCTAAAATGTCGACCGTAAAGGTATGCTCTAAAATGTTTTACGCTCCATACAATTGATAATAACTCGCGCTCCGTCGTTGAGTAGTTACTCTCTGCCCTATTTAAGGTCCTACTAGCGTAAGCAATGGGAAGATCAGCAGGTGGATCACCCTGCGACAATACAGACCCTATAGCGAAGTTACTAGCATCGGTGGTAAGAATAAAAGTTTTTGAAAAATCGGGATATTGAAGAAGTGGTTCCGTACACAGTGTATTTTTTAGGAATTCGAATGATTCTTGCTGTTGACTAGTCCAGTTGAAAGGTGTGTCCTTTTTTAATAATTTGGTGAGTGGTTGGGAAAATTTGCTAAAATCTTTAATGAATCGCCTATAGTAACCCGCCAGTCCGAGGAAAGATTTGATTTCAGATGGTGATTTAGGTACTGGAAAGTTTTTTACAGAAATTACCTTCCCTGGATCAGGCCTAACGCCATTCTCGGTTACCAAGTGACCCAAGTACATAACTTCATGCCGGAGAAATTCACATTTATCGACCTGTAATTTTAAGTTAAATTCGGAAAGTTTTTTGAATAATTTACGCAATTTATGATTATGGTTTTCCAAGGTGTCTGCGTGAACGACAATATCGTCCAGATAAACGAAACTTTTCAATTCATTCAAGCCAGACAGTACAGTATTCATTAGACGTTGAAAGGTGGATGGAGAATTTTTTAACCCAAAAGGCATTCTGTTAAAACAATAATGACCAGAAGGTACGGAAAAGGCGGTCTTGTCCTTGTCATTGGGATGCATTTGAATCTGGTGAAATCCAGAGGCTAAGTCAATTGTGGAAAAATATTTGGAATGACCCAACTGATCTAATATTTCAGTGATATTTGGTAATGGATAGCTGTCACCCACCGTTATAGAGTTTAATTTGCGATAATCGATGACTACACGCCATTTCCTTTGTCCTGAGTAATCTATTTTTTTAGGGACTATCCAGACCGGACTGTTCCAAGGGGAATGAGATGGTTCGATGATTTTTTGTTGTAGCATCTTGTTTATTTGTTTATCTACCTCGTCTTTAAGAGCTTCGGGATATCGATAGGGTTTAATATTAATGGGGATTTGGCAGGTGGTATGGATTTCGTGCATAATAGTGTCTGTAGATGTTAATTGATCACCTTCTAAAAAGAATAAAGAATTGAATTCACAGCACAAATCGATAATTCATTTTTTTTCTTCGTCATTCATATGTGAAGTACGGATAGCCTTCCTTATTTGTTCCATCCTATCTGATCTTGCATTACAAGATTCTACCTTTATTTTATTAATTTGACAATTTTCGTTGTTATTAAGATTTGGGATTTCTAAAGGTTCTAAGTTTATATTAATATTTTCTAGTTTAATTGGATACTCATTTGTATTTAATATTGTTGTGATAACAGAATTATCCGGCTGCACTTTCACTAAACTATTACCTAAATAAACTCCACCTTGAATTTCTTGACTATTAATGATTCCTTCAGCTATTTCATTATTTAAGATTTTTAATTTGACGCATTTCTCACTACGAGCTTGAATTTCATAAACATTCGAATTTGAAGAATTTAGGATATTGGAATTGGCACAAGGAATAGTAGTTTTTCGAATCTCAAGAGGTAGTTTGTTATCTTCAAAAATAAGGAGATCGTTGTGATAATCAAGTTGCATCTGAAATTTCTTTAAAAGATCGTTTCCTATAATCCCAACACAGTTTATCGGGAACGAATCAGGGACGGAATGGAATATATGGGTTATAATTTTATCTCCAAGAATTATATCGATTTCTGAATAACACAACGTAGTATAAGGATTTTGAACATTATCGATACCTTTAAGAAGAATTTTATTGTTTTCGTAACATGGTGTATCACCCTTTAAATTTGAAATTTTTACAAGAGAAATATCAGCACCAGTATCGATCAAAAATTTTGTATTAGGATTTAGTAATTGCTTAGTTTCTAGATTTATGAAAGAGACCACAGATTCTAGGTTAATGGAAGAGATATTGGCTATTAACGATTCAGAGGGTTTTGAGGGTTTTATTCGGCCTGAAAGGTTCGTGCAAGCCTCATCCCGGCCGAGTGACGAGACGCTTGAGAGTTTAAAGAATTAGTTTGGGATTGGGTGTTACTAGGACCAGGATTATTTGCTCTATTTGAATTATTGCGCATTCTATTATTATATTCTCTTTTCCTACACTCATTAATCAAGTGTCCTATATTTTTACAATATGAACATATTTTATTTTGAAAGTTAGATTTATTTTGAGGAGATCTCGAGTTATTGGAAAAAGATTGTGAGTAATTTGGTTTCTGATATGAATTAGAATTTTGAATGTGTTTTACGTTATGTTGTCTATTGTTGTTTTTATTAAAATGATAGTTGAAACTAGAATGACCACTTCTGTTGCAGAAGGTACACAATTTAGCAATATTATTGTGAACATTCTGATATTTTTGAATTTCTAAGCGTGATTTTTGTTCCTGTTCTTCGTTTAAAGCAACTGCTATAGCATCCTCTAGAGAATCTGGTTTCAATGATTTTACAATTAAAGAAAGATTACTCTGTAACCCTGTAATAAATACGTTCAGTGCCTGATTTTTTAGAAGATTAACACAAGCTTCTTTAGCTTCCCTAGATAAATTTTGATCTAATGAATTTATTAGTTTAATATAGCAATTCTCAATCTTGTTAGCATAAGACATCACATTCTCATTTAAATTTTGCTTGCAGCTATTTAATTCCAATTGCCACTGACTTATAGTACGTTTTTCTGAATAAGCGTCTAAAAGATGATTTTTTAAAGTTACCCAATCATTAAAAGTTCTATTTCTAATTAGTGCTCTAGCGTTATCAGTTAGTTTAGTTTCAATTATAGCAAATAAGATAGGTTTATATTCAGGTTTAACTAGCGACACAGCCTTTTCACAATTATCGATAAATTCGAACAGC
The DNA here is from genome assembly GCA_947389935.1 of Agrilus cyanescens. Taxonomy (NCBI): domain Eukaryota; kingdom Metazoa; phylum Arthropoda; class Insecta; order Coleoptera; family Buprestidae; genus Agrilus; species Agrilus cyanescens. Next base: position 11,577,178 of record OX376706.1, read on the forward strand.
TTGGATTTTGAACCATCAAATTTTATAAGCATTTTCTCTGCTAATTCTAAAGATATACACATTTGATTAGATTGATTAGAATTTGTTGCGGGGTTGGCTGGCATTTCTGGCGTAGCAGGTAATTCTGGATACAAATTAGGCATTGAAGGATATCAAACTTGAATTAGTACTCACAGTAGTAGCGTTAGTATCATCAGCATTTTCCGTCGGCCTCCAGAGTTCCAAGGGAGTTTCTTTTGGTCCAATTATTTGGGTCGACCACGGCTCCTCCTTTCCGTAGCTGCGAGAGTTGGTGATCACAGAAGAAAACAATACCCCGTAGTTCCAAAATTCGGATGGATATGATGTTGATATGTCGTTCTCGTTCTCGATGTCTTCAATCTCGCAACTCTTGAATCCCACACTCCTGACACCAATTTAATTTCTTGGAATGGACCTCTGGTACTTGGGCGACGAAATAAAGAAGATTACCAATGTCTTAACACTTTATTTATTAACTCTAACTTAACAATTACACTTTTACTAGATATTATGAAGATTTAGAAAGGATATAGAATTTGTTTTATTATTGGATGTTGATATGTGAAATATTTCTTGAGATCTGTCTTCTGACTGTTTTTGAGTAATATTTATAACACTGAAATTTTGATATTAATTGTTATCTTTAAATTAGTAGGGATAGAATGTGCAATGTACCAACTTTATTCCCAGCGAATCATTTGGGAAAAGTAAATAAGATGGTACATTGTTTACGATTTTTAATTTACAATATTCTTGGTTAATAGCGTTCAATATTTGATGTAAGTAAACTTAAGCTCGATAAAACTGCAGTTATTTGTTATTGTATGTTTACATATTATTGATAATTTGGTACTTATCTTACTGCAATATCCGTTTTAAGTCTAATTGTGAATAACCAAAATAAAGTATAATTATAATATTAACTAAAATATATGTATTAATTAAAAGTAACTTAATTATAGGTAGGTATATTACAGTAGTTTCTAGCTCTAAATGGTTATTTACAAGTAATTTATTATTACTTAGCGCTTTTTTAATTTCTAATTTTCTAACAGGATTAGTTTTTTACTTTCTGTACATTTATGTAATAATTTTGTGTTATTTTCATCTAAATAATGATTATTTTTTATACAATGTTCCGAAAAACCAGTTGACTCAATATTATATTTAATTGATCTTCTATGTTCAGTTCAGCGATTTAAGGTTCTTTTTATTAACTTCTATGACTTTTGTACAAGATACTGTAACCACCCGCATCCGGGTGTTACAATATTATAAATAATTCTCTTATATTTATTTATTAAGCAGGTGGTTTTTATCTGATAATAATTCTATGTAATTGGATCGCAGGTATTTTTGTCTCTTCGTCTCAATATTTCTTTTATTTCGTATTTCTAATTCCGATTGTTTTTCGAATATTTATTTAAAATGAGAATAAGATTGAATAATGTCTTTTAAAATATTTTTCGGACTTAATGAGTAAGAAAAGGACAAATTTCACCCTGGAAACTTACACTTTGCGTAAACAGCGTGCCTCGGAGTTTCTGGGTCACCACCATGTGGTTATTGAAGGAGAGAGAGAAAGTAATACAGGAGCTTCTGGTAAATAAGCGAGAGGGAAAATCTGGTGGTCTGGCCGTTCGTCCTTAGGTAGTTGCTGGTATAGGGGTGGGGGGGTAAAGGGAACATCTTAGGGCGCTTGTAAGTCGGGTTGGTAATAGGAATGAGCGACAGAGCATTAGAGAAGCGAAAGGGAAAGTCTGCGAATCTGGTCTTTCTGTCAGAAGTTAGGCGAGGGTGTAGAGAGGAAAAGTGAATATCTTCGGACGCTGGGAATTCACGTTTCAATAAGAACGAAGGAGAGAGCATTATCCAAAAGTGAGACAGAGATATCCGCGCTCGTGGTGTCGCTTGTTAGGCTTGTTAGGGATGTAGGAACGTAAGGGGAAGCTCGCGAGATGCAGGATTCGTGTGGTGGAGAGGGCAGAATTTAGGTATAAATAGCCGCGAGTATTTACAGGATTTCATAGGGAGCTTGAATATTATTGGCTCACCATCTCTGGCTTGATTCAAACTGTTGCGAGACCTGGTCGGAAAACGGCCTAGCTCGATCTGCAGTATAAGAGGTCAAATAGTCATTTGAACGCATTACATTTGATTCAAACTGTTGCGAGACCTGGTCGGAAGACGGCCTAGCTCGATCTGCTGGATAAGAGGTCAAATAGTCATTTGAACGCCTTACATTTGATTCGAACTGTTGCGAGACCTGGTCGGAAAACGGCCCATCTCGATCTGTAGTATAAGAGGTCCTGTAACGCAATTTAAATTCTATTGAACGAGTTAAAAGGCTGTTGGTTTGCTCAGCTTAACATCCCCTGGGGATTGGTTTAATTCCGTCTGTTCCCGTGGTCGTAACCTGGTTTCCTACGGTCGCCACCCTTGATTTGAGTCGTATACAACCCCGCCACTGGCGCCTGCTAATTAACCATTGTCTGTAGAGTCGTACAGTTCGACGCCGCCGCCGAACCGACCCGTCGAGTACCATAAACTACCCCATTAGCGGTCGTTCGTCCATCAACCCCGAGCCAGACGCTGCCGATGCCGATGACATACAATACAAAGGTGGGTAACTTGCTGACCGATATTTTATTCGTATTTTGAGGTCGTTTAACTTTTTCCAGATTTATAATTTTATTGTTACTTTTAATTTTGAATTGAATTGCTACCATTGTTTTATTTTACCCTTCAGGTTTTAATGTATATTATCCTGTTTGATTGCGATTATCTTCTGTCATTAATTTTAAGTTTCAATTGTCTAAATCGAGTCCTTTTTGGACCCATGCATAATTCTTCACTGATTCATGTACTGCTTTTTGGTACTAGGGAGGTGTATGACAAGCACTTTATTGTGGTTTATTAAATCAGTATAGCCTGAGAAGTGTTGATCAGCTGTTTTAGAATAGGTTCATCCTAACATTGGTATATTTTCCTACAAAATTACGTAAACGTGGATGTTGACTAAACTGGCCTGAAGCTGTAGGCGGCAGGAGTTTAGAAGGATCTACCTACGGTTCCTATGATTAATTCAGGTGAACGTGTAGCTACCGTATTTAATCAATTTGGCGGTATCTATTCTTTCAGTTGAAGGTATCCGTTTTGGTTTACACAATTCGTTGTTGCACTGTTTGACGATGTTCGAACTTTGTACCAACACATAACTATGGCTATTAAATGTCTTTGATGGCACATCTGTCCCAACCCTAAATCCTATGGTAAAATAAAAAGGTGCTTGTCTTCCCGAACCGATACCAAGGGCAATTGTAAATATATATATTTGTAAATAAATCCTATGGTTCGATATTCCTGTGTTTTCTTTGTCAGCATATATAACTTGTACGGAACTCATAAAAGAATCTATCTTACTACATTCATTTAACACAACGTAATTAAAAGGTCCTAACTCTAGACGATTCACATTCACAGCCAAATTCTTTGATTTAAATATTAAATAAAAATTTTTGAAAATGTTAAATTTTGTTTGTTTTTCTTTTCTTGATTTAGACGAAAGTTGGGGTACCCCCCTCCTTACAGTTACAATACCTTGTACAAAGTATCGGGAATACAAAATGCAAGATACTTTTAAAATAAGTATTTCAGATACCAGATACAAATAAGTTTCTGGAATGGTATCTGAATTACTAGATATAAAATAGGTATCTTTCAAATACTTTTTCAAGATAAAATACTTTTCTAAGAAAACAAAATTTTATTGAACGCAAGTTTATCTTTTTACGTGAATTATTTACGAATAAATCACATTGATCGTGATAATGTGACAAGACAAACTAATGTACTTTAAGGGTTTTAATTAAAGAGTTAAGAAAAACTAGTTAAAATAAAACAAAACAAGTTTTATTTTAACTGGTTTTAACGTAATTACGTTTCCATGTTCGCAATCTTGAATGTTACAAAGCCGATATTGTTGATGGAGGGGACTTCATAGCCGATGACATTATATCAATTTGGTCCCAGACTAAAGTTTTAACCGCGCATTCGATTTTATCAATGGTAACATTCATATTTAAAATTAATGGCACCATAGAATCTTGTCACATTTTGTGAAGAAATTCATAGATGGCTATTACTAAAAGTATTTTACAAATAATATTTACAAAATACTAAGATACTAAACAAAAGGTATTTAAATACAAGATACAAAATGAATTTTAAAAAAGTATTTGAGATACAAGATGAAAATACGTATTTTGTATCTTGTATCTGTATTTCAGATACTTGTATCTTAAGTAAGTCACATCTCTGGCCAAATGTATAGTAGTACCTAGGTAATTGTTCCAAGATATTCAAGGATTTCAGTTATGATTTTGTATTATTATGATAAGCATCATATTCTAGAGCTCGGTGATTTTTTATTCTAATTTCAAAGCAGTTCAGTTTTAGTATTAGTCAAACGAAAACGTAAACTTACCTGCATGATTTAAAACTTAAACTCAGACGAAATTCGCCGATTGATATAATAATAAATGTGGCGACCGCACCGGCCAAAAAGGACGATTTTCCACGATATCGTCTCTCCATAAAAGGGTTGAGATATTTTAGGATCGTTGCAGTAAAAGCCAACTGTTCTTTTTGAAGTGCTTCTAACTTTTCTAGATGTGCATACGGTCAATAACACTGAAACAAATATTTATCATTAATAAATGTCATTACCTTTTTTATACTCTTCAGAGATTAGGAATTAAATTAAAACAGTGATCAGTAGTAGCAACGACAAGTAATTGGATAGCCTAATAAAACAATAAAAACAATTTTAATTACATTAGAATATTTCTAACCATCTGCTATAAAAGACGTAACTCTATAATACAATGCAACGAATATTTATACTGTGCTCATCTGAAGTTAACACCAGAATTTTTAAAAATGACACCAATTCCGAGAGTTCTGAGATGGCTAGGTATAGTTCTAGAGTTCTTGCATAAAATTTTCAATAGTTCTGCAAAACTTTCTAAAAAAAACGTAAATATCTTTCATGTTTGAGGGCTAGTGCAAAAAAAAAAAAAAAACTATGTATTAAATATCGACATGCCGACACAGGTGGACGTATTGCCCCACATTCAGTAAGAATTTGTGGGTGAGGTGGAAGATCCCCTTCAATTTTTTAACAACTCGTGTTTTTTGGGCGATTAATATAAGGGAGACAGGCGTAATGAGTATAGTAAGGAAGTGAAGAGTTATCTGTGGAACTTCACTACTCCAATACTTGACTTGAAAGATCCGAAAATATCTTCGAAATAGGTTCACACACTCGCACGATTCTCCAGACTAGTAGAAAATTGTTATAGATGTGTTGACAATGAAATTTTGAAGTATGGATCGGGCGATTTTTGTTGCACTGATAGATAATCTCTAAACGTCTTATGGAACCAAGACAACGAGAAACTAAAACAGTTTTTGGATCACATCAACCAAATTCACGATGGAGAAGGAGGAGAACAATCGGTTACTATTTTCAGATGTCTTAGTCACAAAAAAAAAACAGGGAAAAATCGAAACATCGGTATACAGGAAACCTACACACACAGGGAACACAACCGATCAGTAACCATATGCAACACCTCAGAAACCCTTCAAGAAGAAGTCACCAACATGAAAAGGGAATTGAAAAACTGCGGATATCTAGATAAACTATTGGACAACGAAATACAACTGTTTGAAACAAATAAAGCAACATCGAAACAACAAGAGGACAAGCAAATACTAAGACTCCCGCATCTAAAAGTAATATCGGACAAAATTGAAAGAATAGCCAACCAGTATGGAATGAAAACAGTTTTCTACTCGTCTAATACTCTTCGCAGTCATTTCGTCAGAACGAAACCGGCAGCACAAAAGGAAACGAAGAACTGCATTAACAAAATTCCTTGTGAATGTGGCCAAAACTACATTGGAGAAACTAAGAAGCCTTCAGAAAATCGAGTTAAAGAACATAAAACACACATCTCGAGAGGGGACACTACGCGATCCGGCATAGCAGAATATGTATGGACGGAAATTGAAAGAAGCAGCCTATATCCAACAACATTCTGCGTTCAGCCATCCAAGCGTGGAAATAAACAACGTTTGGAAACCACTACTGAAGAGGATACCATAACTGCAAGCAACCCAAGTAAAACGGAACGTCACACCTCAGTGATTTTCAAAAGTGTATATAAACCATATAGCCTTAGCTTGTACATACTATACCAGTCGAAACGTTGTAATTATTAAAAATAAAGACATGGAAGTTCGACAATCTACGTGTATTATTTTCATCTGTTTTATTGTTTACGCTTTATAGCCTTTTCCAACTTCTAACAGAGAACTTTGTATTTGCTAGCGATTTCAAATTAAAAAGACGAAGCTGTGTTCATTCTTAACTTATTGTTGGCCGATTTGTATTTCTTCACTTACTAAACATTTTTTTGCTGGCCCCCTAAGCGCTTTGGGCCCCGGGGCATCGCACCGCATTGCCTTATAGTAGCTACGCCACTGATATCATGTGTATGGAGTCCACAATAGCAATAATGTAAAATGTAAGATTTTACTTATTTTTTAATACTTAGGTATCGGTCCAAAATTTTAGGCGACGACTTTGATAAAGTTTTTAAGTATTTCGATTCGCCAAACCTAGCTCCATTTATGGCTGAGTTACGACTACACCTATTACAAGTTCGTTATGTTACAAAATTTTGGAGAAACGCATACATAAAGTACGATATACAACGTCGCTATCCCCAGAAGCTTGTTGTTGGGCAATAAACACGAATAAATATGATTTTGTCTGGTTTGTTGGGGATCAATTGCCATCATTAGTTGCTGATACTCAGGTCGTAGCTGATGATACATCTGAAGACAATAATAATTGTATGTGTGTGGGACTGACTGTATTATTTTTGGTTATTTGTTTGAACTGAAGTTATTGTGTTGTGTATGTGTTGGTTGGCTGCTGTACAAACGGATGTTTATGTTTAGGATAGTGTCAACTGATAAGACGTGAAACAGTAGAGTTGAACCGTTACCATTGTGAGACAAGGCCAGAGTGCAGATGACATCACAGCCAGACATGACGGTGATAGTAGGCCCATGCATTGTGCTAGTGGTATGGGGTGATTTTGGAATCAAGTCAGTATTTATAAATTTTTTGTTGTGCCGATATACTTTTACTTTAAGTATGCATATGTAACGAAAATGTTATGTGTCTCCAAAACACGTATAAGGGTGATTTAAGCTAAAATCTATTTAAATGATTTTAAAAAATACGATGGTTAATATTACTTTAAATACAATATACATTATGCCATTTAAGTGCAGTATGCCGGGGTGCCGAGGAAACTACAAAGGTGAAAACCGTGTTTATGTTTTTGGATTCCCTAAAGATTGCGATTTGTGCAAAAAGTGGCTTCACCGTGATGATTGAAATGCCTGTTATTGCATATTTAGGTGGATATTGCTGCTATATTTTCTTAAAAAAATTAAATTCGGTGAATGTAAAGAAAACTTAACGTTTACAGACGTTGAAGAAAATTCACTTATTAAAAAATGACCTTGATTTCTTGAAGCGCGTTTTGTTTATGTTTTGTATGTATCTATCGCAATTTTCGCTGCACGTCGAAAAATCAACAAACACGTTTCGCAAAACTTTAACATAAAATAATAGTAAAAATTTGCACAAATGTACTTCTCATCAACTTCTACGAGAATTCGCAGTGAAAAAATAAAAAGTAAAATTGCACTGTATTATCCTTTCGCTACTTGACTAAACAGATTCCGTACATGGGCCTACTAATATCAGCTGTTCGTTTCGGCGCGCAGGCCTTGTCTCACGATGGTAACGATTGAGCGTTGGCGGAGAAAAGACGTAGACGTGTTTTTTAAGACGAGAGGTTTCTGTATGAATTTTGATGTTTTGTGATTTGTTCATTTTTTCCTACAAATTCTTGTATCTTTATCCAGTTTACAAATTATATTTCATGTTACATTTATATTATTATTAATAAAATATCCTACATGTCAACAACAGGTTTCAATGGTCTAAATGTATTTAAGAATTGTTTGGGTTATGGATAGCGATACGTCATCGAGTACTAACGGACGGAAGTACTGGAGAGGCCAGCAGGGGCACTCGGTGCCGCAACTCTACTGAACAGTCTTTATTATAGTTGTTACTAAATATTTCCTACATTTGTAAATTATACACATAAATTATTATATTAAATAAAGAAGTATTTATATAAACTTTTCATACATACAGGGTGTTTGGTCTATAAGTACAGAAAAAAGAACCACATGTTCCCTGTTGCATTTCAAACATGAATTTATACACTTTTTGACTTTTGAAATAAAAAAAAAATTAAAAATTATTTTGATTTCTGAGGCCGACCCTGGTTTAGCGCGCCTTAATTATTATTTCAGGTTACAAATGCTACTGTTAGGTGTATCGATTGAACGAGAAGTTCATAATTCAGGGTCAGTGTGTCAGTATCGGTAGATTCGTGTGCTTCTGGCAATTGATGCGGTGTAATTGTGTGTAGTTTTCATATTGTTTTAATTATTGTTATTGACGTTATTGAAGTTTTGTTGACAGTGGAAAGTATTTTTTTAAAGAGTAGGTGTGAATTGCAATACTAGTGATGTGCTTTGATTTTATCGCGTTAAATTTATTTAAGTAATCTTAATGTTTCAGTTCTGGCGGCTACGATAACAATTGTTTTGAATTTTGATCAACTTAAGAGTTGGGCTGGTGTGATGATTTATAAATCGTAAAAAATGAAATAATAAAATGTATTACTGTTGTCTGTACTCTTGAAACTAACTATTTGAATGAAACAATTGTCGAGTAATTTATTAAATTATTTCGCTGGAACATTTTACTATTTTATTTTTTACGATTTTTAAACATGTTCATCATCACAACACAAAGCACACATTAGTTTTAGATAATTACTTATTTTTGAAATTGTGTAATTACCCGTGAAAGTGATGGAAAATATACGTGCAATTGGCTTATTCCCTAGAGAATAGTCGCCGATGATAGATAACGCTGTTTCGTAAGTGGCGCTGCTCGTTGCAAACTATCAGTTACGAGAATTCGAATTTCGCCAGGCCCGTATTAAACCGAATTTCAGGGTCAAATTTTCGAACACGAATTGCGTACTTAATTGTCACTCGATTGAAAAATGCTTTTAGACTTTTGTTATTTATTGTGCAAGGAATCCATGATTCTTTTTTTTGTACTTATAGACCTAACACCCTGTATATAAGTTTATATAACGATGATAATGATAACAGTGACGATGATATTGACGACGCAGCTTTTTATTGTGGCACAATTATTCTATAAAAACAATTATTTACATCTTACTTATAATTTCCGACATTTAAAAATAAATGATTGTGCTATTTTGCTAATAATATTTTTTATCAAATATCCTCATCTTACTTTATTTTAATTACTATTCTGCTCTATTTGTTATGAAGTTAAAGACGAATTTTATGATTTTATTGAATTTTAAACATAAAAATCTTATAAAATTGTTTTTTGTATAGGTTTACAAGTATGTAAGGCTCGACAAAAGTTGACTTACTTCTACTCATTATCTATACTATATAATAATGTTCTAGTGTATGGATGTCTGTCAAACACTCAGTTAGCCATGGAAAAAGTAGCGAAAATTACACTTTTCTATTAACGATTGTCGAAAAACTTCAAAAGACTCGCAAAATGCCGTAAACGATATCGGTTAAGATTAAAACGAAGTAGGGTTTTGCAAAATTTCGTACAGATTTATTAAGCGGTTTAAAAGATATTAGCAAATGAAAATGGGAAAAAATGCGTCGTTGGTTAAAAGTCATAATTTTCAGATCTATCTCGTTCGAAGATAGGATAATCTGGAATTTGTCGACAATTAAAACGTCCAAGTTAAGGACCAAACAGCTGAATAGGCCTATTTTCGAATCGGAAGGTGGCGTCGTGGCGGGGCTTATGTTGTTATTACTTGTCTTGTATACGTGTAGATTCTAACCTTGGAAGTTGACGTTTATTTTGACGTTTATCAAAGAACGTTTATGAAAGATGCGAAATGAGAAAATAGATGTAATTTACAAACAATCATGCAAAAAAATTCATTGCAGTTTTCATGGTTAATATAAAAGCAAATAAATATAGAGGTGCAAGTCAAATTGGTTCGTAGCGAATTCGGTAGTACACCGATCTCGCTATCGCTTTATCTCCAGCAGTAGTTGGTTCAAATCCCATCCGACAAATTTCTTTTTTTTATTTTTTAATTTTACTTTTACTTTGGAAAACGTTTAAAAAACATCTGAATTTTGCCATAAACCGGCGATAGGTTACGGTAAATGTGTTGAAGGTTATGCACCACCTTCCAAGTTTTGACGGGTAGTACTATTACAGTAAAATATGGGATGTGTTATGAAGGCTAGCGATCATGTTAGAAAACATGGTAATTGTACGCTTTTACTTTCACCTCCCCGTTTTGATTCAAATATATAAGTATGTTGTAGTATTTATCGCCCCTAGCAAGATTATGCAGAAACCACCCCTTCACATGGTTTTTCCACTTTGAGAATTCAAAATCCAAACACTCTGAGAACTTCTTGCAGGATAAAAGAGGATGAAGGTGGTGTCAGAGAAGGGGCTGCTGTAGGAGGTAGTGTAGGGAGGTTAGGGGTTTTGTAGAGGTTGGTAAGGGAAAGGGGTGGTAAACATTATGGATAAAATAAAAGTTTGGGATGGGTTCGAGGGTGTGGTAGGGGGAGAGTTCTTGACCCTATTAAAACCACCAACCCCTACAACCACTACCTTTTGTAACTACCACCTAGAACGCACTCACTACTACCCCCACCACCCACCACAACAGTATTCTTAAACTTTTTCAAGATGACAAGGAAGAAACGGTTACGATAGGGTGGTAAACATTATGGATAAAATAAAAGTTTGGGATGGGTTCGAGGGTGTGGTAGGGGGAGAGTTCTTGACCCTATTAAAACCACCAACCCCTACAACCACTACCCTTTGTAACTACCACCTAGAACGCACTCACTGCTACCCCCACCACCCACCACAACAGTATTCTTAAACTTTTTCAAGATAACAAGGAAGAAACGGTTACGATAGGGTGTGTATGTGTGTGTGTGTGTCTCCGAACATGTTTTTTGAGAGGCGGGGATATTGTCAAGAATGGAATTAAATTAGGTAAGGGTTGATGGAAGTCACGGAAGCGGGTGAGTGTACGCGTAAATATAGATAGTATTTATTATAGCCATCATGCTAGACATAAAAATATAAATTTGTAAATCAAATAATATATACACAGTAAAATATGCATCTACTAAATATTATAACTTTTGCGCAAATAATTGAATAATAATAAATATTTGAAGCAATAGAATGGTAAATGCGTTATGTAGAATACGTTTTGGTATTTAAGGGCCTCTTTAAAATAATAAGATGTGCTCTACGTCATAAATACTAAAAGTTAGGTTAAAGTATTTTAAGATTTTTAGATCATACAAAATTTAAAAAATACATATGATTTCCGCCATGAACCGCCGATAGGTGCTATGCACTAATACGGTAAGTGCAATGCACTAATAGGAGTAGTATTATGCACCAGTAAGGTAAATGCTCTGCACCATTAGGGTAAGTGCTACGCACCACCGTGAGTTTACGGTACAAAGCGGCCCCTCTGATTAAATTTGTTACAGTGCTATGTACCATCGTCCAAGCTTTGACGGATAGTATTTATAACAGTAAAAAATGGGATGTGTGGTGAAGGGAAGCAATCAGTTTAAATAGAAACGTTTGCAAAAATTTTAAGAGATATGTAAGTTTTCTCAAAACATCATAATTATTATATAGACGATTTAGAAAAAAGTTTGCAAAAAGCAACTGAGGTCATGATACTAAATTGTCAACCGGCGATAGGTTACGGTAAATTCGTTGAAAGCTATGCACCACCTTCCCAGTTTTGACGGGTAGTATGTACTATAACAGTAAAATATGGGGTGTGTTATTAAGGTTATCGATCAGGTTATGGTAATTGTACGCGTTTACTCCCACCTCCCCGGTTCGATTTAAAAATTAGTATGTTGTGGTATTTATCGCCCTAGCAAGATTATGCATGTATGTTGGGCGCAGAAATCACCCCTTCACATGGTTTTCCGCTTTGAGAATTCAAATTCCAAACACTGAAAATTGAGAATCGCCTGGAAAACGTTTAAGAATACTGTTGTGGTGGGTGGTGGGGGTAGTAGTGAGTGCGTTTTAGGTGGTAGTTACAGTGGGTAGTGGTTGCAGTTGTTGAGGGTTTGAAGGGGGTCTAGAACTCCCCCTACGACACCCTCGAACCAATCCCAAACTTTTATTTTATCCGTAATCTTTTCCACCTCCTTCCCGTACCACTCCCTACACAACCCCCAATCCCCCATCACACCATCTTCTACAGCAAAGCGCCTCTGACGCCACCTTCATCCTCTTTTATCCTGCTAGAAGTTCGACATAAACCGCTGATAGGTGCTATGCACGAGTAAGGTAAGTGCTATGCACCATTAGGGTAAGTGCTACGCACCACCGTGAGGTTACGGTAAAAAGCGGCCCCTCTGATTAAATTTGTTAAAGTGCTATGCACCACCATCCAAGCTTTGACGGATGGTATTCATAACAGTAAAAAATTGGATGTGTGGTGAAGGGAAGCAGTCAGTTTAAATAGAAACTTTTACAACAATTTTCAGAGAGGTGTAACTTTTCTTAAAACAGGATGATTATTATAGACGATTTAGAAGAAAGTTTGCAGAAAGCAACTGAGGTCTTGATACTAAATTGTCAACCTGATTATGATTTCTTAAATGCTATGCACCACCGTCCAATGCTGGACGGGTTCAACTAGTTCTGGTTATAAATAACTTATAATAAAGAACAAAAATCAGGTTGATGAGAATGTGTTTATATTCAAAGAATTCGCGACACAAAGAATTGTTTAGACACCAGTCATGGAAAGTAATAAATTTGATAAATATTGGTATACAATAGCCAATTCACACACACACGTACACATTGGCACTGTGCGATATGTAACATTAATAGTATTACTTACTTATTTGATTTCAAATAATTTTCTGTCTCTCATAACGTTGTCTGTTGCCGCTATCTCTCTCACGCAACTAACAAATATGCTGCCCTACTCCTCTAAATTACCTATTCTCCCTGGGACTTAAATGGGTCTGGTTTTTAATTAAACAACGGAATTTCTGTCTGACAAATACGATAAGTATCGTATTTTTCAATAACAGAACTATATTATATTACAATTACAGCTATTCTAAAATGGTTTGAAATTTTTTAATTACTTAAATTAGATGTGGCGCACTGTAACCAAAAACAATACCGTCTGGCAACTATAATGTAGCATTTATCATATTTTCATTTCATGTATTGGTTCGATTTACGACTTCCTCTGACTCGATCTTGTATTTTTCTTTCGATTAGGTGGTATATAGTTTTAGCGATAGACCTGTTTGAATTATTCTGTTTATGCATTCCTTTGTATTATATATTGAGGGCCGAAGAGTACAGAACACATTCTGAATTCGTCGTTGTAAGAAACAAGTTGTTTAAATAAAATAATTTAAACGCCTGCTTTTGGTCATCTTGATTACCACAGTTTCAGAAGTGAGATTAACAAAAATTCAAAATGTTCGTGTGCAACGATTATTGTGAATTCTCCTGGTTTTGTTTATTGAAGGCAGATCTTAGTGTTTGATCTACGAACGTAGAGAGATTCCTACTAACAGATTTTGACACGGGAAGAACTGTAATAAGCAAAATGTCTACTGGAGGATCATCTAAAGACGCACCTACGGCGATGGGGATGGCAACGACCAGCGATGATCGAGAAATGGGACATCGTATTTTCCATATTTTCAACGCGCTTTGCCGGAATTTGATTCTGTCAAAGACAACATTTCTATTAACGAATGGATTGGTAATATTGAAGAATACGGCGAATTGTACGAATGGGATGAAGTTACCAAAAAACATTACGGTTTGTTACAATTAACTCGGGTAGCAAAAACGTGGCTTCACAGTCTCAAACCCGACGCAAAAAAATGGTTGGATTGGACGGTACTTTTCAAAGATACATTTGGAACCGCTGATAGTGCAATAACTCGAAGTCTTGAAGCACAAAATTACCGTTGGAAAAGTAATCAGAATATCACCGAATATTTCTTCGAAAAATTAGCGAGATGCAACAAATGTGATATGACCATGGCTGAGACAATCGAGTGGATTGTGGACGGTTATAGTATGAGATTCCGAGATTATCTTGGACCACTGCATAGATATAAAACATCAAGTCAACTGCTACAGGACTTGAAGGCTGGATACAGACATATTAATCGAAATTTGATACAACATCGAAGGGAAATGTGCCTGCATTTCAAAATAAATTCAATAGCAAGCCGACGGCACAGGATCCTGGAAGAAGCCGAAATAGTACAGTAAAGTGCTTTAAGTGTTCAAATGAGGGACATTATGCAAGGGATTGTCCTGCCAAAAGCTCAAACAGAGGACAAGGAGCGATAAACAGCAGTAACGGCAGCACCAGTGATAGAAATGCGAGTAGCACCAACAGAAACAATAGTGTTTTACAAATAAAAGAGAAAAGTGATTGAACACATTCGAAATATTTAAAAGACGCTTATGTGAACAGGAAGCATCTTAAATGCTACATTAATTTAGGAAGCAGTTGTGTAACAATGCGTGAGCAGGATGCGAGGGAACTTGAATTTTCTTACTACGAGTGTGAACCGCAACCGTTGGTAGGATACGGCAAAGGAATAGTCAAACCTTGATATATATACTATTACGGAATTTATTCTGTAAACTAGACATGGACCGACCATCGTAGGTATTCTTGGAAGACCGACAAACCACTGCCGCTGGTTTTTCCCTGACGTCATTACTCCGAAGTACCTTGCCCTCTACCTGCTCAACCCTTGCTACAACCAAACTTCTACATAACAACTCGTTTCTATCTATTTTAATTTCTTCGATAACTTACTTATTTATTTTATTTCTTTTCCTTATTTTATTATTTATTTCTGTCTTTTATTTACTTATACTACCGTTTCTTAATTGGTTGTAGTTTCCCTCTGATGTCCCTTTCTTCTTTTTCTTTGATATCAGTTTTTTATTTTTTTTTACTTTTCTTATTTTGTTGGTTTTTGTCATAGAGACACGTTTCTTTTTTCTAGTCTTATGTTTTCATGCATGCCCTGTCGTTTTTTGTTATCCACTTTTTCATTTTCCGCCGCGAAAATGACTTTAAAGAACAATTCCCTTTTTATTGTTCATTTTCGCCCTTCTCTCTCCACCCCACTCAAATCCCCTCTTTGTCCCAACCCTTGCTTGGTTCTGGGGTTTGTCTCTACGCTATTTGGTTACCTCTGATATTCCACCCACCAGCGGCAAGGAAGAGAGAGCTCTAGCCACTTAGTCTCCATAACTTGTGTATATATTTTTCTACTTTCATCTTTCACTTTAATTTCACGTGTATATATTAGTTGTTGTTGTTTTCTTTAGTGTATTTGTTGTCAAGTTTGTGTATATAGTATTTTTTCTCGTGTGTGCCGTGTAAATAAACTTTTTAAAACCAATCCGTTTTATATCAACCTTTGGGATTGTTTAAAGCGACGGTAACGATTGACGATGTTTCCGCCAAAGTCAAAATTCACGTTGTGCCAAACGACTCACAAATGGTCCCTTTGCTCGTTGGGCATCCATTTACTGAACAGGAGCACATTGTTATAATCAGTAAGGCCGATGGTTTGGTAATTCAAAACTCAACATCAGGCAAAACGGCTCCGTGTGAACCAACAAAAACGATAATAAGCTACTTCAGAAGGTTCGTAAGGAATTTCGCTACCATTATTCATCCATTAACTGAACGTTTAAAGAAAGACAAAAAGTTTATTTGGATCGATATTGAACAAAAATCAATGGACATAGTAAAATTCAAATTAATTAATGAACCGGTTTTAAGCATATACAATCCGAACGCGAAAACAGAGTTACACACAGACGCGAGTAAAGTTAGGTTAAGCGGTGTTCTTTATCAGGGGCAAAATGACAAAAGGGTGCATCCGATCAGTTTCTTTAGCCGAAAGACTACCGTGGATGAATCGAAATATCATGCGTACGAGCTTGAGGCTCTGGCTATAGTTTATTCGGTAGAAAGGTTTAGGGTTTACCTGATAGCTATACATTTTGTCATTAAGACTGACTGCAACAGCTTAAAATTATTGGAGAGCAAACGCGACCTTAACCCCAGGATAGGCAGATGGTTTATACGACTTTCGGAGTATCAATATACTATTGAGAACCACACCGGATCAGTTAATGTGGTAGTAGACTCATTAAGTCGATATCCTGTGGAAGACGGCGTTGAATCTGAGATAATAGGCTTACCGATTCACCATATTAATATTACCACTGAATGGATTGCTGCTTTACAGCAAACCGATCCTCAAATCTTAGAAATAAGTAAAAAATTGGAAGATGCTGATTTGGAAACTCATAAAAAATTTACCATGTGTAGTGGGCGTATATTTCGGTTTACCAAGAATAGATTTCGTTTATATGTTCCTGAAGATTTACGTTATGACATAGTAAGTGAAACTCACAAAGGTTTGTGGCATTTAGGAATTGATAAAACTGTCAATAAAGTCAAAGAGTGTTATTATTTTCCAAATTTAAGAGAATTCATAACAAAATATATAAATATTATATCATAAAGATTCAACCGAAAAGAATTTAGGATTCGCGCATCCGTTAGAAAAGGGAACTTCATGTTTTCACACCATAAATATTGACCACTTGGGTCCTCTCGTGAAAACTGATTCTAAAAACAATTATATCATAGGCATAATTGATGGTTTTTCTAAGTATACTGTTTTAAAGGTGGTCAAGGACACGAGTGTCTGTGAGTCACGAAAGGTCCTACAGGAATTCGTATGACATTATGGGAAACCGTTTCAAATAATTACCGATCGGGGCACATCATATACCGGTCACGTATTCGAGGAGTTTTGTAAACAATTCAACATAATTTATATCAAAGTCGCGGCGGGAACTCCTAGAGGAAATGGACAGATAGGGCGTGTAAACAAAACAATCCTATCGTGTTCATTTACAAGCATAGATTGCGAATCAGGTGATAGGTTGTGGGACGAAAATTTATATGACGTTCAATGGAGTATTAATAACAGCGTGCATCAAATAACCAAGTGTACTCCATTTGACTTAGTTTTCAGTGTTAAAGCTTTTCAAAATAATAAGCTATTTTGGTGAATAAAACATGAATTTATTAATCAAATGTAACAAGTTTTTGGTACATTACAAGAGGTACAAAAATGGAGTGAAGTTCTTTAAAGATCTTTAAATATTGTCGTTGTTTGTCTTTTTTTGTTTCCACGTGGTTCATTAATTTTAAACATAATTTTAAACTATTTATTAATTATTTATTATTTTAACTGTGTTGTTCTATCAACATTTTTAACTTTTGTTGTGTGTTTTTTACATTTATTGTTTTGTATGTTACCTTGGGGCGCGATAATTATGTACCCTTTGTGCACCAGTCTATATTCCTCCCTTAACTATATAATTTGAACTGTTAAACCTACACCTTGATAAAGCCTATAAACATTAGGCGAAACGTCGGTGCGTTGGTTTTTTAAACATTAAACTATTTGCCCCTTTATTGGCTTTAATTTATTACCTATTATTATTAAAAAAAGAAATGATAACCAGAATTGTTTTTAAATATTCAAATCTTGGTTTCGGCAATGCTTTGGTGAATATATCAGCTATCTGTTCACTGCTTCGTACATATTCCACGTTAAATTCTTTTTCACATAAGCATCACGAATAAAATGGTATCTAACATCAATGTGTTTAGTTCTTTGGTGAAACTCAGGGTTTCTGATTAATTTTAATGCACTTGTATTATCAACAAATAGAGTAAAATCAACATTCTTAATCCGACATTCATTAAATAATTTCTTAAGCCAAATTATTTCTTTAGCTCCCGATGCTGCGCTAACATATTCTGCTCCTGTTGATAAAGAAACACATTGTTATCGTTTACTTTGCCATGTTATGGCTCCATTCGCGTATTTGCAAACAACACCACTTGTTGACCTTCGTGTTTCCTTATCAACAGCATGATCAGCATCACTAAAAATCGCAAAATTGCCGTTTCTACAATACAGTATCCCTACATCAGTTGTACCATTATGATATCGTAAAATTCGTTTTACAAGCATCCAATGGGATTTGGTAGGCTTTTCTAGTTGTCTTGACACAACATTAACCGCAAAGCTTATGTCAGGTCTACTTATTGTCTGTAAATATATCAAATTGCCTACTGCCTCTCTATATGGTGCTTTACAATTTTTTTTTACACACATGTTCCCGATCCAATTCGTTTCTATTGGTGTTGAAACACAATTAGCATTGTTCAAATTAGATTTTTCCAACTGGCTTTTGATGTATTTGTTTTGATTGATGAAAATTGATCCGTCTTTTAATTTGAAAATTTCTATTCCAAGAAAGGTCTTTACATTTTTAGTACTTGTAATTTTAAAGCGTTTATTCAAGTCATTCAACAGTTTGTCAATTAAGCTTTCATGTGGTGCCGCCATAAGGCCATCATCAACATAAATCGCTATAAAAATTTTCTGAGAGTTTCTAACATTAATATATAAACAAGGATCCGCCGTACTTTGAGAAAAACCTAACCCTTTAATAAAAATCGAAAAATGTTCCGTCCAACTTATCGGTGCTTGTTTCAAACCGTATAGACTCGTGTACTGACATCACTAAAACCTTCAGGTTGATACATATAAATGTTTTCCTTTAGTTTGCCATATAGAAACGCGGTTTTTACATCAAATTGCCCAAGGCACAAATCTTCCCTTGCCGTTATGCTTAAAAGTAATCTAATTGTGTTGAATCGGACTACAGGACTAAAAGTAATCAATTTGTTCAGTTTGAGAGTATCCTTTTATGACTAAACGCGCCTTATATCGCTCTGGATGATCCGAATTAATCTTTTTCGTATAAACCTATTTACTATTGATTATTTTTTGTTTTTCTGGTTTTTCTACAAGGACCCACGTTTTATTTTCGTGTAGTGAATTAATTTCGTCTTTCATCGCGTTTTTCCAAAGGCTGCTCTCATTTGAACTTATTGCTTCGTTATAATTTGAAGGTAGGGCTTCCGCCAAGTATGTTATTTGACAACCGTAAAAATCAATCGGTCTGATTGTACTCCTATCCCGCAATTGTCTTTCATGTTCGTTTTCATTTGATAGCTGTAAACCCTCGTGCCGTTCTTCCCTTTTTACGTCATTATTTCCATTGCCTTCACTTTCTCTTTCGATATGATTATCGTTAGTAATCCCTAAATTATCGACGCTAACTGTTTCTCTAATTGTTTCTTCCGGTTTAAAAATAACGTCCCGGATTAGTATGACATCTCTTATACTAGGAAGATAAACACGATAGCCCTTACAATTATCAACATAACCTATTAAATAGCCTTTAACCGCCTTTTTTTCTAGCTTCTTCGTTTTTCTACCGGTACGTGAACAAAACATTCAGTGCCAAAGATTTTAAAATGTCTACCATAGGTTTCTTTCCATGCCACAATTCAGAAGGGCTTTTGTTTGCTTGTCTAGTCGGTCTAGTCGCATTTAGCACATGCACTGCTGTATTCATTGCCTCAGCCCACAAAAACGAACGCAAATGTGGTTTTGCATACATCACTGACCGAGCCGCCTCAACTACAATCCTATTTTCGCGCTCAGCAACCCCGTTTTGTTCCGGTGTGTATGGTACATTTACTGTGTGTCTGATTCCCTTGCTACCTAAGAAATTTTCTACATCCTTGTTTATAAATTCATTTCCTCCATCACTGTGTATTTCTTTAATATTTTCACTAAATTGATTTTCAATTTCTAAACAAAATATTTTTAATTTTTCAGTTAAAGTAAATTTTCCGAAAACCCGAAAAATCATCCTTAAAGATTACAAAATACCTTTTTCTTCCCAAAGATTGAATTTCCATTGGACCGCAAACATCTGTGTAAATTACTTCTCTAATTCTAGTTGCATGTTCAAGTTTCTCATGAAAACCTGACCTATGGTGTTTTCCATAAACACATCCTTCACAAAAGATTTTCTCATCAGAAACCTTCACACCCAAATTTCTTAAAAAACTTTTAACATGTCTATTATTTTGATGACAAAATCTTTCGTGCCACAATTGTATGTTTTCTACCCCTTTGGCTTTCAAATCATTTGTTTTATTTGTTAAATTACAAATTTTTGGCAATGAAACACACATATCTATTTTATAAAGATTTCCAGCATCAGAGCCTGTAGAAACAACAATTTTATTACGCATAAAAACACATTTTCTGCCATTATCAGTAATCAAAAAATCTATTCCCTTTTTCGCAACTACTTTTACAGAAAATAAATTTTGTTTTAAATTCGGTACATACAAAACATCATACATTGTCCCGTTTTCACTTTTGCTGTCTACAAATGTTTTTATTTCTATTTGTGCAGTCATCAAAGCTCCATCTCCTATGCGGATTTTTACCTCAAATTCTTGAAAGGTAACAAACCATTCTCGATGACTTGTCATATGGTCCGATGCTCCCGAATCAATCAGCCAAAAATCGTCGTCATCGCCTACTCTTTCTCCAATGAACGCTAATTTTGTTGTTGAATCCAGCTGACTCAAACCACTTCCCGTTTGAAAACTTTCTTGTCGTGAATTAATTTTGCCTCGATTTTGATAACAATTCTTGCTTGTATGTCCTTTTTTTTGCACGTGTAATACTTAAAACAGTTATTCTTCAAATGTCCACTTTTTCCACAGTTATAACAACTAAGTCCTTGTTTTATGTATTTTTCTGCACTTTTCGTTTGCTTTACCACTAATGCTGCAGACGACGGTTCTTTAGAGTTCTCTTGATCATTCACTCGCACTTCTTCAGTCATCAATCTTGCTGTCAAGTTTTCTAAATTTGTCTTTGATTCATCAACAGAGTCCCACGCAGTATGAAAATGATTAAATTTTTTCGGTAGAATCGACAAAATACTCGTTATTAACATACTTTTTGGAACTTCACCACCAAGGCTTTTCATTTTCGATGTTAGTTGTTCAATTTTTGATATGTTCTGCGCTACCGATTCACTAATTTCCCACTTAAAGTCAAAGAATTGTTTTTGTATTGGTGATAAATTATCATCCGATTTCATGTCATACAATGTGTTTAATTTGTTCCACATTTCTCTCGCAGTTGTGCAGTTTAACAGCAAATCCAGCAGTTTTCTTTCCATCGATATCAGTTTCCGTGCAGCCTTATCAGATTTTAAAAATTTCTTCAGAGTAGCTTCATTTTCTGGACTTTCTCCTACAGGGCGTGTCAAGTTACCCTCACAAACACTTATCAAGTCATCTTCTTCTTCTAACAATGTACGCATTACGAAACGCCATTGCAACCAGTTGTCTTGATCACGCAGTTTCTCAATTCTCACACTTGTCGACTCCATTTTTCCGCAATTAATAATTTACAAACTTTTACTCGATATTCACCACTTTAGAAAAAATTAACAGCCCCCACTATACGCGAAATCTGGGCCCATAACCTGTTAAAGCTTTTCAAAATAATAAGCTATTTTGGTGAATAAGTAAAACATGAATTTATTAATCAAATGTAACAAGTTTTTGGTACATTAAAAGAGGTACAAAAATGGAGTGAAGTTCTTGGGAGGTGCAAACCGTTTTGTATAAACCCGCATGTCACGTGAACTGACCGTTAAGAAAAACTCCCTAGAAAAATTCCCATTCTGCTGAACGGATATTGTTTTATAAACAGATGATAAACAAAGCATGTACAAGTTTTATCTTAAATATGCATTTGCTTTAACATTCAGAAATAAACAAATAGATCTTCACGAAAACCCATTAACGGCCGAAATAATTCAGTTAAACGAACAACTAAATAGTGATAAGACCGATTTAACGGAAGTCTCAAATTTGTTAGATGAAAACCGACGTAAACAACTCCAGTCTTGCGAACAGAAACGCAAGGTTAAATCATTCAAGGTTGGGGATTTGGTATTAGTAAAGGATCAGATACCCGCTACAGGGGAAAGTCGAAAATTAGTAGCAAAATTCAGAGGCCCATACATTGTAGCGAAAGTTTTAGATAATGACAGGTAAGTACGTTGTAGAATACAGGGTTATTGCATTTACAAAGGTATATTGTCAAGCGAACGGTTAAAATTGGTATCAGAAGGTGTATAAGGTGAAAATGTTAATTGTTATTGCTTTTGTAAAATATATTTATGATTTGATTATTTTTTTATTAATATTTCTTGTTCCCAATAAAAGTTTTTCGCCTTAATTGTTTATCTTTTGATATGTGCGAAACGATTATATGACGAAGCGAGAGCGATATTATGAACAGAAACGTCATTGTTGATGTTTGGGCAGACCGACAGAAAGAAAAGCCATGAATACACAGTAAGACGTTGGGTATTGACGAATGAAGGTCAATAGTGAATAGTCCTGTGAGATTAAGTGAATAATTTTAATAATTGAGATAACGCATGTGTGACACCCCTTTGTGTGCACTGTTGCCCGGAAAGGTCCGTGGTTCCTCGAGTGGGGTTACTCGTAGTAGAAGGGGTGCTACGGGCTACTCGAATGACGTGAACTGATTCGAGAGGGTAGCCCCGCAGGTGGGTGCCCCCGAATTGGTCACTGGGATGCTAACATCTACGGATGATTGGGTGTCCAGGGAAGCCTTTACTTATTTTAGGTGACATTAGCTAGTCGTCGAAGATACGAAGATGAATAATAATTAGAATATATGGTAAACATAAATTGGGTGCGATATTAGATTTCCGGAAGGAAAGGGGGGAAAGTCCCCCGGTGAGTATTTGCAATGCTTATGATAATTTGAATGGGACAGTAACTATTTGTTTTGTTTGTTTTAATGTATGGGCAATCTCTGTCGAGTCTATTAAGTTTTTGCTGCTGTTAAGGGACCGCCTCGTGATGACCCATGTGAGAAGTTTTCGAAACAAAGGTAATTAAAGTAATTTTATCTACGAAAATTTTACGATTCTTACACTTTTGTGAATGATATGGTATTTGTGTTTGTGTGTTTGTGTAAACGCAACTGCTCCCGGGTGCCAGACGTACCGCATCCCTACCTAGCTTCAATAAAAATGGGAAATACATATTGAAAATTCAGCCATTCCGGGGTGCTGGTAACCCACAGTTCTATTTCCGGGAGTCACTGCTGGCAGCCCATTGATGTATCGGATCGGGCGCTTACTTATACAACTGAGATATTCCGCAACCGGGCCGGGACCTCAGTAAAGAGGTGTGGTAGAAGCTTAACGAAAGTGGCCTCGACCGACACTCATCAAAGATGGCTAAGGTAGCTTGGCAGACATGAGTGCCAGTGGCTGACCACGGTACAAGTAACCTTAACTGAGAGGAGTCGCAGTGGCTCGGAGTATCCGACCAATGATGTAAATTGGTACTACGGGAGGTCCGGGAAGATGTACCTGCCTGCCCGACTGTAATGAGGTTGGACTCGTAGTGGCAGAGGTTGACCCTGTATAGTAGGGTAGAGGCAAGGATGCTCGATGGGTGAGCGGCGTATACGCTCGTGTACCAAGCACTTCTAAGCGTGGTAGGTATTAGAAAGGTCCCGCCCGCACCAGTGGGTTCCAGTGGTCTTGCAACCATTGGGAGTAACTGGTAGTGGTTGACTCGATCTTACATGCGCTAAATGGGCGTATTCCAGTTTCCGCGTCCATGGGGACCATGGTGAGTTGAACCAGTAGGGCAGGTACCACGCAAAACTAATAGACCGATGGTGTGGCAATGTGGTTAGTGGGAATTAATATCGAGTAGAAGTGGGGGACATATTTTTTAATATCCAGGGTATTAATTACCCATACGGGTACGTTCCTTCCGTCAGAGTTCCGAAGCAAATGAAGACAGGCATTTTGCTCGACCGGCGCTTGCAGAGAATGACCGTCCGCACATTCTCGTTAATTATCCGCCAATATTTGGCCTAAGATATTTCGCCATATTGTCGCATACACCCTATAACCCGGATTTAGTCCCTTGTTACTTCTTCCTTGTCTCAAAAATTAATATCTACATCAAGAGTACTCATAATGGCCTACAAGAGGTCTACAGCTGTGACGACGCTGAAGGTGCTGAACTCCGCAACTTGAAATGGTTGCGAAGTGTGTTTCTAGGGATGCGAAAGGTGGTGGTAACGATTTACGGAGTTAGAGTGACCATTCTAAAAGTAGACAATAATGTATTTAGCAAATATTAATTCACTTCTGTTTAATATGGAAATTCCGGGAACTTATAGTAATCATTACTCGACTTTTGGATGAAAAAGTGCCTTAAGCAATATTTTTTGCGAGCTTGAATTAATATACAGAGTGCCTAAAGATATATACAAACTGATAAGAATAAGGATTAAAAACTAGAATGTTTGAGAGTAAGTAAGAGCCTTTTCACACGGGCCACTAAAGTGGTCGCCACTAACGCTCGGCCGACGCCAACTTTTTAGCGAAACATTATTTTAAATGGAGCTCTTCACACGGGCGTCGGCCACCGATTTAGCAGCGCTTCTGTGGCGCATCGAACGTCGGTTCAGCCACAAACCCGACGGCTGAAATGGTAGCGCTTCTAACGCTTTGCTTAGCGCACCATTGATTTAAACGAGGGTTTTCACACGGACCACTTTCTTGCAGCGCCACCGATCAATAAAACGCTTACATACATGCGTTTATTTTAACATTTTTACCTCGCATTTCATTGCAAACGTTGAACATAAGTAGATCGCAAGTGCGTTTTGTGCAAATTTATGATAATGGAAAGTTTAAATACCATAAACACGGAAGAGTCCTTTTCGATAACGTTCGGCCACTAGTGGATGAACCCAGTAAGTTCTGTTACTTTTAATTTTTTGTACTTTTCTGCGTCTTAAAAGAATAGCTAACAAGAGCGCCTCCTCATCTGAAACCATCTTTTCGATTTCTGTGTATAATTCACACTGACGAGACATTTTATTAATAAAACCGTTCGCGCTAGCAGCGACTAGTGGTCTTGCAAAACGCTGCAAAAACGCCGTACTCGCGTTTAGAAGCGCCACAGTGGCGACCACAGCAGCCGCCGAAAAGAGACTCGTGTAAAAAGGCTCTTAATGTAAATTAACTCTAACCACAAGGCTTTTTTGTTAAATGCAGTTTTTATGAACTTATTTACCTACCCACGAAGTATAGATAGAAGGAGTCCGAACGCAATGTTAAAGAAACGTCAAAATTTTTGGTGCAAAATACTTGGCCGGTAGGGAGCGCTGCGGTTCGAGAGGATCCATTCAAATTTTTGCGCGAAAATGGTTATATTTATAGTAGGCAAGTAGTCAATTATTTTCTCTTTTCATACTGATAAAAAAATATATTAAAACAAATGAAACATCAAATCAAATAAGTACAATAATACCCATAGTAGCCGAGTTGCCCCTTCTCTAAACATTCATTATCTAAATAGTCTATTAGAAAAAAGTTTAGATCTTAAGAACTGTTCTCAGCCACTACATATATTTGTATTATGAAAATAATTTAGTGAATGTTTTCATTAAAAACATGGTCATATACCGTTCAGAAGTAGGTGGTACAATTTCTACATCTAATGCAGCTTTGCTAAAATTATTACATATTTGCTATAAGAAGAGTGCTTACTACATTTTAAATTCTGATTTATTGTCAAAGAGAGTAACTTATAACATCATTCAACAAACATATACTTGCATACTGAACAAAACCCTGACTGATATCTACTTTATAAACATTTTCAAAACTAAAAATAATAGGATTTTTATGAAAACTATTTGCTTGGATGTTTAAGCCTTCCCATGCAAACCATTTTTTATATTTGCTGTTGTTAGTTTAAATCTATTGAAAAGAAGTATATATATTACACATAAATGTATGTAGCAGTACCTTTTAGAGAATTTCTTGGATGTTGATGGCAAGTTCATACTTACTCTGGAAAATGCCAGAAGAATTTTAAAAATATATTTTTCACGTTAAAAAAGCACTTACACATCCTGATCGTGGAAGTACTGACTTTTTAATTAAGTGCTTTGTGAAATTCAAAATAGAGGGTACAGCACCTTTGTATAGTCTCCTTCTCCCAACTGAATGAAAAAAATCAGTACTTAAAAAGTGCTCACAACTGCGCGTTTTGCAAGGGTATAGTTTCCGTGCCTCATCGCTTTGATCCACTATTTTCGAATTTCTGGATTCGTAGGAAACCTCAACAAAGTATATCAATAAAAAACTTTCAATTTATTGATTAGTTGTATTTTTTTACCTATGAAACGAAACAGAAGTTTTTCATAAATCTTTTTTTACAACCAATTCTTTTTGCCTGCACAACGGAAAATGTGTTGCCTATCGTATTGGAGTCAAAGAGCTATGCATAAACTTAGTCTAGTATATGTACATGTCTCTGTCAAAAATAGTTAACCTGAAATGAGGGTTGCCAAAGTAATAAGAAATGTAAAAATAAAAATTGCTGATAATATTGCCGTGAAGGGGGTTGCCTACGTGTAGTTATTAACATATCAACAAGGGAGTACCCAGAAATGTCGGCGCCGTTGAATTTGAATACACATGTCAGTAAAATGCCAATTGAAAGATGTAGTTTATAATTATTTGGAATTGCTAATGAAAAGTGTCAAAGAATGTGAGGGAGTAAAAATTATTGTCATTGTGAACAGGAAAAGAATGTTGCAGTTTTTGAGAACAATTGAAAAGTATGTATTTAAATAATTAAAGTAAAACAGTAAACAAATTTTGTTTACGATTAGATTTATAAGTGAAAATTGAAATTTTCAAGAAATAACGTGTTATTTGTTCATTGTGGTCGAGACTATTTTGTCAAACAGTGGTGGTTAAACTCTAAACGAAATTTTTTCTCCCCAATCTACAGTGAGTGTAAAAAGTCGTACAACCAGGATTGTAATAGAAAATCACGATAATTAACCTAACCTAACCCCCTTCCGATTTTTTTGAAAAAAGTATATCGTAGAGTTCGTCATGCCGATCAACAATATATACATATGTTGGGCGCGGAAACCACCCCTTCATGGTATTTTTAAGCTTCTTCATTTCGTGTATTTGTCTTCCATGTCTATTGTAAAACACGATTAGTAGTAGTGGTTTGCTGATTTATTCGAATATTGAGATCGTGTAGTGTTTATTGTTGTAGACTATATACGGAATAATTTAGTCTTTATCTACAGGTGGTACATGATACTGTTTGTTTGATTAAACTTTGAAAGTGGTTATTCTAAGTGTGTTACGAATACAAATTTTGGGAAATGGTGAGGGGTATGTAATTGTAAACACACCCATCCTGAACCGTAACCTATTGCAATACTTTTGTATTTTCTGACATCTTACTGGTTTTGAGCTTCAAAAAGCTGTCGTCAACTGTAGTCAAACTATCATAGTAGGCTCACATACAGCACAGGTGGTTACGTAATCAGCGCGCAGGCTTTGCCTCACGATAGTAACGGTTGAACTGTATAGAAAAGACTATAAATTGGCCGGTTTAGTGATAACAAAATTTACACAAAAAATTAAGAGTAGGTGTCTTTCAAACACATCCCGATTAGAACATAAAAATTTAAGTCGTATTAAAAGAAACCAAGAAATAAACATATTTTCTCATATATAAGAATAAGGAGACTGTGGCGTGGAAATAATTAAAAACCAAAATGGACTTACGTCTTGCGTTGAAAATGCTCACAATTTAAGTGAGCGAAACACGTGTCCGCGTTTAAAAAGTGTTGTGGTATTTTGGGGTAAGTCCATTTTGGTTTTTAATTATATTTTCTCATGTTTAAAGCAGGTAACTACAAAACGACGTTGACAAATAAGGGAAATCATACGCTCTTTATTTGTATTAAATTCATCCACTAATTCGATAGTATCACCACATTGTCCTAAGACGTGAGATAACTAACTTCAGAAATTCATATTCCTGCAACCTACATTTAAATCGACAAATCAATGAACTAAAACTATGGCTTCGAGCTATCAACAACAACAACCCCATCTTAACAAAAACACTAACTCACCCACCCCGCAGAATAACACATAAATCCAAGCAAAAATTAACTTATCCCCCCGCCAAACTCCTGACCTCCCCGACGACTTCGTCGATTTCCTAGAAAACCTCCAACCTTCTCTAAAATAAGACACATACACACACAGGCGCACTCCTCACCGCACACTCACACATTCCCCACACATAGACACACACATACACTCCACACAGATCAAAGTTAGTAATAATTCAATAGTATTTGAAGTTTAATTAAAAATAAGTGTAAATAAATTGTTGTAGCTGTATGTAAGTCTAAATTTCTTAACCCACCAACATTCAAATATAATATAATTCACAAAAACTGATTTTTTTTATTAACATTATTTATGTCGAAATTTCACATTACCATATCCATCTCAAAAGCATAATTTTTTCTTGGGTTATATAAAATCAATTAATAATTTTCTAAGGTAAATAAAACAGAAAATTTTAGAAGTATAGGATTTATTTTTTATTGTAAAGAAAATTACACTTAACTGGTCACTATATCAGTCGTTAGAACGGACCTTTTATTTACAATAATACTGGGTCTACACAAATAAATACAAAAACAATACATACACATATAAGCTTTTATAAAAGACGTTATCTTTCATTACCTATTTTCTTATTTATTTCTTCTCTGTCTATAAACAGACAGAGCTTACAGATATTTTACGATACCTTCCACTACTTACAATTAAATTATTGGTTTACTTGTACTGTCTACAAACAGACATAATAATCGAATTATCGTCTATGAATTATAAGTATATTCTTTATTTTTGGAAAACTTTGTGTTGTTTCTCTGATTAGATTGAGGCAAACGATTTCACTATCTTACTTTATTGGTTAATCGTTTTGGACATTGCAAGGGATAGGTAGATACTAAAAAAGTAACCTGCAAAGTAGGAAAAATTTTCGAACAACCTAACAAATCTTTTCACCATTTTAATTATATACAACGACTTTTTAAATCATCCTGCACATCGATTTTTATTTTAAGTGTACCACTTAATATTTTAAAATTTCTATTCCAAGAAAGGTCTTTACATTTTTAGTACTTGTAATTTTAAAGCGTTTATTCAAGTCATTCAACAGTTTGTCAATTAAGCTTTCATGTGGTGCCGCCATAAGGCCATCATCAACATAAATCGCTATAAAAATTTTCTGAGAGTTTCTAACATTAATATATAAACAAGGATCCGCCGTACTTTGAGAAAAACCTAACCCTTTAATAAAAATCGAAAAATGTTCCGTCCAACTTATCGGTGCTTGTTTCAAACCGTATAGACTCGTGTACTGACATCACTAAAACCTTCAGGTTGATACATATAAATGTTTTCCTTTAGTTTGCCATATAGAAACGCGGTTTTTACATCAAATTGCCCAAGGCACAAATCTTCCCTTGCCGTTATGCTTAAAAGTAATCTAATTGTGTCGAATCGGACTACAGGACTAAAAGTAATCAATTTGTTCAGTTTGAGAGTATCCTTTTATGACTAAACGCGCCTTATATCGCTCTGGATGATCCGAATTAATCTTTTTCGTATAAACCTATTTACTATTGATTATTTTTTGTTTTTCTGGTTTTTCTACAAGGACCCACGTTTTATTTTCGTGTAGTGAATTAATTTCGTCTTTCATCGCGTTTTTCCAAAGGCTGCTCTCATTTGAACTTATTGCTTCGTTATAATTTGAAGGTAGGGCTTCCGCCAAGTATGTTATTTGACAACCGTAAAAATCAATCGGTCTGATTGTACTCCTATCCCGCAATTGTCTTTCATGTTCGTTTTCATTTGATAGCTGTAAACCCTCGTGCCGTTCTTCCCTTTTTACGTCATTATTTCCATTGCCTTCACTTTCTCTTTCGATATGATTATCGTTAGTAATCCCTAAATTATCGACGCTAACTGTTTCTCTAATTGTTTCTTCCGGTTTAAAAATAACGTCCCGGATTAGTATGACATCTCTTATACTAGGAAGATAAACACGATAGCCCTTACAATTATCAACATAACCTATTAAATAGCCTTTAACCGCCTTTTTTTCTAGCTTCTTCGTTTTTCTACCGGTACGTGAACAAAACATTCAGTGCCAAAGATTTTAAAATGTCTACCATAGGTTTCTTTCCATGCCACAATTCAGAAGGGCTTTTGTTTGCTTGTCTAGTCGGTCTAGTCGCATTTAGCACATGCACTGCTGTATTCATTGCCTCAGCCCACAAAAACGAACGCAAATGTGGTTTTGCATACATCACTGACCGAGCCGCCTCAACTACAATCCTATTTTCGCGCTCAGCAACCCCGTTTTGTTCCGGTGTGTATGGTACATTTACTGTGTGTCTGATTCCCTTGCTACCTAAGAAATTTTCTACATCCTTGTTTATAAATTCATTTCCTCCATCACTGTGTATTTCTTTAATATTTTCACTAAATTGATTTTCAATTTCTAAACAAAATATTTTTAATTTTTCAGTTAAAGTAAATTTTCCGAAAACCCGAAAAATCATCCTTAAAGATTACAAAATACCTTTTTCTTCCCAAAGATTGAATTTCCATTGGACCGCAAACATCTGTGTAAATTACTTCTCTAATTCTAGTTGCATGTTCAAGTTTCTCATGAAAACCTGACCTATGGTGTTTTCCATAAACACATCCTTCACAAAAGATTTTCTCATCAGAAACCTTCACACCCAAATTTCTTAAAAAACTTTTAACATGTCTATTATTTTGATGACAAAATCTTTCGTGCCACAATTGTATGTTTTCTACCCCTTTGGCTTTCAAATCATTTGTTTTATTTGTTAAATTACAAATTTTTGGCAATGAAACACACATATCTATTTTATAAAGATTTCCAGCATCAGAGCCTGTAGAAACAACAATTTTATTACGCATAAAAACACATTTTCTGCCATTATCAGTAATCAAAAAATCTATTCCCTTTTTCGCAACTACTTTTACAGAAAATAAATTTTGTTTTAAATTCGGTACATACAAAACATCATACATTGTCCCGTTTTCACTTTTGCTGTCTACAAATGTTTTTATTTCTATTTGTGCAGTCATCAAAGCTCCATCTCCTATGCGGATTTTTACCTCAAATTCTTGAAAGGTAACAAACCATTCTCGATGACTTGTCATATGGTCCGATGCTCCCGAATCAATCAGCCAAAAATCGTCGTCATCGCCTACTCTTTCTCCAATGAACGCTAATTTTGTTGTTGAATCCAGCTGACTCAAACCACTTCCCGTTTGAAAACTTTCTTGTCGTGAATTAATTTTGCCTCGATTTTGATAACAATTCTTGCTTGTATGTCCTTTTTTTTGCACGTGTAATACTTAAAACAGTTATTCTTCAAATGTCCACTTTTTCCACAGTTATAACAACTAAGTCCTTGTTTTATGTATTTTTCTGCACTTTTCGTTTGCTTTACCACTAATGCTGCAGACGACGGTTCTTTAGAGTTCTCTTGATCATTCACTCGCACTTCTTCAGTCATCAATCTTGCTGTCAAGTTTTCTAAATTTGTCTTTGATTCATCAACAGAGTCCCACGCAGTATGAAAATGATTAAATTTTTTCGGTAGAATCGACAAAATACTCGTTATTAACATACTTTTTGGAACTTCACCACCAAGGCTTTTCATTTTCGATGTTAGTTGTTCAATTTTTGATATGTTCTGCGCTACCGATTCACTAATTTCCCACTTAAAGTCAAAGAATTGTTTTTGTATTGGTGATAAATTATCATCCGATTTCATGTCATACAATGTGTTTAATTTGTTCCACATTTCTCTCGCAGTTGTGCAGTTTAACAGCAAATCCAGCAGTTTTCTTTCCATCGATATCAGTTTCCGTGCAGCCTTATCAGATTTTAAAAATTTCTTCAGAGTAGCTTCATTTTCTGGACTTTCTCCTACAGGGCGTGTCAAGTTACCCTCACAAACACTTATCAAGTCATCTTCTTCTTCTAACAATGTACGCATTACGAAACGCCATTGCAACCAGTTGTCTTGATCACGCAGTTTCTCAATTCTCACACTTGTCGACTCCATTTTTCCGCAATTAATAATTTACAAACTTTTACTCGATATTCACCACTTTAGAAAAAATTAACAGCCCCCACTATACGCGAAATCTGGGCCCATAACCTGTTAAAGCTTTTCAAAATAATAAGCTATTTTGGTGAATAAGTAAAACATGAATTTATTAATCAAATGTAACAAGTTTTTGGTACATTAAAAGAGGTACAAAAATGGAGTGAAGTTCTTGGGAGGTGCAAACCGTTTTGTATAAACCCGCATGTCACGTGAACTGACCGTTAAGAAAAACTCCCTAGAAAAATTCCCATTCTGCTGAACGGATATTGTTTTATAAACAGATGATAAACAAAGCATGTACAAGTTTTATCT
Organism: Agrilus cyanescens; assembly: GCA_947389935.1. Lineage (NCBI taxonomy): Eukaryota > Metazoa > Arthropoda > Insecta > Coleoptera > Buprestidae > Agrilus > Agrilus cyanescens. The sequence goes on from OX376706.1 coordinate 11,609,974, forward strand.
TAAATATGCATTTGCTTTAACATTCAGAAATAAACAAATAGATCTTCACGAAAACCCATTAACGGCCGAAATAATTCAGTTAAACGAACAACTAAATAGTGATAAGACCGATTTAACGGAAGTCTCAAATTTGTTAGATGAAAACCGACGTAAACAACTCCAGTCTTGCGAACAGAAACGCAAGGTTAAATCATTCAAGGTTGGGGATTTGGTATTAGTAAAGGATCAGATACCCGCTACAGGGGAAAGTCGAAAATTAGTAGCAAAATTCAGAGGCCCATACATTGTAGCGAAAGTTTTAGATAATGACAGGTAAGTACGTTGTAGAATACAGGGTTATTGCATTTACAAAGGTATATTGTCAAGCGAACGGTTAAAATTGGTATCAGAAGGTGTATAAGGTGAAAATGTTAATTGTTATTGCTTTTGTAAAATATATTTATGATTTGATTATTTTTTTATTAATATTTCTTGTTCCCAATAAAAGTTTTTCGCCTTAATTGTTTATCTTTTGATATGTGCGAAACGATTATATGACGAAGCGAGAGCGATATTATGAACAGAAACGTCATTGTTGATGTTTGGGCAGACCGACAGAAAGAAAAGCCATGAATACACAGTAAGACGTTGGGTATTGACGAATGAAGGTCAATAGTGAATAGTCCTGTGAGATTAAGTGAATAATTTTAATAATTGAGATAACGCATGTGTGACACCCCTTTGTGTGCACTGTTGCCCGGAAAGGTCCGTGGTTCCTCGAGTGGGGTTACTCGTAGTAGAAGGGGTGCTACGGGCTACTCGAATGACGTGAACTGATTCGAGAGGGTAGCCCCGCAGGTGGGTGCCCCCGAATTGGTCACTGGGATGCTAACATCTACGGATGATTGGGTGTCCAGGGAAGCCTTTACTTATTTTAGGTGACATTAGCTAGTCGTCGAAGATACGAAGATGAATAATAATTAGAATATATGGTAAACATAAATTGGGTGCGATATTAGATTTCCGGAAGGAAAGGGGGGAAAGTCCCCCGGTGAGTATTTGCAATGCTTATGATAATTTGAATGGGACAGTAACTATTTGTTTTGTTTGTTTTAATGTATGGGCAATCTCTGTCGAGTCTATTAAGTTTTTGCTGCTGTTAAGGGACCGCCTCGTGATGACCCATGTGAGAAGTTTTCGAAACAAAGGTAATTAAAGTAATTTTATCTACGAAAATTTTACGATTCTTACACTTTTGTGAATGATATGGTATTTGTGTTTGTGTGTTTGTGTAAACGCAACTGCTCCCGGGTGCCAGACGTACCGCATCCCTACCTAGCTTCAATAAAAATGGGAAATACATATTGAAAATTCAGCCATTCCGGGGTGCTGGTAACCCACAGTTCTATTTCCGGGAGTCACTGCTGGCAGCCCATTGATGTATCGGATCGGGCGCTTACTTATACAACTGAGATATTCCGCAACCGGGCCGGGACCTCAGTAAAGAGGTGTGGTAGAAGCTTAACGAAAGTGGCCTCGACCGACACTCATCAAAGATGGCTAAGGTAGCTTGGCAGACATGAGTGCCAGTGGCTGACCACGGTACAAGTAACCTTAACTGAGAGGAGTCGCAGTGGCTCGGAGTATCCGACCAATGATGTAAATTGGTACTACGGGAGGTCCGGGAAGATGTACCTGCCTGCCCGACTGTAATGAGGTTGGACTCGTAGTGGCAGAGGTTGACCCTGTATAGTAGGGTAGAGGCAAGGATGCTCGATGGGTGAGCGGCGTATACGCTCGTGTACCAAGCACTTCTAAGCGTGGTAGGTATTAGAAAGGTCCCGCCCGCACCAGTGGGTTCCAGTGGTCTTGCAACCATTGGGAGTAACTGGTAGTGGTTGACTCGATCTTACATGCGCTAAATGGGCGTATTCCAGTTTCCGCGTCCATGGGGACCATGGTGAGTTGAACCAGTAGGGCAGGTACCACGCAAAACTAATAGACCGATGGTGTGGCAATGTGGTTAGTGGGAATTAATATCGAGTAGAAGTGGGGGACATATTTTTTAATATCCAGGGTATTAATTACCCATACGGGTACGTTCCTTCCGTCAGAGTTCCGAAGCAAATGAAGACAGGCATTTTGCTCGACCGGCGCTTGCAGAGAATGACCGTCCGCACATTCTCGTTAATTATCCGCCAATATTTGGCCTAAGATATTTCGCCATATTGTCGCATACACCCTATAACCCGGATTTAGTCCCTTGTTACTTCTTCCTTGTCTCAAAAATTAATATCTACATCAAGAGTACTCATAATGGCCTACAAGAGGTCTACAGCTGTGACGACGCTGAAGGTGCTGAACTCCGCAACTTGAAATGGTTGCGAAGTGTGTTTCTAGGGATGCGAAAGGTGGTGGTAACGATTTACGGAGTTAGAGTGACCATTCTAAAAGTAGACAATAATGTATTTAGCAAATATTAATTCACTTCTGTTTAATATGGAAATTCCGGGAACTTATAGTAATCATTACTCGACTTTTGGATGAAAAAGTGCCTTAAGCAATATTTTTTGCGAGCTTGAATTAATATACAGAGTGCCTAAAGATATATACAAACTGATAAGAATAAGGATTAAAAACTAGAATGTTTGAGAGTAAGTAAGAGCCTTTTCACACGGGCCACTAAAGTGGTCGCCACTAACGCTCGGCCGACGCCAACTTTTTAGCGAAACATTATTTTAAATGGAGCTCTTCACACGGGCGTCGGCCACCGATTTAGCAGCGCTTCTGTGGCGCATCGAACGTCGGTTCAGCCACAAACCCGACGGCTGAAATGGTAGCGCTTCTAACGCTTTGCTTAGCGCACCATTGATTTAAACGAGGGTTTTCACACGGACCACTTTCTTGCAGCGCCACCGATCAATAAAACGCTTACATACATGCGTTTATTTTAACATTTTTACCTCGCATTTCATTGCAAACGTTGAACATAAGTAGATCGCAAGTGCGTTTTGTGCAAATTTATGATAATGGAAAGTTTAAATACCATAAACACGGAAGAGTCCTTTTCGATAACGTTCGGCCACTAGTGGATGAACCCAGTAAGTTCTGTTACTTTTAATTTTTTGTACTTTTCTGCGTCTTAAAAGAATAGCTAACAAGAGCGCCTCCTCATCTGAAACCATCTTTTCGATTTCTGTGTATAATTCACACTGACGAGACATTTTATTAATAAAACCGTTCGCGCTAGCAGCGACTAGTGGTCTTGCAAAACGCTGCAAAAACGCCGTACTCGCGTTTAGAAGCGCCACAGTGGCGACCACAGCAGCCGCCGAAAAGAGACTCGTGTAAAAAGGCTCTTAATGTAAATTAACTCTAACCACAAGGCTTTTTTGTTAAATGCAGTTTTTATGAACTTATTTACCTACCCACGAAGTATAGATAGAAGGAGTCCGAACGCAATGTTAAAGAAACGTCAAAATTTTTGGTGCAAAATACTTGGCCGGTAGGGAGCGCTGCGGTTCGAGAGGATCCATTCAAATTTTTGCGCGAAAATGGTTATATTTATAGTAGGCAAGTAGTCAATTATTTTCTCTTTTCATACTGATAAAAAAATATATTAAAACAAATGAAACATCAAATCAAATAAGTACAATAATACCCATAGTAGCCGAGTTGCCCCTTCTCTAAACATTCATTATCTAAATAGTCTATTAGAAAAAAGTTTAGATCTTAAGAACTGTTCTCAGCCACTACATATATTTGTATTATGAAAATAATTTAGTGAATGTTTTCATTAAAAACATGGTCATATACCGTTCAGAAGTAGGTGGTACAATTTCTACATCTAATGCAGCTTTGCTAAAATTATTACATATTTGCTATAAGAAGAGTGCTTACTACATTTTAAATTCTGATTTATTGTCAAAGAGAGTAACTTATAACATCATTCAACAAACATATACTTGCATACTGAACAAAACCCTGACTGATATCTACTTTATAAACATTTTCAAAACTAAAAATAATAGGATTTTTATGAAAACTATTTGCTTGGATGTTTAAGCCTTCCCATGCAAACCATTTTTTATATTTGCTGTTGTTAGTTTAAATCTATTGAAAAGAAGTATATATATTACACATAAATGTATGTAGCAGTACCTTTTAGAGAATTTCTTGGATGTTGATGGCAAGTTCATACTTACTCTGGAAAATGCCAGAAGAATTTTAAAAATATATTTTTCACGTTAAAAAAGCACTTACACATCCTGATCGTGGAAGTACTGACTTTTTAATTAAGTGCTTTGTGAAATTCAAAATAGAGGGTACAGCACCTTTGTATAGTCTCCTTCTCCCAACTGAATGAAAAAAATCAGTACTTAAAAAGTGCTCACAACTGCGCGTTTTGCAAGGGTATAGTTTCCGTGCCTCATCGCTTTGATCCACTATTTTCGAATTTCTGGATTCGTAGGAAACCTCAACAAAGTATATCAATAAAAAACTTTCAATTTATTGATTAGTTGTATTTTTTTACCTATGAAACGAAACAGAAGTTTTTCATAAATCTTTTTTTACAACCAATTCTTTTTGCCTGCACAACGGAAAATGTGTTGCCTATCGTATTGGAGTCAAAGAGCTATGCATAAACTTAGTCTAGTATATGTACATGTCTCTGTCAAAAATAGTTAACCTGAAATGAGGGTTGCCAAAGTAATAAGAAATGTAAAAATAAAAATTGCTGATAATATTGCCGTGAAGGGGGTTGCCTACGTGTAGTTATTAACATATCAACAAGGGAGTACCCAGAAATGTCGGCGCCGTTGAATTTGAATACACATGTCAGTAAAATGCCAATTGAAAGATGTAGTTTATAATTATTTGGAATTGCTAATGAAAAGTGTCAAAGAATGTGAGGGAGTAAAAATTATTGTCATTGTGAACAGGAAAAGAATGTTGCAGTTTTTGAGAACAATTGAAAAGTATGTATTTAAATAATTAAAGTAAAACAGTAAACAAATTTTGTTTACGATTAGATTTATAAGTGAAAATTGAAATTTTCAAGAAATAACGTGTTATTTGTTCATTGTGGTCGAGACTATTTTGTCAAACAGTGGTGGTTAAACTCTAAACGAAATTTTTTCTCCCCAATCTACAGTGAGTGTAAAAAGTCGTACAACCAGGATTGTAATAGAAAATCACGATAATTAACCTAACCTAACCCCCTTCCGATTTTTTTGAAAAAAGTATATCGTAGAGTTCGTCATGCCGATCAACAATATATACATATGTTGGGCGCGGAAACCACCCCTTCATGGTATTTTTAAGCTTCTTCATTTCGTGTATTTGTCTTCCATGTCTATTGTAAAACACGATTAGTAGTAGTGGTTTGCTGATTTATTCGAATATTGAGATCGTGTAGTGTTTATTGTTGTAGACTATATACGGAATAATTTAGTCTTTATCTACAGGTGGTACATGATACTGTTTGTTTGATTAAACTTTGAAAGTGGTTATTCTAAGTGTGTTACGAATACAAATTTTGGGAAATGGTGAGGGGTATGTAATTGTAAACACACCCATCCTGAACCGTAACCTATTGCAATACTTTTGTATTTTCTGACATCTTACTGGTTTTGAGCTTCAAAAAGCTGTCGTCAACTGTAGTCAAACTATCATAGTAGGCTCACATACAGCACAGGTGGTTACGTAATCAGCGCGCAGGCTTTGCCTCACGATAGTAACGGTTGAACTGTATAGAAAAGACTATAAATTGGCCGGTTTAGTGATAACAAAATTTACACAAAAAATTAAGAGTAGGTGTCTTTCAAACACATCCCGATTAGAACATAAAAATTTAAGTCGTATTAAAAGAAACCAAGAAATAAACATATTTTCTCATATATAAGAATAAGGAGACTGTGGCGTGGAAATAATTAAAAACCAAAATGGACTTACGTCTTGCGTTGAAAATGCTCACAATTTAAGTGAGCGAAACACGTGTCCGCGTTTAAAAAGTGTTGTGGTATTTTGGGGTAAGTCCATTTTGGTTTTTAATTATATTTTCTCATGTTTAAAGCAGGTAACTACAAAACGACGTTGACAAATAAGGGAAATCATACGCTCTTTATTTGTATTAAATTCATCCACTAATTCGATAGTATCACCACATTGTCCTAAGACGTGAGATAACTAACTTCAGAAATTCATATTCCTGCAACCTACATTTAAATCGACAAATCAATGAACTAAAACTATGGCTTCGAGCTATCAACAACAACAACCCCATCTTAACAAAAACACTAACTCACCCACCCCGCAGAATAACACATAAATCCAAGCAAAAATTAACTTATCCCCCCGCCAAACTCCTGACCTCCCCGACGACTTCGTCGATTTCCTAGAAAACCTCCAACCTTCTCTAAAATAAGACACATACACACACAGGCGCACTCCTCACCGCACACTCACACATTCCCCACACATAGACACACACATACACTCCACACAGATCAAAGTTAGTAATAATTCAATAGTATTTGAAGTTTAATTAAAAATAAGTGTAAATAAATTGTTGTAGCTGTATGTAAGTCTAAATTTCTTAACCCACCAACATTCAAATATAATATAATTCACAAAAACTGATTTTTTTTATTAACATTATTTATGTCGAAATTTCACATTACCATATCCATCTCAAAAGCATAATTTTTTCTTGGGTTATATAAAATCAATTAATAATTTTCTAAGGTAAATAAAACAGAAAATTTTAGAAGTATAGGATTTATTTTTTATTGTAAAGAAAATTACACTTAACTGGTCACTATATCAGTCGTTAGAACGGACCTTTTATTTACAATAATACTGGGTCTACACAAATAAATACAAAAACAATACATACACATATAAGCTTTTATAAAAGACGTTATCTTTCATTACCTATTTTCTTATTTATTTCTTCTCTGTCTATAAACAGACAGAGCTTACAGATATTTTACGATACCTTCCACTACTTACAATTAAATTATTGGTTTACTTGTACTGTCTACAAACAGACATAATAATCGAATTATCGTCTATGAATTATAAGTATATTCTTTATTTTTGGAAAACTTTGTGTTGTTTCTCTGATTAGATTGAGGCAAACGATTTCACTATCTTACTTTATTGGTTAATCGTTTTGGACATTGCAAGGGATAGGTAGATACTAAAAAAGTAACCTGCAAAGTAGGAAAAATTTTCGAACAACCTAACAAATCTTTTCACCATTTTAATTATATACAACGACTTTTTAAATCATCCTGCACATCGATTTTTATTTTAAGTGTACCACTTAATATTTTTTTGAAACCTTTAGATAATGACACTCGTAGCGTCTTTGTTTTTCAAGTCGAGAAGTGCTGTTGTACTTGCAGATGCTGAAGGTTTTGACGGTTTTGACTGAATGTCGATTTCAAAATTGTTACATAAACTTTTTATTGTGTAGTACGCGGTCACTACACCAACAATGCTGCCACACAACACGTCCCACCAATGATGGCGGTGATCTGTTATTCTTGTTAAGGAACATGTCATTGACCATGCAATACATATGAACATCAAGAAGATTTTGAAAACGACGCCTGTTTTCTTCACATTCAAACGCCGATTTATGTATGTCTGAAAAGAAAATTTTTAACAAGAAATCTTCTTCCGGTTTGTGGTAAAGTAGTCTACGGAATTTTGCGCTTCAAACGTTTCGCTGTGTCTTGCTGGATGTATCTTCAATGTCGACTTGGTAGGTGTAGGAACAGTCAATGTCCAAATCAACACTGAAGTTGTCGTCAGCAAGAAACAGCGATAAGTACAGAACAGCAAAATTCCATGTACAATAGTACAACAGTTCAGAACGAGTTAAGATCTCGAATATTTTAAAGATTAAATTTTTATAAAGTGCAAACTTACCGCACAAAAAAGACCAACGAATACGGAAATAGACGCATGTCCAGAAGGAAAAGATCGAGACGAGTCGATCTCAAAATATCGACTGTACTGAGTGTTGGTGCAAATGTAGTCGCTGATATAAGAGCCAGCCTCACACGTGTCATGTTTACTGGGAGCGCATGTGGCAAAAAAGTGTGGCCGGTGTTCTCCCACGATGGATTTGGCCACCTCAACGAACACAATATTTAGAGTGCCACCAATAAAGAAGTCCCTGTACAATTGCCACACCCTCAGGCAACAGTATTTACTTAGACTGTTTTCGGCCTCATACTCAATAATGAAGAAGATGATCAAAGGACCTCCAAGACAGCCGACAAGAAGTATTACCCAGGTGATCGTATCACCATTAAACGGCTCCGAGATGGAGGGATCTTTACAAATGTACCCAAGTTTATTTTGGGGAAGATAGCCATATTCTAGTAGAAACAGCAAAACGACAACTGAAAATAAAAATATTCAATTACACAAATCACCTATTTCATTCTTGAATTCACCTAATTAAAATATTTAGTACAAAAAGGTTGAGAAATCAAATCGTCGGAATAAATGAATATTTCGCGATCTGAGCAGTACGTTATAGGTTGCCGAAAATATGTTCAATTTCGGTGTTTTTGTAAGAAAATGAATACATTTTGGCAAAGAACTGCTATTAGTTGTACGTTTCGTTGAGTAATTTACCTGCCGATACTGAACATAGTTTCGATAACCGCTCATTAAATATTGCTCAGATCGCGAAATTTATTCCGGCGTTTGGGCGGATTCGGCATATGAATATATTTCATAGATTTATTGGAGTAACCTTTCTTTAACAAGTTATGTTTCTGTACTTTTGCCCAAGCCTGCATATTTAAAATTATTATTGATTATTGATTTTTAGATCGGGACATTGTATGTAGATATGTAGGAAAGTTCTTTGACCTTAATTATTATTTGGGCTAAACATATGTTAAGGACTGAGAGAAACCAAAGAGAATCTGTGAAAGAGGGCTGTTATAGTGAGAACAGTGGTGAAGTGGCAGCCAACGTGTAAGGAAGGGTAAGGTGCCGTGCCGTAGTGGCGGCGGTCACTCGGATATACGAGTGGTGTCTGCAAAGAGCAGATAATAATTGATAATATTGAGAAGTTGGTTATTGTGCACATATTATGTAATTGAAGTGTTGCTATTGTTATTGTTATTGTTGAGTTATAAGGCCTTGTGAGTACACGTATAAGGTGGACGATCGACGGGTCGGACGCACCTTTAATAGGTGGATTGTAAAACCTGAAAGGGTCAGGTAGTCCATTGCAGATCTAGCTAGATATACCTGGAGTGGCAGTGCACCTGCGGGTGACGTGTGTACATGTGTTGAGTGAAGGAAGTCCACTCCTTGACCTGCCGTATACAGCAGTGGTCCGAGTGTCGGTAAAGCTGCGGTGATATCGACATAAGGGCGTCCAGTAGAGGGATAAATCTCTACACATAGCTTCTGAATGTGAGTGATAAGATAAGCATTAGAAGCGGTCTGTGCATTAGGCCAATGCACAGAATGCCTGGCTATTTAGCTGGGGCCTAGGTGTGGCAAACACCTACTGTTGCAGGTATTTTGTGATCACCATCAGGGATGCTTCGCCAGGTACGAGTACATCACCGAGTTCGACTACGTTGGCGTTGGGACGTCGCAAGGGCGGCCCCATGTGGGGCGTCGGCCCGCGTAAGTGTTTAAACTGCTCATTGCATTGTATTTGTTCTAATTGAGGGTTCTTATCTCTTTCCTTACATGTTGTTTACATTCATTACCGCGTGCCACTTCGTAAGATGTAACTCACGAGGGGAACCTACTGGATACTAAGTAAAGCTGTAGGAGGAAATGGTCGTGAGGCTATTTATTATAATTAATTGTAGATGAGTATTTAAAATATACTTATACAGATGTGTATACTGCTCATAATATAAAAGTAATGATTATTATTATTATCATTTATCAATCCGGCTCCTACAGAATTTGTCAGGTGTGGGGTCTGTCCCCAAAAGTTACAGTGGTTCCCCGTGAGTTACAGATGTTGGGTTATTATGATTATTTTGAATCGCATTTTAAGATTAGAAATATTATACGAAGTTATAATTAGTCATACAATGTTAGAGACCCTTAACATAAGTTTCTCTCAGAATTGGTTTCGAAAATACCGAGACTGAACTTGTAATAAATTAGACTTAAAGTGTTTTGCTATTAGCTACAGATATCAGATTTCATAGGCCTACCCACTTGAGTGAACCGAGTATGCAAAACAGAACACATGCCGAACCCTTCGAGGGTAACATTATTCCAAATACAAGGAATTCAAATTACTAATTTATGTTGAGATTAGGAAAAACAGAACTTTTAGCTATACTATATGAGGCGTTTCCTTATCGTTACTTTAAATTATCACTTTACTCACATGAGAACTACATCAGAATATAACCACTAAGCTCTTAATCCCTATCGACCGGATTAAGAGGGTTGATTTAATGATTTAAAAATCACACATTTCATTCGAGTAGGTATACAGCGTAAAAAAAAAAAAGTATCATGTAACATTTTGTAAAAATTACACGTCTGTTTCTAAAATATAATCTCGTGTGAAAAATCAATTAGGACTGAAAATTAGTTGTCCCATTTTTTGTGCTTTTGGGAATGTAAGGGCACAATATATGTGAATGTGTGTGTGTTCCCACCACATGGAACACTCAAAATCATGAAATTATCACGAAGTGTGAAACAGTTCATTTTTGGAGTTCGTTTGAGTAAGAAGCAGTAAAAAGTAAATTGTGAAAATGAGTTTTCGAAGAGTTAGACAACTTTCTACATCTTCTGAAGATGAAAGTGTTGAAATTAACCACCCTGTTGCGCCAATTCAAAGCATTGAATTACCGATGAGTACAAGTGAACAGCTGAGACAATTAACCAGAATAGTGGGTCAATTAACTGACCATGTATCGAACGCATCATCGACTGCTACATCCGTTATCTCGAATAGAGAAGGGACCAGTAGTGGATTTCGGGATGATGTTATTCCATTATTTAATCCTGAAAATGCCAATCATTCTACTTCGCGATGGATTCAAAAAGTGGATGAATTAAGGGAAATATTTAATTGGTCCGAACGTGCAACAATAATGCAAGCTATTTCCAAATTATCTGGCCTTGCATTACAATGGTATGAGTCGTTGCCTACCGTGAAACACTCCTGGGAAGAATGGAAAACAATTTTATTGAGGGCTTTTCCTACTCGTGAGGATTATAATACAGTACTATGGCAGATGATGACCAGAAGGAAACTACCGGACGAAACTTATTTAAAATATTATTATGGAAAACTGGCATTATTGCAAAAATTAAGAATAACTGGTGCAGACGCAGTGTCGTGCATAATTGGCGGTTTAAGTGATAGTGTATTAGAAGCTACTGCTAGGGCAGGAGATTACGAGACTCCTGAAGATTTACTCAATCTTCTTAAAACATGTAAAGAAGTGAGAACAGAAAGAGAATCGTCGAATAGATTTATAAAAACAAATAAATTTAAGAAACGAAACGCGTATTTTAAAAAGAGAAGTGAATTCCAGTGCTACATATGCAAGAAAACGGGACATACCGCTAAAAATTGTCGTCGTAATAATAATGGTTGTTTTATATGCCGGAAAAGTGACCATAGAGCTTTTCAGTGTCCTGAAAAGAACACGGGAAATAAAGTGCAAACAAAAAAGGTGTTATGACTAAAAGACGAACAATTAAATGCCAAATATTATAAGGACGCTTGGATTAACGCAAAACATACAAAAAGTTACGTAGATTTAGGAAGTGCGTGTAATATTATTAGAAGAGATGTCGCAAACGAATTAAATTTAAAAATTAATCCCGACAATATTGTTACCTTGAGAGGTTACGGAGATGGTTTCCTTCAAACGCTAGGAATCGTGAACTTTTTATTAAAAATTGATGAAGTGGAGAAAGAAACATTTGCACATGTTATAAATGAGTGTCATCAATCAATTCCCTTAATTATAGGACAATCTTTTACGGAAGAGCCAGACATTTTAATAGTTAAAGACAAGAATAGTTTAAGTGTGTTTCAAGAACAAAAGAAAGATAAACAAAAAGCGGGAAAACAGACTAAAATTCCGTTGTGGGTTAAAAATGCGACAGTTTTACCTCCTAATCACATTGGTGTAATACGTGTATATAGTAAAAATATAAGTGACCAAGATTTGTACATAGAAAGTAGTTTAAGAAGTGAACCTGGAAAGGAACATTTAATACCGAGTGTGATCCTACGCACGAATAAATCTTGTGAAGCAGCGATCCCAGTAATTAATTTATCGGACAGTGATTTAGAAATTGGCACTGACAATCCAATTGTTAGATCATGGACGTGTGTACCATACGAACAGGAAAATGTACTACCTGTGTTACACACCGAACAAGCCGTTAAGTACAAACCCTTGCCGGAATCCGAGATTAAAATTGGTTTAGATGATCCTGTTACGCGTAAACGCTTAACTAAAATTATTAAGAAATACCGTGAGTGTTTTGCCATCGATAACTCTGAATTAGGTTTAGCTAAATCTACGGAAGTGCAAATTAAGTTAGAAAGTGATAAACCTTTTATGTACCGACCGTACCGAATGAGTGCCGCGGAAAAAGAAAAGGTGAACGATATTGTAAGTGACCTTTTGCAGTGGAAAGTAATTCGCAATTCGCAATCTAATTATGCATCCCCAGTGCTTTTAGTGCGTAAGAAAAACGGTGAATATCGTATGTGCGTGGATTTTCGCAAACTAAATTCGATGACTGTAAAAGAGCGTTATCCACTACCAAGAATCGACGACCAAATTGACATGCTACAAGGTGCCAAATATTTTACAACACTTGACTTGGCCTCAGGTTACCATCAAATCCCTGTTGCGGAATCTTCAAAACGTTTCACATCTTTCGTCACACCTACAGGTCAGTACGAATATAATCGTCTCCCATTTGGACTTTGTAATGCCCCCAGTGTTTTTCAAAGACTAATGAACAAACTTTTATTACCATTTAGAGGCATTGCCGGAGTGTACTTAGACGATATAATTATAGTTTCTAAAACATTAGATGAACATTTTGTAAATATAGAAAAAGTTCTTAAAGTAATTAAAAATGAAGGTTTAACTCTTAATCATAAGAAATGTATGTTTATATCTACACGTGTAAGTTATTTAGGTTTCGAAATTTCTCGAGAAGGTGTAAGACCGGGAGCTGATAAAATAGTAGCCGTGCAAAATTTTCCCCGCCCCACTACACCGCATCAGATCAGACAATTTATAGGTTTAGTTAGTTATTTTAGACAATTTGTTTTTAAATTTGCCGAAATCGCCAAACCGCTTACCAAATTAACACATAAAAATGTACAGTGGAATTGGGGAAGTTTAGAAGAAAATGCTTTCCAAACTTTAAAGCAAAATTTAATTAAACGACCAATATTAGGTATTTTCGATCCAAAAGCGAAAACTGAAGTGCATTGCGATGCAAGTAAAGACGGGCTTGCGGGAATTCTCTTACAAGAATTAGATGGAAAGAAACATCCTATTGCGTATTATAGTCGTCAAACAAATCAGGCCGAATCTAAATATCACTCATACGAGTTAGAAACATTAGCTGTAGTAGAGACACTAAGAAAATTTCGTGTTTATTTATTAGGAATAGAATTTAAAGTACTTACTGATTGTGTCGCTATTAAAGCGTGTCAAACAAAAAAAGATTTGATCCCCCGAATAGCCAGATGGTGGCTCTTGTTATCTGAATATAATTTTACAATAGAATACAAACCAGGAAAGAACATGAATCATGTCGATAGTTTAAGTCGAAATCCTCAGACGTCACATTTAGATACTTCGTTAGATATTTTACATATAGAACCAGCTGATTGGGTACTTTCTGCTCAGTTTACAGACGAAAAATTAAAATTAATTCATCAAATTTTAAGTAAATCTCCAGATAGTAAATATGAAAAGGATGTATACAAAAACTATGCATTAAGAAACGGACGAATATACAGAATAACTGTTAGAGGAATACAGTGGGTAGTTCCGAAAGGAATGAGACACAGGATTGTACAAAAGATTCATGACGATATGGGACATTTCGGAGTAGAAAAGACATTAGATCTTTTATGTAATGATTATTGGTTTCCGCGAATGCGAAATTATGTAGAACGATACATAAGCTGTTGTATTCCCTGTATATATTCAAAATCGATTTCCGGAAAGAAACCTGGTATGTTACACCCAATCGAAAAAGTTGCAATTCCATTTCACACCATTCACGCCGATCATTTAGGGCCGTTTGAGAAAACTTCACAAAGAAACGAACATTTATTAGTAATAATAGACTCATTCACTAAATTTACAATTTTAAAAGCTGTCAAGTCAACAAAATCAAAATATGTAATTAAAATATTAGAAGACGTCTTTACTACATTTGGAACACCGACAAGAATTATCACTGATAGAGGAACTGCTTTTACTTCAAAATTATTCAAAAATTTCTGTATACAATATAACGTAAAATTAATTTTAAACGCAGTTGCAACCCCTCGAGCAAACGGTCAAGTAGAACGAACAAATAGAACGATATTAACGAGTTTAATTGCTTCATGTCAAAGTGAAGAGTGGGACAAACAATTACCCAAACTACAATTTTCATTAAATAACACAATCCATAGAGTTACAAAGAAAACCCCAAGTGAAATTTTATTAGGCTATAGACCCAAAAATCTAGATTCATCATTATTAATAAACGAAGTACAAATAGAATCAGAAGTTCAAAGAGACATTAAACAGTTAAGAGATGAAGTATCTAAAAGAATTAAAATAGATCAGGAGAAAAATAAACAATTATTTGACAAAAAGCGAAAGAAACCACCAAAATACAAAGTATCAGATCTAGTTGTAGTAGCTAGGAATTATGCAGGTGACGGTATAAGTCGCAAGTTGAGACCGCGATATTTTGGTCCTGTTACCATCACAAAAGTATTGAATAATGACAGATACTTAGTAGAGGATTTACATGGCTCAATCAGGAGTTCACGTGCTAAATATAAGAATGTTATAGCAGTAGATAGGTTAAAACGTTGGGTACCATCAGGTGGAATTTCAGAGAGCACCAATACAGATAGTGGTAGTGATGGCGTACCTTGTAACGATGTAGACTCGGGATAAGATATCTAATAAGTGATTAGAAATAATAATTGATCTTGTATTCTTTCTTCGTTAATTTGAGGGCATGTTGTGTTTTGTTTTGTATATAAAAATTAATAAATTAGAGTGAAAGGTTCAATGAGTATTATTCTTGGTGGTCCAAGACTTTTCAGGTTGGCCGAACTGTAGGAAAGTTCTTTGACCTTAATTATTATTTGGGCTAAACATATGTTAAGGACTGAGAGAAACCAAAGAGAATCTGTGAAAGAGGGCTGTTATAGTGAGAACAGTGGTGAAGTGGCAGCCAACGTGTAAGGAAGGGTAAGGTGCCGTGCCGTAGTGGCGGCGGTCACTCGGATATACGAGTGGTGTCTGCAAAGAGCAGATAATAATTGATAATATTGAGAAGTTGGTTATTGTGCACATATTATGTAATTGAAGTGTTGCTATTGTTATTGTTATTGTTGAGTTATAAGGCCTTGTGAGTACACGTATAAGGTGGACGATCGACGGGTCGGACGCACCTTTAATAGGTGGATTGTAAAACCTGAAAGGGTCAGGTAGTCCATTGCAGATCTAGCTAGATATACCTGGAGTGGCAGTGCACCTGCGGGTGACGTGTGTACATGTGTTGAGTGAAGGAAGTCCACTCCTTGACCTGCCGTATACAGCAGTGGTCCGAGTGTCGGTAAAGCTGCGGTGATATCGACATAAGGGCGTCCAGTAGAGGGATAAATCTCTACACATAGCTTCTGAATGTGAGTGATAAGATAAGCATTAGAAGCGGTCTGTGCATTAGGCCAATGCACAGAATGCCTGGCTATTTAGCTGGGGCCTAGGTGTGGCAAACACCTACTGTTGCAGGTATTTTGTGATCACCATCAGGGATGCTTCGCCAGGTACGAGTACATCACCGAGTTCGACTACGTTGGCGTTGGGACGTCGCAAGGGCGGCCCCATGTGGGGCGTCGGCCCGCGTAAGTGTTTAAACTGCTCATTGCATTGTATTTGTTCTAATTGAGGGTTCTTATCTCTTTCCTTACATGTTGTTTACATTCATTACCGCGTGCCACTTCGTAAGATGTAACTCACGAGGGGAACCTACTGGATACTAAGTAAAGCTGTAGGAGGAAATGGTCGTGAGGCTATTTATTATAATTAATTGATGATGAGTATTTAAAATATACTTATACAGATGTGTATACTGCTCATAATATAAAAGTAATGATTATTATTATTATCATTTATCAATCCGGCTCCTACAGATAAAATATCAGTTTAATAGAGTTTATGTTAGACGGTTCACAAATGGTTTAAAAAGAAAAAATCGTTATTTAAAAAATAAAAAAAATCTCTTTAAACTAAAAATGTAATTTCCGTAATTTTCCCGTTTTCTATGCTTCCGTTGTTCCGTTCGCCATGGTACTGTATTAAAAAAAATATAGAAAAATATATCTCGCCTTTCTGGTACATCTTGAATGCCTAAGATTGGGTTGTCCATTATCACGAACTGAAATTGCGATAACCTTCCGAAACACGACTATTTTCGCAAACTCAAAACACAGAACTAAAAGTCATAAAAAATGTATGTACATACGTACATTAAAAACAAACTTGTTTATATAACCGAACGTAACTCACTTTAATACAACATAAGTTTAAAGTAAAATAATGTACCTATAAAACAAATATTTGTTGACTGTTGTCGATAAGGTTGCTTATTTTACACTTTGTGGAAATTAACTTATTTTATCCAGAGAGCCAGATAATTGAATAGGTATTTCCATTTGTGCACAACGCGTTCTAAGCGTATAAGAGGTCAAAAATCATTTAAAATGGAAAATTTCAAAAATATTTTCCAGTTATTGCTAAACAGTAAAGGAAAATTACAGATATAAAGGCTATGTGTAAGTAAAGAAAATGTGGAAAACAATTTCCCTCTGTCTAAATGTTTTTTTTTATAAACAGTCTCCCTCAATAAAGTTTAAATGCTGTTAAAAAGGAATTAGTATAATTTTCTCTATAATCAGTTGAACTACTATAAGAAAAAATGTTAAATGTAACTTTTACTGTAAATAATGAACTATTTTGTCAGTGTTTGAAAACTGTAGCATGAAATATGTAATTATCCAAAAGAATAACTGTATTTTTATTTTTTTGTATATTCTGTAATCTAAAATATTCGTAAATTGTCAACCCTTTAGAAATGCTCTCTTCATTCCAACTTCGAATACGATTTAAATATCGATTTCGAAACATAATGCGCAATTCTTTTAACCTTATTGTCGTTTTTATTGCACATAAAGCTATTCGGGCTTTACGACTCATAAAGCACACAGATAATAAATACATAAAAAGATTGTAATCAACTCAGGGAGAACTTACACACCAGTAAAATTCGTCCGGGTCTCATTTTTTCGGCAGATAACGGATACTGTTTCACTTCACACTGAATTAATTTTTTTAGTAAATGATTATCGTGCAATGTTAAGATAAGCAAATGCAAAAATGTGTAGACAGTATGGAGCAGGTATTGGAATTAAATAAGCAATAATGAATTAATCAACAATGAACATGAGTTTAAACTTTATTTTCCTACAGTAGTTTCTACTCAATTAACATTTTGTGAATTATTAATTATATAAAAATAGCTCTTTTTGTATGACAATGATTAAAGACATTTATTTACATTCTCGTTCGATGAGTTCATGTACCTACTTAGTACGTAGTAATTTAATGTAACCACCGTATGATTAAAATAACGAATGGAAAGTCAAACGAAGTTGGACCTTTAACAATAAAACGGTATAATTTCAATCAGCAATTCAGGTCACATGTTATTAGGTAGTCACTAGTCATAAATAATAATTACTACAATAAACGAATAAAACGTGCCCGCTTGAATCGCAAAAATTAGTTTTATAAATTTATTCCAAAGTACCTACACACACTTTACACAAGCAAACTGTTTTAGGAAAATTAACAAAACTTTCACTGAAGACACATCACAACTATACCTAGTACGTGCACACGGTTTTTCTATTTTTCACGTACATTACAAAAAATAACGGCCTAATAGACTACAATGATAATGAAAATTAATGTTGGGAGTGGAAGCATAACATGGTGTAGTGCAGGCTCTGTTTTGTAATGATAACTGTAAACAGTCTGTCGGCACTTAGTTGTCATATCTCACTGTAACAATTATCTTGTAACTGCTACTTAAATGTTATGTAAGTAATTTACGAAAAATTTCGTATAGTGACGGTTCTTGTTGACAAAGCGAAACAATTTTAATGAGCCTCAGTATAACTATACTATAAGTTTTGCCTAATTATTGGATATCTAGTAACTACAAAATAGGTGATGGTAGGTATGTACCTTTCTAAATTTAAAGTAGTTACTCTTTGATTGCTTTTAGAAATTATACTTTTTATATTACCACATCTACATTGTAATGGTTTGCCGCCATATTGGAATGGCGAGAAGTTAACGACGCCATATTTTTATACTATCTAACTTTGTTAGAGTTAAAATACAACATGTCATAGAATTTAATGTTTTATTTCTTTAAATACGATGCAGGACAAAAGCTTTTTGAATTTACTACGTATACTACAAAATCTCTGGTAAATAGACGTAAATAGACGTAAAACAAATTATTTAGTAAATAATAAATTACGAACTGTTATTAAAGTATTTTATGAATGAAATATAGGTAAGCATAATAAAAGCGTGTGCAAGTCATTAATGATATACCATTTGAAAATGAAACTTTTTAAAACTATCTAAAAAGACAGGCAAAATTCCTATAGTGTAATTCAATGCCGGTAGGGGTATTAGCCCTCGGAGTAGTTGTTTCTTTTGTTTCTAGTTAGTCTTGAAACTTTTTAAATCTATTGTTGCTAAGCATAGACTGCATAGATTTGATGTGCTATATTTAGGTACGTACCTACGTTACTACAATAATATTGTACTTGGCAACAATGTTTATGGTAAAAAGTAAAATATATATGGCTGCCTAGTTACCTATTGCTGCTATTACGACGTTAGAAATGAACGGAAAAGTGAAAAACTGTCTACGTCGTTGCCTGCATGTGTTGGTAGGAGAGCTTGCTAGATCACTTTCCGGTACTGAGAGACATGTTGCTTCCATTGGACGTTCAGGTAGCGCCACGTTTGCCATAAGCTTGTTTTCCTATAATAATAATAATGCGTTAACAAATTTAATATTTTTATAACCACGAAAACTTAAAAATTCTAAATTTTTGTCAACTTAAGATACCTACAAAGTTTTTAAAAAACAAATATCTGTATCCTATGTAGGAGACACTGAACATGAAATCTGCTTTATAATAACGTTTCCACCACAAAATATTTAACTACAAAATTTGGGAATATTACAGAATATATACGTAACATTTAAAATGAATCCGGAGATACCGGAAGTTATTACAATGAATACATAAATTTTCCTCGTTAATTTGGGGTAATTTGTAGTTGGTTTAGTATATTTAAAATTATCGGTATTAAGTATTACTTAGTATTGCATTGTTAATAGATTTTATAATGGCTTTCCAAAGGAAATGAAAAAATCTAATTTAAAGAATAGTCGAGTTTAAGTATTAATCCCACCAAAAACAATTTCTCGTAAAATGTTAAGACGAGATCATACGGCTTGCACTGCTAAAAAGTATTCAGATCTCATGTAGAGCAAAGCTTCTAACTCTATAAGCCTGTAGTGTTTGACGATTATAACTTTACTATTGTCGCCACAAGCCCTAACTTCACAGAATGTGGCTTGGCCGTTTCGTTACTACAAGAACTATATTGTAGCGAATTATTGTCCCTGTATCAATTTTCAGATTTCTAGCATCAAAATTTGCGGAAGTCTCATACAAAATTCCATCCTCTAGTTTAAGAGGGGGGAGGGGTAAAACTTAAAAAGTACTAAGTTTTAGATTTTTGTTGTTGTTTGAGTATTAATACTAGCTTACATACCAAATTTCAGCTTTCTAGGTCGTCAGGAAGTACCCTAAGAATTTTAATAATCATCAGCGAGTCAGTGACGAAATGGGGATTTCTTTAGAAATCAATAAAATCTAAAGCCTAAGAGCTATGCAATTGAAACTTCATATGTTAAATAAGCACACTTTTGACATCATATCCCAAGAATTTTGTTTATCTGGTATAATCCAAACTCAAGTCATGACGGTTGAAAACGTTCGCTTCGTTAGCTCGTATTGGCGAGAGTACTACCGTACCCCCAGATATATCCTAACCCACAGTTTTTAAAAATCCTAAAGATTTCTATACGCATAGTCTTTGCGTCTCTTTCTTTTTTCGATCTGTTAGTTTGAACATCGTTTGGAACATACAACGAATGTCCTTATAAAAACTTTCATTTAATTTTGAAGAAATATTCAACATGTTTTGTCCAAACTATTTACTTAATCAAACACGTACATACAGTTAGGTAGTTTAATTATTCATAAATTTCATTATGCTAAACGTTTTACATCTTTTTAAGCCAAACCATTACGTTTGCCAAAACCAACATTGGTCTGATTGACAAAACACCTAAGTATATTAATCTTTGACTTATTTTATTATTTTTGCTTTGCCATTTTATAATACAGTTAGGGAGTTAGCTATATTAGAGAACATAGATCACATATGAAAAATCAGTTTTTCAAAACAAGAACAAAATTAAAGAATTAAAGAATTGAAGAACAAATTAAACATATGTACATATTTTATTTCAAATAAATTATTTACAGAATTTTTAAAACTTTTTTGTTAACTATGCATTAAACTTTTAATGCCGTGTTTAAAAACTTTATACCATGAGATAAAATAAAGTCAAAAAAACATGCTTTTTAATATCCGAACAATTATTAAATAGTTTTTCTGTTCATAAAGTTGTCCAAACTCCGAAAAAGGTGATAAGTCTGCAGAGGACAGGCCAGGAGAATATGAGCGATATGGTAAAACATCATAACCATACTTTGTGTACGGTCTGTACTGAAACATGATGTCGAGCGTCATCATGCAACAAAATAGGTTCTTTCCTATTCACTAATACTGCCTGCCGTTGAATCAATTTTTAATGCATCTGTTCAATTTGTTAGAATATATATCATCAAATTTATTGTTTTTTCGTTCGGCAGGATGGAGATTTGGCGATTACGTTTCAGTATGTGACCAGGCATTCGATCAGCATTTAACCATTGACCTATTCGATGTCTAATATCGTTAATGATTCAATTTCCATCGCACATGTAACTATTATCCCAAAAAAGGATTAGTTCCTTTGACGTTCATTTAGTTCCTGGAGGGACCCAAGTATCAATCTGTTTAATCATTCCAGCGAATTTTAAATTCCTGGAAATGGTTGTTCTGCTTATTTTGAATTGTGTTGCAAGTTCGCGGGACGGTTCCATTAATGACTCTTCCAGAGATTCGATTAGAAGATCGTCATCAGTTGATGTTGGAGGCCGTCCGCGAGGTTGCCTTTTAAACGTCGTGCTGTTCGTTAGGTCAGGTTAGAGCGCCCATTGCCAAATTTATGACTGATAATTCTTTCTGTATCGTTAAATTCATAAAGAAATATAGTTCGAAAATCGCGTGCTTTCATGTTTATGTTCAAAACAATGTCTAGATGTTTACTTTGAAAATAATTAAATATAAAAGTAGAGAATTAGTAACAGTTGGTAAGTATTATACTGCCCAATACCGATAACGCTGCAAAAACTACTGGAACGTAAAGTAGGGAGATGTGAAGTGAAATTAACGCACAAATTTAGAAAACCGCCTGAATTTATTGGTGCACAACTATAGCACCTACTAGTAAAAACATAACAAAAACCATTTCCAAACAAAAATCAATAATGTGTTACGTTTCGATTCTTAATTACTTCTAATGGTCTATTAATTATACTGATCACTGGGTCATTTAAGACTTCAGGTTCGAAGTTGTCTCAAATTTCTTCTATACCAATTTTGAGTTCAAGAACAGTATATCATATTTCATACTATCGGCATACAGACATCGAACAATATATACGTCTTCAGAGGTTATTAGTGACTTTAAATCCGACAAGCATGCCGGCTACTCCAATAAATCAACTTTGTTCTCTCAGAACCACTCCATGGACTCTGCCAAGCACATCAGTATATTCTCAACTACTCAGTCGTGTTGATATATAAGTTATGGTCAAATCAGTTGCTCTTGTAAAAGTACCAAACACCATTATCAAATCATGTTACCAAACCGTCGTGGAATCACATGAGGTACACATTCGAAGAAAATTTAAAATCTTCAGAAAAAATCACCTGAGAAATTCAAACTTGATGGTTCAAATGAATTTAGGTGCTACTTGCGCGATCTGAGGTGATAATTCGAAATTCTTTCAAAGCGTAGTTATGAAGGTTCAGCATTATCTTTGCTACAATTACAAGATCAAGTGGTATGATAATTACTTATCCATTAGCACATTTCAGTATTTGAGAATATATCTACTGACGTGCTTCAAAATCACTGCTCTCCATTTTAAATGATAACAACAGTGCTGATTTCGAGTTCCAGCAAGACAATACTCGAATTCACGTTAGCAGAGAAGTCCATGGATGGTTCCAAGAGAACGGATTTGATTTATTGAAGTAGCCGGCATGCTTGTCGGATTTAAATTCACTTAAAAAACTCTAAGGAATTATTGTTCGATGTCTGTATGCCAATTATAAGAATTAGAATGCTCTTCATTAACACAAAATAGGTCTAGAAGGGATTGGACTCAACTGAAGCCTGAAGTCTTAAATCACCCAGTGATCAGTATAAATAATAGACAATTCGAAGTAATTTGTAAGAATGGCAACATAAACGTTATTGATTTTTGTTTGGAAGTGGTTGTGTGATGTTTTTAATTTGTTTTCAAACAGGCTATTTTGGTGGTTTATCCTAATATCATACGACAAGAAAGAGTAAACGATATAGTACATAAAAAGTTAAAATTGATACTTGTGTCGCTTGGCACTTGGTGAAACATATCGGAAATTTGAAAATCAAAGGGTGAAAGAAAACACTTGGTATTAAAAGTTTCACAAAAAAGTTTTATTAACTCTGACATATGTTTCGACTATGAAGTCATTTTCAGTGCTACATTGTTACTCTTCGAAAATGACCTCATAGTCGAAACATATGTCAGAGTTAATAAAACTTTTTTGTGAAACTTTTAAAACCAAGTGTTTTATTTCACCCTTTGATTTTCATAAAAAGTTAAGTATCTTAATATACTTAACCCGAATTTCACAATTTTGGACTTGGATATGTTCTGGATGACCCACCACTAGAAACATGGTGAATGTATCTATCTTTTCATCATTCGCCTATCTAATATACCTCGCATTTTTGTCAGACATTGTTTTGAAATCCGTTGAATTATGTATTTAGGTTAAATCTGTATTGATTAGATTAAGTTTTTTTGTTTCTTTAATTGTGTTTTCAGGTCGATCGACTCCCCCTGGTCGAAACAGTGCTGAACTGGTTAGAGCACAGAAACCATTATGAGGGTTGTAAATTTTAACAGTGGGTAACAAATTGCAAATAGTTGGACTTTTAAAATAAGTCATGTTCTGTATTTTCTATTGATCATCATCACAAAGCCGTCAATCTGAAGTAGTCTTGGGCGATAACTAATTTTAGTTATCGTTTATCGATAACAAAACGGTATCTTTATATCGAATATATCAATAGTTGTCAGTTGCTGTTATTGTTTTCGATATATGGATAATTATCGATATATCGATATTTTTTCCCAAGATTAATCTGAAGATTGATTGGTCATGCATCTCCACTTTTTTCCATCATAAGCTAATCTTCGCATTTTCCTAAGACTAAAACATTCAAAATCGACCATTTTTTGCGAAAAACAATCTAATTTAGGCTCCCTTCTGTCTCTAATATTGCTGTACAACTAGCCGTTCATCCCCACTTTACTCTAATACCTACTTCCTCATTTCTAACTTTTTCTAACCACGATAGGTATGGTTATGTCCGCAATTAAAGTTATTTAATTCTGATTTTATTTTAGAATAATACCTATTTGGCTTTGACGTTTTGAGATATTTTTACTCCAAAATTTATAGGAAACATAAGTAATATTTATAAAGGCACCAGTATATACCTATAAGAAAAATGAAGAATTCATTCACACGCATAGATTAGGAGAGTTACAGCGGTTGTAGGTACATTAATTTAAAAGCTGATCCACTATGAGCGTAAAATCGCGAACGATTTATGACTCGTAAATATAAATATGTCACTTCCTCATTAATGAAGTCAGCATGTTCTTTTTATTAGTAACTAACAATAAGTAACAGTGCGAGTACTTATTCAAAGTTTTGGTTAATATCGGATGAGTGAGATTTTTGTTCTCCTTTTAAATTTGGGATTTAATTATAATTAAATTTTTTCTAAACAGAAATAAAGCAAGTAATTTAAGGTATGGTTTCATTATATACGTATAGAGTTTTGTTTCATAATCCATAACAGATTGTGAGAAATCAATGTGAATATTTCGAAATAATATTAGATATAATTAATAAACCACTTACAACTTCTCTTTTGTTTGGTGTATCTCTCCTGTAATGGATGCAATAATCAATTAACAATTAAGTAAAAACGAGTTAAGTATCCAATTCCTTTATATAAAACAGAAATAGATAATTTGTTTGAAGACCAGTATGATTTGACTTATTCAAGATTTATTACAAATTAAATTTTCTTTTATCAAAATAAGTAGCGATAGTACAGTTAATATAATCTTTTTAATCTTTACCTTTATTACTTTACATTCGGTCTTGTTCACGTCCTTAAGGCACGACATAATTCGAATAAAATTGAATAACGGTCAACGCGTATGAGACATTCCTATCTTAACATGTATATGTGTTTATCATGTAAGATGCGACAACCAGAAAATTAAATAATCAGAGACAACCGGTACATTTCGCGGGTTAATCATAGGGCGAGAACTGGGAACTGAAGGCTCCAACGTTCTGCGAGTTCAAGGGTCAATTACGCGACGAGAGTGGGTGCGGAAGAAGAATTAACTGGTACTAAGCATGTAGTGCTTATATGCGAAGGGTGCCAAATAAAGAGGGACATGTGCAGAACGATGTGGTGCTCTTTTATACAATATAAATGCATGTAATGAGACAGCTGTTCATGTAAAATGTAATAGGTACGTCATTGCTATTAGTAAAAGTGTTTTATTGAATGTTGGAAATAACGTTAACAGATTAAAATCTGCTTTATTAGCACAATTGAGGACTTTTAAAAAATATGAAACAAAAAGTGAATGACAGTTTTTGATTTTTTTTTTGTTATAGAATATTTACATTAAAATTAGTACAAGGAATAAAACCACACTACTACGGAATATTTAGGAGAAAGCTGGATTTTTGCAAAAACAATTCCAAATTTTGGCGGTCCTTAACAATTATTTACCTATTAACCATTATTTAAAAAATTCTAAACTATTATATTACATTTTTGTAGAACTTGCCAAGTGGAATTAAAGGCAAAGGGACCAATCGGCATTTTTTTTAAATTGTTCCATATAAAATCAATATTTTTAATAATTTTCAGACTAAATGCTTAAAAAAATTTTTTTTCAAAAAAACCGATACCTATAAATTTTTTACATGATTTCGAATGGCACCGAGATGGGTTGGGTGGTTTTGGAAATAGGGGTTGGTGTAAATGTTACGAATGAGGTACAAGTTTAATTTAAAAAAAATCACGCGTTCTTCGATTTTTTATGGCTAAAACACCAGGTGACTGTGATTCTCTATAGTCTATAATTACCGAGTTAAAGGTTAATTATTGAGTAAAAGCCTTTATCATTTCACCCTTTCTAGCCTGACATAATTTACCTTAATGATTTTTTTAATTCTAATGCCTCCATCGCTGATACGTGTGCCGCTGAAAATGTAACGCCTGGTTAAAGGTCACGAAGAACGGGTTTTCGTAACGATCAGCTTTATCGAAAAAATTGAGATTAACAGATTGTAGCCTAGGATTCTTTCTAAGAAAAAAACTTCATCTTACCTTTTTTTTAATACTACAGTTTTCGCATAAAATTGAAACTGGGTTATTTACAAAAAAAACTGAATGCCTCTTATCCCAAGTGCAATTATGGCTTGGCAATGAATTTAACCATCAGGGGGTACATATCGTAGAATGAAATTTTGGATCTAGTTAAAAACTCTTCGTCCATCCGCTCCTGATAGTCTACTATAATTTCGACAAGGGATGTTACTTGAACTGAGATTTCAGAAAAGTTGTGTTATACTGTTCACCAATTTGTGATGGTTACCACGGCCAAGATTGTTGAACTTTATCACACTATATCAGCTCGGCATCACAATGACGAGATTACCTATTCGTTAGATGAAAATCCAGCCTGTTTCTTGAAACTATGGAAAAACAGGAAACGGAAGAAGAAAATAATAAAGAAAGAGATGAAGTTTGAAATGGAGCCCGTATAAGAACAATAGCGAATAAACGCTCTGATAAGCAAAAATCTAAATTATAGTTTAAAATAACTGATTCTATTTCGATTTTTTTCAACAGTCATTAATTCTACGAAATAAGCATGCGAAAGTTTTTTATGAAGGAAATTATATGTTATAAATGTGACAACTACCTATAATTTTTTCGATAAACTTGACCGGCATCAAGCTTTTGACGAAAAACCATTTTTCGTAACCGTTGACCCCAGGTCATATTTGTAGTGGCACTCTTATCGATAAGGACTTTTGATTTTCTTGAGATTTAAAATAGGAAGGTCCATGCAAAAAATCGGCTTATCCCTACTTATTTCGAAGTTTGGTCTTTTCTTGCCTCTATTTCCTGGCCTATATGCTTCTATCCTACATATTGACAGTTTTGCATCATTCCAATTACGGGGAGTACTCTAAAAGCTACCATCGTACCATCAAAATATAATTTATAGATACTCTTTTTGACAAATTCCCCCCTACTCGTCAACTTATTGGTCCCCTTCTAAGTTTGTAGGTAGCTTCTGCCTTTTTAATCCGGCCATATAGTAATTGAAATACTTTTTTGCAAAATGAGCGTTTACGAAGGTTATGGCTTTGGTGAATATCTCTGCCTTCTGAGAAAAACTTTTGGCCTAATAAACAAAAGGTCCCTGAGACCCAAATCGAATGGATGTATTTGGTAGACACTTCATATTCAAACTCCAATTCAAAATCTTTGTCGTAATGATTACTAACGTGTGAGATGAAATATCATTTTTGATGTAATAAAACTTCTTTTACCTCAAATTCTTCGGCTTCTTAAACAGTATTGAGTTGTACGCTTCGTTATTGTATCTCTCTTTTAAAAACATCGTCGCCAGCATTTTTCCTACCATTTTAGCATCTTATTGTTTCGTTTGCGAATTGATTTCAGAAATGTAACGGTATTTCAAAGTTTCATTGGTCATGGTTATTAATCAACACAAACATTTTGGCTCATTTTTTCCGAATTGCATAAGCAGGACTTTGGAAAATTTCATGCGGATGCGGTATTAGTCGTAAGTAAGTCAGCTAGTGAAGCACTAAACGTATCATTAGATTTTTAAGACTTCAATTTTCATTTCGTTCTTTCAACATGCTCACAACCACTGTAACTTCTTGAAACTTAATTAGGCCATTTGGTAAACTTTTCCAATATTTTTGGTAGTGGTTGCCGTATTATTTTTGTGTTGTGGTAAGTTTCTTTACAAGAGGCACGCACAATATTTTTAAATTTGTGACTGGCCCGTTTTAGAAATAGTTTGTTTATGCCCATTACTCCGCGTTTGAGTTACGTATATCTAGAACGTATTGTGGATAATCAGAAGGACTTAATAAGCGAAATAGTCATTACCAGTACATTGCGTTTTAGGTAAAATTTTCGCTCAATGTCTAAATTCAGCAATTGGGTACAACAAATATTTAGTTTATGTGAACCATTAAAAAAACATATTATTTAAAATTTAGCAGGTAAAATAAAAGAAGGGATAAAGCTGTATTCCTTTTCCTTATACCAAATATTAAGGATTATTAGAGTAATAAGGGGTAAAAAGATATGTTTATTAATACCCTTATTGTGCTTTTTATTCGAGATAAGTAATGTTGCATTAAGATTTTCTTATAATACAACTTCAACTTATGCGATTTTTTTTGCATTAAGGGACCCAGGCGGCGTTGCGAGGAAACAAGAACAATTAAGGGGCATGCAGGGGCATGTTTTGGTTATATTTGTGACGGCATTTATTAAGTAAAAAAAATAATTAATGAATTTAATTAACCTAAATGACGATTTAGATTTCTTCGCCCTCTCCTTTAAACAAGAATATAATTATAAATACAAAATTTCAAATTGCTTAGACAGAAATTAATTTCCAGTATGTCATTATGACAAATGGTTTTTAAATTTCAAATTGGATATCAAAATTACAGAAATAATTATATATACAAATCTTGTTTTCTTACCTCCATAGTTAAGACATCTGTATACGTATGTACTTACGTAAATGAGGTGATTAGCAATACCGAAGCTATTATGTATACGCGTTTGTTATTTTCTGAATGTGGGCTCTCAGAAACATCAGAATGCATACTTGAAATTAAAATATGCAGTTGAATTTATTTATCTAGTTATCAAGTCAGTATTGCAAAAGTAGGTAGATACTATCATAATTATTTCGATTGCACTTTTGATACAAATAAATAATGAGGAACAGAGAGATGATGACTAAGTTATAGCAACAGATATTGGATGTCTTAATTTTCAAGAAAGGGGAAGATCAGGTCAAATTGAGAAGAAGTAGAGTTCTCTATGTATATCATTTCAGCTATCAACCTTGTTTTGTTTTTCTATAATTTTTACATTGTCCCAGTCGAACTCGGTCATAATTGAGTCTGTGTTCAGTTATTACATTATAGTATTTTCGATCTCTACGTTTATTGAATCGGTGTTCCTTTACTCTCGTCGATAGTTTTCGTTTTGACTGGCCTAGGTAATGTTCTTACAATATTGTGTCCCATGCATTCGTTTGATTTTACATTCGTTTGATTTTACTTTTCACTTTTGTCTTTACCATTAACTATTATGTTATTTAGTTTACTATGAACAGAGTAACTACATTAAAATTAAATTTTTTTCAGTATTTTTGTTATATTTAAAGTTGTATGGTTGTTGCTTGGTATTATAATCATCGGTTTTTTGTCTTTTGTGTCATTTTTCCTACTTAAATTGTTAGATAATGTGCTTCTGTTTATAAAATCTTTTAAATTCATTCATTAAAAATCTACCCAAATCAAGTTCCAAGAAAATACTGAAAATCAAAAATCATTCACTTTCTTTTTTCAGTTATCGTAATTTGCCTTTATTGCCAGTTGTATATAAATAATTGAACTATCTAAAATGCGTTTTTTACAATTTCTATGGTACTGAAATTTTGTATAATCATTATATCAACTATGATTCAGCATACTCGTCCTACATTTTATTATCGTTAAATTACTTGCAAGCTCATGTTCCTAGAGTAACAGCTAATGTTTTAGTCAATATGAAAAAACATTTTATTATTTGTTAACAAAAGTACGCAAATTGATACTGAAATGTAGGTATTTGCATAGGTTTTCGAAAACAAATTAAAAACCATTCGTTTTTGAAAATTTGAAGTAAATTGAACAAAAGTTGTTATTTAAAATAGTATTTAGAAAAAACATCCATCAAGGTTAAAATTTAACAAAGCATTTATAAAAAATCATGATAAATTATACAACTAGGAAACAATCTAGGTACCTACTCAACCAAATTAGAATTTGAATTAATATTTTATGACTACTTTCACCTAAAACGTATTTTTTATTAAATGTTGTTTAAATTATCAACAGATAAAAAATGAAGATCAGTCCTATCTAACGTTTATTTAATAATTCCACTGGTTATTTAGTACTACACTGTGTTTTTCAAAATTTGAGAATTCATCTGATTTTTTACAAAAAATTCTTGAAACTTTTTATTCAAATTCGTGCACGAGATACCTACTCTAATCAATAATATACAATAGCTACTCATATGGTAATAGAATACAATTAACTTTTACGTCCTTTAGCTTGGCTGAGATAAAAAAACAATAATGATTCTAAATATTTATTTTGGCCGATCTAGCTACTATTGGAATTAATATTCAAGTGTTCATTAATGACCAGACCATTATTTTTGAAATTCATAGGCACTCGTATCTACTCACTAATTAATACAATATTTTTTATTAAACTTACATTTAGTGGTACGTAAATGCTATTTTGCGAGTTCGTCATTTCTAATCAAAACACATACACCAACTTCAACACGACTAGCGCATAATTGAGGTAGAACGGTCAACTTTTGGATATAACTCTTTTACCTTCCGTGACGTTGCGTTTTTGAAGCCCAAAGTCGATACATCCCTACATTGCGATCAATCTTTTTTTTATGGATTGTTACTAGTGAGAACAGAGTTAAAAGGTTAAAAACCTGGTCAGAAGGTGAAAAACCTCCGATAACTTTTATACGGGGGGATTTAAAAAAAAAGTACGTGTATACGCTGTACGGTATTTAACAGAATCATGCAGTTGTAAAAATCAACTAGAAATTGTTTGATTTTGTATATATAAAAAATCATGATTATTATTTCCTAATGGAAATTTAGAAAGAAGACAATAAAATTCAAGATATAAATAAAAAATAAATTAGTCACCATATTCACACCACTTGAATAACAGTTAAAATTCGCAACCCCGAATAATAATTCCAGACAGCTTTATAATGTCGATCGTTGTAAAAAAAATCAAAAAAGGTAGCAGAATAGGAAGTTCAAAAATTGTTATGAATATTAACTAAGTGACTATCTATATCTGCTTGCTGCATTATAGAGAGCTCAATTGGCTTTTTATTTATATCTTTAACGTCTTGTAAATTATTCGCTATTTCAACTCAATTCTATTAAAAATGAACTGTATGATTTTTTCAAATAATGTTGTTATACGTGTTTGACGCCAGTTTTTAGATTTGTATATTTTATGGAAAATCCACGACAACTTGAACTATAGATAAAATTTTCATATCAACTGTGTTTTTTCATGCAGATGAAACGAAAGATTCTTTCATACAACAATGGCGAATTGGCCTAGGGATGGAGCAATTCCGTACCTACATCGAAAGAGATCTGATTACTCCTTAATGTGTTATACTTAGTTAAATTTACCTTTTTGAAGTACAACTGCTGTAGAGATGCAATTGAGAACATTGTAGGTGAGTGAAATCAGGGTAGAATTCGAAGAGGGAGGAAGTTGTGACTGTTGACTTCAACGTCAATAAATGTGCAACATTTATAAAAAAAATAGTGTATTTATATTCAAAAAGCTGAAATTTTACTGCAATTAAATGTAAATATCTTTTTGTTTTATTTTTAATAATTAATTATAATTAAAAGCATTTTTGTTTTTGGTACAAAAAGAGAACGGAATTGTTCAATTACCTTAAAAATCGCCCAGGTATACGTAAATTACTTGAGAATATCTGGCGTTCTTCGGGGAATGTAAAGCGTTAGCGATAGTCATGTTAAATATTTACCTGTTTTGTATAATATCGTATTCTAACCTGTGGTTTATCGAGTTTACTTTAATATTACTTAAAATTTACATAAGATTGGTTACTCTATACAAGAGTTCAGATTGGAGGTTTAATATTCAAGAATATTGAATAATTTAATTCGCTATAATTGTATTAAAAATCGCCACTATTAAATATTTCCTAATATTTCATTATTATGTCGATTGCACTCGAGCAATGTTAAAATAATGCCCTTTATTTGTTTTTTCGGACTAGTTGCCCGTCTCGATTGAGTTCTGACAGGAAAACAATTCTACATTAACAACAGTCACTGTAGCCTAAAAACTTAACTATTCTTTTATAAAGGACATTAAAAAAATTTTCATTATTTTGCTTATTTTGTTACCTTTGATAATACGATTGTGAATCATCATGTCATGAAAACTAACTTACAGACAATAACATTACATATTTTATTATTCACAATTTTCTGCTGTCATTTTTATTTAAATTGAAGTTCGGATTCAAAATATCAAAATGTTTGTTTCCACTAAATAAATAAATTCAAAGTTAACTAAAGGACATCAGTACCTTTATCTCATCGTGAGTGACAAAACAATAACAAAAAATAGTAGCGTTATATACTGTGTGAAGGCCTGCATTAGCGGTGTCCAACATTTCCAAGTTCGGGCGCTTCTTCTCAATTAATTTTTGGTAATTATTTAGAAGTGGGGCTCCAGACAAAACTGGCCCCAAAAAAATTTTCACCCCTTGGAGACCATTTTAATACATCAAAATAGTTCATTTACGGTGGGGGAAGACATTTCAATAATTGTTTATAAACAAAAACATTGTTATAAACAAAAAATTTAAAGTTTTAGAAATATAAAAAATATTTAAAAAAACGTCGTAATAATTCAATGTGTCTTGAAATAGGTTATGGTAGAGGGTGGGTGTGTTTACATACACATACCCTACATCCCGTACCCTAACCTAACCAAATACCAAATTAATTATTAAATTAAAATTTTGGGGTGTGGGGTATGTATATATAAACACACCCACCCTCTACCATAACCTATTTCAAGACACAGGGAATTATTACGACGTTTTTTTTGTAAAAAATATATCTCCCCCACCTCCAGAATGCATTTGATGCACTAAAAAGTTTTTTAGTGCAATACAAGAAAGTTTTTGGAGCAATTTTCTCAATAACTACCTTCTATTTTAATTTTCTCTTAATTTGGTAATTTCTAAAACTTTAAATTTTTTGTTTACGTATAACAATGTTTTTGTTTATAAACAATTATTGAAAATGTCTTCCCCCACCGTAAATGAACTATTTTGATGTATTAAAATGGTCTCCAAGGGGTGAAAATTTTTATGGGGCCAGTTTTGTCTGGAGCCCCACTTCTAAATAATTACCTAATTTTTTTATGGCTCCTTGCCCTACATAAAAGTTTGATCATTGTACAAGAGATAGAAAAACATATAAAACTCGTATATCTTCGGTATTTAACGTTTTTTTTTTTATTTGTTAACATTAAATTAACAATAATAATTAATGAAATGGATAAGCCTACAAATCACTGCAGGTACATTTTCTCAAATCCAGAAGATTACTTCCACCATCTTCTTTTGCACTTTGATTTTTGCTCTATACTTATATAGAGACCGCTGCAAAAAACTCAAAATAGAACTATAATCCGTTGAATTATATCACTAATATTCATCTTTTATTTAAATTCATAATTTTGTAAAATCTCTCTTGCCTAATTTTCCTTTTAAATTGTTTCTGTAAAATAACTAAGTACATAAAGTTAACTGTGAAGGCAATTTTCCTTTTTTGAGGCTGAACTAAAAAGTGGAGCTAATCACTCTTTTTTTTGTTTAGTTAGGGTAAATGTTTTTATTTGATTATTTATGTTCCTTGAATATTTTACGGCGCCATTATGAAGAGACTGCGCCTTCTCATGACGCTTCTGTGCACAGTATAGGAGTCACTATCGTACTCAACTCCCGAATTCGTACACTGATCCGTTTTTTATCTGTAATTAGTTGTACATAAGGATTCAATAAGCTAAATTACGATCACCATTTAAAACAGCGATTTTCGCGTTTTGTGTAAAATAGCTAAATATCGAAATGTAACGTAATATTCGAAATTCTGTGTTTTTGGATGCTTGAGAAAATGGTTTGTGCATGAAGTTGTACCGCACTTTTAGAATTTTTGATTAAAAATAATTGTGCTGAATTGTGCCCAATGTGGGCTATAATGTGCCGCTTTGAAGAAAAGGATTGTCCAACAACTTTAATTTTTGTGAAAGTGTCATTTTCTCTGTCTAAAGTGGCCTGCGCACTTTTTGAATTTTCGAAAAAGTAAAAAAAAATATCCAAAAAATTTGGTTTTCGGGCGGTCGACCTCCTAAAACAAAATTATAACCCTCCAAAGAACATGATTTTAAGAGTAAAAAATTGTCATTTCAAGCAATTATCAATAATATTGTCTTTACATTTAAATATGTCTGTTAATGTTAATTATATGTACATTATTAACACCCCACAACAATCCAACTCCTTCTGACCATAACAACCCAACCACTCATTATTATGGGATATGTTTGACACCCCATCCGTAACCTAACCTAAACTTACTTTTAGGGGTGGGTGCTTTGGAAGTTTTTCCGAATATACAGTGGTTGTGGTGTGTTTCTTGGGTAGTAAGGTAAATGGCAGATTCAAAAAAGGGTTTGTATTAAAATTTATTTACATTCTTGCGTTTTTATAATAAGATGAAAGCACACTTCGGGCATAATTTAGCACAAGTTTTCTTAACAAATTATCAAGACGTCAACTAGTTAAATTGTATAATAAGTAATCATTATTATGCCGATGAAAGATTTTCATAGAATTAAAGTGCATTTAGTGTCTACTTACTTTTTCAATTGTTAAAGATACACCGCAAATGTTTGCTTTTAAGAACGTTTCGCATTCATTTTCTACAACGGTCCCATTCATGATGCACTGTTCTTTTAACCGAAATTGAAAATAAACTGAATAAGAAAGTTTAAAGTGAATAAACTTTACTTTCAAAAGCGATTAAGCTTTGTTATCTTTAATGTTAGCGCCTCATACGAAAACTGGTATTTATGAGTCAAGTGACAATTTGGAAAGTGTCTGGTTAATATTTAATTTCAATGTGAAGTGGAGTCATCATTGTTGACAATTAATTAGTGTTAGTTTATAAAAATAACGAAAATTAATATAAAGTCTTTGTAGTCTGTAAAGTCACGAACAAACATTTTTTTTATATTTAACAACTTATCTTTTGATAATTTTAATCTGTATACCTAAGTAATTTTCGAAGCAACATCAGACACTTTCTATTCAATAATTTGTAATTTTTGGGAATCGATAGCATGAATGTGAAAAATAAACAAATAATCCGATTTCAAAAATTGCAGATTATAGAATATTGTCCCAAACTGAAATATCAAACTCAAAATTGCAAGGAAACAAAAACGCAAGATACATGTATAAAAAATTGTAAAACTAAGGTTCGGGCTTTTAGACCGTGGTCGAAAGGAACTTTGTTTCCAAACGTTTCGTGGATTAGTGTTGACGAAAGCGAAGATTCAATGAAGATATCAGCCGCAGTTGCTGGCAAAACATTTCGACCACGGCCTATCTATAAGCCTGAACTTTAGTCTTACTATGGATTACGGCCGTGAAAGCCTTAGTTTCTATACCTATATAAAAAATATTTGTTAAAACAGTGTAGAAATTAGGTATTTAAATGAAGAAAGGGAACAAAAATTTCTTTGTATCTAATCACATTCATTTACGAAGATTTCACGTCTATCTTATGTGATAAATACAAAGTAGGTTTTGTTCCTTTTATTCATTTTGTTTAACTATATCACGTAGTAACGGCTTTATCAGTTCAATTTTCTTTTTTGGGTATTTGGTTAATAAATCAACTAATGTGTGCCTCTAAATTATCTTATCTATTTTTATCTTGCCTATGTATATACTTTATGTTGGCATTTGTACAATTATGTTAGAAAGAAGAATATTAATAACAATTGTAAGGGAGGATGGTAACCCGTATCCCTTCTTTATCACTCAGACAGATTTATTGGAGTATGACGTTTGCTTGTCACGTTTAAATTATTTTTAACTGTTAAAATTAATATAAAGCACTATTTTTAAATATGCTGGCGTCAATGACGAATAAATAATTGATTCAGTACAATAACCTTCTATACAGTAAGATAAGATCAAAGAACTTTATTTTATCATATTGTTTTTAATTTTTAGTATTCGAAATTTATAATGATTTATGGCAACTTGTTCGACAGACAATATAACTTCGCTTTCTATTTTTAAAATTTCTCATTACAAATGAAAATTGTTTTGTTTTTGCTTTGTTTAATGCTACGTTGTAGGCATTAATACATTTCAAAAACTTCAAATACATATTTCAAAAAAAAAAAAAAAGAAATTTGTTGAGTACCAAAATGACTCAATCAATTAAATGGATGGAATATGTAGATTTATAATTATTAAACCTTTTTTAACAATATTGGTTTTGAGGTAACAAAATTCCTAGATGACTGGTTTCGATTTATATATTCTATACCAAAAACTAAGGATTAAATTAGGCAATTAAACGAAAAAGACAGACTCTCAGATTGAGTAAAATTATAGGCCAAGCCGCTGACAATTTGATTTGTCATAGCATCTGTAGATAGATACCTACTGAGTAATTCATTCACAAGTCTTACGTCTTCACTAAAGCGTATCAAGTCCTTGAATAGAATATTAATTCATTATACGGTTACGCTAATACGAATTTGGTAACAATAAGCTTTTAACATGCTAATTCGGGTTCAACCCGGTCATGCTATACGTAATTTTATTTTAAGTATTGTGTTAGGAACATATACATATGTATAAACAACTACTAATTTTTTTGTTTCAATTAGGAAGGTCTTTCACCTTTTGTAAGAGATTTAAACGATAGAATAAACTCTTATAGGTGGCCCCATACTCTTTCTATTTATATGAGCTTGGACTTGTAAAAAAAAAGGTTAAGTTGGGTTAAGTTGAAGGATCCATGCTAGGTATCTCCATTACTGAAAGTTGTTAATTAATTGTCTTTAAAAATGTTGAGTAAGCAATGTTCCAATTTGAACATCTTGATATTTTACTCTATGGTTTTCTTAAAGTGTGTATTTTGGGTTAACTACTTTTGGACTTTTGATATAGTGTCTGAGAGTGTGAGTAAGTACACTACGAATTGTAGAGTTAGTGATGTCGTCTCCTAGCTGTTTGTATTTAAAGTAGAAGTGTATTTCAGTTTGAGACTTTTATGTTTATTAAATAATATTAAAACGTTATTAGTATTTCATTGTGTTAACCCAGCTATCTTTGAACAATCTTCAAAAAAATAAAAATTAAACCCAAGCTAAAATCCTATTAAAAAAATAAGCTTGATCAATTTAAGATTGATGTAAGTTGATTTTCATCGTGATACCTAAATAATTTTTTTAATTTCCATAAATTAGTTGTACAAAATGTAATGATATACCAAACCTGAATCACGGATTTGCTCGAATCCACTTACAGGTTGTACTTGAGAAGCCATATAATTCATGCTTTTTTCAGACTGTAGCAATAATTGTAAATAATTTAAAGAAGAAGAAGAAGAAGAAGTAATTGTAAATGTTGCCTAACCTAACATAATCTACTGTAAGATAAACTTGTTAGACCGGGTGTTTCATAAGTAACATCACAATCACTCGCCAAGAATGCATTTTTGGAAAATGTTTTTAATACAAAAGTAACATTATTCCACATACGCTATTCTGAATTGGACTTTTATTTGACCTCAAATATGGTCTTTAAGATAACTTTAAGGTTAAAGGTCATTTTTTCAAATGGGACTGCACATTTTTTAGTTCGTAATTGAAAAGCGCGGAAAAAACCACAAAGGATCATGACTTTAAGAATAACTCTATTTTAACTTCTGAAGGTCACTTTCTAAAAGTTAAATCAACAAGACCGTAGGAAGATAATTTTTAATAAGCAAGTCGGCTACTAGAAATTCAGAAATTGTGAATGGTGAATGAGGCAGTTGGCTTTTAGATAGCTACCCTTGCTATTGCAGTAGGTCTTATTAAAATCAATTACATTCTCTAAACGCATCATTAAACATGTAAAACGATTTAAAAATTGAAGGAGTGGTTATAGTTATGCACATTTAAGTGTGGAAAAGTGATTTAAAATTTTGTGTAAATTAAGTTGAGTGAAGGCTTTTCAGGCCGTTGTCTACTGCGTAGTCGTGATCGTAACCCGGAAGATTCTTCTACAGTAAATTAAGTCATTTTCTTTATTTTTAATACCAATAATCTGTTGATGTTTTAAATTTTAACGAGTGAACACCTTGTAGGTACTCTCATACATGTAACAGTTCCGTAAAAATTACAAATCTCTTACAAAGATAATTAAGCATCAGAGCTTTATACCAGTCAGAAAATAAATTGTTGACATGTCATGTTTAAAAGGCAAGATCATAAACCCGTTTCTAGTTGCTTCCTTCTACTGTTCATTTTTAAGAGGCAATCAAATCATTAGTAGCCGTAAATCAAATGGGGCATCTGGCCCTCGTTAGTAAACATGTGTAGCTTGGAAAGTGAGCAGTTTAAGAGGCAAATAAAAATGATTACACAAATTCTGAGTGAATTAGGTACGATAAATAAACCTCAAGACACAATCCACATACAGACGCGGACTTCGGATGTGGATATGGCAATTGCGGTAATCAATTATAATGATAATGAAAGCGACCAAAACATTAGAACAAAAAGTTCTTGGTCAATACTTAGATGCAGACCTCGATTAATTCAAACCAAAAAATTCTCAACAAAGGTAGTTCCAACAGAATACCGACCAATTTGAGAATTTTCTGGTTAATAGGCAGCCTCATAAACTAACATAGACAGCAAATGAATGCCATCTGAAGTCTTTTATTAATTACCTATAAAAGATAAACCAACAATATGCGGTAATTAGCGAGATATTTGCATCAAAACATTCTCTGATGATGTTACACAATATTCTTTCTGTATATAGTACTGGTAGACTCGGCGAACGCGCCAAACTCATTTTCTTGACCTGGAGATGCCTCTGTGGTGCTAAACATATATTACCACTTATGTAATTGTCTAATAAGTTAAGTGAATATCAGTAGTTCTTTTTATTTTAACATTGATAAATATGCTATAGTAAAAATATGGAATTTCACCACATTTATTCAATAAACTACCTTCTTCTCATTATATATAATTTGAGTACAGTCAATGGACTGTTACCAAAATGTTATTTTTGATCTCCGTACACTATTTTTCTTTTATTTCTATTAATTGTACTAAATTTGCTTATTGTCCTAAAGGACAGATTGTAAATAAACGTGGTTATTAAAAAAATAATAATAATAAATAAACTACCTTCTGAGCAGTGTTTGCAGCCCTACGAAGGAATAGGGAGCATCAAAATAATTTGTGAATTAAGAAAAAATACAGAACAGAATGTAAATTTTAAGTTTGCTTCTAGAACATTCATGCATAACTGTATACCAAATAATTCAATATATAAAGCAAAAAAAAGTCCTTTTGGTTGTAACGTCGTAGGAATTTCTTCTTCTTGCTGAATTGGTACCTATACAATTGTACTCATTATTCGTAAAAGAAAAGAAGTCATATAAGTCCACAAATAAGATGTTTCTCAAGCATACTGCACTTATAATTGCAATTCCTACATACCTTTGTTACAGGTCAATTCTTTATTGTTAAATACTCAACCCATTGGTATTTAACAGGTAACAGAAAAAGGTATTTCTAAATGAGTCGCATTTCGAAGAAACGCTTGCTAACACATTGTACTTGAGATTCAAATGTGTATTAGGAATGTTACTGAACTTAACCTATTTTTGTGGTATGTTAATTGAGTCGTAATGAGTGTTTTTATTTGTTATTATGAACAAACATTTACAGTAAGTAATTTTAATAATGAGTTAGTTAGTCTTTGATAATATTTGTACTTATACGTAGAGTACGGTATCGAAAGTGCAAGCTAAGAATCAATACGTTATAAATAATAATTGACATTATTTTTTTTGTTATAAATTAGTGTGCTAATTAGTAGTTGGTAATTATAGGTTTCAATGAAAAATTGCGCTCGTAATGACTCATCACTGACAATG
Organism: Agrilus cyanescens; assembly: GCA_947389935.1. NCBI lineage: Eukaryota > Metazoa > Arthropoda > Insecta > Coleoptera > Buprestidae > Agrilus > Agrilus cyanescens. The sequence goes on from OX376706.1 coordinate 11,650,049, forward strand.
TTTAGTGGTACGATTATATTTTGAATTTAGACTATACGTAGAAGTAATACTCAGGTTTCCTTCCTAGGCGAGTCTTCTAAATGCGCGAAATAGAATGAATAGTACAAAGTTTGATGTTATGTACGATTTTTATTAAAACGATATAAAAACGTTACGATAAGTACATTTTATATTTGCCTGAAAATATTAATTTAGACACTGAATCTTTTCTCCATAAGAAATGGTTGAAAGCTTTCCTTGATTCGTCAATCAGTGAGTGAGTGTGCCAAAAGCAATAAAAACATTTTTAAACTTTAATATTATGAAAAATATTGACCCCAGAGGAAAAGTCCTAGTGTTCTCTGAGGCCAGATCCACACTAGATCTAACAAAAAAAAACTCTCAGAACTATGTGCATGGGTGGTTTCCGTGCCCAACATTTGCATGTCTATATATACAGTGTGAGTCACTAAGGCCGAATAGACCTGAAAAATACGTACCGTTCAAAATATGGAGATATTTCAAAAAAAGTTATATATTATAAAAATATATTCAGGTATGGCGGACTTACCTAAGCTTATAGCGGAAATGTACTCTAACTTAGTTATTTTAAGTGGAAACCCCTGCATATTATTATATTTTTAAGTTTTCCATAAAAAATAAATGTCAGTTTATTTAACATCGCATAGGACCTAGATTGCACCATTCTGGAATTATATCACATTTTATCTTGCCAATAAACAACGACCGTTAACGGTAATTAAGCAACGTTTTGACAGTCAGTTTCGATTATCGTCAAGCTAACATATAACCAACATCAATAATTGTATAATGCCAAAAAAATTAAATTCATATAATTGAAAATAATTTCACATTTTTTAAAAACATTGACATTTGCAGTGTTCTACGTCACATTGAATGTCTCCAAAACGAAAATTCTTTGAGGGATGTGATTTTCATGTTTTGCTTCTGGAAGAGATTACCTTTCAATTGCACTTATTGCGTAGATATTTACTTTTAAATACTAGAAAATTAATCTGCATTATCACATTTTTTTTGAAAATGGAACTCCCCATACATTTCTTCACGTCGTACTATGCAAAATAAAATTTCCCTTCTGATATAAGAGTTGTTGCCAGGGTAGGAGCAAACTAATGGACCAAACGTGATCAAAGCCTGCGCCACTACTTTCCAACCTTGGTCCAGGCTGAACATTTTCTATTGGGCCAAGTTTGGATTAGCCTTGGAGTAATTTCCCGGGGCCAAGACTGTCAAGCAAGACTCGGACCAAGTCTGGCAAACCAGGCTCAGGCCCTGTCCGAAAAATCAGTCTCGGGCTGGTATTACCAAACCAATCTCGAAGCAGGTCTAGCAAACCAATCGTTGCCCTAGTTCCATTTTAAATTTCCATTGATTGATCGAATTCAATGAAATGAAAAGATGTAAATATAGGTATTTAAAATTTATTTTTAATTTCTAATTTTAATATTCACTTAAAGGAAATATTACTTATGTATGTATATTTAATACCTATATACATATATTTAAGTACGTAGGTACAAAATGTATTAACGAATGCGTCTTCCATCATCACCGTCTCCACATCCAAAGAATAATACGTCCATATTCATTCTCAAGTAGATAACTATTCACAACATTGAGTTAACTTATTTCATTTTAAGTGAAAAGGAGTTTAATGTTTCAATGGTTATGCTGATAAATGAGTTGATAACCGATCTATTTATTATTATTATATTATATAATAATATTATTATTATTATTTCATTTTCTTGCTGTGTCGAATCATCTCGAAGCGAACATTGCGTGCACATCTTCTAACGACCAAACCAGGTGAAATCTCTCCTAGTAAGGCTTCAACATCAACAGTGACCTTTCAGTCTGCCTTCAGTATAAAGACATCGGTTGCCGGATTGAATTCACAAAGGCTGCTACCAGTGCAAACGTGCAAATAAACGTACAATAATAAATAATAATTAATTTAGTTATTTAATATTTATTGGTTTACGATTAGACTGAGACGAATGTTAACTGGCCAAGGCTTGGTTCAAGCTAGGCATTTGCAACTGGCTCGGACTAAAACTAAGGGTATCTGCTCAAGGCTTGGTTCAGTATAGTCTTTGGTTTAGTTATTATTCAACAATACGTAAAAAGACTGTTGAACCAACCTTGGTTAATGCGATCTCAGAATATTACTTAAAATTTATAGAATAATGAGCGTTTCTCAAAAACTGTAGGTAGCAAATACAAACAAATTTATAGCTATAGAAAGGAAGTTTTATTTTGCATTGTACGACGTGAAGGAAAGTATGGGGTTCCATTAAAAAAAAAGAGATATTTTCCTTCAAACATATGTAGTTAATAAGCCATTTCTTCCTGAAGCGAAACGTGAAAACCGCATTCCCCTAACGTCTAAGTGTTTTTTTTTTGAGATATTCAAAGTAGAACACAGCAAACGTTACATTTTTAAAAAAATGTGAAATAACTCCAGAACGGAGCAACCTAGGTCCCATGCGATGTTAATAAACTGACATTTATTTTCTATAAGGAATTCAAAAATGTAATAATATGTAGGGTTTAGTTAGTAAGGGTACATTTCCGGTATAACCGGAAGTCCGCAATATTTGAAAATATTTTTACGTCATTCAACACTTATAATTTTGAGCCAGAGTACATATTTTTCCATATTTTGAACGATATGTATATTACAGACCGATTCGGCCTTTTTAACACCCTGTATAATACATATATTCTTGTTCAGCATAATGAATCGAATTGAAGGTGAGGGGGCCACTGTGGCCGACTACTGGCTCAGAATAAAATTATTATATTTGTCTTTATTTAAATAGTTTAAACTGCTACTCAATCTATCTTCTTTTCATAAGTTAAGTTGTGGTCTTGAGATTGTTAGTTTCAGTAATCGGCCGCAGATATAATGATATTTTGAGTAGAACAGAAGGTTACATTGGTCGGCCGACTACCGGAACAACTGCCGAATTCGAATTTAACCAGTAGTCGGCCACGAAACTATTTGCCATCATAAACTAATATTTTTGTCAAATATTTTGTATTTGCTACCTTTAAAAAATGTCAAAACGAAAATTTCGTCAATATTCTGATGAAATACTTCGAAAAGCTTTAGCTGTTAAAAATGGGGCGAAAATATGGGATATACGTCATGAATTCCTCGCGTCACACCACATGACCGTTTTCAGGGACAAGTTTCCAATAAAAGTTTAGATGATGAAAATAAAATAGTTTCTATTACAAACTAATTAACACAGTTCCAAATATTGTTTTTGAAGGAGAGAGAGATCAAACCCCATTCAAGAAATGGAGACCTGGCCAAAAGTAATAAGCCTAGATCTTTTTTTCAACAATATCCTGAAGTTTCCACACGAACTTTCATTCCCTTAATATCTCAGGCAGAAATGTAGTTTCCAGTTTAATTATTATTCCTTACTATTTTTTTTTTTTTTTAATCTAACTTATAGCAGACATATTTAGTTTTCATTTTATCTAATACTAATCCCAAGTATTTTCTTTTTGTTTAATTTTATATATTATTTAATTCCGCAAAGAATAATACAAATAAACGTACTTTTATGAACAATACTGGAGAAAAAAATTTTGAAGATACGTATATTAATATCTACTCTAGCAACACAAGATTTTCACCTTTTAATAACAGAAATATTTAAGTGCGGGACTGGTTAAAAAGACTTATATTCGGCCGACTACCAGCAAAATTGTTGTTTTTTAATATAAAAAATATTAAAACTTAAATTTCAATACAATTACTTTTTATTTATAATCATTTAATAGTTAAAACCGAAAGGAGTCTTTGAGAGATCAAAGTTAAAATTCTTCAAAAGTAGCTGACTATTGGCACAATCACCCATGTAGAATCGCAGGTAAATGATAATATTGGCAACCTTTGTATACATTCCTGTGAGTATAGGTATTTTAAAATGTTTGCACAATAAAATAAACAAACACTGCGTTATTGAATTTAGCAGTTAATTAGCACCTAATAAGCATCCTACTAATAAGTACATAGATATATGTAAGTAGTTCAAACAATTCTGAAGAGTAGTATCTTGTCCGTTTATACGAACTGACTTTCATTCGAAGTTCACTAGTTCATTCGCTTCTTTGAAAGGTCAACTAAAATCAATTCACAGTAAAGCGGTTGAAGTATGAATCTTATCTTATGTAATTAGGAGATTTTGTTATCGCACAAAATTATTTTGCGATATTTACAGATATTTCTGATTTCTATTTCAACGTTTCTCTATTAAAAAGCAATTAAAACATAATAAAAAATTATAACCAAGATGTTCTTGAAATAACCAATCAGAAAACTAAATAAAAATATGTAACTTTTTAAACGGGAAATATCGATTGCTGATGTTTAATTATACGTAGAATTATGAGGTGATTGGTAACAAAAACGACTATCTAAAAGTTGTAGACTAAATAGAAATATGGTAGACGTGTGGAAAATTTCCTGTAGATCGGATTTTAATATACTTATTTATGTGAATTACTCCAGTGTATGGTCAAACAAATGAGGAAAAACTGTTCCTGTCGTCGTGCTCTTTCAGGGATTCGAATTCGGGCCTCTAGCTCTGGAGGAAAAACAGGAAACAAAAGAAGAAAAAATAATGAGAGAGATAGAATCCGCATAAAAACTATAATAATGAATCATAGCTCTGACAAACAAAAGATACATTATTTGACCATTTAAAACACAATTTTTCAATTTTTTTCGAAAACCGTTAATAGTAGGAACACGTAACAAGAAATTTTGTGTACAGAAAACTATAAGCTACAAATTTAATAACCACTTTCTCTTTGATAAAGGTAACTATTAAGGTATTAAGTAACGAGTTTTTTGCGAAAAGCCGTTCATTATGATCTTTCACTTTTGGGATATTTGTCTGGAATATAAAAAACGGAGTTTCATAGCAAAAATTTATCTTTCCCCTAATTATCCGAAGTTTAGCGTTTTTTTTTATTTTTTTCGTAGACTATTATTAGTATTTTATTCACCGTGTTCAATATGAATTTCAATCGAATAACGGTAGACTTCCTTCCTTAACACTTGTTTTTCTATACTATTGATGTTTTGAAAACGAGACTAGAGAACTAGTCAAGACAATAATTGATTGTAAAATTCTTTTCCAAGCAACGTGTTCAAATAAATGAACTTTCAATCAATTTTAAAGACATATTAGGCTTCCACTTGTCTGTATCTTTTGACTATTTTTTAGATTTGTTTACTATGAAACCTTGATGTTAATATCACTTAAATATTCTTTCTGAAACAGACAGAATGCGCGGTGTTCACTAGCTCTTTTGTTTTTGTTTGCAAATGGCAAATAATTATTTAGCAATCCAGCTTTTAGAATCAAGTTTACAAGTAGATAGTGAGTAAGTACATATGTCTAAATCAATCCTTGATTAATTTCGGCGTAAAACAGTTAAATACTTATTACCCGGATGTGAGAGGGACTGTAGAAAAACGATGAAACCGACGAAAACTTACCACAACTTTATCCTAAGAAACGTTGTGTCAGTTGTGTCATCAATTAGTCATTCGGAATTGCTGATTTTGTATTCATTGATTTTATTTTGCTAGACTTATACTTATAAATATGTAAATACATACGTATTTACCGTATAAAATATTATTCACATTTTCATACGCTTTATTAAGTATGTAAAACTATGCGTCATCTAAAACTGGGAATTGACAAAGGTATTTTATATTTTAACGACGTGATCAATCGTCAACATTTATGTAATTTTCAACAGTTTATAGACTTTGTTGTTTATTTACTTTATTTGGTGCATTTAAAAATTATTCAAGTTGGTTACTTGCAAGGTGCAACAAAAGATCGTGAAATTTGTTAAACTGAAAATTTCAACGCTAGTTAGTACCTATATATCTTAAACAATTAAGTAGGTACCAATATTTAAATGGAATTCATGAATAATCAAACACTATAATACATATGTTGTATGTACAATGCCTTTGTCTAAAAGACCCGATTTTTGCGTCATTTAAAAAAAATGTATTGCTTGTTGTTAGTGCGAAAAAATTGTCCTTTATAGGTACCTTACCCTGTACAACAAACGAAGTGGGTATTCTAACAAATTTCAAGAAGAAATATGGTATAAAATAGACCACCACTTTCTTCTTTAGTGCGTAGATACCTACCTAAACTTACTATTAATTTATAAAAAACCGTAAAAATAATGAACGTGACTATAAATAAACAAATAAAACCATTTTTTATGAAAATTGAGTTGATGGCTTGTTCTAATTGACTTGGTTGAATTCCTTTTTATAAAATAGGTAGGTACCTGTTTCACACGAAACCGAACAAAACCTGGTAAAATTTAGGGCCGAAGTGGTTGTGAAATCCACTTCTAACTCAAATTTAAAGAGCACAGGGCTAACTCAGGAAGAAAATGATATAGATAAATATACTAAATTCTTAAAAAAAGAATTTTAATTCGTTTTTTAAGTTTTTTTTATTGTGAAATTTAAACTAAGTAAAAGTTTATCACTTATTTAATTTATTTATGCATTTAATCTGTACCTAATGAACCATTTTTTGTTATCATCGTGTTTTTATAATGTATGTACAGCTTTCTAATTAGATATTATTTTCTTTTGGAAAGCAGTTTCCTTGTTGAAATAAAAATGTACATTGCTATTTGTTAAATCCATTATTGTTTTTGTTATTTACAAAAAAATTATTTTTCAAAATTTTAATTGCAAACGATATATTATTAACAACATATCTACCTAATGGTACAATTTTAACAAAACAAAAGGAAAAGCCGATACTATTTGCACAATCACAAAACCGTGTTTTTTTATAAAACTCATGTATGGAGGATTAATTGGCTACAATCCAAAATTCCTTTATTTTATGGAAATTAAAAAAGAAAAAGTTTATAGGAAAACGATGTAATCATAAGTCGTATAATTAATCATCAAATACCTAATTAAAAAAAAATTCTTTACTTACGTAGCACATGTCACCCCTAATGGTATAAATCCCTTGATGATGGTTATTATACATCTTGAGATACGAGTTCATAAAACAACTTTATGCGAATACCACCTTAATAGATTTAACATTTAATAATTCAACTTAATAGTTCTTTTAAACTAATTGTTGGTGTAAAGAGCATGGTTTTATAACGTACAAAACACTGGCACGTGTTGATAAACTTTATCTTGAAAGATAAAACCTTTTTATAAAACTCCCAAGTCGAAATAAATCAACTTCACATCTTGACATCAAAGTTTTACTTTTCAAGGTAGGCAGATCGTTCGTAGCCGACACGATTACCGCGCGCCCGGATGGTTGAGGACGATCAGGTATTCGAGGTGTTTCTCGGCCAACCGTGACCCCGCGAGATTTTTTTTCCGATTGACTCACGGAATGCAGCGAGGAATCCGGCCTGATCAGTTAAAACGGAAAGTAACTTTTAATTCTGACCATAAGATAGGAAGTTAATATCGTATAAGTTGCCTTTGACTTTTCGCTGTTTAAACCATAACGATAATAGCACCGGACGCCCGCCGTCGTGGAAGTCTCTATACCGGCCACGGGCCTCTATTAGTTTGGATCTAAATACATACGGATGTGAGCAGCGACTGTTGAAACGCGCTGCGATCTTAATGGCAATTATTACTCCAAGGTCTTCTTGAGTAATGCCACCAGAAGCAGGGTACTGAAACTGCGAACACAGCGCCACCTTCTCGGACGGCACCAAGAACTAAACTACACTTCTATTCTTCTTCTAAATTACCTACCATTACAGAAAACAAATTACAGTCGGTGAATATTACAGTGAGATTGTTTTTCGGTTGTGAAATTGACTAATTTGAAATGAAAATCCCCAATGATAGAGGTGAAGCCAGGTGAAGCCACTCATTCGTGTTTTTGTGATTTTGTATTTATTCATTGAAATTGTGTGTTGTTTGTTTTTTAAGTTGTGTTACAGTATTTTCAAAATTTTTTAGTGTTTGTTTTACTTTTTCAAGGTAAGTTACTAAAGAATAATTTCATCCTTGCTTTGAGAAAATATAATTGTTAGATACAAAAATAATTGAATGAATTGTCCTTGCAGATATATTTTCCTATGTCTTTTAAATAATATTTTACATATTGTGCCTGTATTGCAAAGAAATATTTACTTTTTGTAGTCCTATTTGTCGCGTTTTTGCATTAATGCACAGTTATTTATTAATAAATAAGTAAAGTTGCTTAATAGTTGTGGTAACTTACGATCATTAAGACCCCAAAAGGACAATATAACTTTACTGTTAATGGTGTGTTTCTGTTTATTGTTAGTAAAATATATATTGTTAATTATAGACAATGGAAGCACTAAAGAAAGGAATGCTCCGTTGAGGGGTGTATACCAGAAGCTACCACAATGTAAAAACAAATTAATTTTCATTAAGCAATTGTAAATATGTCTTATTTATTATTTTTGTAGGCATTCCTTTCCGAAGAATGAAGAAGTGCAACATGTATGGGTGGAAAGGGTTTTTTCCCCTACAGTTTGGGAAAGACTTCCCAAAAGTCTTCGAAATTACCGTGTTTGTGGGAAACATTTTCACCCTGCATGTAAGTGGGCTAATGGTAGACTCAAACGGAGTGCAGTTCCAAGTGTCCATTTACCTTGTAAGTATTTCAAAGTCGACGAGTATGCGGAAATTGATTTTTACTTTTATAGATTATCGCGTCCCTGAGGGAAAACCCGATTTGGAGGCTGCGTTTGCTCATGCAATGAAAGCTCCACTTCCAAATTGTATTTAGGTATGCTAATTGTCGTCTAATTTCAACAATAGAATCATGCAATATTTTTTTCCATACAATTATTGCTGTTGTTATATAAACATTGCTTATTGTTGTAATTATTATTTTTTTAAATATATTTTTATCACGATGTATTGTGTTTATTTTGATAACGAATTAAAATTGAAATAACCAAAAATAAAAACCCCTCCCAACCTGCCATTTTAAACCTCGCGCCATAGCCGGTAAGGTAGCTTTCTATGTTCTATATTTTCCAAGTTCCTTTTAATTCCGGTGCCGTCCGAGAAGATGGCGCTGGACGTTCAAGCTCAAAGTCGAGTTTCGCATCTATAAACTCATCTAGGACCAGAAGTAACGCGCCAGTTGGACCTCCAACAATGGTGACTATTGTTAGCCGAAGAACAATCGAAGTGGGGGTGCTTATGTTACTTACCGTTAGACAATAACGCTCAACTTTCTAAAGTTTGAGCTGTTTGACTGTTTTAATTTTGTCTACATCGCTATAGTCCTAATATAATTTTGAAATATGCATTTAGTTTTGTTTGGTATGAAGAATTTTCATTGGATTCTAAATGCACCCAACTCAATTGATTTTCGTTGGTCCCGCTAGAAATCAAAAATAGTTTTGTTTTGTTCGTTATAATACAGGGGTGCTTTATAAAAATAGGGAAATCCCAAAAGAACAGTTGAAAAATCGAAAAATGCTAAATTGGAAATTTCGTTAGGGAAACTTTTAATAACTGGCGATCGTGGCGGACCTACCGTCTATTTCCGTGGTTCTGAACCTAGCGATGGTTACCCCAGCTGAGGTAAACTAGCTGATCTAAGGGGGTAACAGAGAGCCGTGTCGTCGCCTTGCCATGTTTTCTAGTAAGCGGTGAGGGAGGAGGTATATGTATTGCTAATAGGTCACAAGGGTTGTTCGAGGACATAATTTAAGGTTTTTAATATTTTAAAATGCTCAAGGTAAAATAGATAAATTTGTGACTGTGAAAACAATTGTGGTTGGAATGTCGATTAGGATTGATAATAATTTGCTGATCAAAAGTTACAATCAAATAAATTGTAGTCTATCGGGTCATCTAGTAATGGATAATTATTTACTCTGACAGTCATCTAGTTTCCTAACCTAACCTAACATTTTTTTAATTGTTTGTTTTGGCGACGTATTTATGATTTTCGGAAATAAAAAAAATTTTTAATTGTTTTACGACTTTGAGACTGGTTTTACGAAAAATTCTTTATAAAATACACACTATTAAATTACTTTTTGTAATTTCTATGATAAAATGATCAAATTATAAAGCAACTTTTTATATTTTAACAACAAAAAAGTACAAATAACCTAAAACAACTATTTGAAGAGAATTCAAACCACAAATAAAATATTAATCTTTTGTTTAATATTTTTATAAATGATCTCTCGCTTGTGATAGATGAGGCCGAGTGTTTGTTGTTTGCGGATGATCTAAAAATTTTCAGAACTATAACTTGTGAAGAAGATGCCAAAAAATTGCAAGCGTGCTTAAACAAGATTTTTACTCGGTGCTTGAAAAATGACATTTCTCTAAATATAAAAAAGTGTAAAGCCATAACTTTTTCCAGGAGTAGGAATCAAATAGTTTACGATTACAAACTCAACGATGTGATATTAGACAAAGTTAGTGAAATTAGAGACCTTGGAGTGATTTTTTATAGCAAAATGTTTTTTGATGCGCATAGAAACTATATTGATAACAAAGCTTCACAAATGTTAAGTTTTTTGAAAAGGTCATCGATAGAATTTAAGTCTCCAACTACTCTGAGAACGCTATATCTATTGTTAGTTAGACCAATCCTGACGTTCGCGTCTATAATTTGGTATCCTACTGCACAAATTCATATATAGCAAATTGAAGCCGTTCAACACAAGTTTTTTAGGATATTAGCGCCAAGGGTTGGTCTACCTGACCCTTTCATTGATCATATCTATACGAACATATCTACGACTTCGCATATTCCATCTCTTGTTTCTCTTAGAGTCTCTTATGACTTGAAATTTTTATATAAATTGGTTAACGGTATTACAAATTGTTCACTGCTTCGTAACGAATTATGTTATACTGTGCCGCGACGTAATATGAGATCAAATTCGATATATTATTTAGATTTTTACAGAGTAGATTTCACCAAAAATAATGTCCTGACTAGAGTATGCGATTTCGTTAATAAGATGAACTTTGATTTGAGATTTATAAATTGGCAAGAAGTAAACCATGTAATTAACAACTTAATTTTGAAATATGAATGAGTATGAGCAAAATTGTGATGCGATTCAAATTTAATTGTATAATTGTAAAGTGGACGTTTAGTCATTTATGTTTCTAAATAAAAAAAAATAAATAAATTAATGTTATCTTACCTAATCTTATACCTTTATTGTTATTACGCGTCATTCATTGTTAATGTAGTAGATTTATCAGTGATGTGTTTCTGTAAATTAGTGAATCAGCGGTGAGCTGTAAAAATTGTAAAAGAACATTTGAAAAGATAATAACAATTGTTTATTCTTTTACAAAAACTTTGAGCTTAATTTATACGATGATATTAAAATTTTTTTTATTATATTATTAATAGAGAACTAACAAAATAATATATTAATCGTAAGAAGTTAAATGTTTAACGGCCAACTATTTTATTTACTACGCGTCATCAGGGTTTTTGGCTCTCGTTTACTTCTAACGTCCATATTTCAACGGAGTTCTCCTGAAGTTGTCGTCCACACGTGTCGACGAAACAGTGAAAGTTAAAAATGTTACGATTAGTAAACGACGATTAACTACAATTACAATTGTCTGCAAAAGCCTGAATAAATTTGAAACATCTGTCCAATTTGATTAATCTAATTAGGGCCAAATTAAATACTAAACAAAAGAAATCACTTCTCAGTGATACAACGATTTTTTTAAACAATAGATAGATAATGTTTAGGCATTGTAAGTGTTTGCCAATAAGTGATTCACTTTTGACAAGGTTTAAATAATCTTTCTCATTCGGCTGCAATTTCATCTTTAGACGCTAGCGCCCCATTTCAAATGAACTCCCTAAATAACTCCTTAGAGGACTAAATCGAAAAAGTTCAGAAATAAAACTTTTAGTGGAAATATAATTATAAAGTCATATTTCTAGGTCATTTAAAGGTCATGTCGGCTACATTAATTAATGGTAACACCTATTTTTGATTCCGGATTCCATAAGCGTTCTGCGTTTGGCCATAACAATTGATCAAATGGATCAAAGCTCAATTTAAGGTTATTTCAACAATTTTGCGAGCTTTTAGAATATGGATTCAGAAGTGCTTCCGTTTAAAAAATGATGACCATGGAACAACTTTGAATTTTTACTTCATTGTCAAATGTAAGGTAACTTGATCATACTTCCTTATGTAACTTTTTCGTTTTGGGCCCTTCTTCATTCAATATAAGGCCGTCCGCACACGGAGCGTATCGTCATAGACGCGTACAAGATTCATCAATCAAAAGACAACCACTTAGCACTCTAAACACAACTACTACGTTTCAACTAAGACGCTAAAGTGGTATTTTGCGACGAAAACTTATCTTTTCATCCATTAAGATAATGTTCCTCTTGCCTGCACATGGTATAATGTGTTGCCTACCGTATTGGCTTCAAAGAGTTACGCATAAACTTAGTCCAGTAAATGTACATGTCTCTGGGCAGTTGACACTATGTCTAGCGACGAAGAGGAGGTATTGGTGCTCTGGTACCTACATCGTCGAAATAATAATATTACCTGTACAATCCATGATTCGGGATATTTCTCCCCCCCCCCCCATATTTTTTCGGTAACATCTTTTCTGGAATACTCCTGTAAAGTATTGTTGTACAGACAGGGGTACTTTTCGATTAATTTCACAAATTTCACGGTTTTATTATAGGCCATTTTAACGTAAAATACCACCCTTCCTAAGCGTATGCAGCTAAGCGACTGACACTGTTGTACGCCTGGCGATTTACAGCTTGTCTGCTTTGACGATTCCTTACCGCTGACGCCTCGTGTGCGGTCCTCCATTAAAATACAAGTGAGCTCCACAAAAGCGTACACGTTCCGTACGGCGCGTCTAATACGCGTCTATGACGACACGCTCCGTGTGCGGACGACCATAGTCTTCTTGTACATGAAAGAATAATAGAGTCTGTAAAAGAAATTCTAGTGTGTGGTTAGTAATATGCACTAATGCACCCGATGCTGATTTACTTTTTTGAAAATTGGCAATGTTTGAGTTTTTTAAGTAAATATTTCGCTACTGTTCTTGTACTGGAAGTAAACAGCAGAATTGTCACTATATTTCCAAAGGTGGGAGTAATTTATTAGGCCAGCTCGGTTTTAATAGTTTACATTTTATAATAACAATTGAAGATTATGATGGTTTAAAGCAAAAATTTGTTTTAATTTTCATTTGTTAATTATTTTATAGCTATTTACCCGATGTAACCAGAATATTTGTAATATCATTAAAAAGGAATCAGAAACGTAGAAATTTGTATTTATTACAAATAAGTTATTTTCCAAAATAATGAAAACCTCGAAATTTCTGGGGTACGTAGGGTAGTAGGATTGTAAATGCCGAGTTGTATAATTGAAATCTTTTAAAGTTTTCTGTTAGCCGCTCTGTATCTGAACATTGTGCTCAGGCTTGCGTAAGTATTTGAATATTACTCAATTTGAAAAGTAAACCATGAAAAATGCATAAACATTAATAATAATAAGATCTATATTGATATGATTATATTAGGTATATGCAGGCATTTGTTAAAAAGGTATCGAATACAGGTAGTCATTGAATACCTGAATCGGTTATAATGGTTAGTTTATAAACGTCAGTGGAAAACAATGCAAAATCGTCAAACTTTGTCAAGGAGAATTCAATCTTTCATTCTAGGGGTGTATTAATCTTACACTGAATTATAACGGAAAATTCTTGAAACAGGACCGGCTTAAAGTCAATTGAACCAATTTCAGTCAATTAAATCCTGCATTTACAGACTCGACGCTCCGCTGGGGTAATTTACTTCATTCCACAGTTAATTTATATATTCATATAATGATTAAACTTTATAATGGGGGCAGTAATTAGAATTTGGCTTAACATTTAAAGTGTTCTACTAACCTTATATACCACTTAAGATTTTAAGATCATATAACGTACATATATATCTAGACAAATCATTTTGTGAATTATAAACCAAATTGGTCTTATTCTGATTGTAGTTAATTAATCTGTACTTTCTAGACTTTTGGAAACCGATAAATATAGTGAATTACTTTCTTACTAATATAACAGTACCAAATTTATAATATTGTAGTTTATGTCGTTTAATATAACATTTATGCAATAATATTTTATGATATTTTCCATCGAAAAATAACTATCTTGTACGTACCTAATAAAGATACAAAAGGAACCATTTTGAATTTAAAAGTGGTTAATCCCTTTAGTTAGCGGTTCAGCTCACACGTTATAGTTCCTGACTAGATTTACATACGTAGTTATGATGTTTGTTTATCTAGATATTTTCAAAAAAAAAAAAAAAACATGAGGTTGGCTTAGGTTTTTAGTTAATATTTTGTCAATATTTTGATCATGAAGACTATATAGATAGGAGTCCGATCTTTGTATATCAAAAAAATCCGCATTATTAAAAAAAAAAATAGCGTTGGCGCTTAGAGCGCTGCGATCGGTTACTCCCCAGGGCAATGTGGAGATCTATGGAGTGAAATTATGACAACCAATATGTAACATAACCCAACATAACCGTAATTAGTCGTTAATCTAGAAATTATTTCGTATTCTTATGTCGAAACGTTGCTTAATAATTCATTAATAGTCGTTGGTTATTGTCAAGATTAGCTTTTATTAATCTTATAATCTTTTGTTGATACCTACAAAATTAAATCTATATAATTTAAAATTTAGTAGATATAGTATAGATATAGTATCTATACTTCGTGGGTCGGCACATGGATGGATTTCTCAGATTAATCTTTTTCTTGTCAGTTGTCTCCCTGTTGTCTCTGGTTGTCACTATGGTTGTTCCATCATTATAGTGCAAATAGGTTAGGTTAACTTATTATTTGAAAGCGTTTTGTTAATAAAGGCAGTTGAAGGTTATTGGTTATTTTCACTTATTTTTTATTTTTTATTTATTTTTTTTATTTATTTCTGCTAAAATAGCTGTGTTACGATTTGTGATAGCCTCCATAATCGTACAAAATTGCAGAACTAATACAATCACTATACTATACCCTGAAAATGTATTCAAAGTGACATTTGGTAAGGTTAGAAACAGCTTTCCTAAATCGCTAGCGTTTTTTTATTTAGATTAATCTGGATGATCGACGATCACATGACTAAAAATCTATCTGCTCGCTGAGGTAAAAACCGAACGTAGCCATTGGTACTTTAAGTTCGCGCCACTTATCTGTCTTACGTTAGTTTGACATTTTGACATAATCAAAGAATATGGACGTAACCGTGACGTAACCAATTTGATTTGGGAATTTACTTTAGGAACTTACGTACGACAGCGCTGCAAGTGACTGTTTTTAGAACCCTCATTTTAAAGTTTTTGTTTGCGGACAGACAGACACCTATTTCTATACTTATCATAATTTTGACAATAAATTAAATACGCCACCCAAAGAATATACCTATAAACGCGTAGAAGAATGGACATTTCTTTGGTAACAAACCGAATAGCGCCTCTATGAATTTGGACCGAACTAAACATTCTATGGCGGCAAATTTGAATGGTTCTTCTATTTTCTTTGTTATTATAATATTTTGTAAGTTTCTTACGCCTATTCCACAAAAATTAACCAAACATTCTTACTGAAAATAATGATGTTTAACTTTTGTGAAGTAGGTATAGTAGTAAGAATTACAACCGAATGCTGTTACGATAGTATTAACTTTTTATTAATACAGATTTTGGTTTTTACATTAATGATAGGAGGTAGTAATTAAAAATAAAATTAATAAAATTGCAGAACAAAGTATTTATTGAAAAATTACACACAAACACTCACGCCACTCAATCAATAGTTGGACGACAGTCATCGTCATAAATATCGGTTTTGGACACGCTGAAACGAGGGCGCTAAAAGTGGAAGCGATTGCATAAAAAACTTTTGTATCTACGTGTTGAACTAAATTACCAAATTTGGACAATGACCAAAATTTTTACCTACACCCTCAAAATCTTTAGTGTATCGGACAACAAGTACCCCCCTACATACATTTATCCGACAAGGTTAGGCTAGGTTAAGTAAGTTAGTTAATTTGTAATATTTTTATTAAATTTATCAGCTACGTGATACGTAAATAGATAAAAAATATAACAACAAATGTTACTTTATTATTAACTATAATATGTCATTATTCGATTGTGCATATTGTACGAGTATGTATTCATTAGTGTGACATGATTTAAGTCGGAAGCACACTATATTTTTATACAACTCATAAAAAGCTTCTAAATAGAAAAAATGCCCTCTCGGTCTAATTACCAACACATAGATACTACAAAAACAAACAACTTTTTAATGCCGTGATTTCATTTAATGCGCTGCCACATGGGCGTTTTTAAAATAAATCTGTCACAAAATTGTCGTAAGGCGCCGATCATTTTCTGATAAAAAAGTTCGTTAGTATTCTTCATGTGTACGAAGTGCTTTGGAATTATTGTTTATTTTGGTTTGCTTATTGCATTATATGTGATACAATTAGAAACATTTTTTTTTAAAGTTCTGCAGACTGCAAAGTATAGTTTGCAACTTAGTTGGGTGTTGGGTTGATTAAAAAGTAACCACCTATACAGGTTGTAATAGTGGTCTAGGTATTGGCCAGTTCTTTTTTTAATTATTTTTTTTTAGATTATTATGATACAAAGGGGTAGCATTGTAAACTAAAATGATTTTTTTTCGACTTCTAAACTCATCAGCTCTTAGTAAAACGTATGTTAATAATACACATGTATTACGAGTTCCTTCAAGAACAGACTGTAATTAAAAGATCGTGCGATGATTTAATAGTTTATTTTAACTGTTAACTACAACGGGAACAAAAAGAGATGTAAACAAACTTAAGCAACTACTATATACGCTTGATAATACCGATCGGCGAGCGCGAGCGCGAAAGTGGACCCAATAGGGTGCAGTAGGCGTTGGACTCTACTAATTTTTCCAAGTGGACTAGACCCCGGAGGATGCTCAGTCTAGAGGAGCTGTGTAGAAGAGTGGCCAAACACTGACGTTTCTCGGGGTTGCGGCTTCCTAAATAGGTCCTGCGCAGAGAAGGGGTAGTTGTAGAGGGTGGTGCGCGTTCTACGTCCTTACTCGGCTGAAAGGGGTGCGGTCGACGATGTCCGAAGCCGACGGTAGCGCTATCGACGAGGGTAGTCGGGTGGCGCGTCGAACTACCCGACCCGATAGGCGGGAATTTTAAAAATGGGGTTGGTTACAACTCAACAACAAATGGAATTCCATTGGGAGTTTGTCACGGGCGGCTCGGGGAACGATGTATTGGGGTTCCTCGTTGTCGTCCTCGGATGCGTACCGGTGAAGGATGCCCTGCGATAGGAGGTAACCGCGAGACAACCATCGGCGAGACTCCTCTAGGTTTCCAGACTCAAAAGATTCTATAATCGGTTGTAGCTCGGGATCAGCAAGTTGTTCTTCTCGAAGCTGCTTGAAGTCCTTCCGAGGGAGGTCTACAGTGATGAGATTCGCTGGGAGGGGATCTTCGGTGATGTTATCCCTCGGAGGGCGGGAAAGTGTGTCTGCCAAAACGTTTGCTTTTCCAGGAGAGTACTCTATCTGTAGATTATAGGGTTGTAGTTGTAGCGCCCATCGGGCTAATCGTCCACTGGGAGATCGTAACTTCATAAGCCAGCGAAGGGGTTGGTGGTCTGTTATAATGATGGCGGGGATGCCTCTAGATAACCTCGGAAACTCTGCACAGCCCATACGACGGCAAGAGCCTCCCTTTCTGTGGTGGAGTAGTTTTGTTCGGGCTTGGTTAACAAGCGACTGGCGTATTCCACTGGTCTTTCATCCGGTCCCTCCCCCTGGAGTAAGGCGGCTCCCATAGCGTAGCTGCTGGCATCGGTCCTGAGGGTGTAGGGCTTTTCCGGATCTGCCTGTTTGAGAATTGGGGCGGAGGTTAGGGCTTGTTTAAGTTTCTGGAAGGCGTCCTTCTGAAGATCCTCCCACTCCCAGGCAGCGTTCTTCTTTGTTAATCGGGATAGGGGACGGGCGACCTCTGCGTATCCAGGGTTGAAGCGGCGAAACCAATTACACGTTTGTAGGAACGTTGTCAGATGTCGGAGATTTCGAGGTTCCGGTATTTCTAGGATAGCCGTGAGCTTCCTAGGGCTAGGTAGGATTCCCTGAGATGTGATTATGTGGCCTAGGTACTTCACCTCAGTGCAGACAAAATAACACTTGTCTCGATGCATCCGTAGGTGGTATTCCTCCATGCGCTTGAAACAGCGACGTAGCTCGGTGACGTGATCTTGGAAGGTGCGAAATAGGATAATGATATCATCCAGGTAGACCAATATCTGTATTCCCTCTAGCCCTGTCTTGAACATGTCCATAAGACGCTGGAAGGTTGAGGGAGCGTTACGTAGACCAAACGGGAGTCGGGAATATTGATACATCCCAAAGGGAGTGATAAAAGCAGTCTTCTCTTGATCATCCGGATGGACCAGGATCTGATGATAACCAACCCGTAGGTCCATGGTAGACATGTAGACAGCCCCTCCCGTCGCGTGCAACAAGTCTGCCAATCGGGGCAGTGGGTATACATTCGGCTTAGTGGCGGCGTTTAGGCGCCGGTAGTCGATGCACAGGCTTCCGTCGGGTTAAGCTACTAAAACAACCGGTGAGGCCCAATCGCTTTCGCTCTCTTCGATGATATCCGCGTCGAGTAGGGCGTGTATTTCGTCGCGTAGTATAGCTTGTCTGGGGCTAATCATCCGATAGGGTGGACAGGCGATGGGAGTATGATCCCCTGTGGTAATACGGTGCATAGCATGGGGTGTCGGAGGTCCGTGCACAGAAAACCGTTGTTCGTACTGCTTCAACAACGTGTTTAATTCGCTCCGTCAGGAGTTGACCTTCTTCGGTACGTAAGTCCAGGGGCGTGACCTGGACAGATGCTATAGACAAAAAGGGTGAGTCCATCGGATGTTCTGTCCAATAGGAATTTATGTCTTTTCGGGCGTCATCCATCATGTAAGCGGTCCTGGAGAACGGGTTACGTGGGAGATGTTGTGGGGGTCTGAGCCGTAGCAGGACGGAAACTCCTCAATCACTTCGTCTGTGTGTTGTGGCGATGGCGCTAGAGGGCTTACCAGGGGGGGACAGCGCAATTCTTCCCAGGGGATTTCCATGTCTTCTGGGCTACCGGGACGCTCCTGAAGGTTGGTAGCGGCTATCTGAGCAGGCTTTCCCCGTTTTCCGAATGGGGTAAGTTCGTCCATCGGTACAAACCCGTACGTGCGATAGCGATTTCCTTTGAAGTACCAACGATTACTGCTAAAGTCGATGATCATGTCTGCTTTTCGTAGGAAGTCGATGCCCAGGAGCTTTTGGGTTTTGGGCGCTGTCGGGATGATGATGAAGCTGGTTTCGATGGTGCGGTCCATTATAGTCACTGGCAACGTGATGGTTTGGACTATGTGGGTGGACGTGTTGCCGTCCGCTTGCGTGATTTGTACCGCTGAAGGATGGAAGGTGCGTCCTTCGGCCTTCAGGACCTCGTATAGCTGAGTGCTGGCAAGACTCGTCTTTGCTCCGCTGTCCAGGAACGCGGTGCCGTTCTTTCCATAGATAGTGATCGGTACCTCGGGACGTCCAACCACCGTGGTGGATAATAGGCAGAAATCAAGGTTTAACTTGGCTGCTTCAGTTGGTTTGGCGCAACGAGTGCAGTTTCTGCGGAAGACACCGGGTTGACCGCATTCATAGCACCGGATTCCTGGTTCTGGATCCCTTGGAATGGTAGGCTTGGTGGGAGTTTCTTTGGCCTTCTTCCAACAGACAGTTTCCGAGTGGCCATAGCTGCGGCAGAAGGTACAGCGGATACGTTCCCGGGTATTATTATCCTGTTGGTGGTTTACTTTAGGGACTCCTTCGCCGGATTGTCGCTTTTCTTGGAGTGTGGCCTCCGCTGCCCTAGCAAGAGTAGCTAGGTCCAAAAATGTTGCAATGGCGGCCCGTGGGACACGTTCCCGGATGGACAGGGATAGTAGCCCGTAGACAAGGACGAGTTGGCGAGCCTCGTTATCAGGAGGATTTACTTGAGCTAACAGGGCTTTTTTCTGTGTCAGGAATAGGCCTGTAGGTTGTCCCTCGAGTTGGGGATTCCTGAACACCTCCTGGTATAGCTGGTAGTTCAGCCTGGCGGGCGCAAACTTATCCGGATTGCCTGTTTCGCGGTTTCCCATGTCCCGATGGTGGCCCTTACTCCGTCCCACCATGTATGCGCTGCACCGCGTAGCAATAAGGGAAGGCCCAGGATGGCGTTTGCGTCGGTTATACCCTCGGTTTGCTTGAAGAATTCCACTTTAGCAAGGAAGTCTTCTACCGACTCTCTGGTTCTGGTCCCATCAAAGCGATCAGGACAGTGGGTGAAATGCCGGGCTGGTTGATTTGCGTTCAGCCGTGCGAGCAGCTGTCCGATAAATTCTTCCGCGTTGGCCATAGCTCTACGTTGCGCGCGTGTGAACGGCGTTGTAGCTTTTCTTTGTACACGCGTTTTTCGTATTTGTTCGGCTTCGAGCTCCGTAGTTGGGCGCCAATTATTACGAGTTCCTTCAAGAACAGACTGTAATTAAAAGATCGTGCGATGATTTAATAGTTTATTTTAACCGTTAACTACAACGGGAACAAAAAGAGATGTAAACAAACTTAAGCAACTACTATATACACTTGATAATACCGATCGGCGAGCGCGGCGCGAAAGTGGACCCAATAGGGTGCAGTAGGCGTTGGGCTCTACTAACTTTTTCAAGTGGACTAGACCCCGGAGGATGCTCAGTCTAGAGGAGCTATGTAGAAGAGTGGCCAACCACTGACGTTTCTCGGGGTTGCGGCTTCCTAAATAGGTCCTGCGCAGAGAAGGGGTAGTTGTAGAGGGTAGTGCGCGTTCTACGTCCTTACTCGGCTGAAAGGGGTGCGGTCGACGATGTCCGAAATCGACGGTGGCGCTATCGACGAGGGTAGTCGGGTGGCGCGTCGAACTAGCCGACCCGATAGGCGCGAATTTTAAAAATGGGGTTAGTTACACATGGAATTAAATACTTGGATTATTTCACTAAATTGTTTATTTGCTCTATCCATATTTCACAATTTTGGGATATCTTCAGGGTTATTATACATACATACTTTGAATTCGTACTTAAGATCATAAAAAAGCACTAAAAATACGTAGAGCAAATAGACAAAATTCCATGTGTATGCTAAATTAGATTTTAGTGATTGTATCTACAATTCTGTCCACGGTAACCCTTTGCTCTTGGTAGATGTATTTGGCATTGATTTACAGTTTAGGGGTAAATCTGCCTATAACTATACATTTCACATTTAAACAATGAAGTTGCTTAATGGTTGTATTTCTTACCATGGTATTCAACAACACATCTTGCAGTACTTTGAAAGGACAGAGGCATTGTTATGGGCCGAATCAAAAATTGATACTTACACTAATAAGTTACCTAATTATTTAAGAATTTGATTCAAATGCCACCTTGCCCAGAAGAAACTAGTAAAAATGAATAATGTATTTCGTATTAACATAGATGGGTACGTTTAACCATGAGACAATAGGTACCCCAACAATTTTGATATTGGGAATTGTTTAATTACTGATTAAAAGGGAAAATATTTTTTTTGAGATCTGTAATTTCAATTCCTTTGCAAAATTAGTCGTATCCAATTTATGTCATTTATAGAAGCTACAATTTATTCAAATAAATGCAAAAAACTTTCGAAAATTAAGAATTTTTTAAACATCCTTCATGATTTATTAAACAAAGAATAGAATAGAACCTAAAAGTTAGTAACTTTGAAAAATATGTTTATTCTTATCGTCAATTTGCCACATATTTTTTAACGAAAAATATTTATTCATCTATGAGATATGTTTTGCTTATTAAAAAGTAATCTGTAAAAGAAATTTTTAATCTCAGAGCTAAATTATAAAGTGCTTCATACTTAGATTTAATATATTCAATGAAATGTAATTAAATTTTTGATTTTTTCACTTTCAAAATGGCGTTTAAAATAATGACATCGTTTACGGCGCCCATAGATATGCTTGCACTGTAAGAAATCTTTTGTCAAACTTGCATTTTATTAACAACACGGTTGTAGTTAAACCTTTATTGTGAACATTGACTATAATTTGTTTTTAAATCTACATTACTGAAATTCTTCTAGTAGTTAAAACTGAAATTGTAACATTAACAAAATATATTCGAAAAAATTACTAAAATCGGTTGTTTTATGTTTAATGTGGAAAGCGCACCACTGCAGTGAAGAATATACTGTAAAGGGTGGTTGCTTTAGCGATTTATTATTTCCAACTTGACTATATTTACCTATGTAGTTATTATACTAATTTTGAAATATCGAATATGAAACAGTTATTTGCATCTTCTCAAAAACTTATTTGCGATAGGTACCTATACAATATACATACATCTGTGTATAATTTTTATAAACTAATATCGGCTGGTTTTCTAAAGTGTTTTTTAAACATTGGTTGGAATGGAACAATAACGTCATCGTCTCCCTAATCCGCAAATGGGATGGCGATCGCATGTAAAAGCGCAAACCAATTATTATACAGTAAACATACTTGTTGTGTTTGCCTGACGATGACTGAAATTAACAGCCAAAAAAGGTTGTTTAATTATTCATTAAAAGTCGTTGGTTATTGGCAATATTATATTTTATTATTCTTCTGTTTCATTAAATAGAACAAACAATTTAATATAACGGTAAAGTAGGTACAGTTTTCTTATTTCATAAATGGGTTATGTGTTGCTTCGAGCAAGTTGTTATTATGAATAAGTTGCCAGAAAGTTGAAATTTAGTTTAGTTAATTTTAAACTTATAAATGTATCGCGAACCATCAGAGATGGCGCTCACATACCCAACTACGGTTGTTCAGTTAACTTGTCTGATGAAGAGGCAACGCGACGTGATCGTTGGTTGGAACTGCCTATGTGCGCTTTAAAGAAGCACGTAGAATACTTTTATTCTACAAAACAAAAGTGCATGTACATCAATTTGAAAATATGACAATTTTGCAATGTTAAATTCAAAAAACACTTTTGTTAAACTTTGTATTTTTTGGTTGAAACTTTAACAAAACTATTTTGTGAAATCGACATTATAAGCTATTTAAGAAGCGCACGTTGTTGAAAAGACAAAATGGAATAGTTAATTTTACTGCAATGTCCTTCTTAATTAACAAAATAACGCCATATTGGAAAGGGGCCAAATCCGGCACTCCATTCCGGCCCCTAACCCACAACATAAAATGGGCCCCCTGAAAATATTAATTTTGGCCCTTAATAAAAATATTACTACGGTTCTGACTTGGTAACAAAATGCGCTCCATATTAGTAAAGAATTTAAAAATACAATTTTTATAATTAATATATACAACTAATGGTGTTACAAATGATTAATTTACAATAACTTTTATGAACATTGTAGGTACAAGACTTTGGGATGAGTTGTTGTGGCTTTTCGTTTTTCGAAACACTTGATTAACAACATTTGTTCGCGTTATTTGCATCACTAGCGGAATTTTGAGAATAGTTCCATTTAATAGGTAAACTTTCAGTTTTAATTTTCATAAAAAAGTTCATTAAGCACCACAAACACTTATTCGCACTTTGTTTTGTTTAAAGCGGTTTATCACATCTGATAGTAGTAATTTTTGTATTCCTACTAGATATGCTGTGGAAATTTATTATTGTGGTTTCGCTATAGATCGTGCGACCGTAGCAAGGGGGATATCCCATGTTCTCTTCAAAATCAAGAAAAGAAAAACAAACAAAGTTTAACTTTTCAAAAATTTTTATTCATATGTATTTAGATCGGAGAATTTGGCTGTGGATGTGTCGTCTGGTGTTAGGACCTTTTTTTTATTACGCTGTGTTAATAGAATGTAGTAACTAGTAACTAGATTATTTTATGAGTTCCGTACAAGTTATATGTGCTAACAAAGAAAATACAAGAAATTTGGACAACTTGATTCATTTAAATTTCGTACATTTTTACAATTACCGTTGGTATCGGTTCGGGAAAACAAACACTTTTTTATATATACCAGATAATTTAGGGTTGGGACAGATATGCCATCAAAGTCCTTTTAATTACCAAAATAATGTGTTGGTACAAAGTTCGAACATCGTCAAACTGTGCAACAACGAATTGTGTAGGAAAAACTTTTGCATGTTCGTCTTGAACTGGGAGAAGGAGTCGTGCAAATCGTGAACTCCAACCATCGTTAAAGCCACAACCGCTGTAAGACCATGGGCTACCTTCGTAGGCTGTGTTAAAATTCCTGCTGTCTGAAGTCATGTCACGGTAGTTTGTATATTGTTTGTTTCGGGGTAGGAATCGGGCACACTTGGTAACCACGAAACCTTTTATATTTTTTTTGCCGGGCACGTCACACTTAGTGAACCCTTTATTTATAGGGTGGTTCGAAACACGCCACTCTTAGTGGACGTCGTCTCTATATTATGACAGTTCAGAACAACAGAGTATGTCAACTTACTCGACTTCGTTCTCTCTGAATAAGAGTACTTCAATAAAGAGTTTCGCCCTAATTTAGACAATTTGCAATTCTGCTATCCTTTTAAACACATCTGTTACCAAGGCTAAACCTTGAGATGCTGAGACAGTGTTAGTGGTTCAAAATCAAACCAAAACGGATACCTTCAACTGAAAGAATAGATACAGCCAAATTGATTAATACGGTAGCTACATGGTCACATGAATTAATTATCAGAGCGTAAACGAGGGAGCTCCTTCTAAACCCCTGCCACCTCCCGCTTCAGGCCGGTCTAGCCACATCTACGTTTACGTAATTTTGTGATAAATTCCGAAGTTAAAATGATCCCATTTTCAAACAGCTGATCAAAACTTCTCAACTTATACTGATTAAATAAGCCAAATTAATGTGCTTGTCATACACCTCTTTAGTAGTAGGAAGCAGTACAGGAATCAGTGAAAAATTGTACATGGTCCAAACAGGACTCGAATTAGACAATTGAATCTTGAAATTAATGACACAAGGTAATCGCAATCAAACAGGATAAAAAACATTAAACCTGAAGGGCAAAATAAAACAATTGTAGCAATGCAATTAAAAATTAAAAGTGATAATAAATAAAAAATCATTAATCTGCCAACGTAAAACAGTCTCAAAATACGAATAAAACATCGGTCAGTAAGTTTACCCACCTTTGTATTGTATGTCATCGGCATAGGCAACATCTGGTTCGGGTTATCGCTAATAGGGTAGTTTACGGTACCGGACAGGTCGGTACAGCGGCGGCGTCGAACGGTACGAATTTCGGACAATGGTTGATAGGCAGGCGGCAGTGGTGGGGTTGTATACGACTCAGATTAGGGGTGGTAGCGGTAAGAAACCTGGTTACGAACACCGGACCAGACCAAATCAAACCAATCAACAGGTGATGTTGGACTCTTATGCTGCAGATCGAGATAAGCTATTTTCCGACTAGGCCTCGCAACAGCTCGAATCCAATGTAATGCACTCAAAATAAATATTTGACCTCTTCTACTGCAGATCGAGATAAGCTGTTTTTCGACTAGGCCTCGTAACAGTTCGAATCAAATGTAATGTGTTCAAAATGACTATTTGACCTCTTCTACTGCAGATCGAGATAAGCCGTTTTCCGGCTAGGCCTCGCAACAGTGTTATCTTGTCATATTACCACTGTTGTATAGAATATTTTTGTCATATTATCATCATTGGATAGAATTTCTGCAATGTCATATTATGTTAACATTGTACCGTTCATGTAAATTGTAGCATCCTTGTCTTCTCACGCTGAACTAAGCAATTCATAAACACGCATCAATAGTGCATTAGTAAGCATTTTAGTCTTCTTTTGCAATATGAAGTTGTTTTTAGATCAGATGTAATTGTACAAGTCTGCCTATCGGTTGTGCACATCTCCCCGTAAATATTCAATAAATTGATTTCTGTTAAACTTAATATTATCAATTGTGAATATAACAACAGTTCGAAATAAAAAAAAAAGAGATAGAGAGTCAACAATATTCAAACTCCCTATGCAATCGTGTCAATACTCGCGGCTATTTATACCAAAATTCTACCCTCTCCACCAGGCGAATTCTGCATCTCGTGAGCTTCCTCCTGACAGAAAGACCTGATTCGCAGACTTTCCCTTTCGTTTCTGTAAGACCCTCTCGCTCATTCCTATTACCAACCCGGTTTACAAGCGCCCTAAAATTTTCCCTCTACCCTTAGTAACAGCTACTAACTACGGACGGACGGCCAGACCGCCAGATTTTCCCTCTCGCTTATTTATAACTTTCTGTATTACTCTCTCTCTCTCTCCTACAATGACCACATGGTGGTGACCCAAGCTCCGAGGCACGCCGTTTACGCAAAGTGCATGTTTCCAGGGTGAAATTTATTCATTCCTTACTCATTGATTATAAGAAATATTTTAAAAGAAATTTTTTAATCCATTCTCATTTCAAATAATCAGAAGAATAATCGAAATTAGAAATACGAAATAAAAAGGAATATTAAGATGAAGAGACGAAAACAAATACCTGTGATCCAATTAGATAAAAACGGTTATCAGATAAAAACCAGATAATTATTTAACTTCCTTAAAAAAATCTCAGTAACTGATAATTTCGTTTAAACCTACTCTCAATAACGTAACAAAAAATAACAAGGTTGTAGATAGTAAATATTTAATTATAGCAGCAAAAGTTGGTTCTACACTATTTATAGGAGTATTGTTTATATAATTTTAAGTACGACAATTAAATAACCGTAATTTTGGCATAAATTCGTATATTTCGAAAAATACAACAAATTAGGCGTTCATGCCTTCACAATAATCGCCTCCAAGAGCAACGCAGTTGCGCCAACGCTCCTCCCACTTGGAAAACACCCGCGAAAATCCCGTCCTTCCGTTTCAATTTGCTCCAAAAAGTCCGTGCACATCGAAGCCCGCGGGCGTCAGAATTTTTGGAACCATTTTTGCACACAATTTGCGCATGTTTAACTGCTCGTGTAACATTTGCCGGATGCTCTCGTTGTTAATGCCTAGTTCAACAGCCAATATCCGCAGGGTTAGGCGCCAGTCTGCAACCAGTAAGGCACGCAAACGTTCGACGTTTGCATTCGTGCGCGTGGTGATGGAGCACCAATGCGTTGGTCATCGTCGACACTTTCACGACCTGCTTTGAATCGCCGGCTCCAAAAAAACACGTGTTTGTGCCATGCATGCATTGCCGTACACATGACGCAATTTGCGAAGAATTTCGCCGGGTTTTTCACCTGATCTCCGAGGAACTTGATAACGACGCGCTGCTCATGATTGCGTGTACTCATGTTGTCGACGTGCACTACAAATTTCTACTGACCAGATCACATTGAAATTTGAGATGTATGTAAAAGAAGCATGCCCCCTGCCCCATATGACACCTGCAGCGCTACTGTTAACCAGTGGCGTGCTATCACCAGATTACGGTTATTTAATTGCCGTACCTCGTATATCCTTATTAATAGTGGTATAAACTCTGTTATTTCCAAACATTGTCAAGAAAAAGACCTGGTCATTGATTGGGAAGACATCACTATATTAAATAAAGAACCAAATTGCGCTAAAAGATTAATTTCAGAAATTATTCACATTATACAACTTTTTTTTTTCGACCCCTTAAATGATCAAAAAGATTTTGAAAATGTTAACCAAATATATGATAAAATTTTATCTAAAATAAATTAAGCAATTTTATTACATATGAACTCATATATAATTAGGTTTGTAGTTAATTAATTATTTGAACTATCCTTAGAAATAATTTTACTGGTTACTTATAAATATACCTACATTTAAGTTTTTCACTTTTCCTTTTTGCCTTAGGATTTCCTTTTAATTTCCATACATACATGTACATCTGGAATGTTTCTGAATTCTCAAGAACGAAGAAAATTCGAGAATGTTTAAAATGTTAGATAATGTTTTAACTCTTTACAGGATGGTATGCCTGAGAATGTTGCAGAATCTTTACAATCGTTTAATAATGATGTTGAAAGTTTCTGATTTGTCGAGATAGCTTTAGACTGTTCTAGAATCTCTAATATTCTTCATGAATGATCTAGATTGTTCCAGAAAATGAAAATGTAGTTAAGCTAGTTAGAATATGTTTTCAATAAAAAATCTAATATTTTAAACATTATACTTTTATTATAACTACCACACAATCTTATACCAACCCCCTGAACAAAGCCGGGCGCCCCAGCTAGTTAATTATAAAATTCTTAAACAACGAAACTCATGTAAAAAGGTACATGAAGTGATGGGTAGCATTTAACAAATTTATTGGGTGCGACCACTTCCTACTTTAACGCTCACGGTGGTGCATAGCAATTACCCTTGTGCATAGCACCTGCCGGTTATTCATAGCAAAATTAAGATTACTATTTACTTTTCAACGTAAGCAGAGAGTCCATGAAGTGGTTCCGAGGGAATGATGTTGATTTATTGTAGTGGTCAGCATGCTTGTCGGATTTAAATCGAATTGAAAACCTCTGAGGAATTATTGTTCGATGGTTGTATGCCAATAATTAGAAGAGATGAACTCAAAATTGGTATAGAAGAAATTTGAGTCGACTTCGAGCCTGAAGTCTTAAATAACCCGGTGGTCATTATAAATAACGTATTATTTAAAGTAATTCGTAGGAATGGAGACGTAACACATTATTGATTTTTGTTTGGAAGTGGTTTTGTTATATTTTTACCAATAGGCGCTATAGCTATGCACAAATAAATTTAGGAACTTTTCCTAATTTATGCGTTAATTTCACAGAAAACCTCGCAATATACCTAACTGAAACTTGTTTAAGTTCCTTCTTTTAGCGTACTTTCTTACCTTAGGAGGTTCTTGCTGTGTCCTATTTTAAAGTTAAGTGGACAAACACTGCAAAAGATAGGGTGGCGCTATAGTTATGCTCCCCACTTTACCAACATACTGTAATGAGCGTATGTGTGCGAGAGTGGGCAGTGTAGCGAGCGTATATGTGTACGAGAGCGAGCAGTGCGGCGAGCGTGTGTGTGTGCGATAGCGGCGACGAGAAACGACAGCAGATAAGCGGAGCTCAAAGAATGCCGGCGTCGGTCGGCGCTTTGATGACGATAAACAAGGCCATAAATTAGATGAACACAATAGGCACTCCAGTAAAGTCTAGTATGTAATTCTGGAACTTTCTGGATTGTTCCTAATCAGTATAAATACCTGTTGACGTGGCCAGTAGTCAGTCAGTTTACAGTGAGCTTCCGAACGAGTGATATAAATACCGAACTACGATATATAGTGATATAAATACGCATTTTCCTTGTGATATAAATAAGTCGTTGAATTAATATTAGTGTTTAAGTATTCTATTAGTGTTTAAGTGTTAAATAAATAATTGTAAAATAAATATCCGTTAAATAATAAGTTCTACTAGAAAAGTCGTTACATTGGTGTCAGGTGTGGGGTGCTCAGCCAATCGATTCCCCAAAAAAAAAAAAAAAGAATTTTCTAGTAGAGGAAAAATAGTTAAATACATCAAAATGCCGAAAAAGTTGTTGGAGTTGAAAGTTGCCGAACTGAAAAGAGAACTCGAGGAACGAGACGAAGATACGTCTGGTAACAAGCTCACTTTACAAGGGCGACTCAAGGAAGCTTTGCAACGAGAAGGTTTCGATCCGAATACCTACGAATTTGAGGATGAACTGGAAAAGAAATTGGAAAAGAAATTAAAGGAAAATTCAATGGAATTGGAAGGGAAACTGAAAGAAAACCTGGAAAAGAAATTAACCGAAAATTCAAAGGAACTAAAAGGTAATCTGGAGGAACTGAAAGAAAATCTGGAAGAAAAATTAACCGAAAATTCAAAAGAACTGAAGGAAAATTTAGAGAAATTCGACGCAAAATTGGCCGAAACAGAACAGAATTTTGCAGGAAAATTTCAAGAAATAGATTCACGAATTAGAGAAATAGAAGAAAGGTTTCTATGTACGACAATGTCCGAACAGATCGATAATGAAGCTAGAAGTGTGAAGCAGGAGAATGGGCACGGTGTTTCATCGAAAGCATATACGAAGCCACCTAAGTTCGACGGAAAAACATCATGGACCACTTTCCTTAAGAAATTTGAAACGGCCGCGAAGTCGAACGCATGGACGTTGGAAAATAAAGCCTCCGAGCTGGTCTGCGCGCTGTATGGTAATGCCGAGGAGATTTTGGATACCATACCACCCGAGAAGTTGAACGACTATGAACACCTAGTGAAGAAGTTAGAGATGCGGTATGGTCAGGCACATATGACAAGCGTCAGTCACGTGCAGCTAAGAAACCGACGTCAGAAGGCAGAGGAAAACCTGCAAGAATACGAGGCCGATATCGCTCGTCTGGTCCGCCTCGCGTATCCAGGTACTCCCGACGACACGCTAGAAAAATTGGCTGTCGACTCTTTCATCGATGGTTTGAGGGATGACGACATACAACAGCGACTCCGATTAGATAGGCCAAAAACACTCGCTGACACGTTGGCTCGGGCACTGGAGTATGACGTGGTTAAACAGGCATCGCAACAGCAGGGTAGAGTGCGTGAGCTAAGGGAGGAGCCCGACGGTCGATACGAAGACAGACTAGAAGAAATAGTTAACAGGATAGTGGGAAAATTAAACAAGAAACCGAGACCAATACGATGTTGGAACTGCGGGAAATTGGGACACGTAAGAAGCGCTTGCAAGAACGGGGAAGTTACTCAAGAGCGCGTGCCTCGCGTTTCGGAAAACTGCAAGCACTGCAAGCGCCTGGAGGAACATGAAGCAGTCCGGAAGATAACCGTCACGGATGAACAATGGCATCCTGATAACATCAAGACGGAACAGGGTTCTGATCCGGTACTGAGCTTGTTTCGGAAATGGAAGAATGAAGGCAGACGACCGACCTGGCATGAGATCGCCGCTAAATCTGGGGAGGTAAAATCGTTGTGGGCCCAATGGGACTCCATTGTTGAGGAAGATGGACTCCTAAAGCGAATAGTGGAAAACCAGGATGGTACTGAGAGCAAACGTCAATTGCTTGTACCGAAGAGCCTGGTAAGGAAAGTCTTGAAGTGCCTCCATGACGATGCTTCGGGGGGACATTTTGGTGTTAACAAGACCCTTGGGAGAGTCCGTGAGCGGTTTTACTGGGTCAATTGCAAAAAGAATGTTGAAGACTGGTGCAAGAAGTGCACAACTTGTGCAGCCAGCAAAGGACCGCAAAGACGACGGCGTGCTCCTATGCGCCAGTACAATGTCGGCAGTCCATTCGAACGGATTGCCATAGACATCGCAGGACCGTTTCCAGAGACCGATGGTGGCAACAAATACATCCTGGTGGCAATGGACTACTTCACGAAATGGGTTGAAGCGTACGCACTCCCAAATCAGACAGCCACCACAGTAGCGGAGGAGCTCGTAAACCACCTGATCAGCCGGTTCGGCGTGCCCATGGAGCTTCATTCTGATCAGGGTCGGAATTTTGAGTCGGCCGTGTTCCAAGAAATCTGCAAGACATTAGGCATTCACAAAACCCGGACAACACCTCTGCATCCTCAATCAGACGGCATGGTAGAGCGAATGAACAGGACCATTAACAAGTACTTGTCCAAAGTGGTCTCCAAACACCAAAGAGACTGGGATCGCCATCTGCCACTGTTTCTTATGGCATATCGATCATCGATTCACGAAACTACTGGACAAACACCAGCAAAAGTACTGTTTGGTCGGGAGCTACGGTTACCATGTGACCTGAAATTTGGCTGCAAACCTGGTGAGGACGTTGCCGGAGAAGACTACGTTAGTGATCTTCGCAGAAGACTTGACGATATCCATGAGGAAGTACGTTCCCGGATGCAGATAGCTAGCGACCGCATGAAGGACACTTACGATATACGGGCCACTGATGGAGGTTTCCAGGAGGGAGACATGGTGTGGTTATACAATCCACAGCCCCGTAAAGGTCTTTCGCCGAAGCTACAGCAGCACTGGGAAGGTCCATATACAATCGTCAAGAGAATAAATGACGTTATTTACCGGATTCGACGCACACCAAATGGAAAACCGAAGGTTGTCCATTTTAACCGTTTGGCCCCATATGCCGGTGACAATCACGAAGAAGCACGGATCAGGCTTATGCAAGCTCGTTCTCCGGATCCCCAGTATGACGAGTTTATGGCCACGCCGAGCTTATATGCCAACTCCAGATTCGGTGTCACCTCCGAGAGATCCGAAGATTTGTTTTCTGCTTCGGACTCGCTGGTTCATTGTGTGGCCAAAGACTTGAGGATGGATCGCGGTATTGCCACCGTATTCAAGAAGAAGTTTGGCCGCTTGTCAGAGCTGCGAACCAACTCGGAGATGGAAAGAGAGTGCTAAGTCTGGTGGACGGAAACCGATCCATTTACTACCTGGTTACTAAGGAGGCGTCGTCTGAGAAGCCCACCTACCGCTCGTTATGGAATTCGTTGGTGGAACTAAGAGACCAACTGCTATCCACAGGTACCACAAGGCTAGCCATGCCAAGGATAGGATGTGGGTTAGATGGACTGAACTGGAGAGTGGTGCGGAGCATGTTGGAGGTCCTGTTCCGGTGGAGCGGCGTCGAAATAACGGTATACACCAATAATCCCCAACGAGATCCCGCACAGCCAAGAACGGTGGATTGCTACTTCCATATGACAACTGGGTGCCTTAGGGGACAGAATTGCAAGTACCGGCATGATCCTTCGAAGGAACGGAAGATGTGATCCGGGACGGATCACCCTTAAGGAGGGGGCAGTGTAATGAGCGTATGTGTGCGAGAGTGGGCAGTGTAGCGAGCGTATATGTGTACGAGAGCGAGCAGTGCGGCGAGCGTGTGTGTGTGCGATAGCGGCGACGAGAAACGACAGCAGATAAGCGGAGCTCAAAGAATGCCGGCGTCGGTCGGCGCTTTGATGACGATAAACAAGGCCATAAATTAGATGAACACAATAGGCACTCCAGTAAAGTCTAGTATGTAATTCTGGAACTTTCTGGATTGTTCCTAATCAGTATAAATACCTGTTGACGTGGCCAGTAGTCAGTCAGTTTACAGTGAGCTTCCGAACGAGTGATATAAATACCGAACTACGATATATAGTGATATAAATACGCATTTTCCTTGTGATATAAATAAGTCGTTGAATTAATATTAGTGTTTAAGTATTCTATTTGTGTTTAAGTGTTAAATAAATAATTGTAAAATAAATATCCGTTAAATAATAAGTTCTACTAGAAAAGTCGTTACAATACAAACTGCAGTGGGAGTTGAATTTATCTTTGCGTTAGTTCGTGAATATATCTACTTGGTTATTATTTAATTAATACCCCAAGATTTAATAATATCTAGTATTTTACTACTTATGCATATATCTACATTATGTAGTATCAATTGTAAATTACGGGTGAAACAGTTACATGATAAAGAAGCAAAACGCTGCATGTGGAACCTCAGAACTATATGTACATAACAGTTAGGTTACTAATATTACCGAAAGCACCATTGCTCCGTTAATGATATCCTCGACCACGTCAGCTACAACGATGTTGTGGTACATATATGATAACCACAGCCGCATGGGAGTGTATCACTACTAGGTATTTTTTAGATTAGATGATAAATTATCAGTTCCTTTTCGTTTTTTGAACTAATGATTGATGGCCACGCCGAGCCTGTATTCCAAAGGTGGATTTGGAGTCAGAGCGAGTTTCCCTAGCACAGTGTGTGGCCAAGGACTTGAATCTGTGCCGTGGATTCGCCGTGGTTTTCAGGAAGAAGCTTGGCCGGCTACATTACTGCAAGACCAACTTAGACATGGAGAGAAAGTGCTGGAGTTGCCGGATGGTGATCGGTCCATCTACTACCTCGTTACCAAGGAACAATCATCAGGAAAGCTCACCTACCGAGCGTTATGGGAATCCTGGTGGAACTAAGGGAACA
This sequence comes from Agrilus cyanescens, assembly GCA_947389935.1. NCBI lineage: Eukaryota > Metazoa > Arthropoda > Insecta > Coleoptera > Buprestidae > Agrilus > Agrilus cyanescens. The sequence continues at coordinate 11,684,285 of OX376706.1, forward strand.
GATGCTCCCGACTAATATTCTCAAGTTTTCCATCCTGAAGCCACAAGCGATAGATATCGGCGGCGCTGCCCTTAAACCGGTTTTTTGGAATGTCGCTCCTGCAGGGCAAATAAGCGTTATCGGAGTCATCAATCAAAAGCAGGTTTTATAATGTTCTGGACTAAAGCGACGTTTACTGGTCTTCTTTAGAAAAAGGGAATACATTATTATCGGGATGCGACAGCTCAGTTCAATTCAGTATACACTTCAGTTCAGTTTACAGTGCAGTTCTTGCGAAGGCGAGTAAAGCGAAGGTGCGAAGTAATATAAATTGTTGCTTATTTACCTATAAATGTTTTTATTTTGTTTGTGTTCTACTTGTTAATTTAGACTGTTTAAATAAATAAATTACTTTATATCAGACAATTCGCTACACTTATAGAAAACTACGTCTTAATTTCCTCAAGAATGTGACATATTCCTGGCAGAACCGGGTATTGCAGCTAGTTTTTATATAAACGCATTCATGAATATGTATTGGAACTTCTACTGAGCATTTTCTCTCTAGTTTATAGTGATTATTTTTTGTTTAATTTTTACTGGGATATTAATAAATTTTAACGAGTAGTAATTATTACGAAGATTAAATTGAGAAAATTGAGGAAATAGTGCCTAATCTAACCTATCTAAAGAAGATCTGAAAGTTAGGTTTAGATTAAGATTATGTTTCGTATTTTTCTCTTAGCGTAACCTATACATTTTAAGTATTGATAACAAATGGGACTGACTATGTCTCTATTCACTGTTTACTTAAATAAAAATTATTTCGGCTTTGTTTATGATTATTACTTTTGCAATGAAGATTTAATGGTGGGAAATTAGGAGTATGTTAGCGAGCGTTATCTAAAAGTTAGAATACGTAGAATTAGTGTAAGTATAAATATGACATAAATAAAATCGCATTTGTTAATTAGATTCAAGTTCTTTGTAGGTATATACTATGACGATTGTTAATAATCCCTATATTTTTAAACACGTCTGTTTTATTGAACAAAACTGCAAATCTTAGGCCTGGGTTAAAATGTAAAGGTAAGTAAAAGTTTGTGTTTAAATTATCATACGAAAACAGAATGCATAAACTCAATATAAAATATAATATAGAAGCATACTACATAGGCTTATATACTCTAATGGTATACTCGCGGCGGTAACAGCACGGACTCAAGTAACTCGACGCTTTTAGTACTTCTACCACACCCAGCCATACTGTCCGAAACTTGCGCCAGCATGTTATCACCATCGTGAGTTTTTACAATTCTGCGGACAAAGAAAGATAGCTTCTGAAAATATAATCATATGGCCTTTTCTTTGAAATTTGACAATGTTTTTGTTCAGCAAAATTATTTTTTTTTAATATTAGTACGACTAAATAACTACGATTTATAGGTTGGAGAGCACTGATTTTAGTATATTTAATATAAATATCTTTGCTTGATCTTTTTCTCAGCGTCCATTCAACTAAATGAGAGATGACTTAAGACTGTTTAATAACTTTATTGTAATGTTAATTTTGTTATTTGTATGTAAGGTGTATGCATATGCTGTCTAATCATAAGTATTTATTGATAAAGGAAATACCAGTTTTATTTAACAATCAACATTTATTACGTTGATAATATACTCCACTTTGTACTAAATCATTCAAGTCATTATAAAAAGCAAGGCAATTCAAATTATAATAATGAAGTAAGATATGTAAGATGATATAAGAAAGTTCTAACTAATTGTAAGTCAGTACAATTGCGTTTTGAAATTACTTGTAAGGAAAATTAACAGGTATTCTTATTATTCGAAGTGGAAGTGAGTATGGTTTGAATAAAATGTGTGTGTGAGTGAATATAAGAATGTAATTTTTCCAATAATGTGACACTGACAGTACTTTCGTTTAAGTTTGAAAAAGCGCTTACTGGCGTGTTACAATAGTATTTTTTATTTTATTTCCAAAGAGGATACTTGTTAATTCACCTTGGTTTACAAGAAGATATTATTTACACCACATTATCATTTTGCTAATAGATACACAATGAAAAGGTGTAAACTATGTTCGTTCAGAAACACTCGCTTTCACTTACAAAATCTAAAATTCTAAATGTGCAAATTTCTTTTTTAGTTGATATATATGTATTAATCTAACTACAATAGATAGTTCTAAAACGTAATATCTCAACAACTCACAATGGTATCATTATCACTAAAAAAATAAAATGTATGGCACTATCACTCAACTGAACAGAATGGAATGAAGGACAATGTACATGACGACATATTTTAGATAATAATATACTTATTTTTCGGAACTACAATAGTAATAATATTATTTCACTTACATTATTGTGCTTATTTTTGGTTATTGTATATCAATAAAAATAATAATAATAATTATTATTATTATTATCATTACCTTAGTATTAACACGAATTGATTATAGGTACTTAGAGCTATACGTATATTTATTATACATATAATGTATTTTTTAAATTTTTATTTTCGCATTTAACTTATTGCGCTGGTCCATTTGTTCGGTAGGAACTAGAAAATATACAAAATTGAAGCTCTCACCAGCGCTTGCCATTTCTCTATGCCCATCAATACTTTAATGCGGGAGCTGAAACATGAAATGTTGATACTCTATAAAGTAAATTAGAAATTTTAACACCATTCAATTATTTTAATATATGCATGCAATAGACGGAACTACACTATTTCGCTCTAATACAGATTTGTTATGATTTGGCTGATAATTGAGGGTTTACTAGAGAATGCTTTATTTTATAGAACAACACTTAAATTGGCAACAGTTTTAATTGGTTCAAACTATGCGACCCGGTTAGTTTTATGTTTTTTGAATAACGTACATAAGTATGTTTAGAATTAAAAAACCTGTTATTATCAATGTGTTTACGTGCACAAGGAATTTAAAAAAAAACTTCATCTTAACAGATACGCACTTTTAGAAAGCATGATCAATACAAAAATTGGTAATTATGTACTTTTTGACCCCATCCCCCTATGGGGTTGGGGTTGAAGGGGGTGTTTAGGGGGGGTCTTCCGAATATAATTCCGTTGGAATTAGCCGTCGGTCACCCCTAGAAAAAATTTGGTAATTATGTACTTAATGAACCCATCCCCCTAGGGGGTTGGGGTTGAAGGGGATGTTTAGGGGGTCTTCCGAATATAATTCCTTTGGAATTAGCCGTCGGTCACCCCTAGAAAAAAATTTATGAGGGGTTGAAGTTTTATAAAAAAATCATATCAAAAATTCATAAATATATAAAAATTATATTAAAATTAAAAAAAATGCATTTTAGAAGTGGGGGAGATATATTTTTTATAAAAAAAAAACCGTCGTAATAATTCCCTGGGTCTTGCAATAGGTTATGGTAGAGGGTGGGTGTGTTTACATATACATACCCCACACCCCGTACCCTAACCTAACCAAATACCAAATTAACTATTAAATTAAACGGTTTTTTTTTTTTTTAATAAAAAATATATCTCCCCCACCTCTAAAATGCATTTGATGCACTAAATATTCATAAATATGATATTTTTATAAAACTTCAACCCCTCATAAAATTTTTTCTAGGGGTGACCGACGGCTAATTCCAACGGATTTATACCCCCCCTAAACACCCCCTGCAACCCCAACCCCCTAGGGGTATGGGGTCAAAAAGTACATAATTACCCAAAAATTATATAATTTATTACTGTATATTCTCTTACATTTCAATTCTGATATTTGACCTCAATTATCACTTTTAATATCAAGGTGATTATTTCAAATGGGACTACATATTTTTGACAAGGAAACTGAGATTTGAAGCTTTTAGCCCTAAGCTTTGACTCTTTGACTCACAAAACTGTAGATAGAACATAAAATATCCCTTGTCCGATCAAAAATTATTCTCCTATGGTTTTATGGGTTTGACCTTAAGGATAAAAGTGGTGTTATTCGCAGCCATACTGGTTTGTAACGTTTCCGTTCTTTTCAATTCGCAAGTAAAAAATATGTAGTCCCATGTGTTCTGAACATGTTTCCCAAAAATGAACTTCTGGTGAGTTTTTGTGTTGTATCGGAACTTTGAGAGTACCCTGTCTTGTATTTTTCATCTAATCAAGAACCTCTTTTTAAATCTAAACATATTTAAAACGAACGTCTATTTACAATCCAGTTATGATTAGATTTTGACACCATTTTACAACATTGTAAATTACCTACTTTTCCATTTTAGTTTTAGAAAAACAAGTGAGTCACGTCGTTAAGCGTATCAATATAAACTTGTAATAAATTAATAAATAAAACATTTTTCTAGAGTGGCAGGAGTGGCATATCCAGCGGTGAATATGTGATTAACTAAGAGATTGATAATGAATACATTTTCAATGCTGCTCTGTTACATGTATCTATAAGCTTCTGTATAGTATTGAGAAGAATGTAATGATATAATATCGTAATGGACATATCGATAACATTAATCGATTCTACATAAACTTGGAATCGATCGATAATTGAGCTGGATGCGTTTATTTGTACAACAACGCACAACTCTAACAGTAATGGCACGAGATGGCAGTGTTGCTCGGCCTACAGGGACTTTAGCCTACAAATGAGCAGAGAATATCCAAAATGGTAAACCTTATGTATTTTCAGCATAGCTTGAAAACCTGCGACATAAGGTTGTGCGGTAATCTATTTTCACTATAATATGTACTACAACTATTAATAACTATTAATGGAAGTAACGCCGCTTCTAATGTTTTCTTTTCATGTAATTAAAGGAAATTAAAGCCGAAAATGATTTGTATTATAAAAACCATAAGTACAAAATTCTTTACAATAAACAGTACTGCACTTTTGTTAAGCTAATTTACATTCAGTGTAGACGGAAAAGTGATTAAAATCAATTGTTCATTCTCTGCTCTTTTCTGAAAATACACACATGATATCATGATGAAGTAACGTTCTGTACAAAGCTTCGATAGATAGAACAATGCCCACAAAAGATTGATAACCAGACTATTTATGTAAGTACAACAATGTGAGATAGATAATAATGCCTTCTGATTACAAAGTTGACAGTGCTTGTGAAATTAATATCCACTGTGATAATCTTTTACGAAAATCTTGTGTTTACTTTTAATTAATCTAAGTATTGAAAGCAGCAATCAATGTAGGATTTGTGGCCATTCTTCTTCAAACCAGCACATTATTATATAAAAAATTATTTTATTACGCGCAAAATAGTGCACTTCTAAAAAAATAGGCGTTATTACGTCGGTATGAAGCTTTTTGTTTCTAAATAGTTATTTGCTGATGTTAGTCTTTTCATTATTGGATTTTAAATTCCTTAGTAAGTAGGTTTATGTAACATTCATTGTAACGTACGGAAGGTTTAAAAAAGAAAGATACATCGAAAATATAAATAAACGATATTACCAGATTATATGTATATGGAAAATAGACGACTGTAGCATGTTAATTGTCACCTGCACAAAACCTTGTTCGTCTCGTTCCCTGTCTCCCGTTGAGATTTTCTTGTTCCCCACCGCCGTGGCTATTACGTTCCCTCCCTCTTAGCTCTCCTGTCTCCTGGCCTGGTCGTAGCATTTCTTCCATCTCTGAAGGACTCATTCCATTGCGCCCTGAATGTCCAGTTCCTTTCTAGCCTGGCTGTGCCGTTTCTTTCAACTTTGTACGTCTCGTTCCCTCCCGTGTTTGCGGTTTCATTCCCTCCTTACCTTTGCATTTTTCTGCTTTTTGGAGTACTGACTCCCTTCCTTACTGTTTTTGTACAAAAATATATCAACTTTAAGTCAAAAATTAAATTTTTCGGATAATAAGCGAATAATAGTGTAATTTAGCTTATTTATCACATTCGTACTGATTTTTTAAAAAATGATTTCAAAAGATGCGGCCGGAAGGATCTGTTTTAACATAACCGCGCCGGCCAACGTGTTACAATAGAAAATATTTTATTCTTGAGAGAAACATGTTTTTAGAAATGCACTGTATTGTTCTTCGTTTACACTTATAATAATGATGGGCGTTTTGCCTATGATAGATGGAGATGCCTAATTTTTACATACACATAATATATATAATACAAACTGTTTGGTATCGACAAAATCACTGTAAATTTTAAATCACTTTGTACACATATTCAGTGCGACTATACTGAAAGCTGTTACTATTTGCTACCTATAAATTGATATTTAATAAAGGTTGTTAGTGCTTTCTTCTTCATTAAAAGAAGAAATTGATATACTTTGGGTCATAATCAGTCAACAAACAATAATGCCTCATTCTACTTTTTTTTGGGATATAATCATTGTTTTTGTCTTATTGTCGCTTAGATAAACTGAAAAAATAAGATCTATCACAATAACAAGTGGTACCACAATTATTTTTATATTCGCAACTGGGCGCGTTATATGAGTTCAACACCAAAAACCAGCCTTCTTCGATAAACTATCTATTTTATATTTATTGCTTAGATTATATCGATTAACACTCAGACACAACGGATTTGATGATGTCAAGATGATGCTGTGTTTCCGCCTTTTGGAAAGCTGATTTCTATGTCGCAAGTTTCCAAGCCAACATCGAGATCGACTTCCTCAGTAAGAGACACACTCAATTCGTTCTGTAATAAAGCAAAAACCTATTTACTGATGGAAATCATCACTACCATAAACACATGGGCTTAGCGCGCACAGCTGCCCTTCGTCATCGTGACAAAAAAAATTCTGGCACTGTCGCGTCACGTCTCCAAAGTAGAATGCGCTCATGGAGGTTGACAGTAACCAAACGTTTTTGAAATTTTGAGTGTTATTATATTAATATTATTTATCGAAATGAATTTGGAAGAAATGGCCTGTATCTGTGAACTCATAAAACGTAAAAAAAAATATCTTAAAAAGAATACGTACTGTGTGCACCCGCATTGATATAACAATCTGAAACATAGTTACACGTATTCGCACACAGCGCTCTAAGAAGACTCTGATGCCATATTCGCGTTTATATTGTCCGTAGTATACAGTTTAAACATATATACATATATATGCAATATATATGTGGTTGATGAAGCGAATTGGAAGCAGGAGCACTGTGAAGGTTACATTTTTTTATCGCGCGTCTATCTAAACTTAACGGCGCGATAACAGTTTTGTCAAGGGTTCGTTCGCGGGAAGTTATTAAGGGTGATCTTTCAAACTAAAATACTTTCAACTGTCAACCGATTTCAGTTAAATCGGAAGTCGAAGTCAACTTTATTTTAAATGGAATAGTGTTACAAAAATTACCAAAAACGAAAACTGCAATTGAAGTATTCATTATGAGACAAAAATTATAAACATAATAAAACAAAACACTTACTTCTTGTTTTAATCTTTCAATAAGTCGTTTTCTGTCCGCGCACAAACGTCCAGCTTCATCAGCTTGAAAAGCTGTTTTAAGTCCTGATATTTCCAAGAGGGCTAAATGAGCATCTTTTTCACTGATTGCTGCTTCAAGAGCTTCACGTCTAAAATATTTATTAATACTAATGCTTAATTAATTTGAGATTTTTATTATAATAGATACACCAGATACCCATTAAGAATAACAAGAGCAACAAAGGAAAGGTTTAAGCAAACAATTATGATACATATAGTTGTACCATTAAGATCCCCAAAACAAATGCTGGAACGAAACCCAGAAGAAGTTGCAAAATTTGGTAGTTTATTTCATTATACCTACCCAGAAAGTTTTAAAATCTTTTTTAATTCTGTTTATAAGATTGATAGACGTTAATCTTGCCAATAACCATAAAGTTCATTTTTTGGTGTGGCATCACACATTTTTTATTGATTTACCTATTTGCTTTTTAATTTTTAATACTATCACCAGCGAAAACTCAATCATGTGTAATTATTAATTATTACTTAAAATGAATAACCTACTTCATATGAGCGAGTTCTTGTAGGTGTCGTTTTCGTTCCGCAATAAGACAAGAAAATCGAGATTCTAAAAAATTCATTCTGGAAACGAAGGGTCGACAGCTGTGGCAACGCGTTGCTTGAGCTGCTTGTAACGATAACAGTCTCTGTTCCAGTTTGGAAACCTATTATTAAAAACCATTGTAGTCTGCAGAAATCATTAATTAAAATTGTACCTTTTCAAAAATTTGTTGTCGCCTAAGTTGTTCACGTTGAAGGATTAATTCTCTTTCGGTTGCAATTTCTATGCTTTCTCTTAGGGAATCTTCAAGTTCTGATATACGTTTCTGTTTTAAGAATGCTTCTTCTGAAAAGTGCTCACTATCTACATTTTCAAATTTATATTTGTGTTTTTTTTTTTGAAATTTTTCAATAGTTGCAGATTGTTCTTCATCCACATCACGAAGTCGATTATCAGCGTCGTCTTTTCGAAGTTCTAAAATTAGTTTTTCTTGTTGTTGCAAAACGGCTCGGAGGCGTTCGATTTCGTTTACTTCGTCTTTTGATAAACGTTTTTCGTCATGTTCGTCTTCTGTATTTGTGCATAAGTCATTGTCCGGATTTAGTAAGGGGATTTCCACCAAAATTTTGTTCTGTCGGAATTGTTCCTGCGGAGAATTTCGGCAAAAAACAAACAATAAGCGACTACATCACAACCAAAGCGAGCTTGATAATTCAAATAAGAATAAATCAGGACGAATGAGGCATGATTGTGGCCGAAAGTAGTTTTGGTTAAAATCAGTTAAAAGAAACTCTTTAAAAAGCCAGCAGGACCAGCCTACATGTGCATAAGCATATAAATATACGTACATGTCCAATAATAAGAGAGCAAAGATGTTAAAAAAAAATATGTTAGTGGAAATGTATCGTTTTGTTTAAATTTCATTAGTTTTACCTCCTCTTTTTGTTGTTGAGCGGCTTGCTGTTGTTGGGCCTTCAGCTTTGCTTGCGCGTTTCGAAGAGATCTATAAGACAAATTGTACTACTTAGTTAAACATAATCCCAGATACATATAGAGATTCGAAGAATTGAAAATGTAGACCCATGCACAGGGTAGATACTACTATATACGAATAATAAACTCTACATTCAATAATTGTATACAATTAAGACAAGCCTATAAGCAACTTACTGCTGCAATTCCATTATTTGTTTTTCTTTTACATTTTGTTCTTCTTGGCTCATTTGGACCAATTGCAGTAATCGCTCCATTTCTCCTGCCGAACGTTTGGATTCTTCTTCAGCCTTCTTAAGTTTTTCTTCAGCTTCAGCTAATTTCTTGTTGAGTTCTCCTGCTACGGCTGTATTTCCTCCAGTCTAAAACAAACAATTAAATTAATTATTCTTCTACAGTCAATTTATATATTTTTTAGAACCTTTTGCAAAGAAGCTTCTAAATGATCTATTTGCTCTTTTCGTTTCTTCAATTGTTTATCCAGCTCAGTTAGCTCTTTGTTCTTTTCATCAACAGCTCGCTGTTTGTTTTCTGTAACTCTTCTCATATCTTCCACTTGTTTTTTCTGCTCTTCAATTCTCTTTCTTTGTTCCTCCATCTGCCTTCTTTGTTCGTCCAACTGTTTCCGTTCCGCTGATAGATCCTCTGTTGGTCTTTGAGATGGTATACTCTGAAGCTTTTTAGTAGCCTCGTGAAGATCAAGCTGAGAATTATTGTACAGATAATAGTTTTTTGCATGAAACTCAATTTTAACTGTTACCAATAAATAAGTAAAATTAAAAATAAAACGGAATAAGTGGTGAGGACAGGTATAAATAAAAAAAGTAAAATAAAACAACACATTGTTTTATTAACCAAAAAAATAACAAAATAATGGAAATAAATTAGACATTAGGGAAGACTTCAAAAAGTGATTACCTATACGAACAAACTTGCAGGTAAATAAAATCTTATCCTTTCTTTCTCACCTGCTTCTGTTCCAGCTCTTGAACAAGCATCTCCAACTGTGACTGAAGTCTTTCTTTCTCTGTGGCACTGTTCCGTAAATCAGTTTGATATTTTTCTAGATCTCTTCTTAATCGATTCATTTCCTTTTCGTCCTCAGATGGAGGACGTATTCCAGCAGCTTTTTGATATTGCGCCATCTGTTGTAGTTGTTGCTGCATTTGTTTTTCCATAGCTTGTATACGCTTCTGTAAATCTTGGGCAGTTTTTTCAGCTTGATCAGCTCTTGCAGTTTCTTGTTCCACAACTTTTCTCCATTGTTCTAATTCTGAGTCACCTCGTGCTCCTGTCTCTTGCAGTCTCATCTCAGCCTTTTCAGCTCTTTGTCTGTGTGAGTCTCTCTCTTTTTGGAGAGCTACAAGTTGTTGCTGAAGTTTTGCTATCTCTTTATCTCGATTATCTAATATCTCCTTCGTTCCACGTTCTACATCCTGCGTAACTTTTTTCTGTTCAGCTTTAAGCCTATTTACTTCTGCCTTACATCTCTCACGTTCTTCTTCACTTTGATTTAGTTCTTGTTGGAAATTCATAAGCATATCTTGAGACTTTTCTAGTTGTGCGACGAGCTGATCTCTTTCCATTGTTAGTTGTTTTAAGTCGGCTTCGTATTTTATAATTTGTTTATCGATAGATTCTCCTTGACGTCCTTGTTTGTCTAAAAGCGCTGCCATCTTTTCTCTTTCTCTAGATGCTTGTGCTAATTCTTGTTGAAGTTTAACTATAGTTTCCTGCGTTCTATGATCCAAAGTCCTTCTACTATCTATGCCAGTGCGGAGTTGTTGTAGTTCCGCCCGTAAGACATCTCTTTCTTGTTCTACTGTTTTCCATTCCATTTTTTCTCTTTCCATTCGTTCGTGCATTTTAGCTAGTTCGTTTGCCATTCGTTCGAATTCAATATTAGTAGTTTCGTTGGTTTCTAATGCTTTTGTCAGATGTATTTGTGCTTTCTCCAGTTCTTTCGCTAATCTTCCTGCTTCCATTTCAGTAGCGTCCCGCTGTTGGACTACTTTCTCGTATTTTTCTTTAAGTCTTTCGATTTCGATACGTTCGTCTGATTTGACTTTATCTGCCGCAAGAGTTTGACGTCTATCGGCTTGGGCAAGATCCGTTTTAAGTTTTTCATTTTCTTTTTCGAGCTTATCGTTTTGAATTTTAAGTTTTTCTAAACGATCTTTGAGTTTTTCATATTCAATTAGTGTTCTTTCCATTTCCAGTCTCTGCTTCTCTTGGTTAGCAGTAACTTTATTCACCTCTGCTCTTGCCATATCAAGCTGTATTGTAAGTTCATGTAATTTTGTTTCGAGATGCTGATTAGTAGTAAGATATCGTTGTAATTCCTCTTTAAGGCGTTCAATCTCACCACTCTTTTCTCTCTCTTGTTCATATTGATATTTTCCTCTAGTAGCTTCTGTAAGGGCTATATCTTTCCTTGTACGGTCCAATTCTGTAAGAGTTTTGTCTAGTCTTTCCCTCAATCGTTCAACTTCTAATTTCAGCCTTTCGTTCTCTTCTTTGGTTCTGTCTTCGGTTTCGTACTTAGAATAACGATTTCGAGTTGGTTCACGTAAGGCATCGTACTCCGCAACAATTTTGCGAAACTCAATTTGTAATTTGTCGTGCTTTTCATGAGATTTTTCAACTTCTACTTGTAGCCGAGCAATTTCTTCTTGGTCTTTTTCGTGAGCGCTTTGTGCTTTAGTTGCTTGACTATGGGCTCTCTCAAGTTCGTATTGAAGGCGTTCTAAATCGGAATGTATTTTGTCTTTTTCGTTTTGGACGCGTCTTATTTCCATTTGTGCTTTTTCATAACGCTCTCTTGTCATTTCCATTTCTAAATTTAAGCGATCCGCTTCTTCTTTATATTTTTCTTCCGTTTCTTTTGTTCTACTTAATTGCATGGATGCTCGATCGTACATTTCTTTGACGTGCTGTAATTCTTCTTGCATTTTACGTTGATCGTCGCGAGATTTGGCAATAACAAGCTGTTGCTTTTCTACTTCCAACTCTAAACGGTCTTTATCAGCTTGGAGAACATCCAACTTATTTTGGATACGATAAATTTCACTCTGGGACCTAAAAACAAAAGCCATGATTAGAACAGTATTTTTTAATTTATTATGTGCTGATTTACCTGTCGTATTTTTCAATAATTTTTTCTATTTCTTTATTGACATTTTCACGTTCGTCTATTGCTTTTTGGGATGTATATATTGTTTTTTCTAATTTGTCTTTGAGCATATCAATTTCCGATAAAGCGTCTTCTTTTTCTAATTGTAGTTTTTGATTCATAACATGTGCCTTTTCCCATCTTTCTTTTAAAACATCAAGGTCTCTTTCCAGTTCTGTCTTTTCTCTTTGTGCTTTTGCAACTTGGCCGATTTGAATTTCTATTCGATCTTTCAACTTATTGCATTCATCTTCTAATGTATCCTTTTCTTTCTGTAAACGAGTTACGTTGATCTGTAAAATAAATTGGGTTATTAGAAATATGTGAGTTATTAATATAAGAACCGCAACTACCTGGGTTTTTTCGTATTTATCCCTTACACGATCCAAGTCCAGCTGCAGAGAATCTCGTTCTTTTTGAATACGCGAAACTTGTGCTAAAGCCTTATCAAGCTGGGTTTGACAGTTGTCATAGTCATAAGTTACCTTTTCTTTTTCCATTTGAAGCTGCATATACAATAAAATTATAATATTGTATAAAGATTAACAAATATAATACTGGATTTAAAAAGATAACATTATAAAAATATCGATAAACATAAGGTTTGTATTTTGTTTCATAATGTACATCACAATAGACCAGGAATAGAAAAAAAAAAACTATGAGTGGTAGTTAATTTAGTTAGATTTTAAAAACATGTATTTAAGTTTCCTGGATACATCCATTTCGAAACTATTTGTGGAACAGTTAATAAATTAAGTTAGTTAACTAATGAAGTAATAAGTAGTTCTTGTTTAAAAAATCATCATTTTAGCTATGTCCTTAATCAAACTTAATCAAAATAGAAATTGAATGAATGAACTTAAGAGCACATAACTGTTAAGGACTTACCCTTCGTATTTCTCCAGTTGCTTTATCAAGTTTTTCTTGTAATTTGTCCGCTTCTGTTTGTGTTTTATCCAAAGCATTCTGTAATTTGTCTTGTTGAAGTTGCGTCTTTCCTAGATTTGCTTGAGAGCGTTCTAATTCTTCTCTCAATTTTTCTAATTCGGCTGCAGCTCGTTCCTTGTCTGCATGTAATCTAGCTGTTGAAGCGTGTGCTCTTTCTAATTCTTCCCTGATATTGTCCTGTTCCTGATGTGAATTCTCTAATCGTGCCTTCAAACGATACACTTCTCCCTGAGACTTCTCTAATTTATCTTGTAGAGCACTGGCCTCCGATCGTGCTCTTTCATTATCTGCTTGGGTGACCCGAAGTTCTGCTTGGCAACGACGCAAATCGGAAGCCGTCTTATCTGATTCAATTTTGTCTAAGTCGTGCATGCTTCCTATGTTACGACCGTATGTTCTCGTAGAGCGATCTGCATCTTGTTTCAGTCTTTCGTTTTCGAGTTCCAAACGTGCTATTCTTTGCTTCGCCTGCTCCCAATCGGCACCGCTACGCCCCACTTCTATAGTGGCTTTATCAAGTTCGGCCTTTGACTTTCCTAACTCTGATTGAGAGCTTTCCAACTTGGCCTCCAGCCTGTCACGGTCCGCATTAGCACGATCGAGTCTGACGGTCAATTTTTCTACTTCACTTTCTAAGGAGTGTATTTTCATTTTGTATTCGGCAATTTCTCGTTCGTGCAGTTCTCTTTCTTCATGTTTTTCCTGTTCAGCACGGTCTCGTTGTTCACGGAGCTGTTGCATTTGTTTTTCTTTATCACCAATTGCTTCTTCAAGCGAGGACAATGTTCCTTCCGAAGAACAGTGATGAGCTTGCATGGCTTGCAATCGTGCTCTTGCCATATCTACTTGGTTGTCTTTTTCTTTTAGAAGGTCTTCTAGATTTTCAATCTAAGACAATTCGCTTTTTAAATGATAAAACACTTGCGCACTAAACTAACGAAATATCTAATAGAATAAGTCATTCTAAACGCAAAACTTAAAATCAATTAAAATTCAGAATTTTTATTAATTTATATAAACATTGAAATATTTTGAAGACTGTTTTGGCAGTCTTTTGTATTTTTGACTATTAGTACATTCATTATGGTAGTTTATGTTAGATTGTCAAGAAGAAATTCCCAAAAGAATCACTTATTTCGTCACAGTGTGATAGGAACAACAAAAGTTTAGTCTAACCATACATTACGATTTCTTGGATCAGTTAAGAATTCCAACTAAATAACGGTGTATTTGTACCATAATAATACGTCTATCAATAAGGATCCATTAAGTTTAACACTATTAGCTACAAATTAGACTCGCCACCAACATGGTTCTTTCCGACACTGGATTTTCTTAAACTAAAGGAACTTGTTGGTGGTGAACCTAATTTATAGCTAATTTACGCGTATAGCGTTAAACTCACTCTTTAAAGTATAAAGGTGACCTTTTTTGTCTCGGAGAAGACTTTGTTTGGTTGTTATTTTTTCGGAGCGACATACGACGCGCCGCCTAGAACTAATGAGCTCGAAATCGCTATCCGTGTCTGGCCGCTTTGGCAGAATGCTAAGTATTTATGAAATAATAAATATCAATGTTTGACGAAAGGTGGCGTTGCTAAGGGAAGCTGAAATTACCAACAGGTAAGCGGGAGAGCAGCAGCTTAAGGTGTCGTGGAGGTGTAGGCGGTCGGCACTTGTATCCGAGGCGTGTTCAGCGAGGACAGAGGCGCTAGTTCCGGGGTGCTGGTCTATCATAGTGTCCGAAGCTAGTCTTTCTGGTCGCGTATGTCTATCATAGTATCCGAGGCTAGTCTTTCTGAGATAATCCGCAAGCGATGGGTAAAGGCCAGGACCTCAGTAGAGGTTCACGAAGGTGGCCTCGACTGTCACTGAACAACGGTGGCTGAGGTAGCTCAGTCGACATGAGTGATGAGGAAGAGAGTCCCTCCGCCGACAAAACGGACAGGCAGCCGTTTGAGGTGTCGTGGAGGATTTCGCGGCCGGGTCTAGTATCTGAGGTGAGTCACAGTCCCACTTTAAGTCCCACTTTAAGTGAGTAAAGGCCGGGGCCTCAATAGAGAGGTATAAATTGGCCTCGACCGTCCTTCATCAAAGGTTGATAAGGTAGATTAGCCGATATGAGTGCCGGTGGCTGACCAGTGCTCAAGGGTGCAAGTAACCTTAACTGGGAGGAGTTGCAGTTGCTCGGAAAACCAACCATTGATGTGAATTAGCAGTACGGGAGGTCCGGGGAAGCCCCAGACAGGGAAGTAGATGTACCTGCCTACCCGGTTGATTGAGGTTGGACTCGTAGTGGCAGAGGTTGACACTGTGTGATAGGGGAGAGGCAAGATTGTCTCGTCGGTGGAGCGGCGTATCCGCTCGGGTGCCGAGGCTGCTAACACTAGTAGGGATTAAATTGGTCTCGCCCGCACCAGTGGTAACCATTCAGGAGGAACTGGTAGTGGTTGATTTCTCATCCACGCGCTGTTTAGGCGTATCCCAATTTCCGCGCCCTTTGGGGCCGTGGTGAGTAAGCCGAAGGACTTAAACAAAAACACCGTTTCGGGATGACTTAACGGCAAGGCGATTACCAAGGTATAGAAAATAAAGCAGGGAATCTCGCAGGTGGTGATTTTGATGTTTTTTCTTCGTGTCCGTCATGTGTATGGAATGGCCTCCAGGGCCAACTTCACTAATTTACTGAAAAAATGTATAAACTCGACCGATTAGAAATTTCGTGTTTGGCAAGAAAATTGTCTTTTTTCCGGTTACAAAAGGATTATTTAAATATACCAGCGCGGAAACCATCCTTATATCCGCCCGGTGCGAGCTTCTATAAATGCATCCCAATGAACACCTATGGTCTGCACCCTGTACCTGGGCACCGCTGGCACGGTCCTACCCACGGCACTGAATACAACAGAATAGAATAATTGTTATTTAGGAACGTTGGCTTCTAGCTTCGGAATCCACAAACTACGTTTGCTGCGGTTGCCTATGAAACGTCTGAACTTAACAGTTTATATTGACCAGGGCTAATGAGCCCACAGTTGTCCTGATGTCTATAAGGTTGTGTAGGAAAGTAAGATACTTGCCCAAAGGGCTCACTTGGTTATGGGTTATTTCATGGTACCTTCAATTCTGTCCTACGCGTTTTATCATTCTTAATTGTAGTTAGCGTAACAGTACATTTATCCGGTATGTCTTAGTCAAACTGCACGAACTGTGCTACGAGTTACCAGGTCGGACGGGTACAATGGATGCAGCAGCAATTCGTGGTACAGTTTACGCAGATTGGTTAGGATATTTCCGGATAAATATGCTTTTGCGATACCTCAACGGTAGAAGTGACTGCCAAAAGTGAATCAGTCTTAAATTGAGTATGGTGGTTTTTGGTAGATGGCAGTATACGATGGTAATGTTAGTTTCCCTCAACAACACCATTTATTGTTAAACATGGGTATACTATAAAATCAACTGAAGAAAATCTTATGTGTTGCCAAAACATTTAATTTTTTTTTAGATAATAAGTTTTTCTCCACAAACAACTCAATCGATAGTAAAGTTGACGACATTGTATGCTTTATTTACAAAAATAAAGACGATGACACTTAATAGTTAATGAAATAAGGTTATTCATCATATTAGAATCGTTATTGTCGGCCGCATTGAATAATATTGATTAAAGGGTTATTGAGTTATGGACTGCATAATATTCAGAGGGATGTTAATATCAAATATTGCCTGAAGAAGCTGAAAAATATTAGTGAAACGTTCCAAAATTTGTACTATTAGCCTTTTGTTCAATGTTATTCGTTAAATAAAACGAAGTTTGGCCTATACATTTCTAGTTATGGTTTTCTTTGTTAATACTTCTACATTACGAGACCGAAATATTGTATTTTCACGTTGGAATTTGACATATGCATACTGTTAACACAAAAATAACCACCTAACATTAAATATTACTATTACTGGAAAAAAATCCGAATTAAAATTCTATAGAAGTGAGTGACTCTTGCGTAATAATGAACCGTTCAGGATGAAAAACGGACATACATATACTGAAATTTAATTACCTTTCTTTGTAAAACGTTGATTTTACGATCCTTGATGTCCATGTGTTCTCTGAGTTCAGCTAGTTCGGCAGCAGCTCTCTGCCTCTCTTGTTGTGCTTGTTGAGTCTTTTTTTCGATCAGTCGGTTTTTTTCCTCGAGTCGCTGACGCAACTCTTCGACATCGCCTTGCAACATATTATAGTGTTCTTCTTTAGCACATAGGGACTCTTTAAGGACGGCGATGTGCCGCTGGTAGTCCTGGTGTTGCTCCTCGAGCGTTTTCATTTTGGCGCTCATGGCTAGGATCTCTTGATCCCTCCGTTGGATCTCCATACGGAACTCGTCCAGCTGCACACAGAGCATTGTACGCATGCACTACATCATGCGGGAACATGCCGATTGTGCCATTTAATTGACAGCGAGGTGGTAAAACGGTCATAGGCAACAAAGCGGGCCGGAGGACAAGTAGTAGTAGTAGTAGTAGTTAATTAGTAGTAGTAGTAGTAAGAGAGTCTGTACATCTAGTTACAACAGTCATCGAACGGAGGAAGGGACGAGATTGTATTGGCGTTGTACTTTCCCGTCCCGACGAGCACATTGTTCAACAGGAAACTTACTTGCTTACGCGGATGAACAACATGGTCGACAATGGCAGTGGTTGTGGCAGTGGCAATGGCAGTGGTGGTGATGGTGGTAGTAGTAATGGGGGGTACGAGGTAGAACTCATGGGGCAGCGGCTGTAACGGCAATAGGGAACGCTGCTGCTGCTGCTGCGGCTGCTGCTGGGGCGGTGGCATTGGAGGCGGTAGTAATGCCGGAAACAACGGCAAAATTGGCGATCCTCCGCCTAATCGCCGGACCTCGCGCTCCAGCAAGTCTATAGTGCGCTCGAGGGTCGCGATTCGAGCATTTTTCGTGTCCAGAAGAAGGTCGATTGTGCTGCTGGAGGGCGAGGGCATCAGCTCCAACTGCTTCTGCAGCGAACGCAACGTCTCGTTGGCCGCACGCAACTCCTGCACAGAGGAGGAAGCGACACGTCACGTGGGGGCCACTATCCGACAGCCTACTGATATCATATAGGATGGCAGGTTTTATATACAGCACCCAGACTGCGCACCGTGGAACAACCAAAATCCAAAAGTACTCCACTTTTTTGCTTTGGTACACTTTTTCGCAGCAGAAACTCCAAAATGCCCATTTCATCGAATCTAATTTAAAACAACTGACAACTGAAAATACCTATTCTGTTCATACACAACATTTTGTATTTTAGAAGAAAAACAGAACAGTTTTAGTGTAAGGCTCATTCAAAGGAAATAGAATAGGTACTCAGTTTGTTGATTTGATTAATATTAATAAAGCAAAATCTGCAGCTCGAAAAGAATATGTAAAATTGATTTTCAAAATCGAATCAATTAAAATTAACTGATATTAACTTAGTAGATATATACAATATATTTATTGTTCTTCGATCGTAATATCTGTAAAAGTATCTAAAAAAATTCTGTTTAGTTAATGCGTCTGTTCCTGTTATTTTCTCACGTTTGCAATTAATAATTTAAGGTAAGTGGAGTAGATTAAAGAAATCATTAAAAGTTTTTGGGGTATCATTCAAGGTACAAATACTGATTATGGATAGTAGATCAAACTATAAATCGTAGAAATTGTAGAATTAGGATTAATTTA
Source organism: Agrilus cyanescens (assembly GCA_947389935.1). Classification (NCBI taxonomy): domain Eukaryota; kingdom Metazoa; phylum Arthropoda; class Insecta; order Coleoptera; family Buprestidae; genus Agrilus; species Agrilus cyanescens. The sequence continues at coordinate 11,703,110 of OX376706.1, forward strand.
TGTAACTTTGTCTTGTTGGTTACGGTACCTAAGTCTTTAAATTGTTCTTCATGTTATTGTTTTTTAAACTAAAATGGAAATCAAAAAAAGAAACATGGTCTATTTTATTATTTTATTTGATTCAAGTGATTTATGGAATAATAAACAAGACAATTATTTTGACATCACAAGTTTTAAGAATAGGGATAATCGGCGTAGTAATCAACAAGAAGAACCCTTGAATGGAAATTAGTATAGATTTGTAGTATATAAAATAGTAGGAAGAACAGAATAATTACTTTCTGGAGAGGTCTGATTCAGGAAATTAAGAGTAGAAGTAACCATTAAACGACAGATAGAAAGTTTCTAGAAGAGCTCATTACAATTTTCTACTTGGAGACAAATTTTAAATATTTTAATCCTTGATGTTGCAAATTAGGGGACTTGCCTTCTTGGTCTTGAAAACTTTAAAGATTGATGATTGATTGATTGTGTCAGTTGCAGTATTCCACGTAGCAGAAGATTCCCAACAACTTTAATTTTTCTGTCCCTTTTAGATTTCTTTTTAGTTGTCCACGATGCACAACTAGGTTATCCTTGCAATCCACAATGCATAAATTAAAATAGTCCGCTACTGCCAAGTGGTAACGAAGTCGTTCCATCGCCAAATTTGTTTGTTCATTCAAAAGGCAAAAAAGTTATTGCAATGCTTTCTCGTCAGTTGAATTATGGCTCATCGAGGAATTTCAAATTTTAGGAAGCAACAATGGTATAAGTACACATTAAAAGGACAGATTTTTCTTTTAAAATACTATACTTGTTATGCATCGGGTGGATTGTGTATATTAGACCCTCCGCTTGCTCTAAGGGTTGTCTAAATGGCCGTTTTACCACCAACATTCACACAGACAAAACAATAGGTGACATTCCATGCTACAGAGATTTAATTCGTCGAGCACGTTATGTTCAAATTGACTCACTCACTACATCGATATTATTGTTATAATCAACAAATTTTTGATTCATAAGCATCATTCATTCAATAGATACATCTCTACATGGAAGGTACTTAATAAAATCGTGCGATTTGTCAGATTCAGAATTGCCTGTTTCTAAAATTGTATTTTGTTAAGGATAGTTCCTCGATACTTTAAGCAGGTGGTTTACATAAATCAATCCATCCTAGGATTGTCCTTTTTTATCATAGGAGAATGGACAGGAAACGTTATTAATGTTTGGTTTCTTTAAAATGCGTTCCTTTTTTAAATCAGTATAATATGTAAAAGGCAAGTGTGTTTACGTAAAGTCAGGGTTTTCCTCCATGACTACCAACTACCATCCTCTCCCCGATGTAGTGGTAGATAGCCCTTGGTCTCCTGCAGTAAGTAGGTGGCAAAAATATGTGATGGAATACATCTATCTCTGTCTGACACATTGTTTTTTCTACAAATCGAGTCGAAAATTATTTCAGAGACTTTTAGCGAAAAGGAGGTTCTAGAATCTTCAAAATTTTTTAAGGATGCTCTAAAATGTTCCAGAATATTCCAAAAATGTTTGATAATGTTTTGAATCAGCACGGGATGATTTTCTATACTCTATATACACAAATTTAATGGTAAATAGATCTCTACATATCTGATTGTGAGATAGGAATCTGTAAACTCCTCATACCATTAAATGCTTGATGTATTCTAAGTCGGGTAACGCCACTTTTTGTAGCTTGTTTTTTATAATACTTTATATCGAGTAAAATTGGATTAAATACTGCAACCGCAGTTTATTATTTAAAAATGACTTTCATTAATTAATCTTCTTGTCTATTTCCAGATTGTGCACGATTATCCAATTAGTGCAGAAATGAACAAATGAGAATCCGAATTTTTTGGTAGCAACAAAAGAGCTTCTCACGTTGCTTTGCATTACAATTTGGGCAAATAACGAAATTGTAGAAAATGGTTAATTTTATTATTCCTTGGTTCAATTTTACACACTAAAACAATTCTATGTTGCTTGTTCTGATTCCAACATTAAAATAATAGACTCAAAATGCAAGTAAAAAACACTAATTTGAAAATTTTCTATAATATTTTTAAAGGTTTTCTGGATACCCATAGTCTTAACATTTCAGTTCATGCCTTTTCTGCTTACTTACAAATTAATTCGTGTTTAGATCCGTGACACAAAAATGTTAAGCATTAATTCATAGGGACAATAAATAATAAAAAAAGGTTTTATAATGAAAGATGTTTGGATTTCGTATTATCGTTTTCATCTCTTTGTCTTCCTCAGTAAGTAATTTAATAAAAGTATTACATTCAGCTCTAATCCCGAACTGGTCGACCATGTATTGGACTAAGTTTTTATTTTTGTTTTTATCAAAAGAATCTAAGGTAGAAATATCAATTTTTCGTTCTTTTAGTGTTATGTATAGTTTACTTTCAAGTGTTAAAAAGAAGAACTAATTTCTTTTGGACCATGCAACCACGCTATTCAGTAAACGACTAACCCAGACCTTTTCTACAACGTGAGTAACAAAAATGAAATGAATTTGAGCTATAATAAATTTACGAAAGGCCCAAAGACATTCAAGCATCCATTTTCTGAAAAACCTATGTAGGTACATATCGAACAAACTAAATAAATAATAATTTAATGTTCATACGTCGAATTAAAATAAATTTATGAATAAGGAATTTCTGAATCGGACAAAAGACGCGATTTTTCTATGAATGACAACTAAAAGTAAGCACCTGTTTTTGGGCCATCGCTTGCATTTGCTGGAACATTTGTCGCTCTTCTTCTTTACCTGGAACAGAGCCAACACCCCGGGTATTAGTACCCCAACTCCGCTAAAGATTAGATTTTAGTACAACAATTGCTGTCTACAGATCTACGACGAAAACCAAGAAGTAACAGTATATAATCAAATAGTCTTGGGTTTATTATTATACTTTTAATAAATACCTTGAAGCTTCATATCCATTCCCGATCTGTAAAATACTTTCTGGTTCTCAACCATACACTCCTCTTTACTGTTATGAAAATTTTCTTCCAATATTAATATACATTTATAATTAGTATGTACAAAAACTTATTATTGGATCAAATAGGTTACCGTTGTTAAGTTTTAAAAATTTAAGTGGCTGCCATTTGGGAAGAAAAAGAAGTTAAAAAAAGATCTCTGCTCTTTTGTGTTTATTATTAAAATATTTTGGTCTAGGACATTCATTTAGTGTCCTTGGATTCTTGGAGTTTTTAATAAATAATTATTTCATTGTAAATATGTTAATCTTAATGATTTATCGAGTTTTAAAGCACTGAAAATACATCTGCCCAGCAAAATTTCTGGTGCAGTTTTAAAATGTTCAATGCCTGCACTCTGGGTCACCCGACACACACATTCAAACGGTAATCTAGTTCATTCTATAAATCTGCTATCTCTAGTTATTTCGGTTTTCAATTATTGTAATATTGTTTACTACCCCTGTTTAGATCAACTTACAAAAAATCGTTTATCGGTTGTACATAACAATTGGAAAAGATTTATTTTTAGAAAAAAGAAATTCGACCATGTCTCTCATCTATATCCGCTTATTAAGTGGATGAAATTGCCTAATCTGGTTAAATATAACTACCTTGTTTTCATTCATAAATTAATTCTTTCTAACAACCTGTTATATTTAAGGGAAAAGTTAATTTTTAGACATAACTTTCACGATAGAAATATTCGTTGCAACTTTATCCTGTCAATGCCACGCCATTCCTCCTCGTTGTTTAGTAGATGTTTTTCGTATAACGCGTGTGTAATGTACAATGATATCATTAATACCTCCAATTGTAACTTGTCAACATTTTCGCTCCATCTTTTTAAAAAATATATAAAAAATTTATTGATAAATATTTAATCTTTTATTTGTTTAATTATTTTTTTTATTTGTTTCGATGATGGTTAAGTGTAAGAGTAGCTATTTATGCATCATAATAAAGTCTTTTTATTATTATTATTATTATTATTATTATTATGTTTCCATTAAAGACAGTTACAAAAGCTGTAATGCGTTCCTGTTGTTCTAACTTGGAGCGTGGTTAGTTTTACGGGCACAAACTTTGATCTGAAGACAACCCCATAAAATAATAGTCATTGTTATTTCGTTGGGTATAATGAACTGGTTTAGATGATGCTCCTTTATCTCTCCACATGCCTTCAGGTCGCACGCCATGGACGGAAGTGGATTACCGTTAGGATGTGTGATGGGTGTCCTAAGGCGCCCACGTTGAACATTCGTGGGTTGAACCAGAAACTCAAATTAACTATATTACATTATTATAATAAGAGCTAAGTGTTATTTAAGATATGTGACATACATCATTTATTGTATATTATTAATATTCAATAATTTTTGAATTTTTTTCGTGTTTAAATTGGAACTTTAAAACAAGGTCTACAATCTGTCTATACAGTTCTGATTCGGAATATTAAATCATTACGCTATAAATAATTCAATAGGATTCAAACTAACAAATACTTAATATATATATATGTTTTCAGTATTTTTTTTTAATTAAGTAGACAAAGTTTTCAACTATTTACAAAGCTTTTAAAAGTTTGGACTGCAGTGACATTGAAGATCAATAACTGTTATATTTCGTCTTTTCAAATATCTCAGATTACAATAAATTTAGGAAACCAATCTATCAAGTAAAGTAAAATTAAACTTTTGGATCAATAGAAGCGATGACATAAACTAAATGATTATCATTTAATTCAGGATTATTTTTACCATCTTTTTATCATACGAAATATACAACTTCTAATTTAATGAATGGATGAATATTAGTCTGAATTGAAATATTATCATTAACGTATATATTTAAATTCACGTATAATTGTAAGTAATATCTACAGCTTAGGGTTAAGTGTGATAATTGGGAAACGTCAGCTGTGAACTAAATCAATAAGAAACCTTTAGCTTAGAATTAGATTTTTTGTTTAAACAAAGCTGGTATGGTACCTGTTCAAATTAGTGTTTGCCATTTCTCACAAACAATCACTACAACAAATTAGATAAATTATTAGCCCAAACGAATATGATTATATCTGGAAAAATTCTCTTATTGTGTAACTGAGAAACGTAATATAAAACCAAATTAAAATGTTTTCCAGTAGTCAGAAAGTGACTATTTATGAGACAAACGTAGAAACGTTTTACTTAGATTGATTGTCCAAGCGTTTAGAATACTCTTATGGGAAACTGAGTTCAAATGCTATGTACGTGTAATAAGTGAAAATCAGTTCTCATGCAGTTCTTTTCAGACACGCAAAGTGATGTACGTGCCACCCATGAGGATAAAGGCCCAAATAAAGGCTTCCTTCCAATTTGATCCAACAATAGCTTGTTAGTACGAGAGAGACAGACTACTGTAGTAACTATGTAAGACTCTTAGGTAATTACTTTGTTTACGGCGCCGCTGGTGAGTAGCATTATTAACAATAACGTAAAACGTGAGTGAGTGACTTAGTGAGTGAGTGACTCAGTTAGTGAGCGAGATCAGGCACAAGCGGAACATGGTGAGGAAAAAAAAAAAGTGGAGGGTAACGAACAACAGCTAACGCCACTTACCCATGCCTTTGTTTTGCAACATCTCCAGAAGCTTTTTGATGCTCTCATCCCGTGCTTGCAGCGTCTGTTTCTGTGTTTCGATTCGGAGCTCCAATTCCTGACGCACCACCGAGAAAAGAAAAGAGACAATGTAATTGTAAACATGGAGTGCTTTGGTGGGAAAATAAAAAAAATATCAACTAGAGTAAAAGAGGATTTGAAATGTCATCACCTTCCATTAAATATTTTAATATATCGAAACTACCAAATGCGGTTCGCGATTGGGATTAACAGACTGCCACATATAGCAAACACCATCTGAGGAAATTTGCAACAAAATCACGCTTTGTTCTAATTTTAAAAAAAAAAGTATTCTTTATTGAAGAAGAATAACAATTCTTTACCCCAAAAACATTTTTTTTGCTTTAATCTAATCCAAATTTTTCCTTACATCTTAGTCCATACTAATATAGTATAAATGTGTATACTTTTCTGTCTTGTACGTTTTCGCGCATAAACCGCCACATCAATTTTTATGAAATTTGACACAGAGGTAGTTCGATATCAGAGGACAGGCATTGGCAGACATACACTGCGTTTTTTTTTAAATGTATCCCTAAAAGGGTGAAAAGGACAATCAAGCTTTGCAGTAGAAATGTTAAATCATTGAACTTATTACGCTTAAATATGGTACAGATATAGTGTGTCTACAGGGAGAAGCTACTCTCCTTTTACACGTAACCCTTGGAGGGGTGAAAAAGGAACTCAGTCTTTATACGGAAACTGTCAAACCGAATCGATTCGCTATGACGAAATTTGGTACAGAGTACTCGAAGACACACGCAGACACTCCTTCTCTTGGTGATTGATTGTACGCTTTAACTTCCACCCCGTTTCGATTAAAATTTTGCTATATTCGCATCTTCGTCATCTTGATCAACAATGTATATGTTGGTCGGGGAAACTTCCCGTTTACATAGTTTCTTCGATTTGAATGTTCAAATTCGTAACAGCAAATAAACTTGAAAATGAAGTATTGAGCAGAAGAGAGGGGGTGAGGTGACACTGAGGGTATAATAGGGTGACTTTGGGGTTGTATATGGTGCTAGGGGTAGAGCATATGTTAGGAACGGGATAAATATTGGGGGCTGAGGATGGATATGCTCGGAGATAGTTCAGAGGTGGGATTGATGTAGAAGGTTTCTCCGTGAGTGAGGGTGGCAGTAGGGTGAGGGGAAGACTCCGTGACTTAGTTAAACCCATCTCTAGAGGGGAAGACTCCGTGACTTAGTTAAACCCATCTCTAGAGGGGAAGACTCCGTGACTTAGTTAAACCCGTCTCTACCCCAAACTCCATCACACTCTCCATTTTCAATTTTCAGTAAGGGAAAGTGAGGGTAAGGTTACGGTTAGTTGTTCACCCTACACTAACCCTAATTATGGCGTCATTAAACATTATCGATATTTTCGAACATTGGGAATTTTTAGCAGGGGATGGGGGCTGTAAAGTTAGGGTATGTTATATTAGCTTTTCACACTTCAACGAGGGTTGGTGTAGAGTAGAGGAAGGAGGTGGAGGTGTTGTTGGGGAATATGGTGTATCCGGAGATAGTGTCAGAGGTGGAGAAGGTTGTAAAGTGAGGTAGTCTAGAAGTGGCACCAGGGTTTGTTGGGGTAGGGGTGTAACTGGAGGTGGGGGGTGGCGTTAGGAGTGAATGTGGCGTCCACTCGCAATCGTTGGGTTAGGCTAGGGTAAATTGATAAAGGCTTTCGCGGCCAGTTGATGAACTGGTGTTGTCCTTCGGATGTAAAGGCCGTCGTCGGTTGGAATTGCTTCCTGACGTTTCGATAGGACGAGTGGCGAGCTTCTTCTCTATTCAGTGCGTGTTCGGCTACTGCCTATTTTTCAGTCTGTCCTAGCCGGCAGTTTGCTTTATGTTCTTTGAGTTTCGTCCCTATAGATCTTTTAGTGGTTCCTATGTATACGTTGCCACAGGAACAAGGTATGCGGTAAACTCTTGCAGTTGAAAATGAGTCCTCCTGTCCTTCGCTGATCTGATGGTTTGTTGGATGTTTCTTGTTGGCTTGAAAATGGTTCTTATATCATGCTTCTTCAGAATTCTGCCGATTCTGTCCGTGACTCTCGAAACATATGGGAGATAAGCTTGAGTGGTGGTGCGTTGTAATTCGGTTCTCGCGGATCTTGATGTACGTAAGCCCATTGATCTCTTGACCTCCCTTTAGTTGTAACTATTTGCTTCAAAGGTCGTCTTCAGGTGTTCAAGTTCCGCCTGCAGGTTCTATGGCTCACAAATCACAGAAGCTCGCCACTCGTGCTAGAGAAACGTCAGGAAGCAATTCCAACCGACGACGGCCTCTACACCCGAAGAAGGACAACACCAGTAGGCTAGGGTAATTTAAGCCTCGCCACAAATAATGTCAAAAATAAGAAATTATTATTGATTTAAAACTTTTCTATGTTTGATATAAGTACGCACCTATCTCATAAACAAGAATTAAAAAATTCTTAAAATTCTAATCTTGCTTCAAGAACACTTTCTTTTCAGTGCGTAAATGTATTACGGCATGCGTGTCTACCAAATAAGGTATCCAGGATATTCTTAAATGTTAGAGCTCTCCATGGAAATCATTAAATTTACATTTAACAGCAAAATGCCACAGGTGGCGTTCATTTGCCAGTGTGGGATGATTTATAAATATTTCGATTTTAATAAATGTAGGTCGTAGAATAAGTGTTAGGGGTCAAGAAGTCATAACTAATTTAAGAAACTCGTAATTCAAGTATGCCACAAAAGCGCTTAGAAGTACCTATGGCTAGTATGGGTGTCAATAGTGTACGTATTCCCATTTGCAACAAAATCGCCTCCTCAAACCATCATGGATGTCAAAGTTATGTTCAATAATAAGGAAAATGTAAATATTATAACGACGGTTATTTGACAATACCGAAGTTGTAAAATGGAGTCAAGAAAATAAAACTACTTGAATAACTCTTAATAGAAGGCATAATTAAAAAAATTGAAGAAATAAAAATTGCTCAAAAATAAATTAGTTTCTAAAATTAAAAATGAAAATTTGACATTAATATCACATTTAAGGAGGTCATTCAATTTTCGTGTAAAGTTATGAAGAGTTTCCACTTTAGATTTAGACGTTCACCTGCGCGTTATTTAAGTGATTATTGATTAAAGTAAATGATGACCTTAAATTGACCCCTGTTCCTTATCATAAATTGATATGGTCAAACGTACAATTTCGCGCACTTATTCGATTTACGTCCTCCTCCAAGACTTAATTTGAAATGGATCAAAGATAAAGACAAAATTCGTGAGTGAATGTTTAGAACTCTCTTAAAAAATGACTAGTATGAAGCAAATTGAATACTCAAAATCATATATTATAACATTTTACAAATAGTTAGTCGGATTTACTTTTCGAAACATAGTTCATGGATTATTTGAAATAGATTCATCTACACACACTTTAATCTCTTTGCTCCATTACTGTTGAAATTCCATTATTTATAATGCAATACATTTATTATAAGTGTGTACCTTTATTGGGGTCAATAATGACCTACTTAATGTATTCTTTACTAAGGCTTTATCGAAGACAATATTGGATTACTTTTCTTAGAACTCTAATATTAAATAATCCATTCAAAGGTGCATAACATAACTTACGTGTCTTCTTTAGAACAGTGATATTCTTTGTAATAAGATTTATTTAATGACAATCTAAGACTTGATCAGTAGATAATTGAAATTCTATGTTCCTTAGCGCTACACATTCATTAACGAATTAATGCAAAATACGTTGACTAAGTACTTTTTATAATAATATCCTAAAAGTTACACATAATTTGGATTCCTTCGATGTTTTTTAATACCTACTGTATATAAAGTAGGTATTTACTTAATATTTGTAGTTAGTTCAGACGACTTTATAAGAATCAATCTATTTGAACTAAAAGTTTCATTAAAAGTTGGTTTTGTAAATTTAATAGTTCATGTGAAAAAATATTTATATAGGTATATAAAATTTTGTTGTTCGTTCTAGGAATAAAAGGACAAGATTCTAATAGTTTCGATGAAAATTATTACCTAATATCAACAGATGAAATATGAAATATAAGAATAATTAAATGACATTTTTCTACATTTGTGTTAAGATAAAGGGATTTTTAATCGTGCATCCCTATAATATTTTTAAAAGGTATATTATTCAACACACCATACGTCCGGCAATACTTCACACAATTAGAGAGGTATTATTCCGAAGATTAGGTCCCCTGTTATAGACGGAAAATAAACAAAAAAGTTTAAAATTAATGTTTTTGTTGAAAATTTTACTTTAAACATTTTAAGTAACAGCTTGTGCAAGTCTAATGATTATGATCTGTTTCTTGCATAACGTTAAAAACATAGCATTAAAATATCAATTCTCTTGTCAATTTTTGCCGGTAATGAGTACCTACTTGTTGTTACGTAGCGTGGCCTACATTCCAATAAGTAAATGAAAATTCTTCTGTCCTGAGGGCAATCTACTATTAAACTGTTGGCATCTCACGAAGCATCAAGTAGGGCAGAGACGTTATAGCGTCGTCAACAACCCTCTAGGTCAGAGGCGCGTCAGTCAGGAGCCGGACGTTATGCCCGGGGAAACCCGAACAATACACTCAGACTTACAGGAATAACCCTTCTCGCAAGCAACGATTAATTATTCACGCAAATGGGGTGCAAAATAACCGTACTCTAAATCTTAACATTTTCTCCGGTTTAGGATTTAAAAGCTTACCCGATGAATAAGCGAATTACTTACACTGTAATGAAGAGAATGCTGAAAGATTTTTATCTCGCCTCTAAATGGAATTCCGTTCGTACTACATTTTTTGAAGAAAACATTAGAAGTTTATTTTAAATCGTCTTTAATACACATATACAGTTTCATTTCTTATTAACTACGTATATAAATTCACGAAGGGAGAATTCAAGAGGATAGTAGAAAATTTTGTAGCTGATATACCTTCTATAAATAGTACTAGGATCTATCTATCATAGTATATTAATTTATTTTTATAAGTTTGAATTTATAATATACCAGTAAAAATCTTGAGGGGTATCGCTGCTTCAAATCGGTTAGTTGATTCTGAAATTTCCGCAACGTAATTGGCTGACGTAAAATTTTGAAAGGTTAGGTACCTACCATAGGATGTACAAATATGTAATGTTAACTTTGGTCTCTAGTTAACAAGCTTCCAAAAAATATACTTTTCTTAAACATGAGCATAAGAGTGTATGTTTCATTGATATTTGTAGATCATTATTGATCGAATAAATAATGAATATAGAATTCATACAAATAAAAAAAGGTGACTTTCTGTGTTGAATGGGTCAATAGTATGCGAATTTTACTTACAATTAAATTCAAAAAAGCTTACGTTACATTATTAACTTCGACACGTCATTTGGTAGTTATACAATGATATATGTATAATGTAGCAGTTTATTGCTTATGCACGTGTTAATTGGGTAGAGTTTTATTATAGACTCTAAAATAAAACAACACTTTATTGTAGTGGTTGTTGGAAGCGTGACTTATTTCAACAAGGTTTTGAAAGGGCAAATTATTGACTACTGCAAATTATTGAGTTGTGCTTATTTTGTGAGCTAGAAACAAATTTTATAATTTTGAATTATGTGATACAAATTGGTTAATTATTTTAACTTAAAATAAGTTCCAATAAAATCAGCAAGTGTTCACTAAAAATTTTTTAAGTAACACCTGACATTTTGCCTATAAATATTTTTACCCCTTTTGACTTCTGCTTTTGTTAGTATGTGTTATTATCGGGGAATAATTAAAAATTCTGAGTTAAACAGTTTTTTTTCCAACGACACATTAATTTTTTTAATAGTATTTACTGCAATGGTACGATGTTTTAACTACCATGTATTAATCTTCTTTAGTTGGCCTGTTATGCTATAAACTAATCGCTAATTTCATTGCCATCATCATAGCGTCTTTGGGTAAAAAGTATGCTAAGTAGTTCCTAAAAATAGTGATAATTAAGACATTTTTAATTTAAATAGGTACCCATTTTCAATTAGTTAATTGTGATTCCTTTTTGAATTATCGCTCTCGACGTACAAAATAATATAGACATAATAAGAGATCAACAAAATTGAATGGTTACCTTGATGGTATCCCTCAGAATGGTTATTTCTCGCGTGAGGTGTTCATTTTCTTGATATAAAGCTTCCATTTGTTGTTGCATTTCGACACTCGGTCCACGCATTCTCATTCGAAGTTCTTCTTCCAATTGCCTGACTAACATAGCTTGTTTCTGGAAGAGCAATGAAAGTCAATTAATACAATTAATTCTTAAGCAACGACTGATTTGTTTATTCTTCAATCCGCAAATATTTTAAACAAACGTTAGGAACAAACAATTTTTAAACGGTAACACACATCATTATTACGATTATCATATTAAAAAAAAAAACATGATAAATGACATGTATATGGTACGGAACCCTCTCCACGCTGACACTTCTTAAACTTTTTTGCTGTTTGGGTTATAATTTACCTGTGAATCATTTGAAAGTAAAGTTTCTAGTATTTTACATATTTGTGTTTAAATCTGCAGAAACTGCAACCTGAACAATCAAAACAAAGTATTTATAAATTTCATGATTTAAAGTCGATAATTTATCAAAGCAAATTATCCAATCATATGTCAATATTGTCAGCTTTTTTGTTTGGACGCTGAACATTGTTGTGAGCGAGCGAATGACTCGGCGCCTCGACGTCTATCACGGAAATGGCTTTTATTGTGTAGAGTCCCTCCTACGAGGCAATTACAGTATCGATTCTGGATGCCAATAACACATAAGGGGTGATCCCTGGAAAGTGACTTTCATTATAGAGGTTAGCAGACATGACGTTTTTTTACTGTACCTAAGCAGTTTTCAAAAACTCGTCCTTTAAATTGAATTTTTTGACGCTACTTAAGTTGTATTGATATAGTACTAACTGCAGGACGACGAATATTTTTGGCGTCTTGAAGCAGTGCAGAGAAACGATCTGCGAATTTTTGGTTTCGCGTGATTTTATTATCTATAGAGCTCTTTTTTAACTTAGCTAACCTGATATAACCTAACCTCTAACTCAAATTATCGACAACTTTTGCAAGAAACGTTTAGGTTTATATTTACGAATGACAGTATTCTTCTGATTCGTTGGTTTAAAGAGCATAATAATGTTGTAGCGATTGAACAACTTCCCGATACGATCTGTAACCGTTTTTATAATCTTCGCTCTTGTCAACACTAATCCACTGAAGATGTTAGCCGCAGTTGCTGACGAATCGTTTGGACTAAATCGTTCCTATAGACCACAGCCTAGAAGTCCGAACCATAGTTTTTCTAATGCTAGTCTAACCAACGTTTAATTAAAATGAGATTTGGCTGTATTGAACGATTTTACTGAACATATGTATTTTTCAGACAATGGCACAGTGGTCTAATTTTTCTTGGTGCTTCATATGATTCAAGAGGTACTGCAAAATACCATAACATTGCTTATTAATCAATTGCTTCAATTTTGCCAATTGACACTATTTGGGTGAAAAATTTTAATTCTGAAATTATCCTTAAAATACAAATTTTTGAATTTCAAAAACACCGCTTTTCAAGTGTATTTCACTATTAAAGTATCAACGTTAACAATATTAATATATTTGTGTTGCCAGCCAGTGCCGACACCTTAAATAATTTAGGATTTTCTTTCAAATGTGGGTATACTATTTTTTCGGATGGTGGAAGCACATAAAAAGTCTTTACTTCAGTTGAAATACTAGTAATTATACTGGATATAATACTTATTTGTAACGCAAGAAGTGATTAAAATATAGTATCTATTATGTATTTTGGTTTGACATTCTCTTCTGCGGTTTCTTCTTTAGGAAAGTAAAACTTTGTAAAGTGCTTTGAAGTTGGCTTTGATTGTGTAAGGTAGATCAATTTGCAGGAAGAGCTCGAACAAGAATTACTTTCAAAAAATTAGAATGCAAAGATGTAATTATTAAAGTGAATTATATTGTAAGTGGATATTTTAGTAACAATATTGTAACCACCCGCACCCGGGTGTTACCATATTATAAATAATTCACTTATATTTATTTATTTAGCAGGTGGTTTTTTATGTGATAATAATTCTATTTAATTTAATCGCAGGTATTTTTGTTTCTTCGTCCCAATATTTCTTTTATTTCGTATTTCCAATTTCGATTATTTTTCTGATTTTATTTGGAATGAGAATAAGATTGAATAATTTCTTTTAAAATATTTTTCGTACTTAATGAGTGAGAAAAGGACGGAATACGTCTTTAAAACTGGCGTTTTGTGACAACTTTCGTACAACGGAATGCCATCTGAGGCCATGTGTTTAGCCAGAGGGTGTATAGGGACGTAAAGGAGGAAAAGGGATGTTTTCGACCACTGCCAAGTCAGTGGAATATGAACATGTGAAAGTCAACTATCGGTAGTTTGAAGTAGAAATATCTGTGTCTCTAGTTTCGAACGATAGGTATCTTAGGGATGTAGAGAAGCGAGGGGAAGCTCGCGAGATACAGAATCGTGTGTTGGTGAGGGTAAAATTTTGGGATAAAACACCGCAAGTTTTAATAGGTTAGGCAGTTGAACTTAGGCAGTTGAATTTCGGCAGTTGAATTTCGACAGTTGAATTTGGATAGTTGAATATCGACAGTTGAATTTAGGCAGTTGAATTTCGACAGTTGATTTTAGAGAGTTGAAATCAGACGGTTAAAATTAGAGGATATAGTCAAACAGTTAAAGCAAGAGGGTGAAAGTCAAATAGTCACAGTCCAACAGTTACAGTCAGATAGCTACAGTTAGGTTACAGTAAAATAGATACTGAGGTTTAAACAGAGTTACAGTTGAGTTACCGTCGCGGAGTTACAAAGTTAAAGTTAGAAATTCAGAGAAGTTTCAGAGAGTTATTGCGCCATGCGGAGAGTTGAGTAGTGTCCTAAACTGATCGCAAGTGAAGTCCTATAGTTATTTATCAAAGCGCATATTTTAAGTCGAATAGTTCGTGTTTGGTTCCGTGTTCGTAATTTGGTACCTGACCGCCGCCACCCCTGATCTAAGTCGTATTCAACCCCGCCACTGGCGTCTGCTTATTAACCAATGTCCGAGAGTCGTACCGTTCGACGCCACCGCCTGACCAACCGTCGAGTACCATAAACTACCCCATGAGCGGTCGTTCGTCCGTCAACCCCGAGCCTGATGCTGCCGATGCCGATGACATACAATACAAAGGTGGGTAACTTACTGACCGATATTTTATTCGTATTTTGAGGTCGTTTAACTTTCCCAGATTTATGATTTTATTTACTGTTACTTTCGTTTTGAATTGCATTGCTACCATTGTCTTATTTTACCCTTCAGGGTTAATATATTTTATTCTGTTTGATTGCGATTATCTGGTGTCATTAATTTTAAGATACAATTGTCTAATTCGAGTCCTTTTTGGACCATGTACAATTCTTCACTGATTCATGTACTGCTTCCTGGTACCAGGGAGGTGTATGACAAGCACTTTAATTGGTTTATTTAATCAGTATAGCCTGAGAAGTTTTGATCAGCTGTTTTAGAATGGGTTCATTTTAATTTCGGGTATATTTACCTACAAAATTACGTAAACGTAGCTGTTGACTAAATTGGCCTGAAGCTGTAGGCGGCAGGAGTTTAGAAGGATCTATCTACGGTTTACGCTCCTATGATTAATTCAGGTGAACGTGTAGCTACCGTAATTAGACCAATTTGGCGGTATCTATTCTTTCAGTTGAAGGTATCCGTTTTGGTTTGCTTTGAACCACTAACACTGGTTGAGCATCTCCAGGTTTTGCCTTGGTAACAGATGTGTTTAAAAGGATAGCAGATTTGCAGTTGTCTAAATTTAGGCGAAACTCTTAATTGAAGAACTCTTGATCAGAGAGAGGGAAGTCGAGTAAGTTGACATACTTTGTTGTTCTGAACTGCCATAAAATAGAGGCGACGTCCACTAAGAGTGGCGTGTCTCGAACCACCTTAATTAGAGGCTATGTTCACCAAGGTGACGTGTCTCGACAAACCAATATAGGGCTATGTTCACCATGTGTGACGTGTCCGACAAAATAATAAAGGTTTCGTGGTTACCATGTGTGCCCGACTCCTACCCACAAACTATATACAAACTCCCGTGACATGGCATCTTCAGACAACAGGTATTCTAACATGGCCTACCAAGGTAGCCCATGGGCTTACAGCGGTTGTGGCTTTTTCGACGGTTAAAGTTCACGATCTGCACGACTTTCCTTCTCCCAGTTCAAGACGAACATGCGAGGGTTTTTCCTACACAATTCGTTGTTGCACTGTTTGACGATGTTCGAACTTTGTACCAACACATAACTTTGGCTATTAAATGTCTTTGATAGCACATCTGTCCCAACCCTAAATTCTATGGTAAAATAAAAAGGTGCTTGTCTTCCCGAACCGATACCAAGGGCAATTGTCAATATGTATATAATGTAAATAAATCTTGTGGTTCGAATTTCTTGTGTTTTCTTTGTTAGCACATATAACTTGTACGGAACTCATAAAAGAATCTATCTTACTACATTCAATTAACACAACGTAATTAAAAGGTCCTAACACTAGACGATTCACATTCACAGCCAAATTCTTCGATTTAATTAAATAAATAAAGTTTTTTGAAAAGTTAATTTTGTTTATTTTTCTTTTCTCGATTTTAACTAGAAAGTGAGGGTACCCCCCTACGCTTGGTTACAATATTAAAAGCGTGAAGCGAAAAGAATTTAATATTTTGCACTAAAATCACGTGTAGGATACTTGGTACATCATAAAAACAGCTGTTGAATCCGGGTTCGTTTTTTTAACCACCATGAACTATGAATGACAATTTTTTTGTATCTTATTTATATTTAAAAAACTAATTTACAATATTGAGAGAAAATATTTCGCCAAGTTATAGCTAATGATGAGCACTTTAAAACAAGCCCCACGGGAGACCCCTAGCTTAGGTATTTTTTGCATGATTACAATATCTGAAATTTAAGGAATTATTTTGTTTGTGTTACCGTATTAGCGGATAAAATGGAAGTTTAATTTTATAAACGGCTCCTTAAAGCAGAGATAATAGGCTACAATTTCACTATCTCATTTTTTTAAATAGAGCCGTTGAAAAGTGTTAAAATTCTTTCCAAAGCAAGCGGGAACCGGATCAACTAGCGCCCGAAACCGAACGAAGCGATTGTTAATCCCTAACGACGGTCGTTTCGATTGATTTCGGCTGCAAGTTGACCGTTTTGCTGTCTGTTAGAGAGTATTTTTAGCACATTTCAGCTCTACTAAAAAGATTGTAGCCTATGATCTCTGCTTTAAGAAGCCGTTTACAAAATTAAAATTGCACTTTCTCTGCTAATACTGTGACATAAACAAATTAATGCTTCAAATTCCTAATACTGTAAACTACTAAAGCTATGGGTTTCCCGTGGATTTAGTTTGAAACTAATTCTCATTAGCTGTAATTAACGGGAATATTTTTTCATAATATTGTATATTACCGGAGATATGAATTTTTAAATAATTGATCTTTTCTTATTGTTTCTTCGACTTTTTTCACTAAAGAATCGTCCAATTAGACTCTGAAAAAAACATTCTATAGGTTTTTAATTATCAACAATTCGTCCATTGGACGTTATCGTATGCGTATCGCAAATAGGTATATGCGTATATTGAGTCTTTATCGGATTATTCACTCCATGCCTTTGTGTTAATGTAGGTACGTTTAATATTTTTTCGTACATTCCATTTCTCATTTTTATTGCACGTTCGCTTTAAATTTTCATCATGCCGCATTGGTTAATTTGATATACATATATGAAGTAATTAAGTGGATTAGGGTAGAACAACCACTGCAATAATTCCAGGGTGTGGATCATGTGACAAAAAACCACACGCATACTCCAATTTAGTAGTCGTGAAGCAGAAAGGCAGTGTGATCAGTGATCAGTAACTAAGAGTGAGTGCCCCCTGTGGATTTCTAAAAGCGCTCTGCTATTTAGCACACATAATTACTACACTTTACTACACTTTGATCTTAGCCAAAAGGCCGAGAAGCGAAATACAAGCTTCTGTATATTACTTTTTCGGAATTTACTGAGGATAATGAAGACCACTGTAATTTTTTTTGATACTTGTAACGAACATGATTGCATCCTGAAAGTTTAAGTAAATGAAAAATTGGCAAATTTGAATGATTGCGATATTCTAATGAATTCTAAAAATTGAAAATATTTAAACAACTTTTTTATTCTGAATAAGTAAGATAAACTGCAACTTCACTAATAGTAATAATAGCGTGACGTCAGAGCTAATTATCTCATCGAATAATTAATGTTTCGATTTTATAATAATGAAAAAAAGAATGTATTAAATAATAATCGCCCTAAGCTGCTGAAGTAGATGTCTGTTACCTCAAAAACGTGACTATGTACCTATTTTACCCTTATATTAAATTGTTTGTTCTATTTAATAAAACAGAAGAAAGAAAATCATTAAAATATAATCTTGCCAATAACCAACGACTTTTAATGAATAATTAAATAACGATTCGACCATGAATTTTGGTCATCGTCAGGCTAATACCCAACATAATGTAAGTATGTATGTATAATAATTGGTTTGCGATCACCATCCCATTTGCGAATTGGGGAGACGATGACGTTGTTGTTCCATTCAAACCAATGTTTAAAAAACACGTTAGAAAACTAGCCGAAATTAGTTTATAAATATTATACATACAGGTACCTACCGCAAATAAGTTTTTGAGAAAATGCAAATAACTGTTTCATATTCGACACTTCTAAATTGGTGTAATAACTACATAAATATAGTCGAAGTGGCAATAATAAATCGCTAAAGCAACTACCCTTTACAGTATATTCTTCACCGCAATGGTGCGATTTCCACACTAAACATGAAGCAACCGATGTTAGTAATATTTCCGAATATATTTTGTTAATGTTACAATTTCAGTTTTAACAACTAGAGGAATCCCAGTAATGCCGATTTAAAAACAAATTATATTCAATAATCACTACAAAGATTTAACTACAACCGTGTTGTTAATAAAAGGTAAGTTTGACAAAAGATTTCTTACAGTGTATTGTTGTATTTACCTTATACTATTTTTTCCCTTGTTTCATGTTTAATTCTTCCCTCCACTATTTCCATAGTTTTATAAATACCCAATATGTGATAGTTTGTACCACAATCAACCTGAAGAAGCTACAATGATAGCGAAACAATTGTTGTTGCCAAATAAAATTTTGTGAAATAATAGTTTTGTGATTTTATTTTCGATTATGAATAACCTTCATCATGTAAAAGCCGATTCAATTACATATAATTTCTAATCGAACATACGGTGGTCCACATCTCGCTAGTAAACTCTTACCGTCTTGCGAAAGATCGTGGCAAAATCAGATACTTACATTTGAATTTCCTGTGGTGCACTCTGTCATTAGTACCTGTTTCAAAAACTGTTCAGCGGTATTCAGTGCAAAGTTTCATCATTTCTTCGAAAATTATATCTTTAGTAGTCGTTTATAAGTCTAATTAATAATAACTCTATTAAACCTTTTCGAGAAACTAAAATTGTTTATTAACGTTGGTAAGGGTGAAAAAAGAAAACGGCAGTAACTTTGTAAGTTTGACTGCCCAAACTTTTTAATTGCCCACATAAAATTGAGATTGAAATCGATCTCAAGTAGAAAGTCAAAAAATTCTTTAAGTTGGTAATCTAGCTCGATGCATGCATGCTGATTCGATTGTTTTTTTTTTGTAATTTGCATTTTAAATTTTTATAGGATAAACGCCATATTATTCCTATATTTAGGAAAACAGGAACAAACAAAGGTAGAACTCATCTTTTTTGATAATACACACAGACCCTACTGTTTACCATACTTCAGTGAATTCTTTGGTGTTTTTATATTCATTAAACGATTTCGAAAATATTTCTCACCCTCCTGGAGGGGTCTAATAAAATCAATGACGAATTCTTCAACTTATAATAAAGGAATCATAATGAAAGTTGATAATGACCCGCAAGGGTTGAAACAATATTGTAGAGAAGACTATTTTTTTTTCGTGAAACATAACCCAGTGTTTGCTACTCAGAAAACCCATATACAATTTTATTTAAAATGTTTCACAAAGAATGCGATATGCAATCTATTAACTTTATATGTAAATGCCACGCGGATACCATAATAAACCACTGAAAAATGGAAGTATGAGTACACACGAGCATGCGCTTAAATCGCAACAACAGGGAAACGTATGTGTTATTGCTTGTTGAAATAGAATTGGTATTGAGACATTCATATATGAAATACACTGGATATCCAAGTAAAACGAAAAAAAAAGAGGAAAAATTAATTTGGTCGACGTTCTAAAGTACCTAATCATTATCTCTCAACCACGTATACTTGTACGCAAGGTAACACAAAGACACAAAGTGAGTACATATGTTCTAAAATTAGGTGTTCTCAAAATTTCTTACGTCTGTCTTCGACGTCCATTCCTCAGGACGAACTTCAATTTCCAAATTCAGTTAGAATTTTATTGATAGTAGTAAGGTGACCAACTATTTTTTCTTCAAAAAGAGTACACTTTGCAAGTATTTCATAGGTGAAAAAAAAAAAGAAGAAAAAACGATAAAAACTTTATTTTCTTTTAAAAACATATTTTTCTTCGGAGTGGATTTTTTTTGCTAAATGAGGATGTTCGTCATAATAATGTAGCCACATCCGAACAACTTTCATTTTGCATATTAAATTTGACTGTTAGACGGCAGATAATGTTTTTACAGCAAGTTGCGACTTCTCACTGCTCCAATAATCATTCCCTAGTGAAAATACCCTTTCAACAGCAGCATTAGTGCCTGGACAACATTAGGAAATTTCTATTAAAACTTTTAAATTTTCATGTGGGATATGTTCTACTCAAAAATGCTGAAAGATTTCTACCCATCTTTTGTCAAGTTCTATTTTCTCATCGTTCCATTTCTTCAATTTTTCTTCATTTAAATATAAATTTACTCTTCGAATTTCTTCAAAGAGAAAATTGTCATTAGTAACAATATCTTTTACTTCCTTCATTACAAATTCGACTGCTGAAGAAACTTCTTTCCATTCAATTTTACTATTTAGAAGGGTCCATTTGAAACAATTTAATGCTCTAAAGTTCACTATCCATTCTTCGATATATTCATAGCAAATTTTATAAAAAATTTTAACTTCTTTTAAAAATTTATTTTTTATTCCGGGATTGGAATCTTCCAAAACGGTCAGTTTATTCTTTAGAATTAGTGGTAAAAATCCATCATTAAATCTTGATTTACATTGCAGTATGAAATCGTTTAATAAAATACAAACTTCTGCTGCTGAAATTTTATCTCCTTCAATTTGTAGAGTAATTTTATGAAACAACGACGCCTGACTGTGAATAAAATAAAGCATAGGTTCTGGCATATCGTTTTGAAAGAAATTCTTTAAAATTGAAGGACATTTGTCAAGGCTTAAAAAATATGAACGTAGTGGATCATATAACTGCAAAACGCGTTCTAATGCAAGCCATCTGACTTTGGAATAACCAAGCAGTTTTTTGTATTGAACATCAGCCTCTTCACAAAATTCTTTCAAACTTGCTACCCGTACTGTAAACCGATTGAAATATAAATATATATTTGTAATAATTACTTCCACATCTATTTTGTAGTATTGACATTGAACTTGATGCTGTATTGATGGCATTTGATATAATGTGAGCATTACAACCAATTCCCAAAATATTTCGTTTCAGAAGATCTTGTAATTTTGTGTACACGTTATTGACACCTTTACGGGTGCGTCCTCCAAAATTAGTATTTGTGTTATCAGCCGAGAGAAATACAAATGAGTACTTTCAGAGTACAGGATTTGGAAAGAGTACGGTTTGCGAAAAAAGAGTACAAAACTCGGTAAATGAGTACAGTTGGTCACCTTAATAGTAGTCGTTAACGTACAATTTTATTAACACTTATAATGGACGTGTTTTGATGAAACATGTTTTCAATATAAAATGATAAAAACAAAGGGATGTTTTATAGGAAATTTTATTAAATACTCGACATATGTTTCGACAATACTGTCATTTTCAAGAGTACAAACTATACTAAATTAAAATGTTCGCAGAATTCATTTGTATACCTAAAGACATAGACAACGTTAATGAATATTTGAATAATGGAATTACCTATTGTTAAAGTGTTATTAGAAGAAGTGTATTTTGGATGTAAAGTTCGATATGATTATTGACAGTGTTTTTATTGCGGTTTAGAGCATTTCTGATTTTTAAAAATTCTAGCAAATTTAATTTTCTACCTTTTTGTTGATTATATAAAAGTTTAATCTCATTATCTATACTATGATTTTCATTGAAACAGTATTCAGCAAGTCCGGTCGTACATGTTTTGTTTTTTAAGCTATTAAGGTGTTCTTTTAGGCGGATCTCTAAACAACGACAATACAATTTTACACTGAAACATGGCATATTAAAGGGATCTGCAAACATTTTCGTGTACTAATACCAAAGGGTAGTACCACGAGAATAAATGTATGAATGGAGTCAAGTTCACATTGAATAACTACCTTTATTAACCTAGAAAAAGTATTGAAGCCTAAAAATGAGTAGAAAGAATTTTTAACACACTAAATTTACCGAACGTGTAAGCTCTCGTCGTGGTAATTACCTATAAAAAAATACCACAGAGACCGAAATTTAGCAAGTGTGTCTAATACGTTTGTGGAAATATTAGGTTCACATGGAATGTCCGTTCTGCGTAACAAGAACGAAACTAAACCATTACTAAGTATATTTTATTTGAAATATTAACTATCATTTTCAACACATTTTTGTAAACAGTAAACTAAACAATGATGTATTTGAAAAAAGTTCTAAATATGAGATAAAATAAAATCAAACAAATAGTAAATGCAAATGAATAATTATTTAATATTTTAACGTGATTTAATTCATATAATTTTCAATAGGATAGGCCCTTTCTTGTTCACTACTGCCGGCTGCTATAGAATAAATTTTTGATGAATATGGTCAATGCATTGACAGAACATTATTGATCACGATACAGTGACCATTATTTTTTTTTTCGGATGGTGATGGAGATTATGTTTCGGTATGTGACTATACTTTTGATCAGCATTTAATATTGATTGACCTATTCGGCGTATTTTTCATCGAATGTAAGAAACGATATGTTACTTTTAAACGTCAATCTCCAGAAAACAATTTTGCAAACAAACAACAAATAATTCAGGAGCTGGTAAAATTATCCTTCCCCAAAAGACGAAGGTTTGAATGTTTACTTTGAAAACAAAAAATATCATCGATTACTAAGGAATTGGTAAAATTTTATCGTAGTCGGTAAATTTATGCTGCGGGTGTCTAAGGATTGTCATTATTCAACTCGTATGTAATGAGTCAAAAGTATAATACCAAAGAAACTTCATGCAAGACTCACAACACTTTTAATGTTAAAGGATTATCAAATATCACGTGGACCCAAGCTCTAACCTAACTCTACAAAACCTCACTGCACATATAAAAAATGCAGCATTAAGGCCTGTAGAGTTAGGCTATGTATATACGTGGTATATGACAACATTTTAACAGAGAAAGCATTTAAGAGCTTGTAAGTCTTCGTTTTACATTAAATCTTTTCAGTTTTATTTAATTTCAACTGGATCAAAGATTTCTTGTAGCTTGACAATCCTCTTTTGCATAACAAATTTCAGCTTTCTTCAAATTCAGGATTTATTTTAGAGCTGTAACGACTTTTCTAGTATTTAACGGATATTTATTTTAAAACTATTTATTTAACACTTAAACACTAATAGAATACTTAAACACTAATAATAATTCAACGACTTATTTATATCACAAGGAAAATGCGTATTTATATCACTCGGTATATCGTAGTTCGCTATTTATATTACTTGTTCGGAAGCTCACTGTGAACTGACTCTTACTGGCCACGTCAACAGGTATTTATACTGATTAGGAACAATCCAGAAGGTTCCAGAATGACGTACTAGACTTTACTGGAGTGTTTATTGTGTTCGTCTAATTTATGGCCTTGTTTATCGTCATCAAAGCGCCGACCGACGCCGGCATTCTTTGAGCTCCGCTTATCTGGTGTCGGATCTCGTCGCCGCTATCGCACACATATACGCTCCTTGCACTGCTCGCTCTCGCACATATATACGCTCATTACACTGCCCGCTCTCGCACACACATATACGCTCATTACTGCCCCCTCCTTAAGGGTGATCCGTCCCGGATCACATTCTGCCGTTCCTTCAAAGGATCATGCCGGTACTTGCAATTCTGTCCCCTAAGGCACCCAGTCGTCATATGGAAGTAGCAATCCACCGTCCTTGGCTGTGCGGGATCTCGTTGGGGATTATTGGTGTATACCGTTATTTCGACGCCGCTCCACCGGAAAAGGACCTCCAACATGCTCCGCACCACTCTCCAGTTCAGTCCATCCAACCCACATCCTATCCTTGGCATGGCTAACCTTGTGGTACCTGTGGATAGCAGTTGGTCTCTTAGTTCCACCAACGAATTCCATAACGAGCGGTAGGTTTGCTTTTCAGACGACGCCTCCTTAGTAACCAGGCAGTAAATGGATCGGTTCCCGTCCACCAGACTTAGCACTTTCTTTCCATCTCCGAGTTAGTCCCGCAGCTCTGACAAGCGGCCAAACTTCTTCTTGAATACGGTGGCAATACCGCGATCTATCCTCAAGTTTTTGGCCACACAATGAACCAGCGAGTCCGAAGCAGAAAACAAATCTTCGGATCTCTCGGAGGTGACACCGAATCTGGAGTTGGCATATAAGCTCGGCGTGGCCATAATCTCGTCATACTGGGGATTCGGAGAACGAACTTGCATAAGCCTGATCCGTGCTTCTTCGTGATTGTCACCGGCATATGGGGCCAAACGGTTAAAATGGACAACCTTCGGTTTTCCATTTGGTGTGCGTCGAATCCGGTAAATAACGTCATTTATTCTCTTGATGATTGTATATGGGCCTTCCCAGTGCTGCTGTAGCTTCGGCGAAAGACCTCTACGGGGCTGTGGATTGTATAACCACACCATGTCTCCCTCCTGGAAACCTCCATCAGTGACCCGTATATCGTAGGTGTCCATCATGCGGTCGCTAGCTATCTGCATCCGGGAACGTACTTACTCATGGATATCGTCAAGTTTTCTGCGAAGATCACTAACGTAGTCTTCTCCGGCAACGTCCTCACCAGGTTTGCAGCCAAATTTCAGGTCACATGGTAACCGTAGCCCCCGACCAAACAGTACTTTTGCTGGTGTTTGTCCAGTAGTTTCGTGAATCGATGATCGATATGCAATAAGAAACAGTGGCAGATGGCGATTCAGTCTCTTTGGTGTTTGGAGACCACTTTGGACAAGTACTTGTTAATGGTCCTGTTCATTCGTTCTACCATGCCGTCTGATTGAGGATGCAGAGGTGTTGTCCTGGTTTTGTGAATGCCTAATGTATTGCAGATTTCTTGGAACACGGACGACTCAAAATTCCGACCCTGATCAGAATGAAGCACCATTGGTACGCCGAACCGGCTGATCAGGTAATTTATAAGCTCCTCCGCTACTGTGGTGGCTGTCTGATTTAGAAGTGCGTACGCTTCAACCCATTTTGTGAAGTAGTCCATTGCCACCAGGATGTATTTATTGCCACCATCGGTCTCTGGAAACGGTCCTGCGATGTCTATGGCAATCCGTTCGAATGGACTGCCGTTATTGTACTGGCGCATAGGAGCACGCCGTCGTTTTTGTGGTCCCTTGCTGGCTGCACAAGTTGTGCACTTCTTGCACCAGTCTTCAACGTCCTTTTTGCAATTGACCCAGTAAAACCGCTCACGGACTCTTTCAAGGGTCTTGTTAACACCAAAATGTCCCCCCGAAGCATCGTCATGGAGGCACTTCAAGACTTCCCTTACCAGGCTCTTCGGTACAAGCAATTAATGTTTGCTCTCAGTACTATCCTGGTTTTCCACTATTCGCTTCAGGAGTCCATCTTCCTCAACAATGGAGTCCCATTGGGCCCACAACGATTTCACCTCCCCAGATTTGGCGGCGATCTCTTGCCAGGTCGGTCGTCTGCCTTCATTCTTCCATCTTCGGAACAAGCTCAGGACCGGATCAGAGCTCTGTTCCGTCTTGATGTTATTAGGATGCAATTGTTCATCCGTGACGGTAATTCTCCGGACTTCTTCATGTTCCTCCAGGCGCTTGCAGTACTTGCAATTTTCGGAACATGGTCTTCTGGATAAAACATCGGCGTTCTTATGGCTATTTCCAGTTCGATGTTGTATGTCGAAGTCATATTCTTGGAGCTTTTCTATCCAACGCGCGACTTGACCCTCTGGATTCTTGAAACTCAGTAACCACCGTAAAGCAGCATGATCTGTTCGGAGCAGGAACTTCCTTCCATACAAGTACTTATAAAAGTGCTCCACGCTCTTTACCACTGCCAGTAATTCTCGTCGGGTTACACAGTAGTTTCGTTCGGGCTTGGATAGGGTCTTGCTGAAATAGCCGATCACTTTTTCCTCTCCGTGTTGTATTTGTGAGACTACAGCGCCTAACCCAACATTGCTAGCGTCGGTGTCCAGAACAAATTTACCCTCTGGTATCGGATAACTCAACACGGGTTTGGAAACGAGAGCTTGTTTTAACTTTTCGAAGGCAGCTTGGCAGTCCAGTTCCCAGCAGAATGGTCTGCCACTTTCGGTTAGTCGAGTCAATGGCTTGGCAATATTAGCAAATCCAGGAACGAAGCGTCTATAGTAAGTACACAGGCCAAGGAAGCTTCTGACCTGATGTACGTCAGTAGGTACTGGCCATTCTCGTACGGCTGTGATTTTCTGCGGGTCGACTGAAACGCCGGTCTTCGTGACTACGTGCCCCAGGTAGTTAACTGTCTCCTGAAATAGCTGGCATTTCTTGGGGCTTAATTTAAGGTTGACATTACGCAGCCTTCGAAGTACCTCTTCCAAGTTTTTCAGGTGATCGTCGAAGTCTTTTCCGATCAGGATTATGTCGTCAAGGTATACCAGGCAAGTTTTCCCAATCAAGCCGTTCAAGGCCATCTCCATGAGTCGTTCAAATGTGGCTGGCGCATTACACAACTCGATTGGCATCACGTTGAACTGCCACAGCCCGGTTCCGATCGAAAATGCCGTCTTCTCTTTGGCCTCAGGATCCAGGTCTACTTGCCAGTATCCACTTTTAAGGTCTAGCGTTGAGAATATTGTCGACCACGCAAGAGTGTCCAAGGTATCATCAATGCGTGGCAAGGGGTAGCTGTCTTTCTTGGTGACATTATTTAGCTGGCTGTAGTCAACACAGAAGCGTGTAGATCCGTCCTTCTTCTTGACTAAAACTACCGGCGACGTCCATGGACTGGTCGATGGTTCTATTATTCCGTCCTTCCGCATGTCGCTTATAATCTTTTCGGCCGCTTCCTTTTTGGTCAGTGGTAGCCTCCTCGGTCTCTGACGGATGGGCTGCGCTTCGCCAGTGTTGATTTTATGGACGACGATGTTGGTTCGCCCTTTCTTGCCGTTGTCCAATGCGAGCACGTCCTGGTACTTTACAAGGAGTTCCCCTATTCGACGTTGTTCAGGTTGATTACGGTTTTCACCCGCCTCCTTGTACAGTTTTAACAACGCCTCCGGAATACCTTGAACTTTGCGCATCCCTGAACTCAATCTTTTAACTTGTGGCATGGCAGTGACCTGGGCGTGTAACTGGAACGTTTCGCCGCTCAGTGTCACATTCTTTCTCCGGAAATTCATGCAGAAGTCATATTTTCGGAGGACGTCCAAACCCAGTATTACATTGTCCTCTATTTCTGCCACTAACGCGCAGTGTTTAAAAGACGTTCTTCCCATTTGGATGTTGACGTAACTTTCGCCCCTGACTACTACTTGTTCTCCAGTGGCGGTACGGAGCTTCCATTGCGTTGGCAGAAGTTTACTGGGCTTGGTCAATATTCCGGGCCTTATGATTGTTCTGCTAGCTCCAGTATCCAGCAGAAATGAACACTGCTTCCTGTTTATGAGTCCAGTGAGAAAAAGGCTGTCAGTTCGATCTTTCATTGTCTTAGTCAGTGCTACTAAACCTGGGGCCTCGTGTCCCGGGACCGACGTTTGCCCCGCCGCGTCGTCCCTGATTAGTTTTCCGGAACTCGGGGCACGCGCTCTTAAGTAACCTCTTCGTTCTTGCAAGCGTTTCTTACGTGTCCCAATTTCCCGCAGTTCCAGCATCTTATTGGTCTCGGTTTCTTATTGAGTCTTCCCACTATCCTGCTAACTATTTCTTCTGCTTCTAACTCTTTCTTTCTAGTCTGTCTTCGTATCGACCGTCGGGCTCCTCCCTTAGCTCGCGCACTCTAGCTTGCCGTTGCGATGCCTCTTTAACGACGTCATACTCCAGTGTCCGAGCCAACGTGTCAGCTAGTGTTTTTGGCCTATCTAGTCGGAGTCGCTGTTGTATGTCGTCATCCCTCAACCCATCGATGAAAGAGTCGACAGCCAACTTTTCTGAAGTGTCGTCGGGAGTACCTGGATACGCGAGGCGAACCAGACGAGCGATATCGGCCTCGTATTCTAGCAAGTTTTCTCGTGCCTTCTGACGTCGGTTTCTTAGCTGCACGTGACTGACGCTCGTCATATCTGCCTGACCATACCGCATCTCTAACTTCTTTACTAGGTGTTCATAGTCGTTTAACTTCTCGGGTGGTATGGTATCCAAAATCTCCTCGGCATTACCATGCAGCGCGCAGACCAGCTCGGAGGCTTTATTTTCCAATGCCATGCGTTCG
This sequence comes from Agrilus cyanescens, assembly GCA_947389935.1. Classification (NCBI taxonomy): domain Eukaryota; kingdom Metazoa; phylum Arthropoda; class Insecta; order Coleoptera; family Buprestidae; genus Agrilus; species Agrilus cyanescens. The sequence goes on from OX376706.1 coordinate 11,731,786, forward strand.
ACTTCGCGGCCGTTTCAAATTTCTTAAGGAAAGTGGTCCATGATGTTTTTCCGTCGAACTTAGGTGGCTTCGTATATTCTTTCGACGAAACACCGTGCCCATTCTCCTGCTTCACACTTCTGGCTTCATTATCGATCGGTTCGGACATTGTTGTACATAGAAACCTTTCTTCTATTTCCTTAATTCGTGAATCTATTTCTTGAAATTTTCCTGCAAAATTCTGTTCTGTTTCGGCCAAATTTTCTTTACATTCTTCTCTCAAATTTTCTTTCAGTTCTTCCAGATTTCCTTTTAGTTCCTTTGAATTTTCGGTTAATTTCTCTTCCAGGTTTTCTTTCAGTTCTTCCAGATTTCCTTTTAGTTCCTTTGAATTTTCGGTTAATTTCTTTTCTAGTTCATCCTCAAATTCGTAGGTATTCGGATCGAAACCCTCTCGTATCAGAGCTTCTTCGGGTCGCCCTTGTAAGGTGAGCTTGTTACCAGACGTATCTTCGTCTCGCTCCTCGAGTTCACTTTTCAGTTCGGCAACTTTCAGCTCCAACAACTTTTTCGGCATTTTGATTTAATTAACAATTTTTCTTCTACTAGAAAATTCTCATCTTTGGGGGATTGATTGGCTGAGCACCCCACACCTGACACCAATGTAACGACTTTTCTAGTAGAACTTATTTATTTAACGGATATTTATTTTACAACTATTTATTTAACACTTAAACACTAATAGAATACTTAAACACTAATAATAATTCAACGACTTATTTATATCACAAGGAAAATGCGTATTTATATCACTCGGTATATCGTAGTTCGCTATTTATATTACTTGTTCGGAAGCTCACTGTGAACTGACTCTTACTGGCCACGTCAACAGGTATTTATACTGATTAGGAACAATCCAGAAGGTTCCAGAATGACGTACTAGACTTTACTGGAGTGTTTATTGTATTCGTCTAATTTATGGCCTTGTTTATCGTCATCAAAGCGCCGACCGACGCCGGCATTCTTTGAGTTCCGCTTATCTGGTGTCGGATCTCGTCGCCGCTATCGCACACATATACGCTCCTTGCACTGCTCGCTCTCGCACATATATACGCTCATTACACTGCCCGCTCTCGCACACACATATACGCCCATTACAGAGCGTTTAGAAACAACGTGGTAATCTGCGGACCTTACCGACGCCCAAAGATGCAACTAGCTGTATGTCGTGATGTTGACTCTGGAGCAATTCCAAGGCCTACCGCAAGGCGTTTGACCTCTTGACCACACAGAGTGGACCAAATTGACGTCGTCTCCTCGAGAAGTTCATTAGAATCGTCACCTCTCTAGTTTTGCCTGAGAGGGAGGCAGTCGGAGGAACAGACGGCTCCCTGGTTTTTAGGGTGTGGCAAGAAGGAAACTTCCCCGTAGTTGAGAGAAATAGACAGCTGATCAATAGGGTCGTAATCGTAGAGAAGGTCAGGTGGGCAATAAGATCCGTCAGTACTTTTTTAAATCTCAAGTACCGATGGTATTTATCCGACCTTGCTTCAAAGCCACAATCAGTCTCATATCTTCCCTGTTAAGACTGTCGAAAGATTGGTCGTTAGATATATTAGAGACAAAAGTTGTACCAAGGGAGGATTTAGATGAGAATGACCTTATACTGCGCAGTTTTACAATTTCCAATACAGTTGGAAGTCAAAGGTTACGCCGTGGATGTAAGTGAAGCTTTCAATCACACCTCCAGAAAAGTCATTTAATGTGTCTTTAACAGGTGCAAATTACATTTTTCCATAATGGAGTGGATTAGCATGTCGTATCTCATCAAAGGTAAGGTAAACTTCTGGGAAAAGCTTATCTCGGGATGTCTTCAAGGAGGTTTCCCGTTCTTTCCATTCAGTTATTGGTGGTCGAGAAGCTTCTAATGGAAGTAGGCTGCCTGGTCATAGCTACGCGTATGACATTTTGATTGTCGTCAGAGGTCTATTTCTAAGAGCTTTTATGGATTAATAGCCATAAAGTGATGCCGCTCGGATCTGTAACGCACCAGCTACATTTAAATGGCTTATGGAGATAGTTCTGAAGGAGCGCCTATGACATACAGAGGCCACTGATGGAGGATTCCGAGAAGGAGACATGGTGAAGTGTCACCAAAACTACAGCAAAGTGGGAAAGATCCATACAAGATCATCAAACGAATAAACAATGTCATCTACCGAATTCGACGCGCACTGAATGGAAAACCAAAGATGGCTCATTGCAACTGATTAACCCCATACTCCGGCGACAATCATGAAGATGCTCGGGTGAAGTTCATGCAGACTCATTCACCAGATTCCCAGTGTGAAGAATTTATACTATATTAATTAATATCCTCTGTCATAGACGTATTAAAACAAGGCATCGAGTTTTCAGTCGCCATATAATGAAAGCGGAAGACGTCACCCCCTCCTCTTTTGTGGAACATTTTAGTGGTTTCTCATGCATTAGGAATAATAATACTTGCCCATTACACTAAATTATTGTCTGAGAAGCGTTGTCCCAGAGGTGTTTGTGATCAAACACGCAGTTCTCCTTCTAGAGGGTTAGAGGGCGCAAATTAATTTGATAATTTTTACTTTGCTTGTCTGCAAATATTAGACTGTACACCTTTCAAGCCGGCTATTCACTATAGGATGTAATTTTAAATTATATCTCGAAATATAAATTATATCCCGCGACGATCCTATACACTGTGAGATATGTATTTTTGCTTAATTGTATTGCAATCGTCTACAGAGGAACTAGCGATGGAATGGGAAAGGAAGGCGTAAGAAATTAATATAAAATATATCTAATATTAATATAAAACCTTGAAAATATCGCTCGATCGACCGAAAAAATATTTATAGTTTGTAATATAATATATATTACATTTAAGTGTAAACGGTACCAATTAAAAGTACGGTGAGCGATATCCTATTAAATCTCAAGAAATAACGCAAGAGTTTTTTATAATCATCAAGCAAGTAAGTGGCAAAATCGACGTACTTAAGATTTAATTAAATTGGAAGTATAAAAGCTGAACAAATAAAACTTTGTGTGTTAACTTAGTAATGCTAATTGTGTCGTACCTTGAAAATCTGGGCTCTTCAGCCATACCCAGACCATAGCTATGAGACGCTTCGAGAATAGGTACTTAGTGTCTTTAGATCGTTAGAATTGAACGTGAGTATTTAGTTTTTCATTTAGTTAAAAATTCATTGTGGTGGTGTTACAAAGTGTGGGTATGAAATCATAGGAACGAACTAATAGTTTTTGGCTATACGTGTAGGTAAGCCGACCTGGTCATCCAGGTGAAACGTTTCTTATTTGATTCCATTTGGGTTCAAATTTTGAGGCTGAAAGTATGAGTATTAATAAAGCTCAATCTTCTACTTCTTAAGATTTTCAATCCTTTTTAATCCTTTTTGGCACACGAACTGTATATAAAAACAGATAATTAGATTATAACATTTAGCTTATATTTTGTTTTATTTTTAAATATAATTTTTGTATGCAAAAGATTATTCCGAAGAAAATCTATATATTTTTCTATTGTAGTGCTATTTTGCGGTGTACTTGTAGTAAATACATAAAATATATAAATATTTTGATGGCGAAACTTTTTTATTTGGCGATAATTGTGTCTCATTTATGGTCCTCCTTTGAGAAGTTGTTTGTTCATTCACAGAATTGTTTCTAAACATAAACAAATTCAATAAAAATAATAAGACTGTTTTAGTTCAATTATTGGCTAGTTTTCAGTTTACTGCTTTGTAAATTTGATAGTTTTTCTTTACGAATTGTTTCTACAATAAATTGTTTTCATCCCTAATTTTGATTTGATTGTCATTCTCATGCCACTAACCTAAATTAATCTAACCTAGCCCATACGAAATCACAGTAACACTCGTTTGTTATTATCAAATTTATGTTGTTTATCATTCTACAGATCTCTGATGGTTTATTTATTGTATATTACAATTATCATGTTTCTTTTCTTGTTATTCAAGTTTAATGATCTAAGCCTCGAAGTTTTTCGCTCATATTGTACTATTTTGCAGATTATTTTTACGCCTTTGTTTGTTTTAATTTTATTACTCTAAAGAATTGAGCGGAACATACTCAAAAAAACCCTGCAGTGTAAATAACTCCATTTAGTATTCGTAATTTTAGCAAGGAGATGTTAATTTATGAAAGAAATACTCATCAAAGGTTCGTGCTTTCGCTAAAAAATCTAAATAAGATTGACATATAAACATGAATATAACTACCATAACAGAGATGATAAGTGAATGCATGATGCACTGGTAGAATCTTTGCAATAAATGATAAAAGGCGAAAGCTCACTAGTAAAATGCCTCGCATTGTGACTTGAATAGGTAGGTGACAATGCTTAGTTTTATTTAATTTTCGGATAGTTACTTTGTGATGCTATTACATGTCTAGTAACATTGGCTAGATGCCAAAAAAGGGTTGTAATACACATACTATTTTCTAGTAGGCACTAGGTTTAGTAATTGGCCAATTTAGTGAAACTTCATTACAGTTTTAAAGAAGCCATAATTTATAGAGATACGAACAGTTATTTTCTTATCCTTCCGACAGTTTATGGGTCTCAGGAAGGAAACCGAATTAATTTTTGTTTTAATAACAAGTCTTTTTTTATAAAGATTTGCTTTACAGAAAAGTTACAAGAAGTAGTTTACTACTGCTGTTTTTATTCAAGTTCATGCATATAAAAAGTACGGCACAAGTTGCTGCATTTCCTCGTTTTTGCTTTGACTTTTTTCATGAGAAGTACCCAGTAATAAAGCACGTACATAGGTGAGTTTTCTATTGTTAGTCGTTGTTGTTCTATCCTCAAACAACGCATATAAAAGCGTCGTCATCAGGAGAAACTTGCCACGCGTTGTTCACGCCGACCAATGAAACTTCATTGAATGTTACGTGTTCGTAGCCGGGTGCGATCAATAAAAGACGGGTCGTCGACCACCCCCGTTCACCGAGCGTTCCATATTTCATCCTTTTTCCTTCAACTCTTAAACGCCATCAGCGAACGAACGCTTCTAGTCCAGGTTCCTATTCCTTCTTGATAACGAGGTCATGGAGTTACTCGTTGAACGCGCGAGTACATGTAGACTTCTCCCAGGATAGGACCATTAATCGATCATTTTGTGCAACGGGTCACAGTCACACCATTATTAAAAGTGAACTTACATATATCGCTTATTAATTGGAAAAACGTAGTAGTTATCTTGGCCTATATTTTAACCCTCCACGTTATTTTTTTTGAGGTCAGTCTGTTCTTTTAAAAAGGTAACTCTTTTATAATTTTGATGGGCAGGCCTTGCAAAAACGGTCCTTTAAACTAGTATTTCTCAAACTTTCGACGTCTATGTATCCCTTCAATGATTTTTCGTGATATGTTCTATGTCTCAAATCGAATAATGATTTTTCGATTATAATACGTACCTACCCCTATTAAAGTCTTTCCGTACCTACCCCTTTTATGGGTACGCGCACCACCTTTAGTAAACAACCAAACAACCTAACCAATAATACCACCAATTTTGAAATGAGATTGTCATAAGCCTAAGAGAAATGTCAATCAGTGGACACTTCCAAGGTCCAACATTGACGAAATTAAAATAGGACCGCCATGGAGCTTGTGAGCTTGACGAAAAAAGAAACATACGTACATGGGTTTACAGACCCGGTTGATAATCTGACCTCTAGAGAATTCGCGTGTATCTGTACATTAACCTAACCTAACCTAACCTATAATGTTCTAAGCTGTTCTAGATCATTCTTCAGCAATACAAATCCGAAAAGTTTGGAACACTCGCAAATAATTCCAAATTTTTCTTGAAAAATGTGGAATATGTTTTTTCCAAACAGTCTAAAATAATCCTGCAAATTCCAGAACTCAAAGTGGTAAGAAATACCTTCATCAGCTGATTTTACTTGTTGTGCTAAACTCCCAAAGGTCTATATCTTTATCTATATCTTCCTTCCTTGCACACCGTTCCGCCTACGTATTTTCACTGGACATTTAAAATGCATGAGAAACCATGGCGTGCGATATTTTAAGTATCTAATCTCAGAAATGTCTGTAGATTTTTTCCAAAGCTAGAATCTGCACATCCAAGTAACAACAATATTAGCCCCGCCCATCCCACTAAGCAATTGTTTTCTTAGAATCCCGACTTGTCAAAATTAACCATCTTTAATTACAATTTCTATTTAAATGAAACCACCTTCCGTAGCGAAAATGGGCGGAAGGAGCGCTTTGGTCCTTAACTTGGACGTTTTAATTGTCGAAAAATTTCAGATTATCCTATCTTCGGACGAGATAGAACTGTATTTGCGGGTCTTTTGCAGTTTTTTGACAATCATTAATCGAAAAGTCCAATTTTCGCTACTTTTTTCCATGGCCAACTGAGTGGGACTCAGACAAACATCCATACAATAGAACATTATTATATGCCAGTTGAACCCGTCCAGCATTGGGCGGTGGTGCATAGCATTTAAGAAATAATAATCAGGTTGACAATTTAGTATCATCACCTCAATTGCTTTTTGCAAACTTCTTTCTAAATCGTCTATATAATAACTAAGCTGTTCTGAGAGAAGTTACACATCTCTGTAAAATTTTCTAAATGTTTCTATTTAAGCCGATCGCTACCCTTCATTCCACACTCCTTTTTATACTGTTTGTATTCTATCAGTTAAGGCTTGGACGGTGGTGCATAGCACTGTAAAAAATTTAATCAGAGAGACCACATTGTACCGTAACCTCGCGGTGATGCAACGCACTTACCCCAGCAGTTTTATTGTTTTTCAAGAAAGCAAAGGCTGGAAAAGGTTAGGGTATGGGGCCCTAACCTAACCTTATCCTTGTATTCTTGAAAAAAGTAAGAACACTGTTGGGATGTATGGTGGGGGTTACAGGAAGTAGTGGTAGCAGAGGTGAGTTTTGTAGGGACCTAAACACTTACCATTACAACCCGCACCCCTACAACTCCCCACCACCTACCCCATCAGTATTCTTAATTTTTACAAAAGTTGAGATAGGTTAAGTAGAGGGTGGGTGTACGTTCATTTACACATACCCACCTCCAAACTAACATTTTATAGCCCCTGTATTTTTGAAAAAAATTAGGAGTGCTGTTGGTGTTGATGGTGGGGGTTGTAGAGGATGGAGCTTGTGGGAGTTGGTGGTTGCAGGGTGTAGGGCTTGTAGGGGGTCAAAACCTCACTCCCTACAACCTTTCACCCTGAAAAACACCCTCGGAGTCATCTCAAACTTTCACTCTATCGATAAAATGTAACTCACTCCCAACGTCATCCCACTCCCTCTACCACCCCAACTCCCTACTACCGCACCTTCAACAGCACTTTTTTGAATTTGCATGTTGTTTTACCTCTTTGCTTGCTTGCCATTCAATAATATCCGATATATTTATACTTGCATCTATTCTCTCGGAAAGTACTTCGTAGTTCAAATTAGCAGGGGCAGACTCAAATTGAATTGTTTTCGCAAATAGTTATGGATGTAGAATATTTTAGTTAAAGGGAAAAGTGGAGTGCGTGTCCAGTTAATATTTTCTTAAATGATATTACATTAACAGATAACCTAACCTAATCTACAAGCTCGTTACACTAACCCGACTGCAAATTAGTTTTGGGATCCCGGATTGTGATCAGACCTGATCAGATTTTCCTTAATATGGCCATCTGATCAGGAACTGATTCAGATTGCAGTATACCATTTCTTTCTCGGTCACCTGATCAGTTTCTTATCAAAATTTATTATTGAAAACTGTATTATTGTCCCTTTATGTTTTTCGAGTCAAGTTCGTCTCCGATTTCATGAACAGAATTGTGATAAAAATTTAGTATTTCATCTAATTTATTTTTAATTCATTATTAGTGTTATAACTAAAATGCATACTATTATTTTATTATTGATGCTATAATAATGCATTAACTTCACTTGAAATTGTTTTTGCAACAGATGTTTCTTATTCTTATTATTTATTTATTTATTTATTTATTTATTTATTTATTTATTTTTTAATAATTTTTTTTAGTTAATTAAGTACAAAATATTGAACAATTAAATAGACTCACTTCAAAATTATAGATTATACTACACTAAAACTTCAAAGTCTCAATAAAGTAAAGTTAAAAAACTTTTAGGTCTAAATAATTTATTGATGTATAAATGCAACGATGAATATAATTCATATAACTGCTTGCTTTCGGGCTTTCTGTCCGTCGTGGATTGAGGTTTCTTGCTCTCAACGTTTCATCGACTCGCGTGGACGACATCTTCAGGAGCTCTCCTTTCTAACGTCAGCCGTGGTCCGTGGTCCACATGATAAGGGACTGTTCATAAAATACATTCTTGAATACAGTGGAGGGAGGGCTATTGCTTAGCGTGGCGAGATGTTACAAGAGGGGTGGGGAGTCCAAGGAAATGTGACGTTCACAATCCATCAATTTTATTTTAATTTTGTAGTTCTTTTAATTATTCATCTATATGTTATTTTTAATTACAAGACTAGTTTATAAGGTGAGGGTTAGCTTTTGTTTCCTGTACGAATGTTCATGTCGTCTAATCTCTTATGAGATTTCAGTCTTCCATTCCGAGATTCAGATTTCTGTTTGGTGGTTAATCTCTACAATACATTTCTACCGTTAGTGTATGTTATACGCCAGCTTTTTCCGAATATCAAAAGTCTCCTGACAAATACCTTTTCTGCTGCACTATAGTCCACATTACCGTAACGACCCTTGCATGATGTGATAGTATTGTCACGTGTAAGAATATAGGCAATCCATTATACATGAATAAATGAAGATCGGCTTGTGACGTATTACCAATCGAGAACAACATTTAACGATTTAGAACGTACAACATTCTCGAAGCATCCACAACGACTATCCGGCCTATATAAGACGCTGTCGAGAATGTAGATGAGTAGAAGTAGTGGTGATTACGTGGTGAGCAATAGTGAAGTGAAATAGAAGGCGAACAGAAAGTGATAATTTGATGCATTTTTATCTCTTACCATTAATTAAGAATGCCAAATTTAACCCAAAAGCCCAAAAATAGATAATACTGGATTGATTTCATTATCTCTGAGACATCTTCAACGATTTTTATTAATATTGACGGTAAATTATTTAGGTAAGTTTATTTATCATTTTACTGTTGAAAATAGCAGTTTTGTGGAAAAATTGTTGCTATTGTGTGCAAAATACATACCACAGTCATATTTAAAATCAGTCAGAGGTAAATTCTCTCAAATCGCAGTAAAATGACAAATATGCTTACATAATTTACGGTCCATATTAACAAAAATATCTCACAGATAAAAAAACTAATCCAATAAAAATAAAACGCAACTAACACTTTTAGATGTTACAAAAGTTTTATTAAAAACTCGACAGCCGTTTCGACTTTAAAGAACTTCTACAATTCTCATATTGAAAAGGAAAAAAAACTATAAATTTATTAATTATATAAACTCTAATAACAACTTATATAAGGAACTAACCAAATTAGACATAAGACCAATGCCAGTGAATAAATGTAACGTTAAAAAATATCTAGTAAATAATAAACAAAAACTTAATAAATCAGGAAAAAGCGGGATTTATAAATTGAATTGTGCAGATTGTGACTCCTTTTATATTGGTCAAACAGGCAGGAATTTTGGAATAAGACTTAAAGAACATAAAAAAGATGTAAATAATAAAAAATCAACAACAGGAATAAGTGTACATTGTCTTGAAAATAATCACCAGGTTGACATAAGTAATTTTACAATTCTTCACACTGAAAATAAAGGTAGACGACTCAATGTTTTAGAACAATTCGAAATTAAAAAAGCTTTCAAAAACAATAGTATCACGAACGATAAATCCGAATTTAAAGATACACCAATAATTGATGAATATTTAAGGAGTACAGTATAACAGATGGTAGTTTTTTCCATTCTACCTGAATTTACCTGATATATATGTTGTAGGTACCTATAAATGTAAGAACTTTGTACAATACCTTTAGTAAACAAATTACTCTTGAAAAAGACCTAGTCGGTCGAAACGGCTGTCGAGTTTTTAATAAAACTTTTGTAACATCTAAAAGTGTTAGTTGCGTTTTATTTTTATTTAAAAGATGTTTCACAATTTCCCGTCAATAGATTCAGTTGAAACTAATCCAATTTTATATATTTTAGGGCTTTATATTTTATTTATTTATTAAACCAGAACAAATTACAATTGTAATTTTACAGAGGCAGAGAAGTTAACTAAAACCAATACTGACATTACACTTCTTTAACTTACAGATTAAATAAACTGATAACGAAAAAAAAACTAAAAAGAAAGGGAAAATTTAGATCTTTGAGTATCATCGATGAGTTTTAATTATATAATTAATATTAAATGCAATAAAATTATTTTAACAATCAACATAAATTGAAATTTATATCAAATACTGAGATTAGATTATTGCACGTTAGATGCTATCCATACTTTTAATTTGCTCTTTCTATTAGTTTTGTTTCAAATTTTCAGCTCATACGGTATATTATTGTATATTCTGACTGCCGTTAGGAGATATCTGCATTTGCTACTGAATGATTTATTCCTTTCAGAAATTCGAATACTTTTATACCTAGTATTTATTACAGAATTTTCAAATTTGACACTCTTAATTAATCGTACGAGGTAAAAATGCATTGAATTATAACATCGCTAACCCCATGTCTTTTTACACTACTTACTGACAAATTAAATGTAATAATAGATATCTTAATTAATCAAATATATTAAAATCTACTTTAAGCTTTAAATCAAAACATTTCTAAAACTACTCAAGGGAAGTAGGTACATGGTTATCCGTATTATTATAAAAGGAATTAAAAGACTTTTCAAATGAGGCACACTTGTCCCCCGTTTAATTTAAGATTATGGTGGTGGTGAAATCCCCGCCTAGTGGGCTGCAGGTTTGAACGGGATTTTGTGAAAATTTGGTGTCCCCCTCGAAAACAAAATCGACGTTCCCGAGGATTTTCCAAAAAAAAAATAAGTGTTGCCCGTAATGGCTCTGTTTCCATTTCGATGCACCACTCTGCATATTTCTAAGTAGTTCAATGTGATTTTCATACATTGAGAAAATTTATTGGTAAGTGTTAACAACTAGTGCACATTTGCACACTCTTATCAGTGTTGTCAAAAACTATTATTTGTTAGACTTCTACAAAATGAAACAAAAAAAAAAAACAAAATAAGAACCAAAGCAGACTGTAGTAAGTTTTCTCATAATTGTTTCTTTGTTGTACCACCCTTTTTTATAAGTCGTGTGATGGCTTCGGATTACCATTTTAACTATTTTCTTCCAAAGGATATATGAACCTAATAACTGCAACCTCTTTCCTAGAGACGACAAAAATAGGTGGTTTATAGTAGTAACAGTAGTCTTTATTTTCAATTGATGTAAATGAAGTACATATGGAATGCGTCAATATATATGTATATGATTAAAAAATATGGGATATACATATAAGATTAAAGAATACAAATATAAGTCAAGATAAGAATGATAAAGAGAGATACAAATGTATACAATATTAGTATTAGTTCTGACAGAGGTAGTTATAATCTAACATTAAGAATTCATTTATATTATAAAAGCTCTTCTCAACCAGCCACTGTTTAAGAGATGTCTTAAATTTATTTTCACTGAGTGATTTGATTGCCTTTGGGAGCTTATTGTAGATGTCTGTTCCCATAGCCATCATCTGTTTTTTTGATAGGTTCAATTTCTTGAAATCAGTATGCATGTGATGCTTCCCCCTTGTGTTATATCCGTGTATATCACAGTTTTTTGGTATATTACTTTGGTTTCTATGGATTATAATGCTTAATTCAAAAATATACTGTCCTGTTACGGTCAGAATGGAATTAGTCTTCGATTTTCAAAATGTTTATGGAAAATCGAAATCGATCTACATTTCTTATATGTAAATGTACCTACCACTATTGCATAACGAAACTAAATTCCACAGGATTCCGTAACATTGACGCAGACGGAAAAGAATCTGTTTCTTATGTCTATGATTCTTTCAAGATCGCAGGTAGTCATTGGTCACAGGTTCAATTCCTCCAGCGACTAATGGATACATTACACACAGCATGAGGTTAAATTTGTTTTTAAGTTGAGTTTAGGTTCGTTAAATAATTTAACAACAAATTTTAATCGTCATCTACCAAACGGCACATTGCGCAAAAGCAAAACAATTGTATTGAACATTCAAAAATCTATTAACATAATGGTGGCAAAAATTGAATTCATAGACATATTATTTCGCGCACGTGCAGATGCTACGGAGCCGTGCCATAACCTCCTCTATTTAACAAGCCGTGAATTAAGAAATCTGGCAACGTAGCGAGCATGTCTGTTAACTGGGTCAATGAATCACTTTAGCAGGTGAACGCGCTTTTGTGTATGTACTTGTGCTCGGTGGGAATTGGTGCTTTTTATATTAAAAACTGTTTATACTATTGATTTGTGCTAATAATTTAATAAGAAACTTGTTTAGTTAAGTAGTAAGTAGCGGTAAGTCTTAACCTAAAACTGCACTTGTTCCTATAAAAATTCCGCGCACTTATTGCATTCCTGGATGCAAATCTAATTCCAATAGTGAATTGAAAGCAGGAGGAACATTAGTTTCTGCTTTTCGTTTTCCTAGTAATGATTGTTTAAGAGATAAGTGGTTAAGAGCAATTCCGCGAAAATACTTTGTAACTACAAAGTATTCAGTTGTATGTATTCTACATTTTGAAAGTAGCGATGTTATTAAAACTGATAAGTACCTTCAGGATAATGGTGATTTTACAGAAATTCCCGTAAGGCCAAAAATAAAATTAAATTTTGTACCTTTCATTTTTTCAAATTTACCCGATTACTTAACGAACTCCCTGTAAGAAGAAATTCAGAATAGAGGAAGAAGAAAGAAGAAGAATGACGCGAACATTTAGTAGAGAAGTTTGTTAATGAAGATTTAATTAGCAATTCTGATGATTTGATTAACAATTACAAAACAAAAAATTTAATTTCAGAGTTCTGGTCTGTTAAAGTAACGAATTCAAATATTTAGTTTTATACCTTAAATTTTAATAATGATTATTTTGAAGTAACAAACGAAATTTCCGTGAATAATGATATGAAAGTAAAAGTTATGTTAAGGAATGCCAACCAAATTTTATTTATGTATGTATTTATACATAAATAAAATTAATTGTGTAAAATTAGCATTCAACATTTAATTGTATACTTTTACTTTGTATTGTTTTTCGCGTAGGTATTTTTCTTTAGCAAAATTTGATATTAATTATGCATTTTAATGTTACGGCATGCAGTAGAAGCAGTAGTAGACCCTCGAGTATGTAGACCCGCTCTTCCGACAACCTTCGGCGTTGCCACATAATTGTTCACGGCTTGTTAAATAGAGGAGGCTGTGGCCGTGCATTTCAGAATTACACTACGGATTGTTTTAAAATTGATTTCATTGTCGGTTTCCTGATAGTTATTTTTGCAAATAATAATTTTTTTTTATTGATAGGTCAAATTTAATAAGTACATACCTATTCTACAGTTTCAATGAAGCATATATTAAGAGACGAATTAATTTTTGCCTTAGCTCAAAGAACATGTTAAACTGGTATCGAATTATGCTCTTATTCGTTTCGCTTATCATAACTTGTAAGTGAGTTTTGTTCAAAAAGTGCTTGAACACTTAAGACTTCAAAGAAGAACTGTATTTTGAAACAATAATGGATAACTAGCAAACGTTATTTTAAAACCACTAAACCACATGATTGACGTTTTGGTAGCATGTACGCCGTTATAAATGAAATAAATATCTGTGTTCATATCAAACATTAAAGATTCTTTAATTTTAAAATAAGTAAGAAGAGAAAAATATTATTCTACTACTTAGGTTGATTTACCGGGGGTAATCGATTGATTGATCGTGAAGGAGTTTATCGAGTTCTGTCGCCACTTCGTCGTTTTATTTGTAGAAATAGAAACAATATAACACTTGAAATTACCATAAAATTTTTATTGTACTTAACATACGTTTCACCACGACGTGGCTCCTTCAGAAGTTACAAATACATATTTATTTGTGATGTGGATTTCAATTTAACGTCTAGCGTGGAATATATCGGCATTTAATGTTGACGATGATCTCCAACGTTTGTCTTTGAACAAATCACCAAAAAATAAGTGTTTCTTAAACATGAACACAGCTGTGTACGTGTCACTGATTGCTGAGTATTCAGTTGGTATTTAAACAAACAATTTTGAAAATTTTCGCGCAAAATTGCTCGAATTATATATTTTTAACGATTTGCCTTTATTTTTTACGAGAATTATCTAATGTAGTAATGTATTTTTTGAGAAAAAAATTAATTAGAACAATTTTTATTGTTTGAAATTCCTTTAAACAAGTTGGTCCCATGATGTTGAACACTAATACCTAACTAGATAAAAATGGAATGAATAATAATAGTGGTGATATTTTTAAACGGGTAGACAAAATAAAATATTACAGTTGCAGCAATTTAAAGAATTTATAATCTACACAGACCAATACGAAACGTATAATACCTACATGGTGAATTTCCAACTCTCAATCTTAAATTCATTTTTAGTTTTAGAATAGTGTGAAAAATTAAATAATCAGTCTACTAGCAGTTCATTAATAAAATTACCTTGTATTGTTATTATCTTTTAATCAAATTATTAATCTGTGTTATAATACAGTGTTTTTCTATTTAAATTGCAGGACATCATAATACTCAATATTCTCAAATTTACGTAATAACCAGTCAACATTAAATTTTCATTGTCATCGATTTTACAGTTATCTTTTGTTAGCGAATTCAAGAGCATATGGCACTTTCATCCCCTTCCACACCTCCACCACCCTCAAAGTCAGCCTTCTCCGGCACATCCGCCGGAGCAATCCAATTGTTTATAAACAAATGATTTATTTCTTATTGGGTACCTATATTAACAATGATGATCAAGAGAAAACTTGTAAAATTCTGTTTTCAATTTATTCGTTTTTTCATGTAGTGTGCGAGCCTACTATGACAGTAGGCTCATGCACCGCATAAGTGGTTACGTAATCAGCGCACAGGCCTTACTTTACGTTGGAAACGGTTTAGCGTCGAGTATTTACCAGATATTCTAGACTCTAGAGTCTAGATACTAGCTGACCCTTAATTATCCAACTAATATGTAAGAGGGGATTCCATAAGCGTAGTACGTTAGTACGGTAATGCCAGATTGGAATATTGTATTTGAACCAATAGTCGCATATAATAATTTTATTCACTTTCTGTGAGGTAATACCTTATTTCTAGAACGATTAGTAATAAAACCTGAACTATGCTGAAATAAAGTGGAAATCTATTACCGTAACCTACAGGATTATGTAAACGTTGGTTAAAATTTTCCTTACATGTATAATAATTATGATTTGGCATTTATGTAGAATAGCATTAAAATTATACTAAAATACATATAAGTTGCTTCAATTCTTCTACTTTTTCCGAAATTACTAAACTTAAATTACGAAAACGCAAAAAAGTTATCAAGTTTACTAAACAACTGTAGTCGGATTATATGAAATGGACAATATGTAGACAAATAAAAACGTAGAAAATATTTTTTTCGAAGCCCAATTGGACGAGTACGATATAACTATAGGTACTGGATGTAAGGGCACAGTCAGTTTGCTGTTAAATTTTAGTTCAAAATATTACCATTCTTTCGCTATATATTGCCTGGACTACCGCTGTAACTAGACTAGAGCAGATAAATCGCAATTAACAGTAATTGATGGTCGACGACAACCGTCAATTCGTTTCGAAGAAACCACATCTGACATTTGTCAATGTAATCGTATCTGAACAGTAATTGCACGCAAACAAATATGTCAGTTGGGGATAAATCCTGTTCGCAGTGAAACCTTTCTCTCATCCAGACCTCTGATTTCTGCTCTGGACACTTACATACTACAGCTATTCGTCGATATACCTTCAAAACAAAATATTTATTTAAGTCGAATGAAATTTTACATTAAATCACACGTATGAAGCATTCAAATATTGGATTCGTTCTCATTTGAATTGAAAACTGATAGATATCATGTAGCAGTTTTCACTAGAATTTAGGTAAATTGATACCGCCAAGCATTTATCAAACAAATAATTTTATTTACTTTTCTTCCAAAGAACATGAAAACGTGCATTCGTTTCAAACAAAAAAAAAAGTTTAGTTATTTAGAATTAAACTATCAAAAAATATTTTATTTCGAAAGACCATGAAATACCCTTTCAATTGACATTAAAAAAATTTAAACGGAACCGTTCACGAGATGTAGGAGAAATACCTTCGCAACTGATACGAAAAAATACTCACATACCATTAAATAAGGGGGGGGGGGCTTTAATGGTCGGGATGCTGTCGAAATTGCCCTTGGTGAGCTGAGTAGAACTTACAAATATATTTTCGCGATCCGCGAGTAGTTTCGACAGAACACTAATAATGATCAAGAATAATTATGAATAGTAGAGGCTTTTACTTGTTGAAACTACAAAAAATAAAACGCACTATTTTTGAGTTTCAAAATTTTATATTTATAGTTCCAAAACTATAGTTTCACCACACTGATGGAGCCACAGTGTGGTGAAACCCTGCCCTTGGGAGGCAGTTACAATGTTGGAAGGGGTAGGCACTCTAGCTATTTCCTGCGCTCGATAACTAATCAATTAGGGATCCTTACTAATACCCGTGCGAAGCCGGGACGGGCCGCTAGTAGACAAAAAAGCAGTAACAGGTATTTTTTTGAAGCAAAGTAATGACTACTACTACTGTATTTAACGTTAGTGCCTGCGAAAAAAGTTCAGAGTTATATACGTATGTAGTATGTACATATGTATGTACACGACTTTAATTAATTAAGACTGATCTTGCATTTACGGCTAGTTCATTGAATGCTTCATTTCTGCAAGCAATAAGTGACATTAAATGAGACAGCGATCTAGGTTAAGTAGTTCATTCGCAATTTAAACTCAAATGAATAAAAAAAAAAAAAACAACCTAGACTAGTTTGGCGTCGTGTCTGTCGGAATTAAGATCAAAGGAGAGGGAATAATATTTATAAATGGCGGAGAGATAAACTATGTCATTACAGGGGAATACATATGTATATCAATCACTAGGAGTACTAGAGCTGTGTAGAAAATATATTATACCGAGAAATAGAAATACTAATACAAAAAGCCCTTTCATCAGTTTTATTATTCTGATGGGAGTTACTAGATTCCTGAAGATTTGTCCGCCAACCGGCTGCTTCCCTTCTTAACCCATTTAACATATTGAAGCTATAAAAGTTCTGTAAGTACTATAATATGGTAGCTACATTATACATACTTTTTGCTATCTGAAGCTAAAATCACCGAAGAAGTCAATTTAATAAACTTTCGACTGAAAACTGATTTTGTTTATTAAACGCCCTCTAATATCAGAACAAAAAACAACACAACTGTTATACGGTTAATGTTACCCTAATGTAGTTGTGTAGCAGCTTAGGGGGGGGGGAACTATTGAATCGGTCGGTTTTCCGGGTGCTTCCGAAATTTTATATTTCAAAAAAAGGGTTGTTGATCCTTGCTCTAAAATATTTATGTAGACTAAATAAACACCTGAATAACACTTAGGGGGAAAATCTAAAACAAAAACTGCGAAGAAAGAATATTGCACAAACTTTAAGGAAAAAGAATTAATTTTTGACCTTCACTAATTGGGTTCCGTATTCTACCAATTTGAGGAACGTAGGTAAGTAAAGTAAGTACCAGTAGTGGAACCACTGGAGCGGCGCTTGGTACAGGACCCGCCTTTTTGGGAACAGAAAAACCAAATTTCGACATTCATTCATAGTTCCTCTATTAGACAAACATATGTCCTTGTGGATTAAAATGCATACAATGTTTGTGGCTGAGATGAAGATCTTACTAATACAAAATGTCAGTTTTTTGTTAAATATTCATTTATAACAATGAAAGCTGAAATGTATTGTAGGAAGGTACCTACTAAAAAGTTTATTCCACGTTAAATAAATTTTTTTGAAAAATTCATGATTAATTTTATCTTCAGTTAAGTCAATACGACTAATAATATGCAAGGAATCAAGAATGCTTTTTAATTCTTTAACGTTTAAAAATGGTCGTTATATAATTGCTTTTGATACAGACAATATTGCTAAAACTCCTAAAATCGTATTGACATTTTTGAATTGCTTTCTATTTTTATCTGGTAAAATGTCATTATCTGATTTTAAGTCTAAACTTCCAAATACCTACGCTTCTGATGAGTTCACTTCTCAATATAACATAGTTACTGATTTCTTTTAAATTTGCATTTCAATTTAAAACCTAAAAGTTGTAGGTATTTTACTTATTTGTTTTTCTTTATTTATAATTAAGACAGTTACTATAAACTCTAAAAAGATATTTAAGCCACAGATATATTCCAGATACCAGTGTGTGGAGCTGACACAAACTTAAACTAAAATAAAGTAGTAGATTGATTAGTAAAAATTAACTTAGATTATAAAGTCATCGTAACTAAAGTAATAACCCATTAAATTAATTTGAAAAAAATATATATTATGTTTATTTTCCAGTTTTTGTTAGCTAAATATATACATACATATTTTTTATATTTTTGAAGTCAATAGGTAGATCACATTATATTTCATTAATTATGCTTGATTATATATGTTTATTTCATATAAAAATAAGAATTTCGACTAATAGATGCATTAATTACGTGTTTTCTTCTAAATTCGTCAGAAACTTTAACTTTGTAATAATCTTTCTTTGTTGCGCTCCATTGTCAATGGAATTGTAATAATAGAAACATTTTCTCCAGTACGGAGTTCATGGCATGCATATGATGACGCCAACTTCTCGCTTCATTATTAAAAGAAACTGTTACCATACTTTGGTTTTAAAACGTTAAAAATTTACGCATTATTCACTCTATTTTGTTGACCACGTGTCCGAATAAAGTGAAAAGTATTTTGGTGAATAAGACCTTTTGGGTTTTTAATTTATTTCTATTCCCTCAGTTTTCTGTTCTCTCTGCAGAGATAAATTGTTAGAATGCATTTCACCACGATGTGCCTTACATCATCATCTAGCGCTTTTTCAAATAACCCATTGATGAAATTGTTTTTATTAGTAAGTAGAGGTTTTTTAATCGCCTCGAAATGTGTACAAACCAAATTTAAAACTTTTTTAGCATATGACTGAACCATGAATGTTTATAGAAACAGCTGATCCAACTTCTTGATATTTAAACAATTACGTCATATTTCGTTATGGATTTGCCTAATAATGTTTTTGCTTACGTAGTAATGAAGATTCACATCTGGGTAGATATAGTTTTTACGTTGTAAAACATGTTTGCCGTGTTTGTTTTTAAATGTTTGTAATTCATTTGAAATTCTTATTTAAAAGATCTATTTTAATACTTTCATTCTGATTATAACTGGAAAACATTTAAGCGTAGTTGAAATCTATGTCACTTATGTAGATATTAATTTTACGTCATTTTTTCATTTTCTTGTTTCTAGTGATAAATTTTAAATATAGAATTTATGTTCGTAATTCTTCATTATTGTCAAACTAGTTGAACCCGTCCAGCATTGGACGGTGGTGCATAGCATTTAAGAAATCATAATCAGGTTGACAATTGAGTATCAAGATCTCAGTTGCTTTTTGCAAACTTTTTTCTAAATCGTCTATATAATAATCATGCTGTTTTAAGAAAAGTTACACATTTGTTTTTACACAAATTGTTGTAAAAGTTTTTATTTAAACTGATTGCTTCCCTTCACCACACATCCAATTTTTTACTGTTATGAATACCATCCGTCAAAGCATGGACGATGGTGCATGGCACTGTATCAAATTTAATAAGAGGGGCCGCTTTGTACCGTAACCTCACGGTGGTGCATAGCATTTACCTTACTGATCCATAGCACTTCTATTAGTGCATAGCACCTATCGGCGGTTTATGGCGAACTTCTAGCAGGATAAAAGAGGATGAAGGTGGCATCAGAGGCGGGGCGGCTGCAGGAGGTGGTGTGATGGGGGGTTGGGGGTTGTGTAGGGAGTGGTACGGGAAGGAGGTAGAAAATATCACGGATAAAATAAAAGTTTGGCATTGGTTCGAGGGTGTCGTAGAGGGAGTTCTTGACCACTTTCAAACCCCCAACAACTGCAACCACTACCCTCTGTAACTACCACCTAAAACGCACTCACTACTACTGCCACCATCCACCACAACAGTATTCTTAAACGTTTTCCAGATGATTCTCAATTTTCAGTGTTTGGAATTTGAATTCTCAAAGTGGAAAAACCATGTAAAGGGGTGATTTCTGCGCCCAGCATACATGTATAATCTTGCTAGGGGCGATAAATACTACAACATAGTAATATTTAAATCTAATCGGGGAGGTGGGAGTAAACGCGTACAATTACCATAACCTGATTAATAACCTTAATAACACACCCCATATTTTACTGTTATAGTACTACCCGTCAAAACTTGGAAGGTGGTGCATAGCATTTAAGGAATTTACCGTAACCTATCGCCGATTGACATTTTAGTATCATGACTTCAGTTGCATCTTGCAAACTTTTTTCTAAATCGTCTATATAATAATTATGCTGTTTTGAGAAAAGTTACATATCTCTGAAAATTGTTGCAAACGTTTCTATTTAAACAGATTGCTTCCCTTCACCACACATCCCATTTTTTACTGTTATGAATACTATCCGTCAAAGCTTGGACGATGGTGCATAGCACTGTAACAAATTTAATCAGAGGGGCCGCTTTGTGTCGTAACCTCACGGTGGTGCATAGCACTTACCCTGAACATGCATAGCACTTACCTTACTGGTACATAGCACTCCTCCTATTAGTGCATAGCACCTATCGGCAGTTCATGGCGAAAATCATATGTATTTTTTTAATTTTGATTTATCTAAAAATCGTATAATACTTCTACTTAGCTTTTACTATTTATGACGCAGAGGACATCCTATTATTTCAAAGAGGCCGCCCTTAAATACCAAAACGTATTCTACATAACGCATTTAGCATTCTATTGCTTCAAATATTTATTATTATTATTCAATTATTTACGCAAAAGTTAATAATATTGAGCATTTTACTATGTATATATTATTTGATTTACATATTTATGTTTTTATAATAATAGGTAAAAAACAAAGCCAATTAAGGGGCAAATAGTTTAATGTTTAAAAAACCAACGCACCGACGTTTCGCCTAATGTTTATAGGCTTTATCAATTAGGCGAAACGTCGGTGCGTTGGTTTTTTAAACATTAAACTATTTGCCCCTTAATTGGCTTTGATTTTTACCTATTATTATATAAAAAAATTGGGGAAGAAATGACAACCAGAATTTATGTTTTTATGTCTAGCATGAAAGCTATAATGAATACTATGTATATTTACGCGTACACCCACCCGCTTCCGTAACTTCCTTCAACCCTTACATAATTTGATTCCCATCCTTGACAATATCCCCGCCTCTCAAAAAACAGGAGACAGACTCACACACACACACATACACACCCTATCATAACCGTTTCTCCCTTGTCATCTTGAAAAAAAATTAAAAATACTGTTGTGGTGGGTGGTAGGAGTAGTACTGAGTACGTTCTAGGTGGTAGTTACAAAGGGTAGCGGTTGTAGGGGTTGGGGGTTTAAAGAGGGTCAAGAACTGTCCCCCTAACACACTCTCGAACCCATCCCAAACTTTTATTGTATCTACAATATTTAACACCCCCTTCTCTTACCACCCTCTACACCACCCCCCACCCCCCATCACACTACCTCCTACAGCAGCCCCTCCTCTGACACCACCTTCATCCTCTTTTATCCTGCAAGAAGATCTCAGTGTTTCGATTTTGAATTCTCAATGTGGAAAAACCATCTGAAGGGGTGGTTTCTGCGCCCAGCATACATGTAGAATCTTGCTAGGGGCGATAAATACTACAACGTACTAATATTTGTATCGAAACGGGGAGGTGGAAGTATAAGCGTACAATTACCATGTTTTCTAACATGATCGCCAACCTTCATAACACACCCCATATTTTACTGTAATAGTACTACCCGTCAAAACTTGGAAGGTGGTGCATAGCCTTTAACAATTTTTACCGTAACCTATCGCCGGTTCATGGCAAAATTCAGATATCTTTGTTTATTTCGAATAACCTACAAATGGTTATGTTAATTTACTTTTTTGGAACTTAATTTGAGAATAATATTCATGCACGAATTAATAAATTTAATATTTAAATTAAATAAAATAGTTTCTATTTAAAAAAAATCTATTCTCTCACATAACATTACAGTATATTTAAATACTCTTTTCAGCTTAACATGCTCTACAACATACTACATACAAGCTCAAAGTAATCTAAGTTGGCGGGCTAAAGTCCACCATTATCGTTAAAAGCGTAAAATTAGAAAGAAAAAAAGAAATTTATCGGATGGGATTTGAACCAACTACTACTGGAGATAAGGCGGTAGCAAGATCGGTGCACTACCGAATACGCTACGAACCGATTTGACTTGTGACCCTATATTTATTGCTTTTATATTAACCATGAAAACTGCAATGAATTTTATTGCATTGTCGCATATCACCCAGTATATGAGCGATCTACTTTACCGTTATCGATGTCACCTACTTATTTCGGTTAACCAATGTTTGGTAACTGCGGAATAAGCAGGTGACGGCCCAATAAAAGGGGTCAGCAGATACAATTTGGCAAGTTTGTGCGCATACCGTCTAGGACGGAATATTGGTGTGTACTTTAGGTCCCTGGTAAGTTTACTCAATTATTCTTATTGTATTTTATTAAGTTTCCATCGTCTGCTAGGTTTAATTATTACAACTATTAAATAAAGTTTATTTTATTTATTGTTGGTTGTTCTTGTGCACCTTCGCTTTGCCGAGCGAGTCTCAACCATCTACCAAAAGCTAACCCCCAGGCGATTAATAACCCCATATTTGGCGAAACCTCTCCAATCACCGCCTCAATCGGCGGAATACGTCAAATTTGGTGGTTATCGCCACAGCATGATTGTTTATAAATTACATTCATTTTCTCATTTCGTATCTTTCATAAACGTTCTTTGATAAACGTCAAAATAAACGTCAAACTTCCAAGGTTAGAATCTACACGTATACAAGTAATAACAACATAAGCCCCGCCCATCCCTCTGAGCAGCTGTTTCCTTAGAATCCGGACATGTCAAAATTAACGATTTTTAATTACAAATTCTAATTAAACGGCACCACCTTCCGATTAAAAAATAGGCCTATTCAGCTTTTGGTCCTTAACTTGGACGTTTTAATTGTCAACAAATTCCATATTATCCTTTCTTCGAACGAGATAGATCTGAAAATTATGACTTTTAACCAACAACGCGTATTTTTTTCCATTTTCATTTGCTTATATCTTTTAAACCACTTAATAAATGGGTATGAAATTTTGCAAAACCCTACTTCGTTTTAATCTTAATCGATATTGTTTACGGCATTTTGCGAGTCTTTTGCAGTTTTTCGACAATCGTTAATCGAAAAGTACAATTTTCGCTACTTATTCCATGGCTAACTGAGTGTTTGACAGACATCCATACAATAGAACATTATTATATAGTATAGATAAAAAAAAAATCGGACAAGTTCACGTCGGACTTGCCCACCGAGAAATCCGTACAAATTTGTAGTTAGGTACATATTATAAATAGTTCAGGAAACGAGTCTTGCGTTTTTTTGCGAACCTTTTACTGAAATTAAGTTTCTAAAACATATATAAATCATAAAACTAATTAAAAATTTGTTTAAGCTTGTGTCGATGAAGCCCTTTCATACGATGCCTCATATGACACGGTTAACTCCCTTCAAAGTTTGGAGGTACCTTGAATAAGATTCTGTTTGCTCTTGTGATTTAATTAAAAATAAACGGATTTCAGATTTTTCTCTTCTGTACAAATTAGTAAAAGTTAAAAAAATCTACAAAAAGATTTGGTCATCCATACAATTATGACCGCGCATACCAATGCTTAACCTCGATGATTGATTACGTGCTTTAAATAGACTATATTTCTTTATGATTTAATTACAAATGTATTTTTTTCAGATTTTTCCCTGTTCTTGTACTATAAGGCGATGTTACTTCTTACTAGTGTAGGTCAATTGAAAATACCATATAAGTACCTATATTTTGATTCCCTTGGGAGTGTGGAAATATATAAATTACCTTAGAAGTTTGATTTTTACACAGCATCAAGGTACTGTAGACTTGAGTATATGGTTTTAATTTCAACTTGATCAGCCACGCATTCCCTAGTAAAGGGTCTCGACACACAGACAGACAGGCGGACAACACAGTGATCCTATAGTGTTCCGTTTTTTTCTTTTTGAGTAACGGAACCTTAAAACCAGACAAGCAACACATTTTAAAAATGAGAAGAGGAATAACTCATTTAGAGCTTTCACTAGTGTAATCCCTTGAGAACGTTATCACGAACAAATATCGGTTTCATACAACGCTGGTAACGAAATATAAATCTTATATTACATATGTATGTGTATTAACTAGTACACCGAATTATTTAACTAGCTTCAAAACCCGGCATTAAAATACATCGCGGGCTTACTAGAATTTTCAATAACATTTTGAAATATTCTGAGAAATTCGAGAGTTTCAGAAGTTTTCCGTTATGTTTGTACATTTCTGCCACATAGTAGTACACTCTGCTTCTCGGTTTGCAAGTATATACCTATAATGAAATTAACGGAAATAAACGTGCCATCTAATGTTACAGACACTGCTGTTGAATTAGCCACGTGTATTATTAAGTGAAGTTTAATTTTATATCCGTTTACCTTAAACTTTCATAATAATTCATAAATGGAGCGGATCCAGGACTTTACAAAGGCTGGGCCCGCAAAAATTAGTACCCTATTTTCCTGCCTATCGCCAGTAATTAAATTGTACGATTAACTGTAAAGAAATGTCTAATTCCGTAACTGTCTCTAGTTGCCTGCCTGTCTGCTGTGTGCAGACTACAGAGTTTTTATCGGCCGATAGTTTAAAAAAAATCAGTATGAATATGTATTATTTGCAGAGATATGACTTATTTAAGATACAAATTTGCACAAAATGTGACAAGATTCTATGGTGACATTAATTTTAAATATCAATGTTACCATTGATAAAATTGAATGCGCGGTTAAAACTTTAGTCTGGGACCAAATTGATAGAATGTCTTATAATTATTCCCTATTTTTGTGTGTGGTATCAACAATATCGCCTTTGTGAGATTTGAGATCGCGAACATGGAAACGTAAGTTTTATTTTAACTGGTTTTACTTAAGTACTTAATTAAAACCCTTAAAGTATAATATTTTGTATTTAAGTTGGAAGCTGATACATGTTGAAATTTATCCATAATAAAAGAAAAACACAAAGTTTCAAAAAACAGTATTGTAACACACTACAATTGTTTCGACACACAGTGTCTTCCATCAGGTGTGATGAATAAAGATACTGTCTCGAAACAATTGTAGTGTGTTACAATATACTGTTTTTTAAAACTTTGTGTTTTTCTTGTTATAATAATTTGTGTTGTCACATTTGTACGATCAATGCGACTTTTTCGTAAATAATTCACGTAAAAAGTTAAACTTACGTTAAATAAAATGTTGTTTTCTTAAAAAAGTATTTTGTATCTAGTACTTCAGATACCATTCCAGAAAGTTATTTGTATGTGGTATCTGAAATACTTATTTTAAAAGTATCTTGCATTTTGTATTCCAGATACTTTGTACAGGGTATCTTGTACATCACTGATTATTTGTCGGCCGATACTAAACGGGTGTAATGTGCGTACATTCGGCCAATAAAAAGTCGGTAGTATGCGGGGACTCTTAGCGTTACCGTACACTCAGCTGCCAGTGACAAGTGGCAGCTAAAAGTTGTGGATAAAATCTTTCAAGCATTTTACACATGATTTCAGTGCAAATTGAGTTTGAATGGTCGCATTGGAGCCACAAGTTGTAAGAAATCGACGCAAGCGACTTGTGGCGATATTTAATCGTTTACCGTCTGCACACATATAGCCGTCGATCACTGCGTACTTCAGTCTCAGCAAGTGGACGGAAAAATGGACACGACTGACAACCACCACTCAACCAGTAATCGTGAGTAGAGAGCGCGTCCAGTGGCTTTTCTCAGCGCCAATGCCCACTAATTATCACCACCTGTAGCTCAGTGCACACTAAAATTAATTTAAACTTATTTTTGGTTTTAAATTATTATTTTTCTTACGATTATTTGAAACATTCGATGTTAGTAGACGTATGCATTTATTTTAAAAGGAGAACTCATTCAAGTCAACAGAGATTTTGTCACCCCTGCTTTAGATGATTTTTTCATATATGCGATACATATTTTGTTCTTATGAACAATACTCTAGTCGAAAACAAATAAATAAAATAAGAATAAGAAATTGTCGTTTGTCATTTTGGATACAGTTCCCAATTAATTCATTCAGAATTCTAATAAATAATGAATGTGAAATCATCATCATTATCGTTTTATAAATCTTGTTTACAGCACCGTCTCCTTTATTTTATGCATGAATGATCTCACACAATCGAGAATGTTATTATAGGGAGCATAGGGAGCGTATGTAACATATTATTTATGACATCTGTTTTCCGGCAGCAAAGAATGGGATCTTTTATTTAGACAGTAATTTTCAAACAACGAACTCTAAAGCTGGCATGAGTTTAGCCGTTTTAACTATACACCCTTTTACGTTTAAGAACAAAATGCATAGTATCTACGTAAATATTTGCTTGCACCAAATAAGTTGAACAGGAAAAAAGATTGTAAAGTCTAAATCACTTGCCCGTAAAACTTTAATGAAACCACTGTTATGAATGTTTAAGCGAAGGGCCTTCATCGCATTTAACTCTTTTTATATTATACCGGGTGTCTCATTTAATCTGACAAATCTTGATAACTCGAAAAATACGCATCGTACGAAAAAATTGCTCAGACGAAAAGTTGATATCTCCAAGGGCGACATCAGCCTGTCCTATAGTCAGCCCTTCGCCCCTACCCCCCGTGGGCGGAATGAGGGACAACTTCAAAATCCAATATGGGGAACCCCATTTCTTATTGCAGATTCGGATTCTGCGATACTAAATACGTAGGTTTTGTATCAAACACTTTTTTTTATTCGCGACCGATGGCGCTATAACCGCAGAAAACGAGATTTCTCGAGAAATCCCGTTTCTTCGGATCCCGTACACTTCGGATTGAAAAACCAAAAAATACGTATTCAATCCAATCTAAAAAAGCTGATGTCCAATCGACTCCCCGTAAAGATCTTCAACGCTAAAATCTTTAATGACTAGAATTTTGAACGCTAGAATCTTCAATAGAATTGTATTGGGGAGGAGCTAAGCGGAATGCATTAAAACTACAGCCGTCTTTAAGTACATCGCGGATCGGGGATATTCAAAAGCAGCCCTAAAAGAGAAAACAACTTTAATAAAACAGCTCTTAAATAATTGGTGTATCACCTAATCTCAATTCGAAATTTGTGTCAAACATAAAGTGGTATAACATAACGTGTCCATAGTACTTCAGAGGCGACCAGACAATTATTAGGCACTTACCTCTCTAATCAGGAGAGGTGCTTAATCAGTTTTTAAAAACTGTTTCATGCCACTGCCATTCTTTTTCAACTTCGCATCATGGATTATGTAACTGTGCAAGAAAAAATTGAAATGATTTTCATTTATGGCGAATGTAGGAGAAATATTGACGATGGTGTCAATCTGTATGCTGTGCGTTTTCCTGACAGAGTACGATCACGTTCTTCTTTCGTTAGAGTTGTTAAGCATTTTTCTACTGAAGGAAGTGTACAGCAGAAGAAAAGAACGCGTGTAGCTACTGTTTGTGTAGAAAATAATGAAGTAGCTGGACTAGCTGCAGTAGCTCATAATGCACATGTGAGCATCCGAGAAATATCGAACCAATCCGGAATTTCTCGTATGAGTGAAGAGTGCTGAAGTTACACAAATTTCATCCGTATAATGTATCCATGCATCAGGAACTACATGGCGATGACTTCCAAAATCGACTAACGTTTTGTCAATGGGCAATTCAGCAAGTACAAATGAACCAGAACTTTTTTTGCTCGCGTACTATTCTCCGATGAGTCTACATTTACGAACCACGGTGCAGATAACCGCCATAACATGCATTACTGGAGTGTAGAAAACCCACACTGGATTCGTGAAGTAAACCATCGGCGTCCTTGGTCGGTTAATGTTTGGTGTGGAACAATTGGCGATAAACTTATTGGACTATATTTTATTGACGGTAATTTGAATGGCAACAAATACCGAAACTTGCTTGAAGACGAACTACTACTTTTGCTTGAAGACCTGAGCTTGGAAGTGCGACAGAACATGTGGTTTCAACATGACGGTTGTCCTGCACATTATTCGATAGTAGCAGGCGAGTATTAGATCGGATTTATAGTAATCGCTGGGATCGGCAGAGGAGGTACGGTGAACTGGCCAGCCAGATCGCCAGACCTTACCCGCCAGATTTTTTCTTGTGGGGTTACCTAAAAGGTGTCGTTTATAAAGAAACGCCTCCAACTCGCGAAAACATGATGCAAGAATAAGGGATGCTTGCGCCGCAATTACACCAGAAATGCTTTTGAGATGTGTCGGGGAATTTCAAGCACGAATTAACAAGTGCTTTGAAGTTGAAGGTAATCAGTTTGAGCATTTAATTTAATTGAATTGTGAGAGGCGAGGGGACTCACAGAAAAAAAGCACCCCGATGGTGAGAGGCGAAGGGACTCACAGAAAAAAGCACCCCTAAGGGAACAGAAAACTACTACGTCTACGTCCTTACTCCTGGGTTACTCTAAGAGTAATTCATTAACCTACCATTTCAGATTGTTTGAATCCAATGCTGAAAGCAGCGCCATCTACCACGTGGTGGGGAAGTAAGTAGTAGTAAGTCAAAAAGTGGTACTGTTGATAGCAAATTAATTTTGCAATGGAACGCGGAGGGTCTGAACTGAAAAATCCGAAATTAACCTACTTTTATCGACAACAGTGCCATTTGTCGCGAATCAAAAAGACTGATTGATACAAAACCTACGTATTTTGTATCGCAGAATCTGAATCTGCAATAAGAAATGGGGTTTCCCATATTGGATTTTGAAGTTGCCCCTCATTCCGCCCACGGGGGGTGGGGGCGAAGGGCTGACTATATAGTTAAAAAAAGAATTTCTGACGTTATTTTTAGATAACGCAACAATAGATATATAATAAAAAAATAAAAACTACAGCTAATTTCTAGAAACGGCCTGCTTTTTTCAACTCGAATTTCTAATTATTTTCTAATGTCTGCGTGGCAATAGAAGACTTAAGAAATGTTTTGTTGATTGTGTGGACGCCATGAAAAACGAAGATTGGATGGTACGACATTACCTTTTGAATTTAATTACATGAATTTAATTTTGTTGGTATAAATAAAATAGTGGAAGATCAATAAAAACTAATCTTGCCAATAACCAATAATTAATAAATAATTCTTTATACAGTTGCTGATGTTGTTATGTATACGATAGCCAGACAAAGACCAAAAATGACGGTCGAAGCGTAAGTTAATTACTCGTTAACAGTCGTTGGTTATTGGCAGGCTTAGCTTTAATTAATCTTGAAAACATGTTATTTGTTAAACCTTATCAATTATAATTTAATATTTGATTTGAGGCGGGAATGGTTCTTACATCCGTGCTTCTCTGTATCTTGTCGGCCAAATTATGTTAAGCTTATTTGGACTTTTTGCAAGTTGGTAATGTACGTAAACAAGACTGAACCGAACAAATCCACTTATTTAGTTGAAACTGCTGAGGACAAAAAAAAACAATGAAACAGTTCCTACATTCAAAAATAATCCTCATTCCTTCGGTTCTGCGAAGCGAAAATTGGAAAAATACGACAGATTTTTTAGTCCACGAAATAACAGAAATAACGGTAATTAGTACTATTTTCAAAATTACAGTAAAAGAAATCAAAACAGATGGCATGATTAATTTTGAAATTGGTAGTTATATGCTATTCATTTTCAGAAAAAAAAAATGTAAGCGATGGTAGATAAATCCTAGAAATATATCAATAAATGAAATGCGAAATAGAACTGAATACAAAATCGCAATTAATTCTTTTTCATACAGAAAACACGCCGTATGTGCGTCTTCGTAAACATTGCCTTGCATAGATGAAAGTGGTTGCAGAATTATGGATAAATTCACTAACTTAGCAATCCAAACAATTCCACTCCGCTTCGACCCCTTCCGCGCTTGTTCCGATCCGTCATATTGTGTTTTAGTATGAGAAAACGGCGTATTGAGTTTTCTCAGTTAGTACCTCGATGAACTACTCAAATATGCATGTGGCTGCCTGTAAAAAATAATATATTTTTTGGCGGGACGACGAAGAGTTGGGATTCCGTAACTAAATCTTCTTGAACGTTTTATCACTACTTTATTGATATTCAGAAACGAATGATTTAATGAGACAAAAATAATAGTTGTAATACGTGCAAACGAATGAGTGTCTACAACGTTGAATGGATTGGAATGAATAAATACAGAATGAATTGTCTTATTATTGGACTCTCTTTTTGGGCGGGCACTAATATATTATACGTTTGAAAATACCGTCGCACCTATTTTATCATTAGCACTGTTATCAATAAAATATTAGGAAATGATTAATAGTAGTAATTTTGAATATATTAATGCGAATTAAAGTATTCAACCAACTAGAAATTATCTCAAACTAATGAGGAAAAAATCTGTTGCTTTTGTCATGTGCCGGCGAGGGCAAGGTTTGGAAGAACTGATAAATGTAGCATTCCTTATTGAACAATACGGTTGACCTGACCGACTTATGTTCACTTAGTAGTTATAGAAGTTAGTAGTTATAAAGTACCTACACCTTAGGTACTCTTTGCTTCTAGTTCTCTTCAGTCCCTGAAAGCGATAACTTTACTTAAATAGAACTTCGGACGTTTTTAACCAAGTTTTGGCGTTAAGGTTTGAGATCTTCAGTACGTTCAACTTAATTAATAGCTAATAAGAAGAATTCGACAGTCCCATTACAAGTTGCTACAGATTTTCTCGGTTAAGCTGGTTCAGCCCGGTAATACAGCGTATGGTTTACTGTAGTATATGCACTTACTCGTTTCTGTGGTATAAGCTATTACTCAGGGATAAATAAAATTCCTTACTGCCGTGCACTTAGTGAATGTATTTAGCGCGAATGAGAGAACATTAGGAAATTACCTGATTTTCACTGCTCAACAATTTTAACTGGTCATTTATCATACTGTATTTGGCAGATTCTTCTTTTCGAAGCGCTCTTTCCTTTTTCAGTTCAGGGCTCCAAAACGTTTTTATGGAATGCATGGATGAACCGAGTTTTTGATTGGTTAATTCTAGTTCCTTCTTTAAATTTCCTAATTCCCGCTGGAGGTCGGAGTTTTGACTTTGAAGTTCCCCTAAAATAAAAAACAATATTTATATCATTACGAAACCAAAGTTTAAAACGTGTAGTCAATAAACTGCTACAGACGGCAAAGCAAAGGCCATCTGTGGCCAAAAAATTTAGTCATGCCACTGTATGTACACAATGGAAAGCAAATTAAAGTACGTACCTACCTATTAATGGATCAAGCACGTCACTTACCATATTTCAGTGAGCTATACGTAGGTTCTGTTAAAAAGTTCAATTATCTTTAATTAAATCGAAAAGAGGCTTGAACATTATTAAACCTGCTATTTTATAGAAGATGACGTTTACTTTGCCAACACATATAGTTTATTGATCAACAGGAGATTCAGATTGTGTAGTTTATACTCATGACGCGCTGACGAGAACTAATGAGTGGAATTGTAATCCGCGTCTGGTAGTTTCAAGAGACTTCTGACCGAGCATATTTTGTTCCATTATTTCATCTAAATCTGCACCTTTAATATTCGTATTCGGTATTGTATTATTGGCTGTGACTGTATTTTTTTCTTTTTGTACGTACTTTTACTTATCATTCATTCAATCCTGATGAACTATAGTTTTACTTGAAAAATTATAAATAATAGTTTGTCTTGAAATCCTGTTCGCCTGACAATATTTATATAATAAATAGCAGTCTATTTTGCTGTATATTGCTGTTACGTTAATCGGAAGCCAATAACTGAGAATATACTTCATTTTCATTTATCATTGAAACATAAATATGCAATATCCAATACAGCTGATCGACGGACAGATTGTGAGTGCCCTACATTACAAGCTGTGGCTCATGTAATATATAAAAGATTCATTCAGTCTATTGACAATGGTCCCTTTTGTTGACATTTATAAAGCCAAGCGATGGATTCGTTTTTAGTGGATGTCAGATTTGGAATTTTCCAGATATTTGAAAAATAAACTCAACGTTCTGCCATTATCAAGCGGTATGCATTATAAAGTTATTGTTTTATTTACAAATAAACATGCATTAGAGGAATTCAAAGTAAAATGACAGGTTTCGAATCATAAATCAAACTTTTGCATTCTATATTCATTGTACTGAACAGACTGTCGCTTGACATGCTTTGATTCATGAAATGTGAAGCAAAGGGTGTCCTGTTTCGTAGAACGTGAAACAATCAGTAGTTAATGATTTTGCTTCAACGCCATTTAAACGAATTAAGGTGAACTTTTGTTATTTTTATTCTTTTAATCAAACTTAAACACTAAACACAACTTTCAATTGCTGTTTTATATAGCCATGATACCAAATATTAAATTAAAATAGAAAAAAGTTAGAAAAGTTTAAAATTTTTCGTTGTAAGTAAATTATGAAAATACCGTGCATAGAAAAGGTTACAAATGAGATGGTTTTACAAGTACTAGGCGATATGAAAATCAATAAAGTACTTATATTAGGAGAGGTTGGAGAGGTAGATAGCTTAAACAGAAGTACAGAAGATCCGAGGGAGATTGAGTTGGGTTACTGTTTGCAAATATGTATAGTTCATTTATATTTATAGTACGGTTGTAGCTTTATCTTGTGTGGTTAACAGTACCTCTGATGTTGTAAGTAATAAACTAATTTAGATTAGAATCAGTAAACAAGCGGTGAGGTATGTCTTAAGTAAAATTTATTTGAGAGGTTGTTCTTTCATAACATACCTCCAATTAAGGAATTTTTCAGAAAAGGTTCACTTGTCAATCAATTTCTATAACTACCTGCGGTGAGGGTGCCTCAAAGTTAAACAGCAATTAAACCATAAGGCAACTCACTATACTTATAATCTTATAAACGAACTAAGTTAAAGATGTAAGATGCAACTTCCGACGAATTTGAAGAAGTCCTGCAACTTTCTCCTATCCTGAGGTAGTATTCCATTCCCTGAAAGGTCTATGTCCCTCTACACTTCTAGTTCTGTTTCTAAGATTTGTCTTCAACGATCTCCATGTCTTAGAAGGTGTCTAATCACCCTACCTCTCCTTTGCCTTATTGACTTCCTTAATGCCCTTTGTTCTCTAACACCTTCTCTTTTACATTAAGACTTTCGATAGTGCAACGTTTGTGAAACATCTTAAACACTTTATAAAATAATTAAAATAAAACGAACGTTTCACCAAAATATTTATTCAAATATGAATCTCGACTATAGTTTCGACCGACAGCGGTCATTATCAAGAGTATAAACTATCGACTATGCGCCAATCTTAATCGTTTTTGTACTATCGTTTGGATCAAGCTAAGCATTTGCAACTGGCCCAAACTGAAATAATGTTAATTGAACAAGTTTGGTACATTCTAGGCATTTAAAACTGGCTCGGACTAAAACCAAGGGTAACTGACCAAGACTTAGTAAAGTCTAGGCATATATAATTGGCTGGGAATAAACCACTAGTATCTCACCAAGGCAAAGTTCAGTCTAGGTATTTACAACTGGCTCAGACTTAAACCAAAGTTTATTATTCAAAGATTGGTTCAGATAAGGCATTCGTATTTGGCCTAGTCTAAAACCAAATTTAGTAGAACAAGGTTTAGAGTAGTGGAGACATTTACAACTGGTTCAGATTTACACCAAGGCTTGGCTGGACAAAACAGGCCTGAGTTTGGTTCAAAGTTTAACATTACCCCTTTTTGGGTTAACCGTTACTTATACTCCTGCGCCCCTTGTACAGTTATTTACGTTTCTTTTCTTCCTCTGGCGTCACGTCTGTCTTTATTTAGGCATAAATTACTCTCGCCCCTATGATTAGTCCGCGTCTTGTCTTCAGCTTGCTGATAAAAGCGAGGTTATGACGGAGCGATCTTTCCGCTGAACTTACTTTCTGACCACGCTCGTGGTAGGTTAGACATCTAGTCTAAACTTTGTTCTAATTTTATGGTTGGGTTTTGACTACGTGAGGTTTGGTGTCTTGTGTGTGTCGTTTATGGATTATTCTTATTTATTTTGCTACCTTAGGCCCTTCTTGATCGTCTATCATTTATGTTAAACATTAAAACAATTTCTCCTTTTTCATATATTCAATTCGTAGCGCTCAAAATTTTCACAGATTATGTAATTCAGTTATTTATTTTTTTATTCACTTTAGCCTTTAATGTAAAGTTTCTATTGTTCTTTTTGGTCTCATTTCTTTACGTCACTTGTTCCTTTGTTTTTTTTCATAAATACGTGCAAATCTTTAATCTGCTGATTTCAAGCCAATCAGGCAATTTAAAGGACTATTGATTGTATATTATTTTTGCTTAATTAATTTATATTATTGATTTTATTGTCTTTTTAAATTTGATTGCACAAGTTAATTTTTTCTGTAAGTACTTACCCGATGTCTTGACACATTTCTGGCTTGCATGGACGTTATTACTTTTTTTCGACTCAGACAAGGTTGTGTCCTCCGTTCGTTACTTTTGCTCTTAATTCCGTTTTAAATTATTCAATCGTCAATAATTTTTTCCCTTTTTTCTAATTCTTGCAAGAATTACGCTGGTTAGCATTAATTTTTCCCTATATTTAAGTTTGCTACTTTTCTTGTTAAATTCTTATAGGTACTTAATTTGCATAAGTACTTGAATTTGTAGTTTTCTTTGCTTCAATTTTTCCTTAAGTTTCTCATCTGTCAGGGTGTTTTTTAAAATAGGTTATGGGTCATCGTAAGAAGGTTGTTATGTTAGGTTAGGGGCTACTTATGTCGCGATCTAGGGAAAATCTCTACCACTCCAAGAGAGCCTAGCATCATCCCGAAGAATAAGCGGGGTCTTCTTCCTCCCTTTTTGGAAATGCCGTATTTAAAAATCCCATGTGTAAGTGATTCTCTAGAAATAGGGGAATCAAATTGAGAATGGGCTAGACTCTTCGTCACTTGCTAAAAAGACGGCATCAAAATAAGAACATATTCTGAAGTGCTGTATCTTCCCTGACATACGCCCACCCGTCCAGAGACCCCTCAATCTCTTCTCATTAGCGCAGGGTAGGTGCAACTAAAATTTTTGTTTTTTATTTTGGTTTGGTAAATGGCGCCGAAGCATTATGTCTAAAATTTTTCTAGTTAAATATTGTTTTAAAACACCTATTAATTTTTGTTTAGCCGGTATTTATTGCCATTTGAAGTTTTTGTACTGTTAAGTTTGTTTAGTTACAGCTGTTTAAATTTATTTCGTTAAATTTCTTGGAAAATAGTTTTGTTGTTGAAAACTTTTTGGCATTTTTTTAATTTTTCTTAAATTAATTTTTGATACTCGGTTAAAAGTTTTTTTGTTAAAAGGTCTACGTCAGCGGTTCTCAACCTTTTTGTTGTTGCGGCACACTTTTAAAAATTCTAAGCTTTAGCGCCACACTAACAATTTAAAATAATTTTACTTATTAACCATTATCTAAAATTCTAATATATCAAAGCGCAAAAATGAACCACGTGAGTGTAGACGTTGTCAAGTGGAATTAAAAGCAAATGGGCCAATCTGCATGATTTTAAAAATTAAAATTGAAAAAGAATAAACAAAAAAAAAATTTTTTCGAGTATTTATATCATTGCTAACATACCTACTCAATCATAGTAAACAATTTGTTTCTAAATAATGCTTTACAAAATTATTTCACGATTTTTTTAGTGGTTCGGAAGTGGGGTTGACATTAGGGGTGGTTCCGATGGTGTAAGTGGTGATGGGGATGGGATTGCCCCGTAGGATGAGTTGGAATCGCGGGTAACTTTGAGGGTGGATGTAGGTGGTGCTGAAGGAGCATGACACAGAGATGGGGTGGATGGTTTTGGGAGTAGGGGATGGTGTAACTAAATGTTAAGAATAGAATAAAAGTTTGAGATGGCTTCGGAGGTGCAAATTTAAAAAAAGATCTTGCAGATTGGTCCATTTTTCGATTTTTTTACGTCCAAAAAACCAGGTGACCCTATATAATTACCGAATTAAAGGTTAATTACTGAGTAAAAGCCTAAATTATTTCAGTCATTCTAACCTGACATAATCTACCCTATGGAACAATTTTATTGTTAGCATTTATAAAATTTGGCGGCACTCTTGACGAATTTGACGGCGCACAAAAGTGCCGCGGCAGAGTGGTTGAGAATCACTGGTCTACGTAATTTACGATTCACGGTTGGTCAGTATTTTAGTGCTACGGTTCCCAGACAACACTGAGTGAAAAACTTCAGTAAATCAAGGAAAAGAAAAATTGACGGCATGTCTACCACACGAGGTACTTCCAGTAAAAGTAGTTTTCTTTATTTGTATGCCGAATCTTGAAAACGAAAAACATTCACCAGCTGCATGATTTTTTATTTTATGAAATGTAATTAAGCTGATGAACGTTTCCTGGAAATATTGGAATGTAAAGGTTGCATTGTGATAACTCACGTTTTTGATATAGCCTAATAACTATTTATTTTGATTTTTATCATTTCATTACATAGTATAACTATAAGTTTCAGCGAATATTAAGTATTTTGTCATTATCAAAGGATTAGTTTTCAATAACTACTCGAATCTGTAGTCACAATAGTTGTTTAAATATAGCGATTAGAAACAAAGAAAATGTTGTTTTCTGGACACTGACCATTTACTTTGGGTAACATTATAGCTGTATATTGTAGTAGTGTACACATCTCATATGTATCTGTAGGCAGGTCACTGTCTAGCATCTGTTTTGTTTTGGCGGAAAACGCGCACATGGTATGGCTATGCTCAAAAATTGTGTCTAAACATAGACTACATAGTCCAGTCACAACAGCTCTGAAATTAAAACATTCAATTTGATCGAAATTTCATGGAGTTGTTCCAGCAACCCAGATATTGTATGACTGCCCCGTTTCTATTTTTTCTAGGCCAAAACAATTTGTCTGAAGAGCGATAGGAAAAACTAGTTTGCCCTAGTCTTAACTACTCCGTCCTAAACTTCATTAATTGGTATTAGGAAAAACTGATTGGTCTTACTTTGAACTATTTCGTTAGATTATTAGTTGTAGTTTAAGTCTTCAGATAGTTTGACAGACAGTAAAATGAAATCCGAATATCTAAAGAACTAAACCTGAGCCAACAAACTACTTAATGTGCGTGAATATCATTGCATATACGCGGCATTCATTACGTATTCCCTTGCCTTGGTTTGCATCATTCACGTTCTCGTGCAAATGAATAACCACCTTAATGAACGTAACTAATTGGTCTAGGAACCAAATAATATTTTATTTGTACAATTAACTTTTCGACTACATACCTAATAATCAGTTACCTATTTGAAACAATAAGAAATATAGCAATACGTATACCAATCAACTTGAATTAAAATTTTCTTATTGAATGTAATTGTGGAAAGGAATTCTCTCAAGTTGAAATTGCATTATGTAACTGCCCAACTAGTTTTCTGAAATATAACTTGTTAAAGAAGTTCCAACGTGGCCAATGAGATCTCTTTGAAAAATGTAACTTTCTTTATTGAGTTACCCAATTCGCACATTGCTACGTGTGGAAGATAGTATGTTTAAAAGTGAAGAGTAACAGAACGAATTCCTGTTTAAATTGTGCATGATAGCTTTCTAGAAGGACATAGACCTTTACGGTAAGAATCCATAGTAAAACTAAAGTTTAGGTTTGTAGTCAGTATTCAATCGGAACTATTCTGTCTAGACGTATCGTTAGTAACTGCTGCTGTCATCTTCCGTGGGAACTGTGTAAACAACAAGAGTCTCGACAGCGACTGAGTGAAGATCTGGTATATACTCGCATACCGAGTGACCGAGGACGTGTCGTGGCTGGGGCGGTTTCTTAATGGTTCGTCGGTGGATTAGATGCCTTCTGTCTATCGATACAATTATCTTTATTACTCGTACTCCCCTATAATCCCTGTAATATTTCATCTTTCACGGACTAACAGTATGCCGTCTATACCTTTCAGTCCTTCTTAATTGCCTGTTTATGACGGGTGGTTTCTTCGGTGGTTTGGGGACTAGGTTCAAATTCTTAGTATTTCTCATGGTCAGTAATTCCCAACCTTGTTACCACCCTATTGGTACCCTACTTTCAGTTCTTATCACGTTTTCCTACCTTCTGGTCTGACTGCTCTAATTTCCTCGCGCTATCGCCTACCGTTTTCTGTTGCTAAGTTGTAAATAAATTCGTTGTTGTTATTCTTGTTATTTCGTTTTATTGAGTTATTGGTCTTCAAATTCAACCCTAAAGGACTACAGTGGTGACCCGACGTGTGTAAAGCGCTGAACAGTTTTTATGAAAAAGTGCGGTCGAGCTCCAAACTTTGGATTAAAAACAACCACTCACGTAATCTTTTTTGAGTTGTTTTGTTTTTTTTTTTCTCATTTGGTGACAATGGCTAACCCTACCGTGGACGAAACCCGGGTGTTGAGTGCGCTAGAAGCGATGTTGGGTACAAAGAACATTCGTCTTACCATACCGCCTTTCAATTTCACCGACCCAGAACTGTGGTTTTCACAAGTAGAGTTAGGGTTTACAAGTGCCGGAATAACGTCGAATATAAAAAAATTCGAGATAGTAGCACAGAGCCTCGAATCGCAAGTGGCATGCGAAGTGTGCGATTTGGTAGTAGCGGCGCCGACCGACGCATCCTATGGGCTCCTAAAAACGGAGTTAATAAAAAGACTCAGTGCTTCCCAGGAAGAGAAAACGAGGCGATTCCTGGAAAACGAAGAATTGGGAGACCGGAAGCCGTCGCAATTCTTACGGCACCTAAAGGGTCTTGCGGGTTCAGCAGCTCCCGACAACATTATTCGAGCTATATGGTTCAACCGGCTGTCAACTAACATCCAGCCAATCCTGGCAGCGCAGAACAACAGCTCTCTGGAGGAACTGGCCGACCTAGCGGATAAGGTATTAAACCTATCGATAGGGAAGCCAGTCATCGCGGCAGCCACAGCAACACCATCAACTAGTGTATCGTCCTTAGCCGAAATGCTGGCAGAACAATTACACCAAATACGGTTGGAAATGAGCACCGCATTGTAGCAAGAAGTGGCAAAGTTTCGCGCGGAAATTTCAGAAGTGCGTGAGAACCTATTCCCAACACGTGCGCGCGAACGCGAACGGTCGCATTCCCGCGGACGGTCATATTCTCGCGGTCGGTCGAACTCTCGCGGACGGTACGTGGGCGACGGTATCTGCTGGTACCACGAACGATTCGGACCAAGTGCCAAAAAGTGTACGAGACCGTGCAAATTCACGAGTCCGGAAAACTCTGCGACCCAAGGCCTACAGCTTCCCGCCGCATCCTGATCCCGGACCGCAACACCAACACCCTGTTTTTGGTGGACCTATGCGTCTATCGACGTGCCTACATCCAACAGCCACGTGAAAGGAGTTCGTACCAACTTTCCGCGGCTAACGGAACTCCCATCGCTACGTACAGCACGACGACGAAGACGCTGAACCTTGGACTCAGAGGGGACTTCATATGGAGGTTCGTAGTCGCAGAGGTCAGTAGACCTATCCTTGGAATCGATTTCCTCGCACATTTCAACTTATTGGTTGACGCGAGGAATTGAAAACTTGTCGACGGCACAACAAGAATCTCAGCGCTGGGTCAAGTAGACGACAGCAAGATACCTACGGTCAAAATCAGTAGCGGATCGTCGCCATACCTGGACATCTTAGCCAATTTCCCCGATATCGTGCGCCCGGACGAATCTGGGAAAACAAAACACCATACCCAACACCATATCAAGACGACGCCAGGACCACCTGTGGCGCACAAACCCCGGCGGCTGGCTCCAGATTGCCTACAAGCAGCTAAACGGAAGTTCGATGCCATGCTCAAGTTAGGGACCGTCATGCCATCCCAAAGTTGTTGGTCGTCTCTCCTCCACATGGTCCCGAAGGAAGGCGACGAATGGCGACCGTGCGGCGATTACCGGGGACTCAATGCGCGGACCGTGCCAGACCAATATCCAATCCGACACAAACATGATTTTTCGCAGACACTGGCCGGAAAAACTGTGTTTTCAACGATTGATCTGGTGAAGGCGTACCACCAAATCCCAGTAGCCACAGAATATATCGGGAAAACAGCTATATCAACGCCCTTCGGGCTATTCGAATTCCCCTTTATGTCGTTCGGTTTGCGAAATGCGGCACAGACGTTCCAGCGCTTCATTGATGAAGTACTACGCGGTCTGGACTTCTGTTACGCATATATCGACGGCATATTGGTGGCATCAACCACGGCCGACGAACATCTCACCCACCTGGAAACTTTATTCCGCCGCCTTCAGGACTATGGGGTAGTCATCAATCCAGCGAAGTGTAAGTTTGGTCAATCCGAGGTAAAATTCCTGGGATACCTCGTCACTAACAAAGGGACAGCACCACTTCCGGACAGAACCGAGGCTATTACATCCCTGCCACGGCCAACTACTGTCAAGGAACTCCGCCAGTTCTTGGGGATGGTAAATTTCTATAGGAGGTTCATCCCTAAGGCAGCAAGTCTCCAGGCACCTCTCAACGAACTCCTGAAGGGCGACGTCAAAGGCAAAGTACCACTCACATGGACGCCAGAAGCAACCGCAGCGTTCGACGCGACCAAGAACAGCTTGGCAACCGCGACGTTGCTCGCGCATTCCGTAGCCGATGCACCATTGGCGATCTTCTGCGACGCGTCAAACTGCGCAATTGGAGCGGTATTACAGCAGTATGTCAATGGAGCATGGCAAACATTATCCTTCTTTTCCCGGAAGTTGAAATCGTCGGAAAAGAAATACGCAGCCTACGATAGAGAACTGCTCGCCATTTACGCCGCGGTAAAGCAGTTTCGGCATATGGTAGAGGCAAGGACCTTTACCATATATACCGATCACAAGCCCATCACTTACGCGTTCGGGAAAAAGGATGGTATCTGCAGCCCACGTATGTTCCGGTACCTGGATTTTGTCGCCCAATT
Source organism: Agrilus cyanescens (assembly GCA_947389935.1). NCBI lineage: Eukaryota > Metazoa > Arthropoda > Insecta > Coleoptera > Buprestidae > Agrilus > Agrilus cyanescens. The sequence continues at coordinate 11,773,525 of OX376706.1, forward strand.
CTCGACGGACATCCGCCATCTTCCAGGAGAGGAAAACGTCGTAGCTGACGCCCTGTCACGGATTGAAGAGGTCACGCTCGCGATTAACCTGAAAGAATTAGCAGCTGCACAACGTACAGACAAAGAGCTAGCAGCGTTGGAGAAAAACAACAACTCTAACCTGCAGCTCAAACTCATCGAAATGCCAGGTACGAACACATCACTGGTCTGCGATGTTTCGACCTCCACAGCGCGACCCTTCATTCCACTCAACTTCCGCCGAGCGGTTTTTGACAAAGTCCATGGTTTATCGCATCCGGATACAAAGGCATCCGTAAAACTAGTAACCGCACGCTACGTCTGGCCATCGATCAAGAAGGACTGCCGTGAAATGGCCAAGAACTGCCTGGAATGCCAAAAATCCAAAGTCACGCGGCACGTTTCGACCATTCCAGGAACCTTCACGCCACCTTCAATCCGATTCGAGCACGTACACGTCGACATAGTAGTAATGCCTTACTGTAAAGGCTACCGCTACTTGTTGACGTGCGTAGACCGATTTTCTCGCTGGCCAGAAGCTATCCCAATGGAGGACCAGGAGGCCGCCACGGTTGCCCGCACCTTCTACCAGCATTGGATAGCACGCTTTGGAACTCCGCTGCGCGTTACAACAGATCAAGGCAGACAATTTGAGTCGCACCTGTTCAGGGAATTGAACGCCTTGACAGGGACGACGCACCTAAGAACAACCGCTTACCATCCAGAAGCAAACGGTATGGTCGAGAGGCTACATACACAACTGAAGGCGGCGATCAAGTGCCACCGTTCCGCCACATGGATTGAAACCCTGCCAACGGTAATGCTCGGAATACGTTCGGCCTGGAAGGACGATCTCAAATCAACTGTAGCAGAGATGATCTACGGTGAACCCCTACGACTTCCAGGCGAATTCCGCGGGAAGGCAACGCAGGAACCTACAACAACCTCCGACTTTGTGCAGAAACTAAGGCAACATGTTCAACAATTGCGACCTATACACGGCACCAGGCACGGCGAAAAGACACCACTCGTCTTCAAGGACCTCGCAACCGCAGGCCAGGTGTTTGTTCGCCACGATGGGCCGAAGGGTCCACTTCAGCAGCCGTATGATGGTCCATTCAAGGTTGTATCACTATCGGAAAAGACGTTTGTGATATGTATGCGCGGACAAAACGTCAAAATAACAATAAACCGCCTAAAACCAGCATACGTCATCACCGACGTATTACACAACGACATCGACGACGAGAGGACGATCGAGGTTCAACGTACTCCAGCCATTCTAGACGCACCAGCCAGTCCAGACGTACCAACAATTCCAGAAGCACCAGCCATTCCAGACGCACCAGCCACACCGGAACTACCAGTTCCGCGGTCACGACCGATATCACCGCCACGGCGAACAACGCGATCAAGGCGGCGCGTTCTATTTCCTGTTCGTCTACAAGTGGGATTATCGTGACTTTAGCACTAGCAGGGGGGTACTGTGGCGGATAACGCCACATACCTTACGGATATTTTATATGGGGCTAAACATTATTGCACACTTTTATAAATATTTCTTATACTGCGATTCTTTTGTATATATTTCTTTGTGTCTGTATCTATGTAAATATTTCTTTCAATATTCCATTCAATTTCTTTTGTGTTCTGTCTATCGATACAATTATCTTTATTACTCGTACTCTCCTATAATCCCTGTAATATTTCATCTTTCACGGACTAACATTATGACGTCTATACCTTTCAGTCCTTCTTAATTGCCTGTTTATGACGGGTTTCTTCGGTGGTTTGGGGACTAGGTTCAAATTCTTAGTATTTCTAATGGTCAGTAATTCCCAACCTTGTTACCACCCTATTGGTACCCTACTTTCTTCGATCATCTGTTAGCTCCTCCTTCATAGATTTCCTAAAATATCTTCTGTCTAAAACTCTTCAGTTCTTATCACGTTTTCCTACCTTCTGGTCTGACTGCTCTAATTTCCTCGCGCTATCGCCTATCGTTTTCTGTTGCTAAGTTATAAATAAATTCGTTGTTGTTATTCTTGTTATTTCGTTTTATTGAGTTATTGGTCTTCAAATTCAACCCTAAAGGACTAAAGAATATTGAGAATTGTGAGGGATTTTGACAATCGAACTCGACTTGATTATTTACGTTCAATAGCGAATAATTACCAATTTAATCAATAAAAATTATTGAAGGTTCAATTTTGTTTTATTCCTTCGGCGGCGAAACGGCCGCGGCGAACCGTCATAGACCCCATTTATCGGGTGTTTGTGATTCCGATGGCTTCTCTATGCAACCGGGGGTAATACTGCAATTTAATTGATAGAACAGTAGTTATTTCGTAATTAGAAATGTGGTTTGAGGTGCCTAAAAGGTGTTCGGATAAAGCAGATTTCTCAGTTGCATGAGTCGACATCTGCGTCTGTGTTCGGTTATTCGTCTCCGCAAGAACAGGGTATTCTATAAACACCGGCCAATTCCAAGGCATCTCTGGGGCCTTTAGCTGATCCGAAAAGGTTACGGAGCTGATTAGTTGGCTCGAAGAGCGTTTTAATGCAGTGACGGTTGAATAGCTTCCCGATGCTATCTGTAACAGCTTTAATGTAGGGTGATGGGACGTATCCTACGGCTGTTGGTTGGGGGTATTGAAGGCGAAGCTCTTCTGGTGTGGAACGCACGTTTGATCCCTTATGTAGCATAGCCATTGAATTGAAGATCTAGATAGCAGAGCACTTTTTGTAAAAGAGAAGATTTACAGATCCGTTTGGCTTTATGAATAATAGCTCGCTTTTGTCGTGGTTGGCTATGCGACTCCTTATTGAGGTAACGATGGGTGTACGTAGGCTTATGATACACTATACGGCCTAATGATCGACCGGACTTCTTGGTAACAAGAACGTCTAGAAAGCGTTTTATCGCCATGACTCCAGGCAACGAAGCTATGAAACTAGCATTTGCGCTTGAGAGGTGCTGAATGAAATGCTTCTGTTTAAAAAAATCCATGAGAAATTTGAAAACCACTAGACGGAGAGGACTTTCCATTGAAACGACTCGATCAGCTTGTTGATGGAAGGTGTTGTTCCACCGGAAGTAGGACGAACGTTGTTCTGTCCAAATACAAATCCAAACTGCGTTTAATTTTTTTATCAAATCTTTCAGAGTTTTTGTTCCAATAAGAGCGATCAAAACAAACAACCAATAACCAAATATGTTTATATCGCCAGTAATAATCGATAGGGCTTAAAAGATAATAATTTTTGCAGACTTTTTAAATTTTTCGTCTTTCCTTAGTAACTTACCTGAATTTTTTCAGGACTGTGACGAAAAAACAAAAAGATTATCTCGTGCGTGTTAAACTGGCACACACTTCGGTAGACCATTTTTCGTAACAGTTGATTGCAGTACTTGAAAATCCAGCATCATAAGGAATAGCCGCAAAATCAACCGAAGTAAAATCGTTGTGGTCCCAATGGAATTCAACTGTTACGTAAAATGGTCTTCTGAAGTGTGTGGTTCTGCAAGATTTACTCTGAAGATTGGTGCAAAAAATGAACGACATGCGCAACCAGGAAAGGACTACAAGAGCGACAGTTCACTTCCTTATCTCAATATAGCGTCGGCTGCCAATTCGAGAGAACTTCAGTAAATGTATCATTTATTTAAATAAATAATGGAAATAAGTACATTACTGTAATAGAGGAGCTTCTTAATGAGCCGATTTTGAGTTTTGTTAGAGCTCCATTCCTTACAGGGTCGGAAATTGGAGTCTAGAGTATTTCACCTCAATCGGAGGGAATGACGGAACGAACTAATTCGGCCATTTATTTTTATTTGTTTTGAAGGTTAATATTAAAACTTCTTCCTATAATCATCTTTTCGCGTGCACTGATAGATATCGAATCCATTTAATGGCAAATTTCGGAGGGTATTTTAGTTATCTATAGAATATTGTAAGAGCAAAGAGTTCTTGTATGGGACTATCATGCGTTGAGTGCAATTGTTTAGTTAAAAACGATTCAAATCAATCTTAGTTTAAGATATGTGCCTACAGTATGGTACCCAACATTTCACATGCGTATTTGACACCTCACTTTTTATTGGTTAAATATCCCCTGCTAATTTAAAGTGATCAACAGAAAATTCCTTGGTGTCATCTAAAAGCGTTTTTAGTTTATTTTATTTTAATATTTAAAAGATGTTTCACAATTTCCCGTCTATGAACTCGATTGAAAGTACATATACGGAATGTTTAGATGCACACGATTACATATATAACGTGTATATTAATTTACACTGCTGTCTATTGTCCTTTGGATCACTTCGGTCAACACTGAATGGTATTTATGGATTTATATTGTTTTCACCTCGTTTTCAAAAATTAGAGTATTACTCCAAATAACCGATAAGGCGTCAAAAACGACGCCATTGATATCGGTTGCTCGCGGTATCCGCTCATGACACTGTTCCCTCTTAGAAGGATTATACCTGTAGTTATGGCCCTTTGAGATCTATACTACTGTTTTTGTTGAAAGGGCTCCGTCATGGATTTTGAGTGCATACCAGTGTTTTCGTACCAGTATACCAATACAGGACCTCCAGCATACTTCTTAGCACTCTCCAGTGCATCCTTTGTATCCATATCCTGCGCTTGGGATGGCCATCCTAATGGCATTAGTGGTAGCAGTTAGTCCTTTAGTTCCTCCAATGAGTCTAACAAGGATCGCTAGGTGGGCTTTTCAGATAATTACTCCTAGGTAACGAGGTAGTAGATGGGCCGGCCGCCATCTGGTTATTCTTGCACTTTCCCTAGATGTTTAAGCTTGTCAGTCTTCTATTAAAGGTAGATATTACATTTCTTCCTAAAAGCCAATGCTAATACATGGCTCGCATCGAAGTCCTTGGCTATACAGTGAGCTATACCCTCTTGGTACGGCAAATAAATTACGCGGTTCTTCAGCAGTCACTCCATATCTAGCTTTGTGATACAGGCTCGTAGTTAACATGAATTATTCATCCTGAGGACCCTAAGGACGAGCTTGTATGATTCTGACCTAAGCACCTTCATGGTCGCCGCTGGTGTTTACCAATTGGTTCAAATGGACTTTCAGTTTGCCTTTCGGGGCTTGTCTGTTGCTTGTCATTCATTGTTTCGGTGACAAACCTCTCTGATGACGAGGAATATATAAAGACACTAATGTGAATCAAACTGTTCAACCAACTACAAATTAACCCAAATTAATGAATAAAAATCTACTGCTGTCATCATGCCCCCGCCGGCATTTGAACCCGGGTCTCTGGATTTACGCGCCATTGCTCTATCTACTTAGCTACAGAGACATGATGACAGCAACACCGACGTTGACATGGACTTCCCAAGGCCTTCCCCAGAATTATCTTCACCAGATTTACAACGAAATTTCAAGTCACATGGTAATCACAGTTGTGGGCCAAGCAGTACCTTTGCAGGTGTCTGATAAGTAGTTTCGACAATTGGTGCGCCATAAAAAACGGTACATTACGGTTCTAGTCTCGTTGGTGTTTGGAGACCAATTTAGGCAGGTACTTCATGGCCGAATTAGTTCGTTCCGCCATTCCCTCCGATTGAGGCGAATGCCCAAATTATTATCAAAAATTATTATCTTTTAATCCCTATCGATTATTACTGGCGATATAAACATATTTGGTTATTGGTTGTTTGTTTTGAATGCTCTTATTGGAACAAAAACTCTGAAAGATTTGATGAAAAAATTAAACGCAGTTTGGATTTGTATTTGGATAGAACAACGTTCGTCCTACTTCCGGTGGAACAACACCTTCCATCAACAAGCTGATCGAGTCGTTTCAATGGAAAGTCCTCTCCGTCTAGTGGTTTTCAAATTTCTCATGGATTTTTTTAAACAGAAGCATTTCATTCAGCACCTCTCAAGCGCAAATGCTAGTTTCATAGCTTCGTTGCCTGGAGTCATGGCGATAAAACGCTTTCTAGACGTTCTTGTTACCAAGAAGTCCGGTCGATCATTAGGCCGTATAGTGTATCATAAGCCTACGTACACCCATCGTTACCTCAATAAGGAGTCGCATAGCCAACCACGACAAAAGCGAGCTATTATTCATAAAGCCAAACGGATCTGTAAATCTTCTCTTTTACAAAAAGTGCTCTGCTATCTAGATCTAGATCTTCAATTCAATGGCTATGCTACATAAGGGATCAAACTTCAATACCCCCAACCAACAGCCGTAGGATACGTCCCATCACCCTACATTAAAGCTGTTACAGATAGCATCGGGAAGCTATTCAACCGTCACTGCATTAAAACGCTCTTCGAGCCAACTAATCAGCTCCGTAACCTTTTCGGATCAGCTAAAGGCCCCAGAGATGCCTTGGAATTGGCCGGTGTTTATAGAATACCCTGTTCTTGCGGAGACGAATAACCGAACACAGACGCAGATGTCGACTCATGCAACTGAGAAATCTGCTTTATCCGAACAGCTTTTAGGCACCTCAAAGAACATTTTTAATTATGACATAAACACTGCTCTACTAATTAAATTGCAGTGTGGGAACGCTCCGTACATACCAAAATACGGAAATTAGTACACTCTGTACAGCAGAACCTAAATTCTGCTGACAGAGAACATCGGCAGTTCTGGCCAAAAGCTAGGTCAGAACAAATACGCACACTAGCGTAGATCGCTGACGGCACATTAGCCATATAATCAATGTAAATATTTTCTGAATAAATAGCTGTAATTTATTTCAATAAAACTAGTCTAAGTGTAACTCTGACTCGCTCCTCATTAGAATCTGAAATACGCTTCCACATCCAACGGTTCTTATTAGAACCAATCTCTCTACACGCACCTTCATGGTAACTGCTACGTCGCTACAGCAGTATTACCCCCGGTTGCATAGAGAAGCCATCGGAATAACAAAAACAGGATAAATTTCGACAGAAAAGAAGAAGAACTTCGTTTGAGTAAAGTATGGTAGCCAGCTTTAGAAGGAACGACGCAGAAGGCATCTAATCCACCGACGAACCATTAAAAAACCGCCCCAGCCATAACGCGCCCACGGTCGCCAGGTATGAGTATATATCAGTGCGCAGCGGGCTCTTCACTCAGTCGCTGTCGAAACTCTCGTTGTTTACACAACCCCCACGGAAGATGACAGCAGCTGTACCGACGAAACGTCCAGACAGAATAGTTCTGATCGACCACTATGTCCTATGTTCATCAAGAAAGTTATCATGCAAAATTTAAACAGGAATACGTTTTGTTACTCTTCACTTGAAAACATACTATCTTTCACACGTAGGAAGGTAACTGTTGCAGTATGTTATATAAGATATAATTATGATCGTATTAGTAAGTTCCTATTTGGTATATGAATACTTAAATTTTAAAATATAAAAATAATTCATAGCACAATTATACAAGTTGGGTCAACATGATGTTAACATTAAATAGGTGTTTATTCGCTTCAAATTACAAGGCAGGGATTTGGTTACATGGTTTCAATTTGGCATTAGCCCCTCAATGCGCTTATAAAGGTTGTCCATTATTTTTGATCTGGGCCATTTAAGCAGGTATTTCAGCAATGACGTTAGTTATACGGTGGTTCAGGTCGTCCAAAGTGCGAGGGTTGCTAGTGTAGACTCCATTATCGACATGCTCCACTTCTAAAAATCGCACAGTCAGATAGGGTGAACTTGGCGACCATGGTAAAGGGCCACCTCTACCAATCCAGCGTTAACCAAACGTGTCGTTCAGGAAATCCCTAACCATGAGACTGCAACAGGCAGTGGCGCCGTCTATCGGAATGCACTCTCGCTGGAGAAAGACAAGTTGTCCATGAACATACCAAGCATTATAAGGTAATTCTCACAACCACCGGTCGCCCTTTCAAAAAAGAAGGTCCCAATTACACCAAACTTACTGAAGGATTACCAACTGTTCACCTTAGAGTCAAGGATTGGGTCTACGCCACCAAACCTCGCACCTTGGACGACCTAAAACGCCGCATCATTGACGTTATCGCTGCAATTCCTGCTCAAATGGCCCAGATGATTTTAGAAAGGGTTAACCTATATAAACGCATTGAGGAGGCGGATGTCAAATTGAATAGCTGTAATCTAAAGTGAATAAATACCTATTTAATGTTAACATGTTTTTGCCTCACCCTGTATTCGAAATAGTTTGTTATTTAATTATTTATACAAACCAATAAAAGGCTGATGGGCCGTAGGAGACTGCCTGGCAGAGCGGGAGGAGTAGGGTGGGTCGAGGTCGTCGTAATACAGGCTCCGGTCCAAGGAACGATCCCTGCGGTGGTCCCTGATAGGTATGAACTCACGATCGTGGTCTATCACTGTAGGTCCACGGTCCAGAGACTGATAACGAACCGACATGGGATTTGAAGCCCTGAAAATTGTAATTAATTGATATAAACTATAGCGCAATCAATTATTTTTTTTATGGTGTACGAAATAGACAGATCATTGAACAGTATTCCGATTTGCTCGCAACAAATTAATGGAATCTGTAATTTATCAATCTAATTGCCACATGACGTGATTAGATGCCTATTTATACTTTCTTGATATAAAATATTTTAAAAAATTTTCTAAAACGAAAAGGTTAAATCAATACAACCATTTTTATAGCCAACTTTGAAACGTTGTAGCGAAGTAATAATATGTACACAAAGTCTTAAGTATAGTAAGCGGCGCGTAAGGAGATTCAGTGACGGTCAGATTGACAGGTAGGTAGGCGGAAACATTTAGTACAACAATAAATGGAAGAGCTAGGGTTTCACGATACAGTATCGGTACTAGGTTGAATCGATACTTTACCCCTGACGATCGATTTTTTAGATCGATACTTATCAAGCCATCGATATGGTGTATCGATACATTTGTATAGATATCGATACTCTTGAAATTTTGAAATTGCCGCTTTTGTAAGAACAAATCAAAAAATTAGAAAATTTGAACTTTAATTGGTTAATAGTCAACGATTTTTTTTTCGCGAAGATAATCGACAGTCGTGTCTTTTTCAATATTTATCCGTGTTAATACTGATAATAATAATAATACTACTTAATGCGTTCAACTTGTTACACAATTTGTGTCAAATACAAATTTTATATTATAAAAATGTCGTGTTGATAAAAATTATTGTATATTTATTTATATTATCGTTTTTTGTTTAACTGTTTTTCAATTCCAAAAAAAACGCGCAATTTCTCTTTATCGATTTTCGGAGTATCGATACTTTTATTGTCGATACATGTTGAGATCGACACATTTTCAATTGATTCGATCCGATACAGTGTATCGATACTTTCGACTGTATCGTGAAACCCTAGGAAGAGCGAATAATATCGTAGGACCGAAGTGATAGTGTTATTGCTCTGACCAAGTTGCAGTTCATTGGCGCGTAGTCAACAAAATTTATTTCATGTTGACTACCCCCGCCCCGAGTGGGCTACTCTTTGCCACTGCGCATCTTATGAATTATGTCTTTTGGATCTCCTAAGGCGCCAGCAATTATATGTATGGCGTACTTTATCTTCCTACTCATTGTGTTGATGGTGTACATCTATGGGTGCATATTTTTTTAACACACTACCTTAACACCAAGTTTACTGTTCACTTGATTGAAGTAATCCATTTAAAACCGCATCTATTGGAATCCGAAATGGAGGCTTGGTACAGAGTGAATCAAGATATTAAATAATACGTGGACCAAGGTTTACCATATAATTTTAACGTTTATATCCGATGAAACAAGCTGATATTCAAAGTTGCGGCATGTCCAAAAAAGTTTGTAAGATATCAGGTATTCTACTTAAAACTTTGAGGTAGTATTATTTGAAAATAGAATTGGTTGTAGATACTGATAATATACGAGTAGTTAATAATTATTCCGTTTATAATGTTTTTGCAAACCTAGTTATTCAATTCTGTTGTTATTCACTGCGCAATACTGTGGTGATGGTGATCCACTGTGTAATCAATTCCAATTTTTGAAGTGAAAACTTCTTCAAACGCGTTATGCGATTTTTAGTAGGGGATTAAAATGGGAATTGGTCAGTCGGGCACGTTATCGAGATCGAGACCGCGACCGCTCGACCACTAGATCAGCGCACGCGCACACAGACACGCGTATTACAAATATACACAATATATACAGTCTAGTCGAAGTGCTGATACCCTGAATATTATTTGTTTAACCTTAATCAAATTGAAAAACACACAAAAAGTTTCAAGACGTATAATATAAACACCTGAAGAAGCTTATGTTAAGCGAAACAATTGTAGTGTTTATATTATACGTCTTGAAACTTTTTGTGTGTTTTTCAATTTGATTAAGAACAAATCATTTATCTTCTAATATGTATAATCAATATTCGTATCAATATTTGCTTTTAGAAATGATTTCATGGTGTTCCATAATATTTTTGTAATTCAAAAATTCAAACAAACCGTAGTTATTTTGTATAATTTTAAGTTTATTTTTAAATTTTAACTTCTACCGGCAGTCCCTATGACTGCCGATTTTATTGCTATTAAATTTACTTATCCCTTTTGTATTTTATAACTACAAAAACCAATAATACGGGGAGAAGATTATCAATAGTGTTGTACGAATGCAAAAATACAGCTTGTTAAGCTGAACTGAAATCAGAAATATCCTAATGTGATCCACTCCAACCCTACGTATATCGTTGGATACCGACAGATAAGATACTTTTAGTTGTCAATGTCTAATCTCCAGTGATGTGGTCAAAGTCGTCTTGATGAGAATTCAGTAATATCTGGAATTTCAAATCAAATGAAAACCACAATTCAGCCATGAGAATTGACATCGGTAAAAAAGACTTCCATCGTATGATCAGTTGATATTCGATTTTTTTCTACATAGTGTAAACAACGGTTCCAAAATTTTTAGCGTATTTCTTATTTTTGTTAATCCGTAAGTTTAACAGCATTTTAGAGTAAAGTTAATTAAGTTAATTTGCTTGAATGAGTTTTAATGAGGTAGAGGGGTTTTAGTCGGTAGGTGTGAGGACACCATCCAACACTACCCAGTCGCACCGGGCGGCTGGGCTTCTTTCGAAGATTTCCCCTCTTCCGGGAAAACAAAAAAAAAATGAGTTTTAAATGTTAGAGACTATGTTTCTATAAGTTTCATTAAACGTATCTTAGTGTTATATTATATCAATATATAAGTTTCGAATTTTGGGAAACATAGGAATTTGCAAGGTGTGGGTGAAAAAACCAACTCAAGTTGTTGCAGTAAAATAACTGTAATTAAATAATAACTAATATAACCTATGAACTCTATATACACAATTTAACACAATACCTGAAACAACAACAATTTTAACGCAGTACCCGCAGGTTTTTTGTTCATTTGTATTTTCATTTAAGATTTTATTACTCTTTTTCTGAACTTCGTCAGGTTTTTTTTTTTTTGCAGTATTTGAACCGGCTTTGTTTCTGGACGGGTCTATTTGCCTGAGATTCGACATTAGGTCATCAACTTTGATCAAGTCTTTTCTTTCTAAACGCGTTTTTATATAATTAGGGGTAGTTTTAATCTTAACTACGGTCGTCTTTGAGTCCACAGCTTCAGAAACAAAATGAAATGTAGCCTTTACTTCCACGATGCAGCTCCCTGTTATGTTGTTGTTTTATAAGTTTCGAATTTTGGGAAACTTAGGAATTTGCAAGAGAGTGTGGATGAAAAAACCAACTCAAGTTGTTGCAGTAAAATAACTGTAATTAAATAATAACTAATATAACCTATGAACTCTATATACACAATTTAACACAATACCTGAAACAACAACAATTTTAACGCAGTACCCGCAGGTTTTTTGTTCATTTGTATTTTCATTTAAGATTTTATTACTCTTTTTCTGAACTTCGTCAGGTTTTTTTTTTTTGCAGTATTTGAACCGGCTTTGTTTCTGGACGGGTCTATTTGCCTGAGATTCGACATTAGGTCATCAACTTTGATCAAGTCTTTTCTTTCTAAACGCGTTTTTATATAATTAGGGGTAGTTTTAATCTTAACTACGGTCGTCTTTGAGTCCACAGCTTCAGAAACAAAATGAAATGTAGCCTTTACTTCCACGATGCAGCTCCCTGTTATGTTGTTGTTTTATAAGTTTCGAATTTTGGGAAACTTAGGAATTTGCAAGAGAGTGTGGATGAAAAAACCAACTCAAGTTGTTGCAGTAAAATAACTGTAATTAAATAATAACTAATATAACCTATGAACTCTATATACACAATTTAACACAATACCTACCTGAAACAACAACAAAGAAGGATTTCACACAGTAAGTCGATTAACAATAATAACTATGAAACAAACAATAATAGCTTATTAGAACAAAAACGTGACTGTCAATCAGCAAGATAGGACGACCATGGGACGACCTCTGTCCACCCTGACCATAGCCGTTGCGCAATTTAATGAGCATCCCCTAACCGTCTGGCCGACGGTAACTACCGAACGGACAGGCGGCAAAGTTTGAAAGAGGTGTCAAACTTACAAATATAATACCACAGATGTCATATGAACGTCATCACCTAGAATTCAGGGTCCTACCAATGATTCTTTGGTTTGAGGCTATTCGTTTCCGGATAGAACCAATAAAGTATCGAAGGTATGCCATTTGCGTACGTGCCCCTTGCGTACAATTTTATTATGGGTCATTATTTATTGTTTCAGCTAACAAACACTAAGTGCCTCATACGTAACGTTCGGATTAGGCAATGTTTTTATTTCCTCATCGAGCTTGATATTTTCAGCCAGATTTGTCTTGTCGTTTGGAGGGTGCGCCCACTATACCGTCAGTTAGCTATTGTTAGTTTGAATAGGTATTATTAAGTAAATTCAGCGGTGTGTCAAAATATTACAGAGGATTGCTTTTATTGCGTTTATTATAAAACGAAGGAGACTGATAATGAAGAATAACAGAAATCGACGGTATTAGGATCAGATGCATCCCTTACACAGTAATAAATTATTATACGTCTGCAAACAAAACTGAGCTATAAAAGACAAAACAGTCGCTGATTGTGGGGACTCCCAGATAGTTCTGTTTTATGAGGGTTTGTCAGTCCATAAGCCTTTTTTGTCTTCCTACAAAAAGTCTTCTAGTGAGCGCACTTACATTTGATGGTGATGACTGGTCTAATAGTACAGTTCGTCCAAAAATGTATTCGTCTAAAAACGTTTATGTCTCATTTCTGTATTGTCTAACAGTGCTGCTGGACTAAATGTATTATGGTCTAATGAAAAACATTCGTCTATATTTTATTTTCAAGGTATATAAAAACAAAAGGATTAACTGACTGAAATAATCGGTTATAAATTTAAATTTTAAATTAAAAGAATACATGAATTGGAAAAGGTTACGGTAGGGGTGCGTATGTACAGACACATTCAAAGGAATGTATACGAATTATACCATTAGACTATTTTGTTTTTAGGCCAAACGTTATTGGATGTATTGTAATATTAGTTATTAGATCACTTTTTGATTAGACCATTGGAATTTTAGACCAAAAATCTTTAGACGAATTGTCGTTAGATGCACTGTTATTAGACCAACACAATCTAACCACCCAACCCAAAAAGTCTATAGTGTGCGGGGAACCTAAACGGCCTGTCAGGTCTCAAAATAAGGTGTCCTACAATTCTATCTCTCCTTTTCAATATTGACTTCCATAATGTACTTAGTTCTCCTTCTTTTTCTAATTCGTCCTTAAATCTAACTTTCTCAGCCCACAGTATTCACAACATTCGTTTATAAGCGTCCATCGTCCACATTTTCCATCAATACAGTCGTGCTCCGAGAATTTGCCTAATTTTATTAGATTTTTTCGAGTTTCCAGTTTATATTCAAGTTGTTTAAAATTAAACACCTTCAAAAATTCCCAAAGCGTCAAATTGTACATATTCAAAATTTACTCATTTGAAAGAAAATATTAGGTATAATTTTGATTTGATTGAAGTTATTCTTAAAGTCGATTTGGTGATGCAGAGTGTGAAGATTGTTTAGATTTCGTTGGTCATGTTTCAACGTTTTGCATCCGACAAAAAAAGTGTATGGACAAAAATAGATAGAGTTCAAAATTAGATCGGTTATAGCTGTGGAGGTATGAAGTAATTTAAGTATGTGCGTTTACGTATGTATACTTGTACCCTTGAATTAATCATAATTTATATGTAACAAGATCAACAGTTAGCCTGAGACAACCAAATGATGGTATTATTTCCGTCTAAAGTTCATAAACCTCTAAACAAAAGGAATTCATTATATTGTATAGGTCTGTATACTATATAAAATGTCCTTAGTAAGGAACGATACTATGACGCTTATTTATCCATTTAAACTTTGTTAACTCTAAGAAAGGAGTAATTGTTTGGTAAGTCCGTTTATTTTAAGTCTGCATAATCAATAATTTTATACGATTTTAAAAATATTAACTGTAAATGATCACCAACCATTCTTAAGTAGTTAATCCTAAATGATATTTGTTTCTCATTCCATCACAATAGAAACTTACTATAGAATGGAGCGAACTTAATAGATTTTAAGCTTTGGAGGTGATTATATTTGGGTACAAAATATTGAAAGTTTCGAAATTATTAGGAATGTGTCAGATTTCTTGAGATTGATTTGGAATGTTCGAAAATTATCTAGAATGTTCCAGACGTTTCAAAAACAATTTTAAGATTTTTAAAAATCTCCACATTCTAAGAGAGTAACTGGAAATGTTCTAGAATACTCCACAATGTTACTGATTTTTCCAAATGTATGTTCCAAAAAAATTCAGAATGCGCCAAGTTTTTGTAGATCAAATTAGAATGTTCAAAAGAGATTTAGAATAATCCAGAGAATGGTGTAGAACTTTCAGATTTTTCTAAAATGATTTGGAAAATTGGAGAGCAATCTAGAATGTTTCAGAGTTTTCGAAAATGAATTGAAGTGTTCCAAAATGTTCTAGATTCTTTTAAAATGATTTGGAGTGCTTGAGAATAATGTGAGATATTACTGAATGTTACAGAGTGATTTAGAATGTACGAAAGATGATTTAGCCTTAGAATAGGAAAGAGAGGGGATACGTAACTCGTAAGCCGGCTGTACCTCGAACATTGTTACATTATTTTGCACTGGCTCCATAAAATGGTGTCAGACAGTGCGTTGGTGTCGGTCATTAAAAGTGTCAATATTATTGAATAGTGTAATTAGGTTTTAGTGTATTTTTGTTTAAGCAGTGGTGATTTTTTCTGCTTATGTAAAAGCCGCACTGCAAAAAAAAAAAACAAGGAATCACATTTCACAGGTAAATAGGATTTTACGTAGTAAGGTTAAGCAAAGTAAATCGCGTTTAATTTGTTTATTGTTTACATACTACTTAAAATATTTTATGATTTACGTACAAGAATCATTAATACGTAATACTTTTTTTGTTGGAATGGTTTACTGATAGTGTTAGAAACAAAAAAACTTTCCGAGTTGTAAGAAGCATGTGTTTACTACAATATTACCATAGGCGGCGTTACTTTTACTTATAAAAATCTAAAAAATTAAATCAAGTAATTAAAAAAAAATTCTTCTTAAAGTTTAGTTCCGCCACATTATTATAATTAACGTAATGAAATAATTCTTTGCATTTGATTTCATTTAATACGTATTCTACTTGACATAAAATACTTTATTTAATAAACAATTGATACTCTGTATGGAATGATACTTGTACGAATAATGGTAACAAAACCAACTCCCTCTTAACATTGCATGTTGCGCTACTGAGCGATGACTGCTGGATCCATCACATAACAATTTGCAGTCGACGATTATGCGTCCCCTCTCTTTCATAGTCTAATGATTTAGCTAAAAGGTTAGAGATTATTCTACAACATTCCAGAATGATCTAGAATGTTTGTGTCAAACGGGTGGTTCATAAATATTCCAGCCCTTTGCCGCTGAGTGAAATAGCCTGAAATCTGTCGGAGAAAACCCTCAAAACGTATTACTTGATGAGTGTACTAATAACCTAACCCACTGACCCGAACCTAACCATGTTATCCTCTTAGAGCAATAAAAATCAAAAACTGAGTGGGTAGAATAGTTAGGGTAAGTAACACATTTTTAGAATTGCATTTCTTGCTATTATCTGTACGTGTAAAGATCAACAGACCAATAGAAAAAATGTTATATGTACTATCATTTTCGAAAATATACAATCAGCATGTTGCGGTTAAAGAAATTTAAGAGCGATTCAAAGTCCCTGACAGCAGACATGCCACATCAAAGATTCCGACACGGATTGTCCATACCATAGACAAGAGACTGCCCGCTATATCATTCTTCAAATGTCATTTTTCATCAATCAGCGCCGCAGGTGACTGACGATGTCAAAAAACATGGTTCAAGGTCTCCTATATAAGTTTCCATACTGCTTAAAAGTATACTGCGATACTGCTTAGAAGAAGTATACCTTCTGCGTACTGTGGTGTAACAACGGAAGTGACGAACTACTAAATATTGTTAAGACCATAATGCTTGCATTACTGACTTGAAATATAGTTGGAACGCACTGTATGCACACTTAATTCTTATTTGAAAGGGAAAAGTCATGAATAAAAATAGAAGACAATAAAGTTTACGAGTGACTTTTCCTCTGAATACTCGGCAGTTTTCTGCTGAATATACTTGACCCGAGGATATTCAGGAAAAGAGTATTTCTGTCGGTAAAAAAACATGCGAAAGGCGTTACATGACATCTATGAATTTGCCGTAAAAGCGGTTAAGAAGCATAGATTTATTGTCTATTTTTTAGAGAGCATGTGTCCTAAACTTCTTGGTCGATGTTTTTGTCTTTAGAAAAATGAAAAGATAAAAATTAGTATATTCGTTGAGTACTGTTGGAATGAAAGGTAAAAGATATCAAGAACCTTTATGACCAGATTATTAAGTAATACGGCATGGAGTCACCATATGTAAAATCAGCAATTATAATTATAAAGTTAACACATTAGTTAATTAATATCTAACAACAGGTAGTTAGTAGTCTTTTGTCTTTATCTTTCGACGGGAACCACTTTCCTCGATTTACCTCAACGATATTATACTTCAACGAATTGTTTGGTTTTTTCAATTGATATTTTTATTTTATTAAAAAATGATTTAGAAAATATTATTTACCTTCTTAAAGAGGTCTCACACAATCTTTAACGGACTTTAAATCTCAATAAATCACGATACAAATTTGCACTGAATACTTTTTAAATGGATGTAATTACCATAACCCGCTACCATACGGGAATTTAAATGTGTTGCTATTCTATCCTTTTTTATATTTTTCATAAACAGAAATAACAATAATATAGAACTATTTTATAATACTAAATTTACCCTTCTCTACGAGTTAAATGCTAGATAAAATTTATTAAATGAATTAAAATGCAGTCGTGTGAGAGTAAATTATGGTAGCGACTATGAACTGACTCATTCATTAATAAAGCAGGCTCCATTGGAAACATCAGACGAAACGAAACTGGCTCATCGGTTAAACACAATTACCCTCGGGATTTTACAGAAACAACGTACCTACAAATCATAAGTGATGTGTAAGACACTTGAATGAGAAGGGCAACGAGTTAAACGTTAAACGCATTAAAAATCGCTATGCAAACGCATTGGTCTGATACAGAAATTCATGTTGTGTTTAATTAAGTGGAGTTGTAACAGTAGCAGTAAGTTACCCCCTTTTTTACAAGCTTTTATTTAGCTTGCAATGTATGTACGTAACTATGTCTGTTCGGGTGAAACTCGATTTTGAAGCAGATATCTTCAACCGATTGAGCTGACATTTTGTATGCACGTTTAGTTTGGATAACAATGCATGGCTAGCTGTGTGACGTCATTCTAAATCCAACATGGCGGAACTCGTAAGACGGCACACTAGTTATTTTTAATGTGCTCTTACAATATAGGTATCAAATGAAAAGACTTTCTGAAAATACGAATGAGAGTTAAAAAAACTAAGATGGTGATCATAAACTGCGTTGCTCCAATCCGTATGAAATTATGGATTGGCGGAAAAACGACAACAATGATCCTTTGAATGAGATGAACAGACTGAGAAAATTGACTAGCGATAACTCAACAGCAAAAAAACTAAATTAAAAGTAAAAAACCTTTTTCAAAAACAAGCTTTTATTTAAATGCGCTAAAATGAATAAAATAAACTTTTCTTTTAAAACTTTTACTCTCAACTTATAACGTCATTACATAATGTATATGTTGTAATAGCTTCCCACAAGATTTAATTAAATCAAACTTAAGTAAACAATTAGAATGAAAGTTTTTAAAATTTAATGTAAATTAAAATAACGTACTGGGTCAGATAAACTTTTTCTTTTATCAAAAGTATGGAAATATTTTTGAAACGAATGCGATGACACTAATGAAACTTTATGTACACGTGTGATGGCACATAATGCTCCTAAAATATGCTTTGGTGCCGTTGTTATACTTCCTACGATAGCTGTTGTTTATTCCAATTTGCTTGTGCTGAGTTTATTACCATTATTGATAAAAACTGGAAAGACACTCCATATTTACTGGAACTTTGATTTTGTTTAATGTTGTTAACAAATTAGAAAATTTAAGTATTTAATAAAAAAACTTTTTCAGCTTATCTTCCGACAGTGTGCTTCTATGTTTTAGTTGAGTTACTTTTTCTAAAGTATCTGCACATATAAATTGACAACTCTACAAATAACTAATAGCTATAATCAATACGACAGATGTATTAAATCAACATTAAAAAAAGAAAACTTAAATTACGATTAAGTTCAACGAAAGCAGAACATGCTGTTAACGTTAAACTACATATCAACTTGATACCTGCTACCAAACCCCCTAACAAATATTACGTCACGAAAGCTAACCCCCTCATAAACGATTTCTTGTGATTAGAAATAGCAGATGAATAACTTAAAATGTTATAAAAAAAATTAAAATAAGATTGATGAACTCCGAACGTCACATTTTCTAAGACTCCTCCCTCCTCTTTGTCATTTCTCGTGACGCTAAGCAATAACCCTCTCTCCTCCCTATTTGCGAATGTATTTTATGAACAGTCCTTACAATTTTCAGTTGTAGTTTTACGAGAAGTTTTTGGACAATTAGAAACGTATTCAAACAACGGAATATCTTTTTTAAAAGGAATTGGCAAATTTCATTAAACAATCAGAAAATGTAAAATAAATCATCCGAAAACTTGAAAGTAAAGAGAACCAAATATGTTCTTGGTCAGTATAGTCTTCCGATAGATATAATGCGGTTGTAAAAATAATTTGTTTACAGTCAGTTATAATAGTAAAAATAGCAATAAATTTGTGGTAGGATCTTCCTTTAAATCTAAATTAAATAGAAGCGAAAAAATAACACCCACTATAAAGGGTAGAATCATGGTCAGCTAACCACCTTTATTGTGCTCTAAATTGATGGTTCAATAATTCCAGTAAGACGGTAAGCACTCTTAGATTTACAATAGCACTATATGTATTATAAGATGCTGCAGATTGCGATTTTGAACTAATCAGTTCTAATCAGTGCACTATTAGGAGTTCTGCCAGAAAACGCTTGAACGTCAACAGAAGCGCCATCTATGCTGATTGTGATACTTTAGCGTCTTCTTCATTTGAAACATCGTCGACATTTTCTTTTAATACATATGAAACTTTCAAAAAAATACTTGTCTTGTTTAGTCTCCATTACAAGGACTTCATTCAATATATTTGTTAAACCTAACACAATACATACATGTTGTATTCATATTTAAATGTTGCTAAATTCAGCTATAAAAATTTGTTAAACGAGCCTAAGGGAGTATAGAATAATAACTATTTGACAATGTTCCTTAAATTGTTTTAAGGGTTATGAATAACAACAAATTAAGTTGTTACAACTATCGAAAAAAACTGAGATAAAACTTGACCGATATTAAAAGAAGCAATACTAAAATCGTAGCATGAACTTGAAGACTTATCATGTTTCGAATTGTCCGAATTGGGTCATATATGTACCGTTTTGTTTAACAATTTGTTGCCATATTAAAGGTAGTTTCAGAATGACTCATCTCTCATTAAAGTCTTTGTCCTTATTGGAGAAAACTCTACTAATAAATTTTTACAACCTTCTCTTGATGCCAATTTCTTATCACACAGGAATGCAATGCGAGAACAAAATGGTAATCGCTTAGTGCAAGGTCCGGACTATACGGTGGATGCATTAAAACTTCCTAACCAAGCTCCCGAATATTTTGGCGAGTCACTACAGATATGTGGCCTGATGTTGCCCTGGCGGAATACAACACCTCTTCTGTTGACCAATTCTGGTCGTTTCTAGTCAATCGTTGTCTTCAAACGGTCCAGTTGTTGACAGTAGAGATCCGAATTTAGTATTTAGCCATATGGAAGCAGCTCATAATAAATGATTCCTTTCCAGTTCCACCAAATAGACAGCAGAACCTTCCTGGCCGTTAGTCTTGATTTGGCCACCGTTTAAACTGCTTCTTTGCGCTTTGACCACAATCGTTTTCACACAATATTGTCGAATGTGACCATTTCTCATCCTCAGCCACCAGCCGTTTAAGAAATGGGTTGATTTCATTCCGTCTGGCCAAGGCTTTGCAGATGGACATTCGATACATCATGTATTTTGGTGTTAATCGGTGTGACACCCACACATCGAGCTTCATTTTAAATCCAGCTTTGTACAAATGGCTTAAAACCTTTTCCTCGGTGATGTTACGACTACTAACATGGCGGTCAATTTCGATTATTTCTGTAATTTAATCGACATTTTCGAAGACGGGCCTGCCTGTGAGAAGTGCATCTTTATGTTCATAAGTACCTGAACGGAATCCATGAAACCAAAATTGCAGGTAATTATCGGGACCATAAACACCATTCACAATTTTAGCCGCCTGTCTTGGATTTTCGCCTTTATCAAAGAAAAACTGTTACATATACCGAATTTTCGTTTTGTTGACTTCTATATCTAACACCCTGTAACTCACAACTGAATAAACAAAAAAAAACAGCAAAAGATTTTTTTTAAGTGTGAAATATCATCTTGACAACGAGCATAAATCTGAAATTATTTGATCGATACTTCACGAGATATCGATCACTACAGCCATCTACCAAAAAAATAATGGATTTATTTTTCCCCAATCTATTATGAAAACAAAATTTTTTTAGTGCTAACAGAAACATTCCTACTATATTACAACAAATTTTGCTCTGTTCAATAAAGTAAAAAAGTCATTCGAGTTTAAAGCTCCAAAATTTGTTGAATAAACCTATTCCTTTTCTCGGTGATACGTGTCTACAAAATTTCATTCTAATCTAATATTTATGTCTTATTGATATTTTTGAAAGAAATTAAAGCAATTAGATGAAATGGAGCATTAATTGAGAATTTCATTCTTTCCATATAAAGTTTATCAATACCAATTTCATCGGCTATCCACTCCTAATCATATAATGATTGGATTATTATTCGATGCGTCCATAAAATTTCCTGAGATCGTCAAGACAAAGATTAATTATATATCTGATCAGACGTAATGGATATACGTAATAGCAACCCACACATATGGAACAGAAATGTTTAACACGTGTTTTGCAAAAATTTTTAACTTTAATCAGTAGTTGTGTCTGTTCAATTAATTAGGTGGAATTACGTATGTGCCACACTTAATACTATTTGAAATAATTAACTTTTTGTGCCTAAATATTAAACATTTATTTTGTTTATAAGATAATGTCTTGAGTATAATCTTCCACCCATAAGACCTTATTGGTGTTGCTTTTCATCAGAAGCAGCGGGAGGTGAAAATTTTAATAAATGAAACGCACTTATAATTTAATACGAAAATTAGTTACTAGTGGTTAATAGTATTTTTAAAAATATAAGAAATAGGGTAAAAATAAAAACAAAACAAATCATCATCAAATTTTAATTATTTATTAATTTATATTGCGCTACAAAAAAAAATAAAATAAATTTTTCTTCCATTGAGTTTATAATAACAAACTATTGATAATGCACAAACGTAGATATATCAAAGACTAAGACTAGTTTTAGTTTCATATTTTCGGTTTTAGTCTTAGTCCTACAAAGTGAATAAAATCAATGCTGATTTTGCTTATTATAACTGAAATGTATTGATTATTACATATATATTTGCAGCGTTATCGTTATCATTTTAAGTAAACTGCATAATTCTAATTTCTTTTAGCTTATGTATTTAAGCGTTTCGTTTTATAAATACATAATGCAACTAAAAATTTAGTACTGTTGTCAGATTCATGAATAAGTAGGTCATGTAAAATCAACAGGGTCCTTTTAAAGATTGCGCCCTTTTTGACATCAACATTGAAAATAGTGTAGGTATTTGTATAAAATTAACAGATACGAAGAAAGGATGTTATCAAGGAAACAATGAATTTTGCATAAAATTTGGTTTATCCACGCATAAGATTGTCGATCAATAAATTCCTTCACCGCAACTGCACCAAAAGTATATACTTGATGTGAATACAAATTAAACCAGAATACAATCGAGCATTTCTGGAGGTTCACTTGAACTGTGTTTCATACTTTAATAATTTATGAAAGGTTCAAGGTAAATATTGAAAGTGCTGTTTAAGGATCTGAGGGTACATGGAAGAACGTGTCATTAAACTAGGTCAACTCAATAAGAATTACGAGGAGTGTTGGTTGGATCTGGAGTTGACGTATCGTCCAATTCTTCCTTCAAGACGCATAAACATGCCATATTAGTGACTTCTGCGGTTATTATAGACGATGTGAATAAAATAATAGAATAATGATGGTGTTCCAGTTAGTAATGTTAATTAATTACCTCGTGGCACTCCTGGACCTGTGGTGGTGGCCGACTCCAGCAGCCAGCGGTCGTCCTCTCTCTTCCAGCATCGGACTCCCGAGATCCTCGTCTCCAGGCCGATAGTACGGCACCGCGGACGGTGCCGCAGGATGGTAGGAGCCGTAGTGCTCCGTGGGGGAGTTATTTCCTGAGCGAGTTTGTCGCAGCGGCTTTCGCCCTCCTAGGGGACTTGCGCCCCCGCCGCCTCCTCCGTAGCCGCTGCGGCTGGGGGACCGATCCACAGTCGGGAGCCTCACACCCCGACCTGGGGAACGGGCACCCCCCACGTATGGGTCACGGGACATTTCATGTCATGCCTGCACGCTACGACTTTCGTCCACCGACGCGCGCGATTCACTGCGTATGTCCTACACGACGACGACGACGACGACGATCGTAGTCGGCCACACTACCTCCACTCTTGCTTGTCTCGTACCGTACTCTTCCGTTGTGGATGAGGCGCCTGCCGCTAAATCTGATCAATGAACGAACCATCGAATGCGCGCGCGCAATACTCTACGATAGAAGCATGCAATTCCCACACCGCCCCCTCGATGTCTTTTGGATTGTAACAATTGTTTTTTGTCCAACATTGTAATTTCAGCTTACACAATTTCGTCCATTGCATCCTATTATTTGTACATCATAAAAATAGATAATCGATTAATAACACCTTCGATAAATAGGTACCTCCCTAGTTTTCAAGCTAATTTTATACATTCTTTAATATTATGTTTATAATTAAGTATATGTACATATATGTAATGCTACGTTTTTAAATAATAAAAGCAATAATATATAAAGTACCTATTATTATAGTATTTGTGCAAGGATTAAAAATATAGAATCCTAGTGTCTCGTAGAAACTAATATAAAGCTAATTTTCAAAGCGGTGGGCTTACCAGCTCTACAACATAATCTGGTGCGCGTAATCTATACGCCGAGCCTAAGAAAAGTAACCTAACCTTACCTAACCTAATCTAACCTAACCTATGTGAGCCGAGCCGGTATGGGTCCATCCTACTTTGACTCAAACCATACTCACCTAAAGGACAATCGCCGGCAACTGTAATCCGGCTTCGCGCTGTGCATGGTTTGGCGAGTCTGTGTAGAGTGGTGGGTAAACCCGGCTGTGATCGCAGCAGATTATGGCCCGAGTCAAAGTAAAAAGTCTCACATTCGAAATGCCTTTTTCAGACTCGGCTTGTAGATTATGCGTTGCGAGAACTACAAAAGCTCGTCGATAGATGCGTGCCAGATTAATGTGCCGAGCTGGCGTCAGGTTCACGGAACGTGCGCTTTGGGATCCGGCTTAAATTAGCCGAGTTTACTGTTTCCATTCGTCATCACACTCGTCGAACTAAACAATGGGAAACCGACTAAAAAATCTACAACAGAAACTTATAAAAAAAATTTTGTTTGAAAAATTCAACAATTTTTGCAATTTTCATCATAAATGCATATTTTACCGACTATCAAAAAATTTTTTTGGGTTAAAGTCGAACAATATTTTACATCATGAATAGCATCAGTGGTTCCCAAACATTTCTGTTTTGCGTCTTTTTCTACTAAATATTTTGTACAGCGCCCAACCATAAGTACAAGTATAATCAATCGTAAGTAACAAATATAAATAAATAAAACTCGTGTATCTTTATTATTTAACATTTATTGATTTTGTTAACATTAACTTGATAATTAACGTGATGGATGAGTTTGCAAACTACTGCACATTTTCTCATATTCCATTGTAATTTGTCAGTTTCTGTATTTGTGTACTATATTAATCTTTAATTGAAATCCAAAATTAGGTCAATTTTGTGCTGCCAAGTTTCAATTTGAAACTGTTATATTAAGATAAGACTTTCTTTGCCTGCTATTTTACTTTTATTATAAAGACATATAAAAACGAACCTCCTCGATTTTTTAGGGCAAACTTTAAACAATTGTGAAAATAAATTTCCTAAGCACGAAAAAAAAATGTTTATTTTTATATTTCAACAGTAGAACCATTATGTATGAACTGAAATTAGAAAGTTGAAAGTTTTAATGTTTTTAGGTTCGGGAATTTGTTTTCAATATTACAAAATAGGTATCCATTGTTTAAAAATTAATCCATCTTCATTACTTATATTGTTGTATTTTTAATATATTTTTTTAAATTTATGACGTCAAACATATTATTGACCTGCTGGACTCAACGAAAATATAATTAAATTTTATTGATGATGTTGGCGTAAGGATTAGTTCATTCACTAACACATGAATTATATTGGCACATTTACGGAATAAAAGAAAATTAGTTACAACTGATTTTCTATAAAAAAACTGGTATAAAGAAAATATCAAATAAAATCTATTTAGCAATTTAGTTAATTGCAGATTCTATTGTAGGGAATCAATAGTTCGTGGCATTTAGAAGTATAACTTCAACCCCACCAATTAACAAAGGTAAAGTGTGACTTGTCCCATTTCATTATTCCAGAATGTTATTATTAATTTTAAACGATTATTACTTAATATTTCCATAACATTTAATTATTTTTCGCGAGGAAATACAATTGTTCGTCGCTTGTCCCATTTAATTTTCTGATAAGGATAGATACCCAGTTACGTTTTAACATAGTGTTACTACCTATAATAAATACACCTAAAACACGTTTATCATACAGATCAGAAATAAATTAGCAAACAACTATCTACCCATGTTGTACTCAATTGCCGAAGTCGACCACTAACCGAAATTTTTACCTGGGATGGGAGAATTATAACTATGAGAATGTTTATTTAAATTTACAATAAAATTAGTTGCATATTTGTAAATATACAAATGAAAGTTAAAAATTTACCATTCTTTTACAACTTTGAAATACACTTTGTAATTTTGCTAATTGTATAGTACTTTGACTGAGGAAGTATAGTAGTTTTACTATACATGTGTATAGGATTTTACAGTAAAATTGTAAATAATGTTAGAATCAGGTAATATTTGCAATTTAGTTTTTGTTTTAAAATATTTTATACTTTCTGTAATGTTTCAGTAGTTTTGTTGTGATATTCCAAAAGAATTTTCAAATTTGATTTACAATGCATAGGTACTTTTTTTCTGAAATTATTATGATAGATGGTGCTGTGACTTCATTCGTGATGAGTAATTGTACTAGATATTGTGGGAACTGATGTATTCAGCTGTACCAGAGCATTCCCAAAGATTTTTCACAACTGGCACACTTCATTTACTTCCTCTAGAGACTTTCGGTTTTGTAAATTTGTATACCTAGAACGATTTGTACATAATCAGAAGAACACAATAAGCTAAATAACAATCACCACCGCAACGCGTTGTGGGTATAATTTCGCCCAATGTCCGAATTCGGTAATTGAGTAATAAGTTATATAGATGCCCCTATAAAATTTATTTAAAAACTTTAGGAGTAATGTTTCTTAGATACCGTTTTATTACCTGCAACACAGGTTAGATATGGTTGTAAATGATGTGCTAACTATTGTTTGTAGTATTTGACGGTGTATTAATTGCAATTGTCCTACAACTTCCTAAATTGTGATTTCATCCTTCTATGCAGTTGTCTTGCTGTTTATTCCAGTTGGTTCAGTAATCAACGTCCAGATGGCACAAGATGGTACTGTTTTCTATTGCGACTACATACTTTCTTAAAAGCAAAAACTATGAAAAATGTATCTTTTTAAAATAATATTACCTGTAAAGAATTAACAGTGAATCTAGAAATACACTTATTTTTCTAATTTGTTGTAATTTAATTTTGTCAAAGCTACCTACTTCAGCGTGATGGTCTGGCTGTGCTGGGGTGTTTAAATTCTTCAAAATTAAATTCTAAGTAAGAAAAAGTTTCAAAAACAAATTTTTAGTAATATTTGAATTAGAAGTGATGGAAGGAGTTCAACATAATATCATCAAATCTCGTTTAAAGTTAGTGGAGTGATATTAAATATCTCATCTGAACTTTTAATTCAAAGAATATACATTTTTCAATAGACATGAAAAAAGAATATGAAAATCTATTTTTCACACATTTTGCATCGCCTTATAAAAATTTATATGCCTATTGAACGTTCTTATTTTTCAATAATAAAAAATTCATCTGAGTGGAATGGTGTTCGAATACTTACAAAATCTCATCAAACTGGAAAAAGACTTATCACGTAATTAAACAAAATCCCTTTATTATTTCTAGCTGATATTTTCTTAAATTTAATTTGACCTGGTCTTTTATGTTTATAAGATTCTATCATATGAAATTTTTTTCGATGACTAATATTTTTGTTATAAAATTCTCGAAAAACAAATATCAAAGTTTTTTCTAATCCCCAAATCTCTAGAACTCAGTTAGAAATTGATCTTCATAACTTCTGATGAACTAATAAACTGCTTTAATCAAATTGCTTATATTATACAGAGTAGAATTTTAAAAGTGGAGAAGAAGTAGGTACTATTTATATACCAACTCTTCTGGTAGTAATAACTGTTGCTTAAAATAACATCCCTAGTTTATCAAAAAAAATCCGACAAAATTAAACAAGAAGTTTTTCCTAACTTGTAACGAAGACCTGTTGGTTATAACAATATTATTTATAAAATTAGTCATCATCGTGAAAATTAAGAATAATGTAATCTGTCGTTTCACATAAACCCTGGAACGACCCACTACCTCTACAATTTGCGGGTCCGAACTCCCTTCCGCCTCTTCGAAATTAGACATATTATTCACGTAGGGAAAGGAAAGTGGCAAAATTTGTTTTTCCTCCCAAAATTTTGGATCCACTGTTGATAACTATAAGCAGGCAGGAATGTATTCGTCATAGTCGTTTTCTTTTTAGTTTTAATTATGGCAAGTGTTTTTTCTTCAAAGGGCATCATTTGGTGTTCGTTTTAAGTCTACCTTCGTTTATATGATTTTCGGTTTATACTGTAACAATTGAAGATTCTTTGATTTTTACTGTAAACGTCGTTAACATGTCGGATACAGACGCATTGTCAGGGAAAACAATATTGTAATCCATAAAAAAGTGTTTTTGTTAATGTGAGTGATAGTAATGTACGTAAAATTTAGTTTAACTTTTGTATCCATTGAACATAGGTATACCTAACTACTTATAACAAAACCGTTTTTATTATAATTTTGGAAGCTTTATCATTTTTCTACTAAATAAAACAAGCGAATATTCTTTTTAAATACAACCGAACTTTATTTTGGAAAATAATGTAGATATAGTCGGTGCAAAGATATAGTGTGGTTACAACTTAATTGCTGTTTAACCTCACCGCAGATACTCATAAAAATTTTTTGACAGGTGACTATAATGAGAAAACAATTGTCAAATAATTTTACTTAAGGCGAACCTTAATCAACGCAAACACTATAAAAATTACATTATTATTCACACAGTCAGGGGGTTGGTAGTTACTGCAAATAAACCAATATATGAAAGCCATAACCCCCTTTACCTACATCCTTAGGGGGACTATACGTCCATCAAAACTTGAAGACTCATAAGGACTCTTTTTTTAAAATACATGTATGTATTTAACCCAAATTCCTGCAAAGCACAAATAAATATACTTCTGTTAGCAAACACGGTGTGACATTAACAGACACTGTTTGTTGCAAAAACGAGGCATCTCACATATATGACTTTTGTTTTAGTCTACGAGAGTGGTCTGAAAAGTTCTCGGCCTGATGTAGAAAAAAACGTTTTAGACCTTCAAAATAACTAAAAATAAAATAACTTTATACATATGTACACAGAACCCTGGTCACCCAATTTTTGAAAACATTCTTTGGTACCATTCAGTTTGCTTTCTATTCGTAATATCGAAACGAAGCTAATTGTGGCCAAGTGTATTATCGAATGAGTAGTTTTTGTACAATTATTGTGATATTATAAATCGAAAGGACGATTATTTTCATTTTCTTAATATAAAAGTTTATTAGATAACTAACTGAATAGGTAATTGGTGAGTCATTGATTCTTACTGAATACCTTTAGGCATGCATAGATTAAATCACGAAAAGTTTCCTTGTAAATGTGCAGTTTTATTTTTTGTTATAAACTTTAATATTGCAGCAAACCAGCCCCCCCCTTGTTCGTATTTGTTACAGGTCCCGCAATAGCTTAATCCGGCACTTTCTAGCCCATTCAACTAATGCAGTCTATATATATGGAGTTGACTAACATCTTTGAAGATCGCTGGTTTGGGTTTAATGGTCCAGCTTTGTGGTCTCCAAGATCACCCGATATAACACCGCTTGATTTTTTTTATGGGGCCATATCCAGACTAAAAAAAGAGTTTTATTGTGCTTAGACAAGAACGGAGGACACATAGTTGCTAATATCAGTACGTCTATGTTTTAATGTGTAAACTAAGTTTTCCTTCATTTTTTTTTTAAAGTGTTTTATTTAGAGG
The DNA here is from genome assembly GCA_947389935.1 of Agrilus cyanescens. NCBI lineage: Eukaryota > Metazoa > Arthropoda > Insecta > Coleoptera > Buprestidae > Agrilus > Agrilus cyanescens. Next base: position 11,802,992 of record OX376706.1, read on the forward strand.
TGGTAAATGTGGGTATATTAAGTACTTTTAAACCAACAAGTTCATTTAATTACTTTATGGCACATTCTATGAATGGAAAATAAATATGTTAACGTTCGAATATTCTTGTCGTTGTTTTAATTTTCATGACCCACTGTCGAAGTACAGAACTCAAGAAAATTGAAAATAACTATATCGTATGTAAATACATTAATATTGAGTAAATGCCAAGAGATAGGTACAGGGAACTCTAATACTTGATCACTTCATTATTATTCATATTGTAACCACCCGCATCCGGGTGTTACAGATATTATAAATAATTCTCATATTTATTTATTTAGCAGGTGGTTTTTATCTAATAATAATTCTATTTAATTAAATCGCAGGTATGTTTTGTCTCTTCGTCTCAATATTTCTAATATTTCTCTGATTTCTTTGAAATGAGAATGGGAATAAATAATTTCTTTTAAAATATTTTTCTGACTTAATGAGTAAGAAAAGGACAAATTTCACCCTGGAAACATGCGCTTTGCGTAACCAGCGTACCTCGAAGTTTCCGGGTCACCACTATGTGGTTATTGAAAGAGAGAGAAAGTAAAACCGAAGTTTCTGGTAAATAAGCGAGAGGGAAAATCTGGTGGTCTGGTCGTTCGTCCGTTCTGTTAGAAGCTAGGCGAGGGTGTAGAGAGGAAAAGGGAATATCCTCGGACGCTGGGAATTCACATTTTAATAAGAACGAAGAAGAGAACATTATCTAGAAGTGAAACAGAGATATCTGCGCTAGTCGTGTATCTTGATAGGCTTATTAGCGATGTAGGAAAATAAGGGGAAGCTCGCGAGATGCAGGATTCGTGTGGTGGAGAGGGTAGAAATTGGGTATAAATAGACGCGAGTATTTACAGGATTTCATAGGGAGCTTGAATATTGTTGGTTCACTATCTCTGGTTTGATTCGAACTGTTGCGAGGCTAGTCGGAAAACGGTTTATCTCGATCTGCAGCAGAAGAGGTCAAATAACCATTTGAACGCATTACATTTGATTTGAACTGTTGTGAGGCCTGGTCGGAAAACGGCCTAGCTCGATCTGCGGGATAAGAGGTCAAATCGTCACTTTGAATGCCTTATATTGGATTCGAACTGTTGCGAGGCTAGTCGGAAAACGGCTTATCTTGATCTTTAGTATAAAAGGTCCTGTAACGCAATTTAAATTCTATTGAACGAGTTAAAAGGCTGTTGGTTTGCTCAGCCCATCATCACCTGGGGATTGGTTTAATTCAGCCTGTTCCCGTGGTCGTAACCTGGTTTCCTACTGTCGCCACCCTTGATTTGAGTCGTATACAACCCCGCCACTGGCGCCTGCTTATTAACCATTGTCCGAAGAGGCTTACCGTTTGACGCCGCCGCCGAACCGACCCGTCGAGTACCATAAACTACCCCATTAGCTGTCGCTCGTCCATCAACCCCGAGCCAGACCCTGCCGATGCCGATGACATACAATACAAAGGTGGGTAACTTAGTGACCGATATTTGATTCGTATTTTTTTTAGGTCGTTTTACTTTCCCAGATTTATGATTTTATTTATTGTCACTTTTAATTTTGAATTACATTGCTACCATTGTCTTATTTTACCCTTCAGTTTTAATGTATTTTATTCTGTTTGATTGCGATTGTCTTAAGTTATTAATTTTAAGATTCAATTGTCTTATTCGAGTCCTTTTAGAACCAGGTACAACTCTTCACTGATCCATGTACTGCTTCGTGGTACTAGGGAGGTGTATGACAAGCACTTTAATTTGGTTTATTAAATCCATATAGCCTGAGAAGTTTTTATCAGCTGTTTTAGAATGGGTTCATTCTAACTTTGGTATTTTTACCTACAAAATTACGTAAACGTAGATGTTGACTAAACTGGCCTGAAGCTGTAGGCGGCAGGAGTTTAGAAGGATCTCTCTACGGTTTACGCTCCTATGATTAATTCAGGTGAACGTGTGGCTACCGTAATTAGATCAATTTGGCGGTATCTATTCTTTCAATTGAAGGTATCCGTTTTGGTTTGATTTTGAACCACTAACACTGGTTGAGCATCTCAAGGTTTTGCCTTGGTAACAAATGTGTGTAAAAAGATAGCAGATTTGCAGTTGTCTAAATTTAGGCGAAACTCTTAATTGAAGAACTCTTGATCAGAGAGAGGGAAGTCGAGTAAGTTGACATACTCTGTTGTTCTGAACTGCCATAAAATAGAGGCGACGTCCACTGAGAGTGGCGTGTCTCGAACCACCTTATAATTAGAGGCTATGTTCACCATGTGTGACGTGTTCGACAAATATAAAAGGTTTCGTGGTCACCATGTGTGACCAATTCCTACCAACAAACAAACTAAATACAAACTCCCGTGACATGGCATCTTCAGACAACAGGTATTCTAACATGGCCTACCAAGGTAGCCCATGGTCTTACAGTGGTTGTGCCTTTTTCGACGGTTAAAGTTCATGATTAGCACGACTTTCTTTCTCCCAGTTCAAGACGAACATGCGAGAGTTTTTTTTACACAATTCGTTGTTGTACTTTTGACGATGTTAGAACTTTGTACCAACATATAACTTTGGCTATTAAATGTCTTCGATGGCACATCTGTCCCAACCCTAAATTCTATGGTAGAATAAAAAGGTGCCTGTCTTCCCGAACCGATACCAAGGGCAATTGTAAATATGTATATTTGTAAATAAATCCTGTGGTTAAAATTTTTTGTGTTTTCTTTGTTAGCACATATAACTTGTACGGAACTCATAAAAGAATCTATCTTACTACATTCTATTAACACAACGTAATTAAAAGGTCCTAACTCTAGACGATTCACATTCACAGCCAAATTCTTCGATTTAATTCAATAATTAGAGATTTTTGAAAAGTTAATTTTTGTTTGTTTTTCTTTTCTCGTTTTTTAACTAGAAAGTTGGGGTACCCCCCTGCTTTGAGTTACAATATACAATATAGAACAAAAAAAATAGTGTTCTATTTAAAAAAAAAAATTCAAGTGGCTAATGTTGTTAAATTTAACTGGTTTCTTTAAACACTCTGTAAGTAGTAAAATGTAAAGTTGCACATCTATCGAAAGCTTGATGTTTGTAAGTTGCTTACTGTAGCCCAAAACGCGTTACCATAACTCTTCAAAAATGTAAAGAAATATGAGGTGATCTATTTAAAATAAGAAATTTGGTAGCTACTTCCCGTAAAGACGGATGTTCTGGAAAAACATAAATATTTTAATTCAATAGAATTATGGAAAACCCGATTCCAAAGTTTTAAAAAAGAATTCCTATCGAACGTCTATAAGCTTTTCGGCCTAGATTGCACAGATCGTTATCACCACCACATCAAACGAATTTCATAAAAAAAAATATATGGATCTAAAAGGCAGGGTTAAAAAAAACAGTTTTTATTAAATAATTTATGAAATAAACAGTTGAAAATATTTTAAACATGTGTTCATATGTTTTAAACAGTTTTTCTATTTATTTTGAACACTGTCTTAAGGTTTTAAATTTGAATACATTAAAATGAATTAAATTCAAGAACCATCTACAAATTACCTCAAATTAATGAGGATAAAGCTATTGCTATCATCATGCCCCTGCCGGGATTCGAACCCGGGTCTCTGGCTTTAATAATCTCACAATTTCTATGTCTAATATGCGATTTCTTTTTTTAAAAAACGTGTTTTATATTAATTGTGTTCAAAGCACTGTTTAAAACACATGTTTTAAACATGCCACTTCTGCTAGTAGGTCACTAATTGGTCACAATTTATCAGATGGTCCCATTAATTGTTCAGCGATAGGGAGTTTGTAAAGGTAATTTGAAAAATGTCAAGGTTAGTCGATACTTTTGGCATTCCATTTTAGCGTTTTCTTATTTTCTAACCAATAATAAAATTTAGTTAATATTAATTAATCATTTTTATTGTATTTAAAAATAATATTTTTTACTTGCATAAATATTGGCGTTCTTAAAGTATCAAGGAATGCACAGATATGTGTTACTTTTAAGGAAGGTGAGTAAATAAAAACAGTCAGCGTTTATTAGAAAAATAAATTAAATTAGGCGTACTATCATAAGTTACTAAAATGGTAAACTAAATAAGTACATGGCTAAGTCAAGAAACATAATACTCTGGAATGTCATTTCAAATACTGATTAAATTGTCAAATTATATACAGGATGTACTGTAGGTAAGCAGCGAATTGTCATAAAAAATAAAATAAATACATGATCATCACAGTTTGTCGTGTACAATAATTAATGTCCGTACTGGTACTGATAAGTTATTACTTGCATGTGTATTCATCAGTTCTTTCACTACAAGTGTCACAGTCGACGTAACAACACCAATGAAATTTACACCTGCACTGCCATGTTCGGGTGTACTGATGTGTGTTGTAACCTCTGCCGCAACACATCAAATCACAACCATCGGTACCTAAAATTAAAATAATTTTTAGACAAAACATTCCTAATACAAAATCGGTCTAGAATAGCAATCCAAAAAATTCAATTAACTCAGTTTTAGGTTTATTAAACTACAAAGAGAAAATCGGCGACTACTAAATGTATTCACTGTTTTCTTCCATATTTTGAGAAGGAGCATCTTTTTATTAATTAATATTCAGGGATAAAAACACAATGTTTTAAGGTTTTACACATTTTATTTTATCAGGCCATTATCAAAGAGCTACTTAGAAACTAAAAAAAATATAAATCAACACTTAATTTTTGGAAAATAGCTGAAAATGTCGGGCTTTCGTCTTCTTCACATTGTTCTTTCGTTAAATTTTTATTTTTGACAATGTAAAATTTCACAAAAATTATCTTCGTTAAAACTATGACAATTTACAACGCAATGTTTGGAGAATCTATTGCTATGTTTTTAAATCTAGTTTTAAATGATTTTCCAGTTCATCTCACATATAATTTTAGTGAAGATAATTATTGAATTTTAGTCAGAGGTTTAATGCATAGAAAATCCGAAAGGTCATAAAAATCAGATATTTTCAGTTGTTTTCCAAAAGTTGATTTTTAACTGATACTCCCTCTCACCAAAATAATAACAGTTACATTATCTTGAGTGGTATTCCTAAATTTCGTACATACGGAAAAAGGTAATTTATTTTATGATTAAAAATTCATACAAACGTCGGCCCGCATACGATTTGTTACCGATTTACAAAGGGTTGAAATTTCAAGATCTTAGTTTTTTTTATTGAAAACATGTGTTAGTATTCTGTGGTAAAAATCAGGCATGGATCGCAATTTCGAGCTCTCATTAGCTGGGTCCTACAGATAGCATCAATATGTGATCTGAGATGTCTTATTAAATTTGATTTAGTTTTTTTCTTAAAGTTCCTGCAGCTTTTAATATAGCTCAAATTCAGAATATAAGTTACGTTGCGGGGTTACAGTATTGGACATGCCGACGGAAAGATGTTTTTTTCTGGAGTCATGCCATCTTTTCTTTTTTTTTTTGTAATACATCGTTGGATTTTAAAATTTGACTTTTTGGTGCTTCTTCATATCTACGACGATAAGGAAAAAATATTTTATTATTCATCTACTGTTATTTACACTGTTAACGGGAAAGAAGCATTTGTGGAACTATGTAAACTTTAAGTGATAAAATAATGCAAAGAATTACCCTTCTTCGCATATATGTACATGAGTGCATTGTGTTTAGGAACACCCTGTATTTAGTTTAGTTTATAAGTAATGCTTTGATAATGGCATGGTAAGCCGAAAAGTAAATCCACTCCGAAACAGTGTAGGAAACTTTTCAATAAGTTATTGTATTAATTAACGTTAGTTATGTTTTGCAAATTTTTAACCGCATTCTAAATCTTTTCTATATTATGTTATGGGATCAACAATATGTTTGTGAATTGTTTTCAACATAATAGTTGCAATATAACGGCAGCCTTTTCACAAAGGAATGAATTTTACATGAGATATAGTTTTCTCCCTTTAAGTCAAAAATAGTTTAATTTTCCAAGCGTTCTATTAAAGAATGTTAACCGGCTGATATGCCAACAATTTAAAGCCCACATGGAATTCATCCGAAAGTAAAATGAGCAAAATGTTTCAAATCTCTACTAAATAATGAAAATTCTCTCCTTAGGGAGGTAGTGTACCCACAGTGGTTTACTACGTGACCACTAGAGTTTGGAATACAGGCACTAAAGAGTACAAAAATATGCATGCAAATATGCTGAAGCAATCGTGAAAATATGCATTTTATATGCATATAAAAAAATTATGAACTTGTTTTAAATGAAGTAGAAAAAAGGAGACTGTGGTAAAGGATAAATGAATGAAAAGAAGACTCTCGCGTTGATAATGCCCACGTATGAAGTGGGCGAAACACCTGTCCGCTCTTAAATTAGTTTCGTGGTAATTAGGGGTGAGTCTTCTTTTCATTCATTTGTTTTAAATGACCAAAAAAACAAAGAATTCCCTTTTACTCTTTACTATAGAAATGTGTCAATACATAATATATATAAATATATATGTAATCAATAGAAGCTAATAAGTGAATAATAATATACGTATGTTAAGTAAACTAAAAATACTATGAACGTTATTATTATCATTTATTATTTAGATAAGTTGTAACAATTACTAAATGTTTTTCTAAATTGTCCATAGTAAACTTATGTCGCCTGTCTGTTAAAAAATGCTCTAAAATTCTGTATATATATCAATTAATTTTTTAAACCCCAAATTTTTATTAAACACAAAACTAAATTTGTCCTTAATTTTACTAGCACCAGCACAATCCCCAATTCTCTTCTTAGCGGCAAGGTAAGAAACGGAAATATATCATAGAAATAAAAGAACTAATTTAAGTTTTCTTACAATATAGTGAAACATAAAAGCAAATTAGTTCTTTTATTTCTATTTAAAAATGTTTCACAAAGAACCAACGCCAATATCGTTAAATATTGGAAATATATCATCCAGTAATAATGAGTGGGATTTCCCCCTAATAAAATAGCAATTAGTGCCATGTTTAATAATAGACTTTTAAGCGTTATATGATTGATATGGGTAGGTAGATAATAAGTCGAATTATACCAAAATATTCATTTATTTTGAACGCATATGCATTATTAGAAATTCTTAGAAATATGCATGCATATATGTTATATGCATTTTGCATATAATCCGAACTCTAGTGATCACTATTCAGTATAGAGTAGAATAGACCTATAACGACCCAATATTTTTAGATCCTTACAATTCTCTTAAAATGTTTCTAATTAAAGAAATTGACTTCTTTGCATAATAATGCTATTTGAAAAAACGGGGTTATTCGTATTTGAAGCTTTTGAAATTTATATTTTTGTTTCAAACGCCCTGTATAAATTATTAAGTTAAATTTTGTCAAGGCGTTATCTCTGGGATTCAGCTATCACTAGTAAACATTTCAAATACTTGAAGTAATATTTTGTGGAACTTATGATTTTTTTCTATAGTTTGGGTTGCGGTAGCGATCTTTTTTCTATAAATTAAATAATCTCAGAAACCGCTCATCGTAGGTGTACAAGTAGGTTATCAAACTTACCTTAAAATTTCACGTTTTATTCGAATTAGGCGTAAAAATATACCATTTCATTTAAAATAACAAAGTTAGTGTCGACTTCCAGCATAATCGGAAGTGACAGACGACTGAAAATATTTTAATTAGATAGAGCATCAGCTATTAGGTTATTTTCCATATTTTAAAAACTCTGCCAGTATTATAACTTCAAAAACTTTTAACGAACCCGTTATGTGAAACACCCTGTCTAGATGTACACTCAGAAACCAAATATTCTGTTTTCTGAAGTATTAAATAATTTAGATCTGCAACACCATTGTAAATATAAAAGTACCTGTATATGTCTTACAACAATCCTTCAAACAAATGACACGCGGTAAAACATCCTATTTTAAAAAATTCAATAAAAAAAACAATACTATCAAATTAGAATCAGAATTTAAAATGGCGGGCGATGTAGATGCCAAAAATAGTGATGTTTATTTTTCATGTCATAGTGATAAGGATAAAGGAAATAATAATGTGTGTAAAACAGTTATTTGTCTTTGGTGCGGCAATGCCTACCATAAAAGTTGTGCACTGAGGTCTAAAAGCTATACTTGGATTGGTCAAAGTTTTATTGTATGTTGCTTAAATATGACCTCTACAAAGGGCTTCGACTTCAATAAAATCAAAGAGAAGAGTAGAGACAAACACTTAGTTGGACGATTAAATGAGTATAAAGAAGCATATACCAGTTTGAATAAGAAATATGAGAAACTGCTAAAAGCCTATGAAGTCAAATGCAAAGAAACAGAAATAGCGAATTTGAACCTTGAAGAGCATAAAAAGTCCAGTGAAGAGACTGCTTTCACAGAAGAGGAACCGGAGCCAAACTACCTAAAAATGCTGCTAAATCAAGTACAAAGTGAAAACAAAATACTAAAAAATTTCAATGAAGAGCTTCTAGAAAATAATAAACAACTTAAAGCAAGGTTAGGTAACAATACTACATACGCAGATATACTTATAAAAAACAAAGAACAGACAAAAAACAATAATAACTCAACCATTGTAATTACAACAAAAGATGCTGACCTAAATGAAAAATTTATAAATATTAAGAAAACACTAGCCAGCCAAAATCAAATACCCTTTGATCAAGTTAAGCTGACAAAAAAAAGTATCATTGTTAAATGTAAAAATGATTATGATATAGATAATACAGAGAAACTCCTACAACAAAAGATAAGCGACTTGAAAATGAGCAAGGTGACTAAAAAGGATCCACTTATCAGATTAGTAAATGTCGAAGAAGATATAACTACCCAATCGCTTGAACAAATTACTGAGGAACTCTGCACCAAAAATAAACTAGAGATAAACGGTTTAATGGCAAGACATAAATACATAAACAAGAAAACAAAAAAGTGGACTATTACTACAAACTTAAATGAAGATAGCTACAGGATACTTTTGGCAAATAGAATGAAAACTTATTATGGCGCCAGCAGGTATCCTGCCTATGATGACTATAATGTGAACATGTGTTATAGGTGCAAAAGGTATGGGCACAACATGAGAAATTGTAGGTCCCCTGTTTGTTGCAGCTACTGCTCTATAGCTATGAGAGTAATGAATGTTCAAATCAAAGCCTACTAAATTGCATAAATTGCATTGAAAGTAATAAATGATATAAATTGAAATTAAATACTGCACACTCAGCGCATGACAGGCAAAACTGTGAGACATATAATCATTTGGTGAAAAAGAGTAAAGAAAATACTAGATACCCATAACTATGGTATTTTTTGATCAATATGAACTGACTGACAATTTAACTAGTGATGCTGTGCGTAGAGAAACTGATTTTGCAGACGTGAAATCTTTAAATAAGGTAATGAATTTGGATAATGATTATGTGCTACTGTTAATATTAGAAGCTTGAATGCCAACCATAACAATCTACTTGCTTTACTGGCTAGTTTGAAGGTCCTGCCTGTTGTTATAATATGTACTGAAACTTGGAAACTCGTACAACATGAAAGATATGATATACCTGGATACAGTATGTTCTATAATCATGGTGATGTAAATGTTGCGGATGGAGTATGTTGCATGACAACATTCATTTTTTAGTTTATTGTACATTGGCGGCATTTGTGTTTCTAGTTGTAGGTATTGTTAAGTTTATAATACTTTTAAGGTCATTTGCGATGGGAAATTCAGTTTGGGATTCAGGGGTTGCAGGCCGTTATTTAGGCCTTCTTAGAAGTAATGTTATTGCGCTGTAAACTTCAACTATTATGTTGGTGTTACTGCCCTTTTTTAGTTCTTTATGTTTGTATAGAATGCGCCCTTCACAATGTTGATTGCCACTATTTCCAATTTATTCTGTTCAGTATTTTTACAGTTTCGCACGTTCAAATTGTAATTCATTTTTTTTGGGTATATTTCGGCATCTTTCGAAACTTATTGACCCCCAATAACGTTTACTGATGTTATTTCCATTTTAGGGTAGTTCTTCGAAAGGTCATTGTAAATTCAAAAACACGAACTGTTCACGCAGCGTTCACGTGATTCCTGGTCAAGTACCGACCAAGATCCTTTTAACACCCCCACTTGTTGTTTTGACCCCTTCCCTCAGCATCACCACCCTCTTCATTAACAAATCAAAGAATTCGATAATTTTTTTCTACCAATTGACTTTCCAAAAATCAGTCCAACTCCACCCTAAACTTCCCTTACTCTTTTTCAACAGTCCAGAATCTTCCGTCTTACAGAGTTCAACATTTTCATTCATTGCATGCAGTTTACAATTCATTTTTTCATAACAGCTCAAGGTTTTCATTCAGAACAAAATCGTGTTTTGAAAAGTAATTAACATTTCGTTTTCATTTTTGTATAAAGTTTTTGTTAGTGTGTTTTGTTATGTGTTTGTTTGTAAATAGATAATTAATAAACAATTTAAACCGAACCTTTGTCCGTCATTCGAAAGAAACACTTTAAGAAACCGGTGCATTACGAGAGTCCGTCAAAACACGGCGGCAACATTTTATGGTCCTTCGAGCCGGATTAAAGTGAACGGATTAAAGTGAACGGATTAAAGTGAACGGATCAAAGTGAACGGATTAAAGTGAACGGATTAGAGTGAACAGATTAGAGTGAAAGGATTACAATAACCCAAGGATTACATCATCCAGCTCTACAGCAGCGAGTCCAGAACTACAGTCATCTTTACATTGGACATCGACACCGGAGCCTATTTTGGGGTAAGCTCATTACGAACTATCAGCGATTTCACTTTTCATTCTTTCCTTATACCTTCCTTGATTTCATTAAACAATGGCTAATATCGATTTACTCAAACGCAAACAAACTGATGTCAAAAAACGGATAACCAAGTTTCGCACCTATATTGCTCAAAATCAAAAAACACCTGACATAGATCTTTTACAAACAAAGCTCGACACACTTAAAACACATTTTTCGAATATGTACGAATTATTCGAAAATACAACAGGTTTAAATGCTGAAGTACAAGAAGCGCAAGAAAAAGAAGTGGAAACAATAGAAGAGGCCTTTCACATAGTTATAACGGATGCAACTCGTATATTAAGAAATAATTCGCAAAGCGGACATACATCATCTCCTATTATCAATAATAATAGCCATTTGCCGGAAATAAGGCTATCCAAATTTGATGGCGCCATCGAAGACTGGCATTCGTTTCGTGGTATTTTTACAACAAAGGTAGATACGAATGGGCGAATATCCGATTTGGATAAATTTTATTATTTGAAAAATTCACTCAGCGGTAAAGCAGCGCAGATGATTGATGCCATAGAGTACACAGCAGACAATTACAAAGAAGCATGGAATATTTTGGTTAAAAAATTTGATAATTCAAGACGTGCTATCTTAAAACATTGGACGGTTTTACACGAGTATCCGCGATTGCAACGCGATACTCCGTCCGCGTTGGATGACCTCACTGTAACCTTCCGACAACACATAAGATCTTTAAAAGGTTTAGGAGAGCCAGTAGAACACTTTAACAGCATATTCATCTTTCTTTTAACCAATAAAATATCGGAAAACACTCGATTTACATGGGAAACTACTTTAACCGACAACAAGATGCCTAATTATGAATCCCTGTTAGAATTCTTAGAAAAACGAGGAAGTTGTTCTGAAAATTCAATTAGCACTAGAACGGATACTAATCGATCAAGTAACCGAATGCACAAAGTTGACAATAAATACGGGCAAAGCAAAGCCAAAGTTTTTATTACAAATGCCGATAGAAAACACTTTAATTTATGTCCCATATGTAAAAAATCACATGCTATATACAAATGCGAGTCTTTTCATTCGATGTCCGTTGATGAACGTAAACGCGCTGTCCATCAAAACAAGCTGTGCTACAATTGTTTAAGATCAGGGCACAGTCTTAACGACTGTAAATGTGGCAATTGTAGAATCTGCACAAAAAAACACAATTCATTATTGCATTCTGATCAGGGTGCATCGACCTCTAATGCTTCTACGTCCGCTACGTCCTACATTGCCGAAAGGTCAAGGGACAATACGTTATCTTGACTAGAAGGCAACCTAGTCAAATCCTTTGCGCTAGATTCAATACATTGCGAAGACGTTCTTCCTACTGCTCGTCTTAATATAATCGGCAAGGACAATTTCGAGCTCTCTTGTCGAGCTATCATTGATACTGCATCCAGTAGAAATTTCATAACACATGATCTAGCAAACAGGTTACAATTAACCAAACGTGTGGCATCAATTCCCATTGGTACATTAGACGGCATGACTACATCGTCTAAATATTCAGTTTTCGCTACGATAAAATCAAAATGCAACAATTATCAAAGAAATTTAGAATTTTTGGCGATACCAGCTATATCAACATTCGTGCCAAATCTAAAATTAGATCGCAAGTTATTTAATCTGCCTAAAAATGTACATCTGGCAGATCCTTCATTTTACACACCAACTGTGGTGGATCTTCTTCTTGGTTCTGGACCTTCATTATCAGCATTATGCGTGGGACAAATAAGATTATCTTCTGCTGAAGAACCCGACTTGGTATTACAAAAAACACAATTCGGGTGGATAATGGGAGGTAGCCTCCCTTTGTACACAAAGGGCCAAAAGGCAAGATGTCATTTACTACAAGTAGAAACAGACATTTCCCGATTTTGGGAGCTAGAAGATGGACCATCTGAAAAGCGACTGTCACCAGAGGAATCAGAATGCGAAGATCATTTCATCAAACATGTCACCCGTCACCCAAATGGAAGTTACATTGTGGCATTACCGTTCAACAAAAAACGTCATCAACTTGGAGAATCATTCCCCATGGCGTTAAAACGGCTTCATTCACTAAAAAGACGGTTATCAAAAGATCCGAACCTCCAAAAAGAATATTCTGCAGTTATGAGCGAATATTTGAAGTTAGGTTACATGAACAAGGTGACAGATACCGCTATTAACGGATATTACCTTCCGCATCAGGCCGTTATGAAAGAAAGCAGCATAACCACAAAGGTTCGCGTGGTTTTCGATGCGTCAGCTGTTTCAAGCACGGGTGTCTCTTTGAACGACACGCTCATGTGCGGTCCAACTATACAGGACGATATTTTTTCGTTGCTTTTAAGATTTCGTCTATACAACTATGTTCTTACCGGAGACATAGAAAAAATGTACCTACAAATTTCCATTCACGAACCCGATCAACAATTTCTGCGGATTTTGTGGCACGAAGAAGATGATTCAATGGCGACATATCAGTTTAACAGATTAATTTTTGGACTTAAACCAGCATCATTTCTAGCTACCAGGTGTTTGCATCAATTAGCCGATGATGAGTTTGATAGATATCCAACAGCTGCTAAAATATTAAAACGTGATCTATACGTAGATGATTTGCTCACAGGAACCGATACTGCTCAGGCAATAGTACAGCTTAGGGCAGAAATTACAGAGTTGCTATCTCGTGGAGGATTTAATTTGCGTCAATGTGCTTCGAATTCCCAGGAGGTCATGCAAACTATACCAGATGCGAATGTTAATTTACAACTACAGGACAACGACAATACAGCACTCAAGACGTTAGGGGTACATTGGAATTCAACCAAAGACGCAATAATTTACACGGTTCAGCCCACTAAAGTTTCTAGAGCAACTAAGCGTCACGTATGCTCCGAGATTGCAAGAATATTCGATCCATTAGGGCTCCTCAATCCGATTGTAGTAACAGCAAAACTCATAATGCAGGAATTATGGAAACTACAGCTAGACTGGGACGAATCTCTGCCCCAAGAAATTAACACACGCTGGAATCAATTTGCAGAACAGCTTCCATCCCTCAACGATTTTTCATTTGATCGAAAGGTTTTACAACAGTATCCAGAAGAAATTCAGTTACATGGATTTTGTGACGCCAGTGAGCGGGCTTACGGTGCCTGTATTTATATGCGATCAATAGATTCCTCTGGAAGAATGTACACTCGCCTGTATTGCGCTAAATCCAGAGTAGCGCCACTAAAGAAAATACAAACCATTCCCCGCCTTGAACTATGTGCTGCATTACTTCTAGCTGATCTATACAACTCAGTAAAAAATTCAATTGAAGCAAAAATCGATTGTACATTCCTTTGGACCGACTCGACCGTAGCGCTGAACTGGATCAAAACTTCACCCCATATGTTAAAGGTATTTGTTGCAAACAGAGTCGCCAATATTCAATCGAAAACAGAAACATCGAATTGGCGATACGTTCCTACGCAGGATAATCCAGCGGACCTTCTATCACGCGGTCTTATGCCATTAGAGTTCAGAAAGCCTTCCTTGTGGCGAGTAGGGCCGGCTTGGCTAATGAAATCACCCGAGTATTGGCCCGATCAATCGTTTATTAATTCAGAACAGCCATTAGAATTAAGGAAGCCAAAATGTTTGCATGTACGCTGCTTGGATACTCACATATTCCATAGATTCTCGTCAATCGTCAGACTACAACGTGTAATTGCTTTGTGTCTACGTTTTGCCCAAAGAGCACGGAACAAAGGAAGCCTGACGATCGAAGAAATACAGAACGCTCGATTAAGAATCGCTAAACTTGTCCAACAAGTAGAATTTCCAGATGAACTCAACAAATTACAAAAAGGGCAGCTCATATCAAATAAAAGCAAGCTATTGACCCTTAATCCGTTCTTAGACAGCAAAGGAATTATTCGAGTAGGTGGACGTCTGCAAAAATCCCGGTATGCCTTTGATTCGAAACATCCAATTCTATTACCAAAGTCCAATCATGTTACAAGGCTTATTATTCAAAATTATCATAACATCACGTACCACGGTGGAATACAAGCAACTCTATACGCCCTTCGCCAACAATATTGGCTTATCGACGGCCGAAGTCAGGTGCGGCAAGTTACTCGTTCATGCGTCAAATGTACTCGCTTTGATCCACCAAGAGTTGACTACATTATGGGCAACCTACCGGCGATAAGAACTCTAGAAGTCCGACCCTTTACGAACGCGGGCGTCGATTACTGTGGGCCATTCCTCATCAAGGAAAAGAAATACAGGAATCGCAACAAGGTCAAAATTTATGTAGCCGTGTTCATTTGTTTATCCACGAAAGCAGTTCATTTAGAAATTGTCAGTGATCTCACAACTGAAGGGTTCATAGCTGCTTTGAAACGCTTCATTGCAAGAAGAGGTCTTTGCGCGTCCATATCCTCCGACAACGCCACTAATTTTATAGGCGCAAATAACGAACTGAAACAAATACTGGCCCTAATCAAATCGGAAGAACACAACAATGCAATACAGCAATACCTCACCAATCGAGGAATTATCTGGCGATTTTCACCGCCTCAATCACCCCATTTTGGGGGAATATGGGAAGCAGCTGTAAAGTCCTTCAAACATCACCTTCGGAGGGTAGCTGGAAATACATTATTTACATTTGAGCAATTCAATACATTGGTCATTGAGATAGAAGCCATTTTGAATTCGCGCCCTTTAACTCCTCTATCCTCTGACCCACAAGACCTCTTACCATTAACTCCAGCCTACTTCCTTATCGGTGATAGTTTCACGAGTTTGCCGGAGCAAGACCTTTCGAACGTGCCAACCAATCGGCTATCCAGCTGGCAGCACATACAAAGGTTGAAGCGAGATTTCTGGGCCAGATGGCACAAGGAGTACATCAATGAACTCAACGTCCGACGAAAATGGTACAAGGGCACACATTCCATCAAGGTAGGTTCCATGGTTCTACTACGAGAGGACAACCTGCCACCTCTGCAATGGCGTCTGGGTCGTGTCATCAAGATTCAACCAGGACAGGATGGGGTTATTCGCGCAGGCACTGTCCAAACCACCGCAGGTGAAGTGAATAGGTGCGTGAAAAAGTTAGTGCCTTTGCCAGTGACCGCGTGTGAGAGTGACAATCACGGTGTTTCAAGTACTAACAATTAGTGTTCCCTATCTAATTTTTTACGTTTAAGTGTCGTTAGGCTATATGCTTCATTTATTTCTGTACAGTTGATCGCACAGCTCTCAACGGGGGGAGTATGTTGCATGACAACATTCATTTTTTAGTTTATTGTACATTGGCGGCATTTGTGTTTCTAGTTGTAGGTATTGTTAAGTTTATAATACTTTTAAGGTCATTTGCGATGGGAAATTCAGTTTGGGATTCAGGGGTTGCAGGCCGTTATTTAGGCCTTCTTAGAAGTAATGTTATTGCGCTGTAAACTTCAACTATTGTGTTGGTGTTACTGCCCTTTTTTAGTTCTTTATGTTTGTATAGAATGCGCCCTTCACAATGTTGATTGCCACTATTTCCAATTTATTCTGTTCAGTATTTTTACAGTTTCGCACGTTCAAATTGTAATTCATTTTTTTTGGGTATATTTCGGCATCTTTCGAAACTTATTGACCCCCAATAACGTTTACTGATGTTATTTCCATTTTAGGGTAGTTCTTCGAAAGGTCATTGTAAATTCAAAAACACGAACTGTTCACGCAGCGTTCACGTGATTCCTGGTCAAGTACCGACCAAGATCCTTTTAACACCCCCACTTGTTGTTTTGACCCCTTCCCTCAGCATCACCACCCTCTTCATTAACAAATCAAAGAATTCGATAATTTTTTTCTACCAATTGACTTTCCAAAAATCAGTCCAACTCCACCCTAAACTTCCCTTACTCTTTTTCAACAGTCCAGAATCTTCCGTCTTACAGAGTTCAACATTTTCATTCATTGCATGCAGTTTACAATTCATTTTTTCATAACAGCTCAAGGTTTTCATTCAGAACAAAATCGTGTTTTGAAAAGTAATTAACATTTCGTTTTCATTTTTGTATAAAGTTTTTGTTAGTGTGTTTTGTTATGTGTTTGTTTGTAAATAGATAATTAATAAACAATTTAAACCGAACCTTTGTCCGTCATTCGAAAGAAACACTTTAAGAAACCGGTGCATTACGAGAGTCCGTCAAAACACGGCGGCAACAGAGTAGTCATGTACATTTGTGAAAAAAATAATGGAACTGTTGAGAACATCAAAGTAGGGTGTCTAAATATTTTGAGCACATACATTATTTTGAACAATAATACAGTTATGGAAATATCAGCTTTATACAGATCGCATGATATTCCTGCTACTGATTTCATAACTGACTTGGATGAATATCTACAAGACAAAAGGAAAGTCAAGAATCACATAGTTGTCGGAGATTTCAACATAAATACTATGTTAATAAACAACTGCAGCTTTGAATTCCTTAATAATTTTTTTATGAAAGGATATAGACCAAGTTTCCAGGGAATTACCAGACCGTATGATAGCGGAGAGTCGGGTACTTGCATAGATAATATGTAGATTAAGGTAGATAGACTAGATGTTAAGGCTTATAAGTTGGAAAATCTGTTTACAGATCATTACCCACTTTTCCTAAATATTAATAAAGTAAAATATAACGATAACGACACTACCTATATTACTGACTATAAAAAATTGGTTAAAGTTGCATCTAAAAAGAAGTGGGATGGTGAAATCGCTGAACAGGATCCAAATTTGTCCGTGACTATTTTAGTAAACGAAATCAAAGACTGTATTGCTAAAGCAAAATGTAAATTCAAAAATAAAAATAAAGCCAGACATCCCTGGGTGACTAGTGGTATATTAAAATCCTGCGAGACTCGTGAATTTTTATATAATTTATGGAAAAGGATGCCAAGTATTACAAAGTTAAAAAATGATTATAAAACGTATGATAAAATCTACAGGAAAGTACTTATTGATGCGAAAATTAAATACGATGCGAAGTTGGTACAAGCAAATATGAAAGATCGAAAAAGGCTATGGAGAATAATTAATGCCAAAATGGGTAAAGTAACAAAAAATAAAAACCATATACCTTATCTCGTTGATGAAAACAATAGCAAAATCACCGAAACAAAAAGCATGGCAAATTATATGAATGAATATTTTTGTAATATAGGAACCAAACTAACTAAAAATGACGAACCAGCTGTAGTTAATTTCCAAAGTAAAATTGATAACTCGAAATTTTTCGAGCCAACAGACTCCACTGAAATTTGTAACATAATTTTAAACATGAAGCTGAAAAAGTGCTAAAAAGTCTCTGTAGTTTCATAGCTGAACCTCTTGCTAATATTATAAATATGTGCATAGAAAAGGCTATTTGGCCTGATGAACTCAAACGAGCTGAAGTGATACCAATCCATAAATCTTCTTTGAGAAGTAAAGTTACTAATTATAGACCGATATCACTTTTATCAAATATCGCAAAAGTTTTTGAAAAAGTGATTCATAAAAAAATTTATGATTTTGCCAATAAATTTAATATACTATCGAAATTTCAATATGGTTTTAGGAAAAAACTTAGTACGGCTGATGCTCTGAGTTTTGTTACAAACCGAATTTATTATAGCCTGGATAAAAGTAGACCTATAGCCATGGCTTTCTTGAATCTGGCGAAAGCCTTTGATACAGTTGATCATAGGCTGTTGCTTGCCAAATTAGAATGTCTGGGTGTTAGAGGACAGTCAAACAAATTAATATCAAGCTATTTGACCAATAGATATCAAAGAGTAAAAATTAATGACACTACAAGTGACTTTGTTGAAATAAAATCGGGTGTACCACAGGGATCTATATTGGGACCACTCCTTTTCATACTTTTTGTCAATGATTTATTAAGTGTATTGCCTGAAAATACACTTGTGATGTATGCAGATGATTCCGTTATAGTAGTTGAGGCTCATAAGTGGGAAATGGTAGAGAGGGAAATGAATGCGTATCTTGCTAAAGTTGCGAAATGGCTTAAAGAAAACAGACTAGTGCTTAGTTGATAAGACGGTGTACATGTTGCTTGGCAACTACACCGACAGTGTACCTCAAGATATTAACATATGTATTGGAAATCGAGTTATTAAATGTGTCGAACAATATAAATATCTTGGCATAGTTTTTGACTGCCATATGAGATGGAATCACCACATAGAAAATGTCGTAAATAAAACCAAATATTTAACATATGTTATGTATGAGGTTGCCAAAATCATGCCGGCTAAGATACTGCATATGATCTATTATGCTTTTTTCAATAGTATAGTAAATTATGGCATAATTGCTTGGGGGGGGGGGGGTGCCTATCGCAACTATCTTTCAATTTTACAGAGCCAACAAAACAAAATTTTAAAAGTAATAAACAAAGACAAATAACATTGTAATTTTGAAAAGCCTCTAAATATTCAGCAAATGTTTTCATATGAGGCTCTAAAATATCACTATAAAGAACTAAAACATATATATATATATGTATAACTTCAACTAGCATTACTAGACATAAAAGCATAAATCTTCCAAAGAATAAATTGGCTGTGAGCAATAAAAACAGCTATATTAAGGCTATCACCCTTTTGAATCAGCTACCAACTGATTTAAAAAATTTGAGCTCAAGTATGGCTATTAAAAACAAACTTAGGAAATGGATATCAGTAAATGTGTAACTGTATATAACTGTATATATTATATGTAATTTCTAGAATTTTTATGGAATAGTTTAATTATTTATTTTTGTAGTAATAGTAGTTTGCTTTCTATTGTATATTTCTTGCATATGAATCTTAGTTACTTTCTTTATGCAATAGTTTTAATAATTTAATAGTTGTAGTTAGTTTCTCTGTATTTTTCTATTTTTCTATTTTCCTTTCTTTATATCTCGATTTTTAGTTACTGTATAGAATAGCTTAATCATTTATGTAACATTAGCAGTAGATAGTTTATTTGTATATCCTTACTCTTTTATTTATAAGTGTCCGATCTACAAACAGGTAACCTCGTTTACCTCTGTAGGATAAGATCTTGTATCTTTTTGGGTAATAAAGTGTTAAAGTAATTCTA
Organism: Agrilus cyanescens; assembly: GCA_947389935.1. Taxonomy (NCBI): domain Eukaryota; kingdom Metazoa; phylum Arthropoda; class Insecta; order Coleoptera; family Buprestidae; genus Agrilus; species Agrilus cyanescens. The sequence continues at coordinate 11,823,001 of OX376706.1, forward strand.
AAAAATCTAACAACTAATTATAAAGTACAAGTTCTCAAACAAAGATGATTCTATATTTATTATTTTTCATACCTCTTGATGTTCTGTTACAAATTCTTCCGACAGTCCCCAACGATCCCGTAGTGGGATCCCTTTCACAATAATTGGGTGACATCTGTAGAAAAACTAGATCCACCTTTTTAGGAACCTTCTTTATCGGTATTTTACCCTTTTTGAGAACCAGTTGGATCTTTTTAGGCTTTTTGGGGAAAAAGTTATCGATATCGCGTAAACCTGGAGAGGCTGGACTCGAACTAACCGGACGAGCTCTGTAATATTTCTTCATGAGGATGTCGCCTACACGTCGAAATTGCGGTAAACTTTTCCAGCAAGTTTTCATGGTGCAGCTGCCCGATACTCCGTGGCATTTACAGTCCTTCACTAAATTTCCGTGTAGGACCTAAAAAATAAATGTACTTTTTTAAAAGGAGTGATAACAAAGTTACACACACTAAATATAAATAGAGGCGATGAAGAAAGAAGTAGACTATGACAATTGTGTTAATTGAGTTTGAGGTTTCGATAATAGGAAGTGGAATTGAGAATCTTTAAACTTAATTAAAAAATGAAGAACCATTTAGAACACCAATTTTATTGCAAATCTTTAATATTTATAATAATTTAATTTGAAGTCAGCGTGATGTCACTTAATTTTTTAAACTGCTAGCAGACCCGAAAGAGGTTGTGCTGTCCAAGTTTCAATAAATTCATTAGTGATGGTATTGTGAACTTGAGAAAAACTATTAAAAATGTGATATTTCTATCCCGGAAGTATTACAAACAAAACGAAGAAATAAAAATGTGCATGTCGTTCCTACCAACATTCGTGATATGTAGTAGTTACATGTAAAAAATTGTAATTTTTGTGGTTTGTCCGATTTTGTTACCCTACTTTCTAACTTCCTCCAACTTTTTCTTTCGAAATTTTATTCAGCATCATAAAAAAACAAAAACAAAGGGAAACAAGGTGTGTGGCAGCATATACAGATATTTTCATATAAATACTTTGAATAAAGATGGTAGCCAAATTGCCATAATTTACTAAATTAACAATAAATTATTGAATCGTTATGTTTTTTCTTTTTAATGTTTTTTTAAAGTCGTTAACTTTGTTCACTTCACTGTTTATATTGATAATAAATATCAATATTGATCGATATAAATAAAAATTAGATTGTGAAACTGCATAGATGTTATTTAATTTATATGTACTGTAACGACTTTTCTAGTTTAACTTATTTATTTAACGGAAATTTATTTACAACTATTTATTTAACACTTAAACACAAATAGAATACTTAAACACTAATGACAATTCAACAACTTATTTATATGACAAGCAAATTCGTATTTATATCACTGTGTATATCGTAGTTCGGTATTTATATTACTCGTTCGGAAGCTAACTGTAAACTGCTGTTACTGACTACGTCAACAAGTATTTATACAGACGTAGAATAATCCAGAAAGGTCAGGAAAGACCTACTAGAATTTACTCGTGTTCGTTTGATTTATGGCCTTATTTATTGTCATCAAAGCGCCAACCGACGCAGGTATTCTTTGAACTCCGCTTATCTGCTCCCGGATCTCGTCGCCGTTCTCGCATACATACACGCTCGTTACTGTACGTATTCCGAATGTCGAATACGCCGATTAAAACAACGTCGGACTGATTTCAGCGGAAATTTGCGTGAAATTGGGAAATATTTATAAATACATATATGCGAGCCACCTCGTGGCTGTCTCTCGCATCCCTTTATCTCCTCTCTATCTCTCCAGAATTGTATTCCTAATTTTCTTTTTTCCATGTTTTTGGCGACTTGCTTTGACCAATCATATTTATTAATCACCATATATTTTATATCAGTTATGGTAACTTTCAGTCTGGCCCTGTTATATACCTCCTCCAAATTTCTTATCATAGTCATCTCCAGCGATTCCATTCTGATCGTGTGCAAAAAGCAGTGTATGGTAGAGATCCTCCATCTAGGTCTATTCCCATTCCAATTAATCTCTTCTGCCACTTATTAAGTATTTCATTAATATAGATCTTGAAAAGAGATAGAAATAAACACTATCCTTTTCTCAAACGGTTTTTGGTACTATTGGTTGAGAGAACTCTTTACCAAGTGTAATGAAAGTTTAAAAATCCGCACGATCAGTCAGTAGGTAAGTGATGGTATAGCAGGGAACAGAATATTGTTTTAAAACACTGTAGAATGACGTTTTAGTGAGAGAGTATTATCGGAGTTAAAATAGAAATATTAATCGCTGGAAATAGACCGATGGACTGTCAACTGCAGAATCACGATTGAGATAGGAACAAGTAAGGGGGAATTAAAGGAGAAAGACGTAGATGTATCAGTGCCAGGAGGTTAGAACAGTAGGCATGATAGGGAGCTGAAAGAGAAGGGGAGCTCTGGTAATGCAGAATTCGCATCATGGTGAGGGCAGACTTAGCGTATAAATAGCCGCGAGTTTCGATGAGATTTCACAGGGAGCTTGAATATTGGCTCCTTATCCCCCTTCCTTGATCGGATGCGGTAATTGTTTAGCGCGCAGAGAGAACCTTTTACCCTTGATTTTATACGATAATTGTCTAGCGTTTGGAGAAAGCGAACCTAACCTTCGTTCAGAAACAGCGTTTTACGCTTGATTGAATGCGGAAAGTTGTCTAGTATTCGGAGAGGGCATTCTTTCCTGGGCTTGATCAGATGCCGCAGTAATCTAGCTGTTGAAGAGAACGTTTTGACGCTTGATGGGATACGGCAATCCGACTAGTGTTCGGAGATAGCATTTTGACCACAAAGCCACCTTAACATATTTTACTTACTACCCAATGTCTCGACAGATTTCCGTACGTTACCTAGTCCGTGCGAGATGGCCCACTGCCATCCGTCCTGGCTTTCTTAAGGTCTCTACGAGATGTGTTTGATTCTGCGGCGTTTGATGCGGCTCCCAAATCATATTCTCTTGTTGTCTGGTTCACCATGGAGGACAACGTCCCTAAGTCCCGTGTCTTGCTGCAAAAATCCAAGCTGTACAGGACTGGCAGGTACCAATTGATGAACTTTAATTCCGAAGCTTCCTTGTACTTTAATCAACTATCGACGATATGCACCCGGATTTGCCAATATTTCTAAACTCTTGACAGTTCTTACCGGATATTACTCAGCCGGGAGCAGGATTGCGAAGTTGAAGCAAACTCTTGCTACTACACTTATATTCGATTAATCGTTATCAAGCTTTTATGAAGACCAATGGCAATAATGTCGGCATAGGCCCTGTATTCTTTCAAGTACATATTGGACGGAAAACACCATCGGCTCTTTCGGCACAACACTATCTCAACCGGAGCGGAACTGCTATGTAACTAGGTGGGAATTACTGGCTGTAATAAAGAGCGTGGAGCATTTTTCACAGGCATTTGTACGGAAGAAAACTTTTGCTCCGGACTGACAGTGCTGCCCAGAAGTGCTTGCTGAATTTCAATAGTTCCTAATGCTAGGGGGGGTTGCAGGATAGAGAAACCGCAGAAGTACGATTTTAATATAAAATATAATAGAGCATTGAGTAACAAATAGCCATACGAACGCCGATGCCTTATTCCGAAGACTATGTCCAATGAAAATAATTCAAGGTGAAGAGGATAACAGTGATAAATGAGAAGTGGCACCCTGTAAACCTAAAATTGGAACAAGAATCTGTTAATGGGTAGAAAGTGGTAGGAAAATGTAGCGTCACCAACCTTGCAAGATATAGCTGTTAAATTACCATAAGTAAAATTGTTGCGGGATTCCATTCTTGTAGAAGAAAGTCTTCTGAAGCGAGTGGTGAAGAAACACGATCGCATTGAAATCAGAAGACCGATAATCGTCCCAAGAAGCATAGCTAAAATAATTTATGACGGTTATTTAGGCGGACATCGTGGTATAAAGAAGACACTTGGAGAAATGCGCGAACGACTTTGTGGGGTCAATTTCAAAAGCGACGTGTCGAGAAGCAGGCAAAGGATCACATGCGTTAGTATAGTGGCAGAAGCGACACACAGACACCCGGAAAGGCGGGGTAATAGTAGTACTTGACGGCTCGGAAATGGCGGAATCCGTATGTAAAGAAAGCCATGAGACTTTGCGGAGCCCGCCTGATCAGGAAGCGTTTGCGTCAAGCGGAAGCGTCTTGATTGGGCAACTTAACTGGGGGGATCAAATTGAATGCCTTCATCATGAGGTATTCATCGTTTAATCATGTCCCAAAGGAGAGGAGCAGGGACCTAATAAGAAACCCCTGGATGAATTTAAGGGTCATGAGGAAGAAACATCAAGTAAAATAAAGTGTTGAAACATACGGCCTGAAGCGATATACCGATATGCCCCCGAAGAGAAGGGAACAGTCTGTGGTGGGATAAATTATTTCCAAAACCTTCTCCAACAAAGTAGGCAAATTAGTGGGTTTTTTCCGGGGGCTCCAAAAATATAAAGAGAGATGAAGTTTCGCTCACGACAATGAATTTATAACCAGAACGCTCAAAAGAACGTCGAATTAGGGAATTGATGGGTGGCCAATGTTGAAGATATCGAAACTAATGTCGAGGAGACGCCTGCTACGGAAATGATCTCCGTTGTTGTCCATTCTGGAGAGCAGGATAGGGTGACCGCCTTCCAAATCGAAAGAATACTCCATTTAAAAAAGACAAAAAATATGAAGACTTCTTGATCATAGACGAGGAGGAGACGTGATCTGAAGAGTGCTACGGGTCGTGCCGCCCTCCGGATGACTAGGCAGAAAGTGAAAATTCTATTTTAATCGTGAAACCTCAAACGACGGAGAAAAGTGGTTACCTAAGGACCGTGATATGTTCGGTTAATTGACGCAGGAGTCACGATCCCTTTCAATGAACCTGGCTCTACTCGAGAAGACAGCAGAGAGAGATGGGGTTTAGAAAAAGGAAAGACAAAACTTCAACAATCTTATGGAGGAAGAGACATTCGGCGGCGAAAAAAGCAATGCCGAAGTACTTAGAAAATTATGAAAGGAAATAGATATTTCGAATGTTAAGGTTGAGATGGTACGGATTACCAATAGTGCGAGAGAAAGAAGGGGGAACGAGTCCCTCCTCAAAGAGGTGGACCGAGTTTTAGGAAACGATAGCACAGCGAAACGTAAAATAAATAGTCCGTACTCATAAGAAATGTAGATTCGTCTATTACTGCAGATGATATCGACGAGGCAATTAAGAGAATGCTGAGGGTAGAAAAGGAGGAACGGTGGACGGTCTCTCTGGCCGGTGCAGACTCGGAAAGGGGCAGATGTAGAATCTCACACTAAGCGACTTGGGGTCGACTGGAGCTCGTGTCGTTATGACAAAGTCTCACACTCCCCCCTGATGCTCCAGTTAGGAGTTCAGACATCAGTCGAACACCTGCAAAAACAAGAAGGTGTGTAAGAAGAAGTGCCTAAGATTTGGCGGTACCGAGGATGAATATAAGCAATACACCGCGTCCATAGAATGCCACACCTGCATACGGTTGCAAGACTACCGGAAACCATTGGTGCGGGCGGGCCCTATCTAATCCCTATCAGACTTAGCTGTGCTTGGTACCCGAGCGGCTACGCTGCTCACCCATCGAGATACAGATACACCTACTTGCTTCTCGGGATCTCCCGTAGTACCAATTTACATCATTGGTCGGATGTTAGCCAGCTGTGATGAGTTGCGGTCGAGACTACTTTCGTGGATCCTCTACCACACATCTCTACTTAGGTCCCGGCCTTTACCCACCTAAAGTGGGATCGGTTGTGGAATACCTCAATTTTTTGAGTAAAAGGCGTGTGGTCTGCCTCTGATACTATGATAGAAAATACGCGCCCGGCCCTACACCTCAAACGGCTGCCTTCAAGGGACTCCAGAATAAGGCCGAAGTTGACCAATACATCGACCCCAGCGCCAGTCTTCCGTGGACTTCCCTCGGATACTAACATACTTCATACGGTGTGACAAATATAGGGCTCTTATTCTTGAAATAAAATGATGGAACTCCTAGAACAGCTTGCTTTGGAAGAATGGTGCGATGCCTTATTAGTAGCTGAGCCCTACAAAAAGCAGGGGGAATTGGATTCATCATCCTGCGGGGGACACTGAGTTGTATCTGTTTACTTCACCCCGAATAAAACTGCTGAGGAATTTGGGAGTTCTTGAGTGTACTCGATCAAAAGACTGACCTATAGTGGCCGGATGGCCTTGAGCGGACAGTCAATGACATGGAGCTCCCCCACTACTGATATACGAGCGCTCATAACACGAGGGCGGTCTGAAAAGTTCTCGGGCTGATGTAGAAGAAAGCGTTTTAGGCCTTCAAAATTATTTTAATTTTTCAACATTTTGAGTTTTGGTGCCAAGTCAGGAGAATAGGGTGGGTGCTCCAACAATTCGTACGTCAAATCGTACAATTTTGCGATTGCAAGTTGCCCTTTGTACATCTACACATTGTCTTGTTGAAATATGATTTTCTTCTTCTGCAAACCTGTTCAGATTCAATTGAGTTGAAAGATCAAAATAATACTTCCCAGTTATGGTTTTACCCTTCTAACATAATCCACAAGCAGAATGCCTTTAGCGTCCCAAAAATCAGAAGCAATCACCTTTCCTGCGTAGGGAACTGACTTGGCTTTCTTTGGTGAAGAGGACCTGGCTTCAGCCTACTGCTTTGATTGTTGTTTCGATTCCGGTATATCGTATAATGGTGAATGTTATAAATCTGCGAAAAAATTCCGCTGGATTCTTGTTATACAGCTCCGAAGCATGCTGTGACATCGTCATGCGGTTGCGTGTTTGCTTAGGAGTAAGGATGCGCGGCACCCATCTTGCATAGAGCTTGTTGCTTCTTCATGTGTAATTTGTTATGCAAAATGTGACCTACGAGTACACGTTCCACTGAGATGCCAACAGCCTCGGCAATTCCGCGTAACTTCACTCTCCTGTCTTCCAAAACCATATCGTGCACACGATTAATCAATTCAGGAGTTGTTGCACTTCTTGGGCGTCCTTCAAGTGGATCATCTTCAATGCTCTCTATCCCCCGTTTAAACTCAGCAGCCCATTTCTTGACTGTGGAGTATGAAGGTGAATCTTGCTTGTAAACTTTAACAAACCTTTGGTGAATCTCATTCGGAGATAAACCTTCTTTTACAAAGATCTTTATCACCGCATGGTACTCAAGCTTCTCCATGTCTTACGGTGCTTCACACTACACCCACTGTGATCGACTGTCAATGCCAAACTGCTAATCGGAATTAGATGGATTTTCGTCTGAGACTTGCAGAGACTTGTATGACCGTGCACGTGAGTGCTGCAAGTTCTAGCGCGCGTAATTCTTATTGAGGCCGAGAGCTCTTCAGACCACCCTCGTAGAGGACCACTTTGAGTCCTTAGGAGAAAAGATCCTTAACACCAGGCAAGGTGAGATCTTTCTGTCGGAATCGCGCTCCTGCATCTTGGATATCTTTTGGTCGATTAGTCTACACAAAAATGTATCTTGGCAGTGGAGAGTATCGGAGGAGGAATAATTAAGCGATCATCGTATGATTAGAATAGTATTTCAGGCACTACATTTTAACGAAACTTCGACGTTACCACGTAACGCCAAAAGGGATGGCGATCTTTAATAGAGCGGACAACTAATCGAGATAATAGAATAAGCGACGAGAATATCCTTGGCCAGGAAGAACATTATAACAACCAGCTGGTGGATTACTGACATAGTCTTGCGAGAAAATAAACCAAGAACCAGAACACTGAAAGAGGAGCTCCGCCAAAACCGTAGGACACTGAAAAAACTCATTCAAAGGAATATACATGGAAAGAGCTCGTCGGCAAACTCGAGGCATATCAGATCGCTCGAAAGAGACAAAATGCTAATGCGAACCCGATGTTATCCCCAAAGGAGGCGATTAAGGAGGTTCGCAGGCTCTTCCCTTAAAGCAGCAGAATAACGTAAGAAAAAATCCCTTACTAAAACGGGGACTGCATTATCAGCATTAAGGACATAAAATGTACCTCATGAAGGGCAGAAAAGAAGAAATCTCCGGGTATAGACGGTGTAGCGTTTGAAATTCTAGACGTTATACTGGAGGAGATCCCGGTAGGTAGTAGCAGAGGCCTTCCAATCATGTTTCAGAGATGCAATCATTACACTAAAGTGGAAGACTGCATCGTTACCGTTGATCCCGAAGATTAAGGGCAGCTTCCGACCGACTCGTCTCCTTAACTGTTTGGGCAAACTTTATGAACGTATCATCAATTGTAGACTCGTCGAGTACCTTGAGTCGGAGAGACAGCTCCCGAGTAGATTGTTTGGTGTCAGGAAAAGTCGGCCAACCGTGTAACGCTAATGGTAATAAGGAAGAAAGTCAACGGACTGGAAGGAAGGTGACGTCCAGACATCGACGGAGTGTGGTCCTAGCGCCTTCGACATGCTGATCACCTTCAACACGGCCGCCTGGGTGGGTGGGTATCGTAAGGGTTTTGAAGGTTAGAAAGACTCCAATCAACATTCTTCGTGTGGTACAGGGTTTCCTCGAGGATAGATCGATCGTCGTTGTGGTGCCCTGGCTGATTGTTAATGAAAGGCGGCCCTACACATGACGAGAGCATATAGGGCGGTATCCACCGAGGCAGTAACGCTGATCGCGGGCTTCATTCCCATAGTTATACTGGTCGCTGCCAAAACAGATAACTGGGAAAACAAAACTAAAGTGGGCATGAAGGAGATCTGAAAGAGGTGGAAACGTTGGTGGAAAAATTGCGATAAGGCTGCGTGGACGCGGTGTCTCATCAAGTCCCCGCGCAGGTAGAAGGAATGCGTGAAGATAGAGGTCAATCACTACGTCACGCAATTCCTCAAAGGGCATCGATGCTGCGGTAGGTACGTGTATGAATAAAGATCTGTGACAGTGACGTATGCGTCAATTGTTTCAAAAAACCCGACATTCCCAGACCACCTCCTGCAGTGCCTAAGATGGCAGGCGGAGAGGGCGAAGTTTAAGCAAAAAACCGGACATAGCTCACTCTGTGGCCGAAGAATTGAATATGCGGAATGGAATTGCAGTCGTGTTTAGAAAGAAGTTTAGCCAGCTACCAGTGTTGCTACACCAGCTCAAATACGAAAGGTAAGTACTGGAGTTATCGTATGGTGATCCATCCATATCTTTAACCTCGTTACCAAGAAGTAACCGTCCGGAAAGCGTACCTATCACTTCCATTTAACGCCTATGTGCTTCAAGGCAGGCATCGATATAATCCTTCTATGGGACGGCCTTAAGGAAGGTGCAGTATTATGAAGGGATGCCGCGAACTACTGATACTAACGGCGACCTGTTTAACGTGTTATTAGAACAACGTTTACATGGAATTGGACAATATTTCAATGATTTCGGGCTGATTCATGTTAACAATAAAAATACAGCCGAGATGCGATGCCGAGTCTTGTTCTAACCGAAGTAATCTAAGTGACGATCGATAGCAGTCCGAATTCATAAAATAACCGTGAGAAAGAAATCATCGTGTTGTATAGATAGTGGTAACATAAATGATTTAGATGTACTTGTTGCTATATTTACCTTTAAGTGTTTGTATTTCTATCGTTAAATAGTAATTTTAGTTTATAGTTATTTATGCCTTATTAACGTGTATAAATTGTTTGTTCTTCAGACTATTTATAAGCAAAATTAATAAATATTAGAAAATCCGCTGCATTAGGTATGTTTGTAGGTACATAAAGCTACTCTTTATTCGATTAGCTGTTAATAAGTAGTATCACCTATAGACGTATAGTCCGTTTACTTGCCAAAATAGTAAATCCTCTTTTTTGTTACTACTGTCTTCAATTCGTCAAGAAAGATCAGGGATCTTTCTTGCAGTAGGTATATTCACTACGTGATTAATTGTACCAGTGATAAATAACAAAATAAAAATTTTTGACTTGGTAATCCAGAACCGGCAAGCTTAAAGTAAACGGTCAGTGTTTTACTGTTATTGTAATGAGTTGTTTTAATTAGTTTGAAATGATTCGATGGTGTTTGTGAGGAATTTCCTTGGGGAACATTTTCTCAATTGTCCATGTGTATTGCTCTTAGTTGATCATTCTTACAGTTTTCATGGTGCCACAGATTAGTGAACGCGCTAAAAAAAATGGGCACTTTCTACGTAAAACGGTGATACCGTGGTTGTGTGCGAGTTTCAGAAAGAACAACTTTCTGAGCGAATAACTGGACTCGGGAACGTTGTACGCTGGCTGTACGCAATCTGAATCAAAATCTTGTGCATTGGATTGCATGAAATAATGTGCCTATCAGACGCCAGTGCACAGAGTCAATGATCTGCACAATTGGGAAATGATCACCATAAAATACATTCGACAAATGCCGAACGCTTTTGTTCTGGAAATAATTTTGGTTTGGATTTGAAGTTCTTTTTAAAGTCAGGTCAGTTTTTTAAACACCTATTTGTGACTTCAAATTCAAGGGCCTCTAAAATCATACGTATGGCCATTCCATTCTGTGATAGAGATTAATGGTCAATGTAAGATAATAAAATAAATTCCCAAAAGAAAGCTAAATGCGAAAAAGATTTGGATGAGTTTGAACGTAAGATTGAATCAAATTTTAAGATTGTTTTAAGATTTAAGGCATTTTTAATGGATACAACTACGCTTGATTCTTGATTCTATAAGCCCATAAAATCTTGCGTTTGACCATATCGTTTTAACGTAAAAGGTAATTTTAAGGTAAAATTTAAGCAGCTTGTGCTAGATTATCGCTAGTGTCGCCTGTTAATTGTGAAAAACAAAGAACTTCAAAGAACAAATATATTTAAAATACTTATTGACCAAACCTTTTGCAAGGTATTGAGCAAATAGAGGCGTATGTGTTTTGAAGTTATACTTTTCTGTTAACTATTAATTTACGTGACAAATTAAGAATCAATTTAAGTTCACATGAAATTAGTGCCTTTTGCAGTACAACTTACTGCCAATATCATGAGTTAAAATAAGTTGGGCTTATATACTCAGTTGACTCACATTTTATAAATCTATTCATGGCACCACCCTGTAGTTTTTTAAATTTCTTGTACATGCATGCATATGTTCGTGACCGGGATCGGGTTAGCGATGTGCGTTTTTTCGCAAGTCTCCCATCTCAGCTAATTGACAGGCTGAGTGATGGAGCGGCCTCCTGCGATTGTTAACCCACTCGTTGAATAACATTTGAATGCGCGCGTTCGCACACAATGGAGCAGAATTTACGGACCAAGAGGCCAAAAAAATCTACGGAATAAGACCCCGTTGGCTACCCGCTCTGTTATTATGATAATCATATCGTTCTTCTTTCTTAAACGTTCTGGCTCTGAATCGCTGCAAGAACGAGCTGAATTCGTAAGCAAATTTCCTAGTAACAAGATGCTATTCCCGGAAATTTATATGATAAACCTCTGCATTTATATTCAATGATACACAAAACTTACGTAGTTAGAATTCTGTTAGAATTGATTAAATATTTATGTCAATTAGCAGAAATATTAGAAAACCAAGTGTGCAAAGCATCAACTTTTATTTATTGATTCCTGTGTGTGATTAAACTGATACAATCAAGCTAAGATTTTCTGTTATTTCGGACTAGAAAGGATTTATGTTAAATAATTAGGTATTTCACCTTTCTCCCTGCTCTGTTGTTGTGTAAATTCATTAAACTCCGCTCGTCACCCTCAAGTTCTCTTGCATCAAGGAATTTCCTAGCAAAACGTGTTCCATATTCAATATCGACGCTACAGCCAGCCCATTTCCAACCCGGAGTTATTGGCTCTTTCGACTTAACAGATGAAGCACAGCCACATGTTGATATGTTTCCTCTTGCACATGCTGCAGTTACCGAATACGAAACACCCGCACTAGAAATCGCGTAAGCGAAGGCCGCTTCTCGAGATCCTATAACAAAATAAAAAGAAAATATATAAACCATTTAGATATAATTAATCATCTATACAATTAGTTAATGGAAATTCATCGTCACTAATTCAAAGATTAATTTCCACAAATGTATTTAACTATCTTGGTAATTGTATCTTAAGGCTTTATCAGAAATGGTTAAACATGCCTAAAAAAGCGCTTTTTTTCTGAAATTATGATTAAGTAGTTTGCTGGTATAGACAAGCTAGTGACGGAAAGAAAGAAATTCTATGACAATGGGCTCTCAACATCTGACGCTGATAATCGTAAGAAGTATGCAAAACTAAGCCATGAAGTAAAAAGAAGAAGAATAGAACGGTCTGGATTTTTTTTGTGCTCTTTGGGCCACGGAATGAAAATTGACTCGGGCAGCGTCGTTTTGTCCCCAAGCCCCGAGCGATTAACAGGTATTTGGCAAATTAAACCGGGCCGATGCCCAATGTCTGTGTTCATGGATTTTTGGCAATTAATTGATTTGTTTGGTTCATTTTGTGCTCCTGGTTTTTGAGTTTTTGTGCCTATACAGTGGTATTTTCTGTTTATGGGTGTAGCCCTTTTGAGTTAGGTACTGTTTTTGATTCACTTTTGCCGTGATAGGGTATACTGTTCTAATAACTCTTTCCAGCCCTTTCTATATTTTGTAAAAACGTCTTTGCGTTTTTTGTGATTACTTGTCGCTTTTAGTTTAAAAAATTGGAAAAAAATATTGTTGATCATACAACTAGCACTAAATGAATAAAAAGTCGGCTACACTATTACCAATCGAAGAACAATTACAATTGAAAAAGTTTAGAAGTTGACCATTAAAAAATGCAGGCTGATAGGGGGATTCGTGCGTTTCCATCTTTCCTTCTTATATAAATACTGACATGACAGATAATGTGTAAAATTTAAAACGCGTTTATGTTATAGTAATACAAACAGCATACTAACTCCATAAGCAGACTGTCCGTTGTGTTATAGATCCACACCTGCCGGTGTGTTGAGCAGTTTCTGTAAACATACTTTTGGAGTCGCAAAGGTATCTTTTTTTAAGGTAATTTGTTTTCTGTTAATCTCACAGAAAAACATTGTTAGGTATAGGTATATATCTTGTGATTGTAAAGTATAAAATTGTTTATCTACTGTTTTAGTCTAAGGTTTTTCTTAACAGAGGAATAACATTTTTCGAGTTAAGGTGTGACAATCGTCAGAGATAATTTTATAGGAAAAATTACTATAACACATATAAGATTAATAGATAATTTGGTACATGATGCTGAACTGAAAGCGTTATGGTATATTAGAGGAAGTTTTTTTTTTTTTATTTAGTTATTTCCAATATCCTAACATTTTTTTTAGCTTTATTCGTATTAAAATTGAAATGCCTAGCTCATACACCATTTTTGTAAAATTTTGGGAAGTTGGCGAATGTAATGTGATATCCACATTTGATGAAAATATCTGTATTTTGCAAAAAAATGGAAACACGGGGCAGACGTGATGTACAAAGAACTCCGATTTGTGGACTTGTAATGGTAAGCACTGAAATGTGAAACAGAGTACTGCCTTGCTGGAACAGCTTCCCATTTCTTCGAATGCTATCATTTTCTCGCAATTTCTACGTACAGCCCTTTAAAACGCGGAAAAAATAATCAATCACTGTGAGTGTCGGAATTAAAGGCTAACTCCCACTCTCTAAAGAGGCTTCCCTTTGGCGCTGTGCGAGACTAAAGTCAGAGAAAGACTGACGCCTACAGTAGACAGGTGGCAGTTTTATAGAAGTGTAAAGCTTTAATAGAAAATAGTCGTTCTAGTTCTTCTGACAATCTGTTTAGGAAGCCATGAATCTTCTTTTAAAAGGCGCGAAATTACAAAAGAACGAGGAACCCACCCTACTTCAATTTGATACCTACCACTTATAGTTGTCACTGTGCACTAGTCTAAAGGTGGGCACTATCCAATACACTTTCAAAATGGATAAAAATCACCATCGATAGTATGTAGTTGAAATATTGACATTTAAAGAAGAAGGGTTGCCTTCGTTTCACGTTCACATCATTCGAGTGCCTTTACGGCAACGAGGAAGCTTACCGCTGAATGGTTCAATATGGATTACCTTTATCTAACTAACGAGTACTATGGCAACAGAAAAAGTTCTAATGGACGAAACATTTTTTTTCGAGGGGTCACTGATATTCTGAAAGAACCGGCGCGGAATATTATGCACAGTGAAAGAAGAAGTATATGGTACAATTAAATCCGATAGTCTTGATTAGGCCCATATAAAAAATGGATGTATTGAGCCCTATTGCGGTTTGTCCTAATTTCGCAGAGATGGGCCGTATATGGAATCCCTTCGTGAGTCCTTTCGCCATTTACCCCAAGTTTACTAAAGTGGACCGTATGTAGAGTTCCAATTGTCGACTTAACCTTGGAATTTGCATTTAAACTGTACTACGATTTACTATATCTTTATTGTTACGGTGCTTCTGTGAATTTCCAATTCCAACCATATTTGGGATGCTTTATTTAAACTGATTGGGACCATATAAAATTTCCTAATTTACTTAATAGTGCACGTAAGAAACTTGGAAGGAGTATTATGGGACAAGACTAAACGGAAACATTAGAACAAATAATTCCACAAAACGTTCAGTATTCGACCCCCAATGTGTCATCATCACTGAAAGACTGTTTCTTACGTCAGAAAAACGAGCTTTTACCTAAAAAGGGGGTCAACAAAAGCAAAAGCCCAATAAAGACCACATTTAACTCAAAATATGCACAACATACGCTCTGAGACCCACTCTACCGCAACGTTTCTTTTAAGCAGTGTGAAAATCCAGTGGGGCTGTGTTCTTATAGTGCACCATCTATTACAGTTTACCAGATTCCCCATCGGTTGTGCGCGTGTGCTGTGCCCGTGTTGGGTTTAGTTTGCGGCGGCTCTTTTAAATAGCCTATTTACAAACATGGTACAATATGGACCGTTAGAGTTTTTCGGCCAGAATATGATATTTAACAAAGGTAAATTCAAACTCAAAAAAAAAAAAGCAAGGAGATTCCTATACATCATTAAACAATAAGTACAATCAAAGGAATGATTTTTTGTAAAATAATTAACATTTTATTAGTTTTAAAGACGGTTAGTTATAATTTTTTATTGGTTGCGTTTTCTGCCTACAGTAAAATTATTCCTGCTTGTAATTATAATAAACATTGCTTATTACCTATGTAATTTATGTAGGTTGTGGCTATGGTTATTTACAATCGTATTAATGTTCGTCTGGTACAATTAAAATTTAACAAATGACCATTTTATGAGAAAATAATTTGTGTTGTGTAACTGGAAAGACATCGATGTGAGCCTCGGAAGTATAAAAAATAACTTAAATGTTAAATAATACCTATAACCACCAATAAGCGCCAAGAAAAATTTGGTTTATTGACTTTTATAAATTTGAAGCGGCCTTCCTTGTTGAAGGTGTACTTAATAGTCGCCTTTCATTGCTATGATAAATTTTCATTAGGAAATTTTAATGGTGCGGAGCGAAGGTGATCGGAACGCTGGATACAATATTTAATCGCAACTTACGAGTGTTTAATGGAAACTTTAACAAACTCTGATGACGTTCCTGTTTTAGAATTTAGAGAAGATCAGATATATTAAAATAAATTAATACTCAAGCATTTTCTAATATATAATATACTTAATGATAAAAGAAGTATACATATTATAAAAACGAAAAGTATTATAACCACCCGGGTGTTACAATATTATAAATAATTCTCTTGTATTTATTTATCTAAATTAAGGCGAAACTCTTTATTGAAGAACTCTTATTCAGAGACAAGAAAAACAAGTATGGCATACTCTGTTGTTCTGAACTATCATTATATTGAGACGACTAAGAATGGCGTGTTTCGAACCACCTTATAATAGAGGCTATGTTCACCAAGGTGACGGGTCTCACCAAACATAAGTAAAGGGCTATGTTCACCAAGTCTGACGTGTCCGACAAAAAAATTTAAAAGTTTTCGTGGTTACCATGTGTGCCCAATTCCTAACACCAAACAAACTATATACAAACTCCCGTGACATGGCATCTTCCGACAACAGGTATTCTAACATGGCCTACCAAGGTAGCCCATGGGCTTACAGCAGTTGTGGATTTACGACGGTTACAGTTCACGATTAGCACGACTTTCCTTTTCCCAGTTCAAGACGAACATTTCGTTGTTGCACAGTTTGACGCTTTTCGAACTTTGTACCAACACATTGTTTTGGTAATTAAAGGTCTTTGATGGCATATCTGTTCCAACCCTAAATTCTTTGGTATAAAATAAAAAGTTGCTTGTCTTCCCGAACCGATGCCAAGGGAAATTGTAAATATATATATATATATACATTGTAAATAAATCATGTAGTTAAAATTTCTTGTGTTTTCTTTGTTAGCACATATAACCTGTACGGAACTTATAAAAGAAAGTTACTACGTCCTATTAACACAACGTAATTAAAAGGTCCTAACACTAGACGATTCACATTCACAGCCAAGTTCTTCGACTTAAATAAATAAATAAAGATCACGGTCACAGTATCGCGATACACCTAAGCCAAAATGTCAATTATGGCCCAATAGTTATTTGAAAATTGTACTGATACAGATGAAAGAAAAGAGCATTATAATTGTAGAAGGGTTCGAATGGTAGTGTGAGGTGGAAAAGTTCGAGCGGTATAGCTCTGTTGATGGTCAAAAGGGCAATTGGCTAGGAGGGCAGATATCTTAGTACGATTTTTCTAATAATAAGAAGAAATATTTAGGTACTTATCATGAAAATAGATGTAGAAGAAGTTTACTATTGTGATAAAAGGAGTGCTATAACCAATCAGTAGAAGTTACTTCTTTGGAAACGAAAAATTATTTTTGTTGTTTTAAAGCATTTTACAGCATGTTATATAGATTAATTAAAGTTCCTATGTCGAAAACAGACTATAATTTAGAATTGAATTTAATCAAACAATTAGCCGTAAACAATAATTATAAACCAAACATCATTGACATTCTCTTACAAAAAATTTCATATAATCATATCATTTCAAATATTTTCCCACTCACCATTAATAATAAAAATAAATCATTTAAAGTTTTAACATATACAGGGTGGTTCTGATATAAATACGGATTTTTGGAGGGTGTCAACTAGATGCAATATGTAATCGAATGGTCACTACAGCAGCGCGGTGAAGAAACAAAAAAATTTTCAAAATTTTTGAAAAACGTCTTAACATGAATTAATTTGAATACGGTCCTGTGCGTTTTCGCTTTGACTTAAGCAACACATTTGGCAACTGTCACAATATTCTGATGAACTAAACGCCATTTTCGAACACACTTGTTTACGTTGCAGTAACCGAGTAACCTCATTCACGGTCAGCTGATTGAAGACAGCGTTGCCACTACACATGACCAGGTCAATCGAGGACACGTCTTGCACAGGACCGTACTCGGTTTTGCCTGTATTTTCACATACGTTTTTCTCGAAAACGGTAAACTTTAGGACCTGCGAAGTTTTGCTTAATTTTCTTATTTTCTACTGCCCTATCACCTCCTTAAATATCCGCAGTTATATCAGTAACACCCTGTATAGGAAAGCCGTCACTAACAATTAGTAAATTTCTGAAAGACAACAATATTAATGTAACTTTCAAAACTAACAATAACCTCAGTATCCATATAAAGAATAATAAGGACAAGACTGACAAATTTTCAAAATCCGGCGTATACCTTCTTAGTTGTGGTTCTTGTTCAAAAATCTATGTAGGTCAGACGGGCAGAAATTTTAAAATTCGTTTAAATGAACATTTTAGGTCATATAAAAATAAAAAACAGGATTCGAACTATGCCAAACATGTTTTAGAAAATAATCATGTATTTAATTCAAATTTAAAAATTTTACATTACGAAAATAAAAGTTTAAAACTTACGTTATTAGAATCCAAAGAAATAAATAAACATTAGAACACAAATAAATTAATTAATGAACAATTAGATTTAAACCAGTCGCCATTGTTAAACCTTTTCCCTCTCCCTAATCCTGATGTACCACCTTAGGAAGACTATTTATAAGAATTTATTAGTTTGTATTTTTAAGTATAAAATGTACTTCTGAAGAAGCCACAGTGTTGGCGAAACATATGTCAAGTGATCCATAAATTGTGGAAGTTAAAACTTAGTGTTTTTATTTTGTTCGATTAAAAATCTCTTGTATTTATTTATTTAACAGGTGGTTTTATCTATAACAAATTTAATTATCTAATTGAATCACAGATATTATCTTTGTTTTGTCGTCTTAATATTTCTTTTTATTTCGCACTTTCAATTTTCGACTATTTTTCTGATGATTTGAAATGATAATGGGACAAAATCATTCCTTTTAAAATATCACTTTTATTTAATGTGTAAGATAAGAATCCATCATGAAAGATTGCAGTTTGTATCAATTTCGTACATCGGAATGTGGGTTTCCAAGCCATGGGTTAGGCATAAGGTATGTGAGGGTTTTTAGAGGAAAAGGGGGTAGTTTCAACCACTGTAGAATAAGTTTCATTGTCAATATGTATGAGGCAACTATCGGCAGGTTAAAGTAGAAATATCCGTGTCTTGACATTCGAACGATAGGCTTGTTAGGGATGTAGGGAAACGGGGGAGAAGCTCGCGAGATGAGAGTAGAATTTTGGGATAAAAACCACGAGGTTTCAACACGATAGTCAGAAAGTCACAGATAGATAGACATAAGGATTTACAGAAAGACAGAAAGATGCAGAGAGAGAGAGAATAGTGATCTTGGAAATTATGATCTATTCTTTCTACACTCACTTAATGAAAGAAAATGTCAGGAGTGGATAAACTAAATTGTTAATCATGTAACTGCATTTATATTGGTCACACTGGACGTACTTTTAAAAAATAAGTAGAAGAGCATAAAAAATAAAAAATAAATAAATAATAAACTAAATTCAAACTACGCTAAACATCTTATCGAGAAAACCCATACTTTTGATGATAATTTTGAAAGCCTTCATGTGGAAAATAAAAATCGTAGATTGTCATTATTGACAATTACTAGAAACACTAGAAATAAATAAATACAAACATACAAAAATATACTCTTCAATGATCAAATTGATCTCATTAACTCACCGCTACTTAACCTTTTTACTCACCCCCGCCATAATCCATTACTACCTAAGACAATTGTTTAGATAAATATAATATAAAACAGGAATAAAAACACATGGAAGTTTCACTTCATTTTTTTTTCTATACGCATTTCGCCTTTTATAGGGCATCTTCAGGAGTTTACAGATTGTAACATAAACTGCTAGATAAGTCTATACTTCAGAAGAAGCCTAAGTTAGGCGAAAAAACTGTAGTGTTGAAATATACTAATTTGTGTTTTTATTATTTTACCTAAATCTTGAATATTGTTGGTTCACTACCTCTTGCTTAAACCGAACTGTTGCGCAATCTGGTTAGTTAAGTACTATTATAACCCTATCGCAAGTGAAGTCAAAATACTTTATTTGAACGAACATATTTTTGATTCGGGCTATTTGTGTCTAGTCCCGTTTTCGTAATTTGGTACTTTGCCGCTGCCACCCCTGATCTGAGTCGTATACAACATACAACCCCGTCACAGTTGCCTGCTTATCAACCATTATTCGAGAGTCGTACCGTTCGCCGTCGCCCGTGCCGACCTGTTAGGTATCGCCCTTTAGGTACCCTACTAGCGGCATCTTGTTCGTCGATGTCGATGATCGATATTTTTATCCGTGTATTGAGACCGTTTAACTTTAGAAATCCATGAATCTTTTGTTGTCACTTTTAGTTTTGTCTTGCATTGCTACCATTGCGTATATTTTACACTTCAGGTTTTAAAGTATTTTATTCTGTTTGATTGTGATTACTTTGTGGTTTGTGTCAAGCCCGATTTCAGGAAAAACAAGTTTTTCCTAGTTCAAACCAGTCTGTCCTAATAGCGATAGGATGAACTAGTCTAGTCTAGTCTTAGTTCGTCCTAAAATCATATAATATTGCTATCTACGTATTATCTGTAAGAGATCAACTAACCGTTCAATCTAACCAATAATTCCTGATGTTTTTTATCATGATTTATTTTTAACTTGTAAAGTCAAAGTTATTTAAGTTTCGAAGGTTAATCCCACTTTGTTATAAACTATAAAATATCATTTCGTGTTAGTAATTTTTCCTAATAACAATTAATTGATTTTAAGATGAACAAGTTTAGACTAGTATAAATTAGTTCATACTGACGCCATTCGGACATACTAATATGGCCTAGAAAAAACTAGTTTATCCTGAAATCTGCTTTGTAGGAAATATATACATAGCGATACATAACCACACAAATTTAATTCCCAATTAATGTTGAATTAGAAAAAGATTAATGTACGCCTTTTAATGAACAGTTAATTAGTTTTTGATAAATAACATGGCACTACTGATTAATGCATGATTTTCTTCCCTGTTGTTTTATATCAACATATATTCATGCTTTCATTGTCATTTCATTACAATCCTATCATAGCACCAGGATAATTTGTTCAGAAAATAAACTGAGGATTAGTCACAGAAGTGAGATTAGCAACTTGCACATCAATCTCACACAATGTTGTAGTCACAGGAATACGCTCCACATATCATAGGTAGGTACATATGTATATGTTATCATCAACTTCTATTGTTGTTCTTGTAAAGGCTTAGGGGATAAAATAGGCAATAAATAGTCGCATTTAATGCAAAGCTTGACAGTAATATGCCAAGGAGACGCGACATCTGTACGTCCATTTCATCGGTAGCAATTCACACCTAGAAATAACTAAACCAGTTTACGTGTGTAGATGTAAAGTACAGAAAAAATAACTTGTTAAATAGAAAGCGCAATTAAGAAATACGAGCGTAATCCTTTGAAATGCGGAACGGTAGGAGGCGTTAAAAAATTAGTGGTTAGTTTCGTGTGTCAGTGTCGGATCTTGAGTTACACATTTACATAATCCTTCCACTTTAGGTCTACGTTTACATATCTTTTATTTTACTACGAGGATTACATTTCGGGACGGCATCGGCGTGGTCTATCGCGACTGGTGCGATTTATGTCAAGATCGCATGTATATATTTACGGTTGTCATTGGTAGCAGACGCATTCGATATGTAGCTATCAAAATAAAATACGAGGAATAACTCGAAAAATACAAAAAATACAGTTGTCCTCACACCGCAAAGTAGAGGAATTATAATGAAACTTAGATGTTTGATAAAAATAACCAAAAAGAGTTTTTGAACAATAAAGAATGTTAAAAAAATATCAAAATTTTCAAACTATACTTTATTTCTCCTTACGCAATATTAGCCATTATAGATGAATTTTCGTGATATAGCAAAGCTATAATTTTTGTGTACCTACTTCCTTTTATAAATAAAAGCACTGTTTCCTGATCCCCTTATAAACCATGTATCTTTGTGGTTAAATTGGGTTAGTTTTTCGTTATTTCAACTCACTTATGATAAATAATATTATAAATCAATTGCTTAGAAAGCTGTTTGTGTGCAAAGAAGCCCGGTAGATTATTCTCGGTTCTTGACAGTTGAGGATCTTCTCTTCTGCCCAGCGGAAAGGACAGCTCAATTTCAAACCCGTGCAGTGCCTGACCCATGGTACACGATCGGCGTTTGTTATTGGGTTCAATTTTATTCATACAAATATGTCATAGAAAACAATTGATCACTACTTCAGGTGGGTCCCGGGTATCCCAGGGAATCCCACCCCGCGCAAACGATGTCTCTTGACATCATTAGCGGGAACTGCCGGTTCTAGGTGGGAGGGGAATCCCACCGCCTGCGTAGAGTGTAGAACCGAAACGATAGTATCACCGTTTACTTGCTCTTTTGGGGAATTTAGGTAGGAGAGGAGAACATAATCCTGGTTATGGAGACGCAGAAGATTAGAAAAGTCTTTTCGGCACCCAATAGAGGGTTCCACGATTTAATAACGATCAATGAGGTAGAACTGTGCTCGGAGATGTATTTCTGCCGAAGTAATAATAGAAGAACACCATGACAGATAATTAACATAATGAAACCCACGGTAACAATAATATCAAGAAATTTTAGGAGAGCAGGGAACTTAGGTCTTGGAATCTTAGAGGAGAAGGGCGATTACCCTCAAATCCAATTTACGGTGAAAACAGATCGTATCTTAAATCTTAACCATCAACGATTCCGGGGAATCTTCTGAGAAAAACCAAGTCATCTTTGCTGAGGATTACAGTTGCAGTTCCGAACGAGTTTGAAGGACTCTGAGAGTTTATGTAAGGTGTGGGATGCGTTGAAAAAGAGGGGGGTTCAAAGGTTAGAAGTAGACACGCAAGGAATAGAAAATCCTCGACGCTTAAGAAGGCTGCTTGTGTTTGTCGATTTGTATTATTGGGGAAGAAGGTTTCAGCGTTGGTGACGACATTACGCTTGCGTTGAATGGAAACTCCGTAAATTACGATGATACCGAGAGATGTAAACTCTACTTTGAGCAGGGAGGGGATTGTCATAGCTCTGGAGAGGGCTCTCAAGACGGAAAAAGAAGCGATGGTTAAAAGCGGGAATGAGGCGGGGTCAGCGGCTTAGTAGATCTTACTAACCTCGCGGATTTTAACTATTCACAACGAAGAACAGTTGGGAATGAAACTTCTCCAATGAAAGAGACTGCGAATCGGCAATAGGAAGTGTCAGCGCTGTAGGAGTACAGAACACGAAAAGAAGAACTGTTTGGTTGGATCTACGATGGTTTAAATTGCACTTCCATATTCCCACCGAAGAAGCTACCAGTAAAAGATCATATGGCGGAGAAGAGGGTATGACATGGCGAGGCCTATATTTTATGAGGTGAAAAATTTGAGGGTGGTTTCGTCTTGACTAAAAGAAAAAGAATAAATTTGGAAATCGGTAATGAAATTGAGAGCATTCTTTTGCACGTAGAACTCGGGTGCATTTCATCCCCCGCTTCAGGAGGATCTCAAATTTCAAAAATTCTAGCAGTAAACGTTATTCATGGAAAAATACCTTTGGGTAAGACTAATTAGGATGTACTAAATAGCTCAAACCCTAACGCCAAAACTTGGATCAAAAATGTCCGAAGCACTTTTCGATAACAAAGTTGGGGTTTGAGCTATTTAGTACGTTCTACAACACCGCCAAAGTTTCTCCAGTTTCTGGTACTAATTAGGTTGATGCCGTGGTAGGGTCAAGGCGGGGAGGTATATTGGGTAAATCGTTTTTCAGGAGTATTAGACTCCTGCCTGAACGGCCGTTGGGCATAAAGAATTTTCCACTTCCAGCTGTGAAAAGAAGGTTCGCTGAGTTAGCTGCAGCGATACACTTTTGGGTTAAGATATTCAAATTCAAGTAATTAAAAAAATTCTGATTTCTCCGCTAGGTGACGTTTTAGACAAAAAAGATTAGTATCGTTGAATTCAGCTCCAACGACACCATAGTTCACCTTCTATTAGGCAGGTCAAATATTAAACCGCAGTCGTTTTCACGATATGAAGAACCATTAGTATGATATTTTGTTTGAACGCTCTAACAGAATAGAGGATTATTTAAGCCGTGGGCCAGTTATCCGACGTCAGTGAGCAATTATAGACGAACAAATGAGCTGCAAGAAATGAAGATAGGACTAGAGGAACAAATCAAAGGCAGAAATGAATGCAGGTCAAAAAGAAATGAAAAAAAAATAGAAGGCACCTCAAACGGCTACCATCAAGGGACCCCGGAATAGTACATCGACTCCAGCACCAGTCCAGCCAGTGAACTTGCCGGCCGCGCAATCCTCCACAACACCTCAAACGGCTGGCCGCTCGTTTACTCGACGGAGGGATTCTCTCCTTCAGCACTCATGTTAGCCAACTTTGACGAGTGACGGCCGAGGCCACTTTCGTTATGCTTCTACCACACCTTTCTACTGAGGTCCCGGCCATTACCCTCTTATAGTGGGATCGGTTGCGGGATATCTCAGTTTTATGGGTAAGCGGAGTGTGGTCTGCCCGAGAGACTAGCCTCGGATACTATGATTGGCATACGCGCCCGGTACGACACCTCAAACGGCTGCCAGCAGAGTGACTCTCGGAACCGTGGGCTACCAGCACCCCGAATACAGCGCCTGTGTCCCCGCTGCACTGGCCTGGGATACTAAATGCACATGCCTCCACGTCACCTCAAGCAGCTCATACTGCTAATATGACAGAAATTTTGCAGAAATTTACTTCGGCAAAATTAACGCTTATTCCAAAAAAGTGTTCACAATTCAGAGAAGAAATAAAATACTTAGGCCACGTAATATAATTTATAGGGGCTAGTACAGAACCAACAAAACTGAGGCCGTTCAAAGTTCGCCATGAAGTCAACATGAATTAAGAAGTTTTCTCAGAGTATGTTCACACTAGAGTAGTTAGGTAAAAGGATCTGCTGTTTTAGAAAGCACCATAAGTCAGCTAGGATGTATCGGTGGATGCTGTAGTGAAGAGCTATTTAGTTCAGCTGATATACAATCTGCGCTTCCCTATCTTTAAGGAAGGGGTCCGAACCGTTGAGTCCTCTCCTTGCCTTGTGTCTGGAGGCGCATTATTAAATGGTATCAAAATGTTTTCCACCCTATTTATAATATAAATATACATGTATATATATATGAGTTTCTTTTTATTTGTATTTTATTTAAAAATATTAAGTGGTATAAGAGGAAAGTAACTATCGTAAAATTATAAGCGCAAGAGATGTTGCAGAGAGAAAGAAAACATCTGACTGTTGATAAACGATGAGTGTCAGGATGTAGATACTTAAATCTTAAATATTAGCATATCGCCTCAATTAGTGACGGATAAGAAGCTGGTGGGCTGGCACTGAAAAAAATATCGTTCAGCCTAGTTGGTAATTACTGCTGCTGTAATGACTTAATCATCTAAAAATGGTGCTCCTTTACATTACGTATAAATATGTACTTTTCCTTTCGTTCTAATTGTTTCAGCAAATATAATTTCAACGGACTAGGGGAAAATCATTTTATTTCTGAAATTTTTTCATTAACGACACGGATGTTTTCACATACAACATATTTTAATAGAAAATTAATACATAAATTGACAGCAGCCGTGAAAGCCTATGCTCCTATAATATTTAGTTTTTCTGTTCTAATAGTATACATATGTAATCAATACATATATTTTTGTCCTCATTTTTCTCTATGATTACTGTCATTCTCATGTGATTATTATGATATATATTTTGACTCTTGACCTCCCATCGATATAAGGAGAGTATAATGGGCGAAAATGAGTACAATATGTAATGTATACGTCTACCTTTGTCTAACGCACTGTATTTCCTATAAGTCGAGTGGAAAATATTTCGAGAGACGTTTGGTAAGTCAATATATAGCAGTTATTCCAGAAAATTCTATAATTTTCATCAATGTTCTAGAATTTAAAATAGTGCGGATATGTTGACAAGGAGTGATTTAGAAAGTTCTACATTTCCCAAGAATAATCTGGAACATTGGAGAATATTTTAAATTTTTCGAGAATTACTTGTTATGTTAGAGGATGGTCTGGAATGTTGCATATATTTTTTCAGAATGATTTTAAAGGTTCGAGAAAGTTCTAGAATTCCTGATTTTTCGAAAATGATCCAGAATGTTTATTTAGATTCTTCGAGAATGATATCTATGTTACGTCAAGTATGTGGTGTTTTCATTCCTATATTGCGGAATCAAGCATGATTAATACCCCTAATCATTAAGTAAAAAAAAACTACAAAAACTAATCTAACAAAGTAACAAACAAAAATCTTCAGTCTAGATTACTTTGTTTTTTTTTTTAATCCTTTTTATTGTAATAACTCGGACCGGATCACTTTAGTTTTTCAATTAGATGTCTTTTAGCTTCAGCTAATATATGTATCTACCCGGAAACTCAAACCGCACCCACTTCTTCATTAGATAGTATCCTTTGTAAGTTTAATTTACATTCTATAATATGATTTGCTATCTCCTTTACAAGAAAATAACAGATTGGTCATACTATTTCGAGATTTTTAATTTCTACTTGTATGGTAAATCAATTTAGTTCAGGCGTCACATTAAATGGAGAAATTTTGCTGGATCATTGTTAATTAAAATAAATTAATTGCTACGACGAACGTATAGGTGAATTTATTATCGACGACGTTAAGTATAATAAAAACAGATCGATCGATAACGTGTGCAATTAATAGAAAACGATGTTGCCATGTTTGACAATGTATATGAGAATTCTGCATGTAACCCACACTATGATACCGCACCTCCTCTTCGTTGACGGATTGCGGTATTACGCATGTTCGCTTAATTAGCGTGCGCAAATTTATGGTCTAATGTGCTGATATGCTTCCTGCCACTTTTAAAAATGAACAATAACAATGGCGGAGACAGACTGGACGACTTTTCGAAACAAACTGACGACGTGTAGGCAATGTATTCTCGAACGTGCCCGGAATACCTTTAACATATCAAGGGAAACTACGTAGCACGAGTGTTCGTTACGTTTTCACGAAGATGCTCCTCCGTGATGCTGAAAGTCTGAAACACGATGATGAATTTCACATGACCGCTATTTATAGTTTCGTAACCTTGTGGAAATCAAGACTGTGAGATTGAAAAACTGTCGCTCCCAAACTTAAATTGCCCAAGGATACGTGGAATTTTTTAATCCCAAAAAAGATCTTGAATGCATAAAACACCTAAAGATTTACCTTAGATAATCCGCCGTTTAAATTTTGCTTTTAAAATACAAAAGTTCACATAAAACAGACATGCAATTGAGACATAGCTGTATGATGATTCACAATAGATGTAAAAATTCACTTTAATTTCTGTGATATTCTCATAGATACATTGTACACAATATATAACACTTAAAATTAATTAAAAAGATAGGTAACACACATCGGAAGAAGTTCCCTTGACTACAGGCATTTTAAGCGAATTGATATCCATCAGGAAAGCTCTTACTTTAAAATTACTTAATAATCCGATTTAACCAAGGTTAAGCAACAATTTCTTTAAAAAAATTTTTTAATTCAGAATAACATTGACTCGGTTTCACTTAATGAGCTACTGGAATTTCATACTCAAGTTTTTATCTATGAGGTGCTACATTCAGCGTTATACTACTTTATCATGTGTCTCTTTCACCCTCAATTTACTGTAAATACTAATCATACATAGTGTAGGTATATGTCACCGGCAATGTACGTTATGCACTCATAATGATATGTTTTGTTTTTATAATAGGGTTGAATGTGGGTCACTGATTGCAAATCATGGGTACCTAATAACCATCTCATTTAGAAACTTCTTTTGGTGTAGCCTAATTAAAACTTATACAACAGCATTTTTAGTTATAGGTACTATTTGAGTGGAACGTAAGTATACAAATCATTTTAATTTATCGCACCCAATATACCTCTACGATATATTTCGTAATTACAGGATTAACGTTTAAAAACCACAAACTGCAACACCGTTTTTTGTCCTTAATTAATGATTTAGTATGAATGTTGGCAACTTTGAATTGGATTAGATATTCATTAAATCCAAATAGGAAGTAATTATCGATTTGCCTATTATTCTATGCATGGTAATAATAATTGTGATTTATTATTTTATTACAATTAGACACCAAAAAATGAAATTGTCTCTATAAATAAAATCACGTACACGTACAAGTTTATTGGAGTTTACTCCTTAAGAATAAATACCTGTATAAGGGCCGGGATATGAAAATTATAGAGTATAATCTAGTGAACGTATGTGATGGAATTTCCGTCTTCCGTTAAGCGTTATGGAACTACCGCTGCAATCCATATGCTTTGTCCATCCGCCTTAGTAGTATACCAAGAGCATAGAGAAAGGGTAACGGCCAGATACACATGACACACACACACACCTTGCTTCCACAATATTTACTCAAATCCACGCCAATTGTTTTGTCAAACAATAGCTCTTTCATTTGGGGGATTAAATGATTTACTTTAAATGAATTAATTAAAGCTTAATTATCGATTCAAAATTCAATATTTTAATTAACTCTACAAATAAGCTGAGTAGTTTTCACAAAAAACTATCAGAAATAAATAAAATTAAAAACCTGTCCGTGAAATTATTATTAAATGACCAAACAGAACTAAACACGTCGCCACTATTAAATTTACTCTTAAGCAACCCCCACTGGTAGTTGAGGTATACCTGAATAAGACTTAATTAAATAAAATAATTAAATACTCCACTTGAAAGAGCTGTGTAGTGAAATAGTTATAGTGTATTTAAATAGGTATTGTGAAAATATTTAGATTCATTTGTAACTTAGTAAGATAACATGAGCTTTCACTATGTAAATGACAACTCCATATCATACATTTGAAATTGACTGCTTTTAAAAAAGAAAATATTTACTAATAATGTATAGAAATTAAATGAATAAGCAAGCCGTTTTGAACAACAATCGATATTGGAAGATTTGTAAAACGGCAAAAAATTTTAGCTTCTTCTTTTTACAGTGTGCAGAAAAATTAATTGGAAAATTTAGCGTATTGAAAGTTTGAACTGAAATTTCAAATTTTGAACATTATGAAGAAAACATTTTTACAAACACTACCTAACAAAACATTTTTAACACAATACTATTTTGAGGTGAATAATTTTATAGTTTTGGTTTTTAAATTGATTGATCAGATTTATTATTTCTCATTGTTTGTTATATCAAAGTAGTTTCAAAAGATTTTAAAAAATTGAGAGCATTTCTTACTCCTTTATAAATATATAGATTTTATACTTATGTTCACCTGGTGCTAATAAATATTCGGACTTTCAAGTTAAGGGAATAATAAATAAGGGCACCAGGAAACCACAACAGGCGCATATCTGCCCATTATTCTCGCACAAAGCGCATGACCTTATTAATTGCACCGGTTAAAACGCATATTTTTACTGTCAACCACTTGCATAAGCGGTACAAAAGTCCTTACGACGACAGTGATTAATATACGACAGGAGGGTGTTTTAAGTAATTACAGTACAAGGATATAGGTACAACTGGACTTGTTGCGAATGTATCTTTCCAACCTGTTGTCCTGGAAGATAAATCCGTTCAAATCCAACGGAAATAGCAGAACAAATGCGAACAAGCAAACTGCAATTTAAAAGTGAAAAACAAGAATAAAATAAGAATAGTTGACAGTTAAAGTAATCGGTTTTGCTTTTCAAATGTTAATAATAAAACGTTATGGAAATAGTTCCATTGATATACTTCTACATATCACTTAATGTAATCACCACAAACCTATTGTACAATTTTTTGTCGGTACCTATTACTATCCCTTACCTTAATAATGTTCAAGAAATTCTTTTCATATAGAAAACGTCACTTTTTCCGAATGATGATAATGAACACTACCACATATATTTACGATGAATTTATGTTACGTATACGCTAGCACCCCATCCAACGAATTTCGAAAAAAAAAAATATGGATCTGATAGGTCACAATTGGTCAGGTGATCCCGTTAATTGGTCAGCGGTAGGAAATTAGTAAAAACAACTCGATTTATTTGTATCAATATTCGATACTCTGGCACCCCATCTAATGTAAAATTTTAATAGAAATCGATTGACTTTTAGATGCTTTTAATTGATCAGCTATAATTATTATTTGGTAAGGCCTAGATAATTAGAAAAAACAATAAAGTATATCTGTTTCTACAATACGCTTGCGCAAACATTTTATGTAGCTTCTAATTTCTTCTTTTTTCTAATTATTTAGGCTTGACCAAAAAATAATTATAGCTGACCAATTAAAAGCATCTAAAACTCAATCGATTTCTATTAAAATTTTACTTTAGATGGAGTGCCAGCAGTATCGAATATTCATACAAAAAAATCGACCCTGGAGGTCTCAACTTTCCCGATCGTGTAATCGAAGAGTCATTAAAATTGGACATTTATTGTTTACCATTCGAAGTATCCTTTCTTCTTGCCACTATTTTCCTCCCACCTTTTCTGTGATTAATTTTTGTTTAACGAAGCTGATACATGACCGCATCTATGCTGCTTACGGATATGTCACTAGTGTTAAAGATGCAGCTGCTCCGACACTTACGAAAACACCCTGTACATTGAAGTATTTGAATTTATTTGGCTTTTATTTTCAATGCAACTGCTTTTAGTTATCAAGTATGAATAAAAACCTAATAATCATCTAGCGAAAATACATCTATCTTATTGACACATCCTTTTATCTTATGTCAAAATTTGGAATCATTTCTATTTGATCTAATTTTTAGGGAATCAAGTTTTTTAATTTCATTTATCTATTTTAACTTTCGCTGTAACTTGATAAGGGTGGCAAATTTGTTGATTGAAACGTCGTCTTAAAATAAAGACTTAAACGGTATAATCGAAGAAAATTAATTCTTTTATAAATATATTAAATGAACTAGGCATAATTTAAAATGATCAAACATATGCTGTTAATTCACCCTTCATTAAACATTTACTTTAGTAGTACCGTTTGTTAAATTTTGTAATTTCCTCCACTTTTTACCTAAGGTTCTTATATAATGCAACGTTTGCTTTCAATAGTATTGTCGAACGACCAAGTCTTTTTACCGTCGACATAACAATAACCCGATAACTTGGTAATTTGTTCCATCATTGTTGCATCAATTTCAAGAAGGTGTAATACTTGGTGCGAAAGCACTTCCTTGCCTGGCCCGATTGTTATTTTTCTGTTTAACGCCTCTTTCGCGATCGCCGCGACAGACTCTTAAAAATCGAATATTTTTACGATAAAGAGGTTCCGTTGACAAATTGGGCTTAAGACAAGTATTAATAGAGTTAATATGTCGTATGTACGTATGCTTTTAGTGAAGAATTTTACGCGTAGGTAACCCGCTATTATTTTCGAACGTTGACGGTCAAAAGTGGCCGGCTGAGGAAGGTAACATAGGAATTATTGCGTAACCGGTGTTATTAGAGACACATCTTAACACGGTGATGGCCGTTTTTACAT
The DNA here is from genome assembly GCA_947389935.1 of Agrilus cyanescens. Classification (NCBI taxonomy): domain Eukaryota; kingdom Metazoa; phylum Arthropoda; class Insecta; order Coleoptera; family Buprestidae; genus Agrilus; species Agrilus cyanescens. Next base: position 11,854,199 of record OX376706.1, read on the forward strand.
AAAAGCCGTATTTGTCTTCATTTTTGTCTCATGTTTAGTAAGATGGAACAGGATAATGCGTCACATTTTCAAGCCATTGTCATCTAAGATTCGTATTACTTGAAACTGTTGAAACGGTAAGCTTGTTGGAAGAAAGAGCAGATAAAGTGTTTATTTTGACATAACCATAATAAATAGCCTAATGAAGATAATTGCAGGAAATACTATGGAAATAAGTACATAGACCATGAATCTTTAAATATTCTGATTGTTTTTTTATCAAACTCGATCGGGTACAATCTTCTTGCAATCCATTAATCTTTAATGAAAAGGTAGTTCCACATAAGATGTGATAAAGATTAATATATTATTGTAATATGTGCATTCCTATAAATCATGAAGGCAAAGAATTGCTAAGATGCGTATTGTCGCCAATCCGGTTCTTTTCAGTTCAACGATTGTTGAATAATCCTGAAACCCAATCAGTGGCGTAGCAAGTAATCATGGACCTTTGTGCAAATACGAGAATATTGCACTTTCTTTCCAACTAGTTATTTCTTTGTAGTTTTTCTTCTTTTATTCCTCATATTCTTCCTTATAAACCCACTTGTCTTTTTCTTAACAACAACTAGTTGACCCGACAAACTTTGTTATTTCCAAATATCAATAAACCTATTTATAATTGTTTTGTGGAAATTTATTGGAAGATGGAAGTGCATAAACATGCTAAAAATTAAAAAAAATGTGCTTCTGAATTATCATTGTAATATATAATTGTATATATTAATTTATTTTGAGGAGATGTACTTTCAGAAGTACCCACGAAGAAGTAGGTTCGGTCCCTGCTCGAAAGGGCCCCCTTTGAGTACGCTCCCTTGTGCACAGTCCTAAAGTCCTAATATGTTATAGCTACGCCACTGAATTTTACCTCTAAAACTGTAAATAAAATTCCTACACTAATTTGAGTATTTACTATTAATGGTTTGTTTAAAAAAGGTTAGTTCCGCAAATATTGACAATTGTGTAAATATTATCATTTAATTCAATCATAAACGTTTTTGACCCGCGGCATTCTCTTAGAAAATGTTTTTTCCAAGGCGTCCTTCCCTAAGTCAACCTGTAATTAAGTATGGCTGGCAATAAGAGATAAAAGTAAAGAATAACAAATTATGCGTGTCAGCTCTGACTGGAGTTTACTTCTATGTTTTTTTTTTTCAATTCAATACGCCGATAGAATATATTCATTTATGATATATATTATATAATTAAAAAATTAAAATGTCCCACTAAATAAATCAAAGTATAATTAATTATAATAAAAATCGAGTTACTATAATGCCTCCTAAAACTACTAAAAGTCCCAAAAATGGGGGGGGGGGGAATACATTAATAGAAATGCTGAAGGACCCACCTAAATCAACCAGGGGTAAAAAGGTCGAAGAAAAAAATGCTGCATGTACCACGCAAGAAATGCCTGTTTTGTTAGAAATACTGGACAAAATAAATGATCTTACAACACAATTCAACCACATGAAAAAAGACTATAGTGAAATAAGGGCAATGTTAAACGAGATTCGAAGTATCCGTGAAGATTTAGAGAAGAAAAATGAGTTCTGAGAGGAGGAAAGAAACACTCTGAAGAGAGAAATCAATGATTTGAAACGAAAAAATGAAGCCAGGGAAAGAAGTGACTTAAGGAATAATATAGTAAACAAAGGGTTTGAACCCGTTTCGGACAATTACAGGAGAGAAATATATGACCTCATCGTAGATAAACTAAATATTCAACCTCAGATCCAAGACACCAATTACGTCAAAATTAGAAGGACGGGTTTTGGTTTTACTAAAGTCAAGCTGGGCAGTAGTGAAAACAAAAGCAATATTATGGCTAATAAACATAAACTTAGGGGGACAAAAATTTACATTGAACACGAAAGGACAAGTATAGATAAAGATATTCAGAGGCAAATCGGCCAAATCGCAGAGAACAAAAAAGCTGAAGGAAGAGTGGTAAAAATAAATCGGTTTTAAGAAACTTACGATCGATGGAACAGAGTACATATGGAGAAATGGACTGGGTCTAACGCAGGTAGAAAACGATCATCACTCAAGACAAATGGAAGAGAAGGAAGCGTCGATTTCTCCGGGAATCAGTAGATTTCGCTCCCCTTTCGAGTAATGACTCTCAGCTGAAGGCTGACAACATGGGTGGGGTAGATATAAATATTTTTTTTTGGAACATTCACGGAATAAACAATTTATTTAATATAACACATGAGGACTTTAATGAGTTTTTTAACAATTGTGCAATTTCGGCTCTTTGTGAAACCTGGCATTATAAAGACTTAAGTTTGGGCTCTACTCCGTTCAATAATGATTTCAAACTTATCGAATCGTTTGCGCTAAAGGAAAAGTAAACAGGGCGAGCTAGTGGTGGTCTCTGCCTTTTATACAATGACAAAATCGTGAAGAAAATCACAATTTTAGAAATAAATGGGCTGTGCATTATAATAAAAGTAAAAATAAAGGACCTTGTATTTATTATGGCATTGACATATCTAAGAAATGAAAATTACGATCACAGGCTTGAACTTCTTTCGAAAATAATGAGGGAAACTATGACGGCACACCAGATACCCATTATATTAGGCGGAGATTTCAATGGCAGAATTGGTAGCGCTAACCAGTTAACGGAGGTGATTACCGAAAACACGTGCTTCTCCTCTTATAGTCATTCGTGTGATGAGATAAAAAATAGAAATGGCACACTTCTAACCGAAAGCATGGAGGAGATGGGCATGGTAGTTCTTAACGGGAGAAGCAAATCAGACGGTAGCGGGGAGTTCACATTTTTTGGGGGAGTGGGATCTACTGTTATAGACATGGTTTGGACTGACTTTAGCGGTTTGTTCCTTATTCAGGATTTCGAAGTTTTAAATAGTGGCACATCGGATCACCTTCCTATCTCAGTAACGTTGCGCACGGGAAGAAGTAAATATGAAACCATAGGTAATATTCATAATTCACAGGCACGATCACAGCGAGTGTTTTCTTGGAACCCTATTAATCTAAAGCAGTACCGCGAAACTCTGCAAAATTTATTTGCACCCCTCCTGGGGGAAGGCGAGAATATCGAACGGACGTGTGAGACTTTTATCACATCGATCAAGGGGCAGCCTCGCAGTCAGATATGGTAAAGCAAATGTCTAACACAAGCAAGGTAAGGACCAACAAGCCTTGGTTTGATAAAGAATGTAAGGACAGCAGAGCAAAGGTTAAGGACAACTATAAGCTTTGGACAATGTTTCGGGAAAAGGGTTTGAGGAACAGCTATTTTAAATCAAGGAAAGAGTACGCGAACCTTCTTAAAACAAAGAAAAGACTTTTCTTCCAGAAGATGCAACTCTCAATCATGAACGCTCAAGACATGAAATCTTTTTGGAACTTGGTGAAGAAACTGCAGACAAGGCAATATCCTGAAGCGGTAATTACATGTACTGAGTGGCAGGTTTTCTACCAGGATATCTTCCCGGCTAGATTATTGGACGAAACAGTTCGACTCTGTACAACACCATATACTATGGCGGACCTTACATGAGGTAGGATTAAGTGGAACCCTAATTAGAGTCCTGCGTGAGCTTTATCAATCAGCCACTACAAGAATCAAACTTAATCGATTCGAAAAAACCGAATTATTAGACATTACACAGGGAGTTTGGCAGGGTGACTCGTTAAGCCCAACCCTTTTTTCCCTGTTGTTGTACGATATTGCGGATTTCTTTATAAAGAACGGGCACTTTACAATTTTATCCGAGATGGATATGCTGCTGTTTGCGGACGACCTTATCATTTTTTCGAATGATGTTGTTGATCTCCAACATAAATTAAACACTTTGGGAGAATACTGCGATTTAAAAAATCTTAAGGTGAATGAAAAGAAGACAAAAGTGATGATTTTTAAAAAAGGAGGAAGAAGGAAAAGCGAAAAACGTATTAGATACAAGGAAAATCCACTCGAGATTGTCAAAGAATTCATCTATTTGGGAATTAATTTTTCTTGCTCCGGGCTATTCACAAGAGCCACTGAACAGGCAATATCTAAAAGTCGCATGGCATTAGGATCGATCTGGTCCACACTAATAAAAGGAAAATGCAACAACATGCGTATGAGGCAAAACTTGTTTAACTGTATTGTTAAACAAACTTTGATGTATGGAGCTGGCGTATGGGGCTATAGACACGTGGAAGCTATTGAAAGTGTCCAGCTATCTTTTTACAAAACACTGTTGGGCCTTCCCAGACGAACGTCGGGCTATCTTGTCCGATTGGAAGTTGGTTGCTGCAAGCTGGAGGTAGAAGTCATTCTAAGAACGCTTTCCTACTGGCGGAAGGTTTTGAGAATGTCAAACAACAGATTCCCAAGAGTGGCCAACAATAGGCTAGTGGAACTTGATGCCTTGCCAAACGGGGACCGCAGGTACAACTGGGTGTCAAATTTGAAGGATTTGCTAACAAAATACGGCTTTGATTACCTGTGGGAGGAACAAGATGGGGAAACAATTAGGTTGGCGATGCCACTTTTAGAGGGAGCCGCGAGGAGACTACTTTGGGAACAAGATGTAATTAGAGCCCAAAATTCCACGTATAGCACACTCGCCAAATCAATAAGAGACTTGAACAGTATGAACCAAGAAGACTATCTGCAATACAACATCTCAATAAATTTCATTAGGATGGTCGCTCAACTAAGACTGCAGGAAAGGAGGAGCTCACGGTAGTCTACAAAGGAATATGGTACAGAATATCAGCGAAGGATAAATGTCTGCTCTGTAACTTAGACTCCCTGGAAACGGGGCAGCATATTTTCACTAAATGTCCTGCATACAAAGCCTATAGGGATCATTACATATTGTCTAACCCTGATTCATTAAAAATTCTTAAAGTTGAGCAAGTGAAGAAACTGTTTTACTTTTTTGGCAAGTGTATGAAATTAAGAAGCTTTGCGCTATGCGAATGAACTCACAGTTTCACTACAGAGTTATCTACTAGTCACTGAATCTTCCAACCTATAATACTAAATATAATAAAATGAGTTATAACCTGTTGGATACAGTGATGTAATCTTACTTAATGTAGATTAATTTACTAGTCTTTATTCTGTTTTGTATTGGATTATTCCACAAACAACTAAAAATCTTGATGATAAATCTAATAATAAATAGGCAAGGTAATTTTTTTTTGAAGTATAATAGGTGATATGATACGCCGCCCGACCAAGAGGAGCTCCCGAATGCGCACTACACTCGGCGATATTTCTAGAATACATTAATAGTCAGATGAACCGAGCCAATAAAAACACAGTAATAATTCTCAATAATTAGTGTTGTTTTTTGGTAAGATTGGTTTTAATTTATAGTGTCATCTAAACTTTGAAATGAAATCACGATAGGTGCTGTAGGTTATCATATGGACATCTGATGTAGATGTTAACCTCTCAGCTTCACACGCTAAGGTTGGTTTTGGTCTCGGATTCGAGTCGCGGAACTGTTTTTTTTTTCTTTTTCTATATTTTTTACAAACAGTATGAGATTAGATTGGATTATGGGTTGAGTTGAGGTTCGTTAAATTGTTTGACAATAAATTAATAAGACCTATTTTTGTGTTTTCTTTTTTATTACGCAATAATATATATTAAGGGACGTTGTGCATCTTCGTGCTCCTCATTATCCGACAGCTATGCTCTTATGTTCTCGTTCACGCAGTCACCGAACAGACCTGCTAGAGCGTTTCTCTCACCCTATACGTTCAGTATAAGATGGGCGGAAAAAGCAAGTGGAAGAGGCAGCGATAGTTCCGTTACGCTTATACTCGTTACGTTTACTCGATTCCACTATATTTTTCATATCCCGGGCCTTATATTGATTCTTATTGTGGAACTCCAAAAAGTTGTAATCGACATAAATGATAACTAAGATAAACAGGTTTTCATCGAACAATTTCATTAATGTAATATTAATTGCCCAATCTCATAATAGTATCATCTATCGATTCGAAGACTAATTGGACATGCATTTCCACTATTCTTCCCTTTGCATTCCTCGAAAAATATCAAACATGATTTTTGTGGTTTGTAGGTACTTTCAATATAGAAATGTGTATATTTTTCTTTTAGAAAGAAAAATCCATATTTACGGGCATTGAGTAATTGATTTGTAATCTATCTTCAAATTTATTCTTTGATTCAAAGCCAAGGAATATTCAACAAAGTCATCATCGTACATCGTACATATACATGTATTGTCTTGCAACTCGCAAATCTCTTGGTATTAACCCCCCAATCGGATGGAAGAAGATTTAATGCGAAGGCATCGAAGAGCGACATGCGCAGAAAACTTAATAACAAACTTGCGGTCTGTTTCTCATGACGTGATTTAAAGGTGCGCCCTTCTATGTAGTTCTCTCTCCGTTGTAGAGACAAATAAGGGAAATGCGTTTTAATCGAAGAGGAGAGTTGTATTTATTCTTATGCGCAGGCATATTTTACTGCTGAAACGCAATAAATACTGGCTGTAATGAGACTAATTTATGGTAGTGGGCAGACTTGCATAGGTAAGACCGGAGAGAACACTGCAGAAGGACTTGGTATAATTGGTCGATTGCGACGTTGGAATTATGACCAAACGACAAGAATGGGAAATGACCGCCATTCTTGTTATTCTGACATCCTACGGTCTACTTCTGATGCTATAACGTGACAGACAAACGCTGGTCCTTTAAAGTGAATTGTAATCATTGCTGGCGTTGAATGTAGATGTGACGCTGTAGGCATCAGTGTGGGGATCTGGTTTTGTTTAACGAATAATAAAAACTGTCAACAGAACATAAAAAACGAAAGAATATTTCACTAACGAACAAAAACTCAGAGTTATTATTAGTGCTCATTTTCTGGAGAGAATTAAATAAACATTTATTACAGTTTAAAACTCATCTAAATTTAAATAATGATGCATCTCGACATGACTTTTGTAATACGAACATTTCACTCAAGGATACTCAGTTGCGGTAAGGCCGATATAACAATATAAAACTTACTTTAATGCGTATCTATTTAAAAGGATACTTCAGGCAATCCTTCTGTTGGCACTTTTCTTCAATAATAAACTTGGAAATGATTCATATTAAATAATTAAATTGATAAAAAATTATAGTAGATATACGTATATAATTTGCCATATGTAGATATGAATATATACAACATGTTGAAAGCCTATTATTGCTCTACTTCTCGTATGAAGATATTCTTGGCTCTTTCTAATGTATTCCCTATTAATACTGTAAAGCTGACGTAACCTGCCGCGTTCTACTAATTGATTTTCCCTTAATAATTCTTTAGTCCGTTCTCCATCTTTCTTAGTCACCTGGAATTTATACACTATCTCCTTTTATCAATACTTCCCTTATTTCTTACACTACGTAAAAACACTGCTCGACAATAAAATTGGGACATTTTATTTTCGACATATTAAAAGAGACTTTATTGTTGGTGATTTTAATGTTAGTGTTATCTTTAAAGCGATAATTTAATTTCTATTAGGGCTCAGAATTAAAAGTGTCCTCACATTATATTAATTCGCATGGATATAAAAAAGAAATTTATTACCCAAACATAGTTTTTCTTTGAATAAAAAAATTATGTTATGTAAAAGGCGTAATAGATATAGTGGGACAAATATAATATTGGAGCTTTGAGCGCGTCTAACAACCCGAACGTGGAATAGTAATGAAGTCTTGAAATTTAGTACCTATACCTACCTCAGAGCGGATTTTTTCAGAATTTTTAAATAAAAAAGTGTGATATTAATTTGTATCCTCGTCCGACAAACTTTTGGTTGAGTGTTTCTTATCGTACAGCGTGAATAAAAACGCCCCTTCACAGAATTTCTGCAAATAAAGATCTTGGGTACAGCTCAAATTGTAATTTTATCTAGTAGAAATAGAGTCTTGATGAACATTATCAAATTAAAAAATCATCTAAAATTCAAAGCAATTACCACAAACAGTGCTCCCTAGCTTTTTGCGGTAGTTTACTTAATAACAATAAGTTGTTAAAAATTTGTAAATTTATAATAAAAGAAATGTTGGTAAAAAGCAACCTAACAATATTATTTTCTTTCTTGGTTACCCTGTTAACAGATAAATGAAACATATAGTTTCTGTGCTTACCTAATCAATAAAGAAATAGATTAAGACGATAACTGTTTTATGTTCATAACCATATCAGTGTAGACATATATTTCTAGCATTGTGTGCTTGTTATGAGAGAATTATACAGAACTAAAAAAGATACACTAGGAGTTAAATTCCACAAAGTAGTAATTACATGAAATTATGTCGTGTTGAAATTGCCTCTAAACATGAACTGCATGTCTTTAGGTTTTCTACTTTTAATAGATACGTAGGACATTGTTGCATATTATTAAACATGCCATGCACAATGGAAAATCTGCCGCAAATCAATACTTCGGCAGACAGCATGTAATCAATTTCTTGTTCCTACGTTATAGAACGTTTAAGGCTATTAAAACAAAGTTTTTATCTAACAACACGTACTATTAGGTGTTATCAGTAGTAATCGTACAATAAGTTATTACTGGTGGAAGGTATGGATTACTATATAATTTCTTGTAATAGTAAATTGGATATTTGAAAACATTAAATTTGCAATAAATTAAGGCGTATTGATAACAAATCGATGAAAAACAGATACAGTCAATAAGAAATCGATTTATAACAAACTAATAGATGGCGTTTTGTTATTTCGTTGGTCGCATTATAGTCGTTGCCAATTTTATTTCCAAATAACAAGACTAACTAGAAACAAGAGAAACAACTACTCCGAGGGCTAATACCCCTACCGGCATTGAATTACACTAATGAATCTGAAGGTACACACATGTTAGACGTAGATAAAATAATCTAAAAAGACAGGTAAATTCCTGTTACGTCTAAATATTTAAGGATTACAAATCCCACAGTTGTTTCTCTTGTTTCTAGTCAGTCTTGTTATTCAAGTGAACTTTGCAGTTTGTGTTTTGCCAGCGCCTGCCTGAAGAGACCCAATAGGTCGAAACCTATTTTGTAAAGGGGTCTTGATATCACCACATGTTTTTCATCCCATAGGTAGGTATTTTTAATGTTATATATAATTCATTATTTTAACTGGCAATTAAATATTAATTAGTGTTAAATTATTATTTTTAGATTTTATCATATTTCACATTGAAAAGGATCACAAAGCTTGGTGATCGAAACGTCTGTAATTATTTTGTTATGATCTCTAATAAATGAATGGTTTAGATCGGTTAGCATCTTATTTAAACTAATATCAGTTACACGTTAATAAAATGAAAAAACGAGAAAAGTTTCAAGAATTGTTTATTTGTAACACCACAGCCGTTTCGCTATACAATAGCTTCTTCAGGTGAAAATCTACAAAGTACACGAAAAATAAATACACTGTATAAATTTTCAACAAAAGTTTATTGTAACTTAACAATTGTTTCGCCAAACTTTGGCTTCTTCAGAAGTTATACAAGACAAGTCTTTCTGCCCTACATAAACGTTTTCACAATTTCAACAATTTAGTAGATTCACACCGGTTTTGGCCCCTTTCGGTGTTTTACCTTTATTATTTCAAATAAATCTGCCTAAGCTATTATTAGTTTTAAAAGCAATAAAATTATTGTTCATACATTTTATGGATTTGCCTAATTTATTGGAGATATTATCTAAATAAGTCAAACAATTAAATTTATTAGGTTTATTTCTAACTAAAGGGTAAATACAATTGATAGTCTTCTGTTTCAATTTTTTATTTAATATATATCATCTACTACTCTAAGCGTGTAACCATTATTAATAGATATGCGATTAGTGAAGCAATCAACAGTTTATCAGTGGCATGAGTTCGTATTCAGAAAGTATCTGGACAAAGTAAAATTAAGCGCGAGTATTAGTTCCTGTTTGAAGCTGACTTGATTACTCTCTTCCATGTGAGGTTAAAGGCTCCTTCTATGTCCCTGGGAAATCAACTGTTTCTGAACCAATGAAACCGCGCAATACAGGGCCTTTTCTGGTTCTCAAGTATCGGAAAATCAGTCGATAAGTTTCCCTGCGGCCTTGAGGAGAAGGAATGTGAGACCGATGGGCCGGAAATCCTCCAATTAGTAGGTATAGTCACATCTGCCAGCTTCTGAGATGAAAACGGCCCTCGTGCCTTGTCATGCTTTGGATCCACCATCTAAGGTTAGCCTTAAGCCTAGACTAACCTAGACAATGGACAATGTACCTGTCAACACCGTCAGTAACTATAATCGAAATTTGATCTAAGTGAGAGTTTTATAATATTTTTGTACAATTTTGGTTTCGTATCGTTCGCTTTAGCCCGTGTCAGACTCGAGCGATGCTTTTTCTTGTAATCAATGGTCACCACTACGGAGGAGGAATTTCATCTGAAGAAACAGGAACAAACCACACATTCTTAATATATGTAGTTTAATTTAGCATATTTACAAAAAGTTTTCATTTAAACAAACAAAAGCTCTATAACCGCTTTATAGCGTTTTGACAAAGCACATCAAAATCGAATATGAATATACATATTGTGAAGGACTTTTTTATCTACAACCGTTCAGAAGAGGAACCGCCTTTTGGATAAAATGTTGACCTGCTTTCGAAATTCTTCCATTCTGTTTAGGTTTTCGTATATCAGTCACCCTCACTGAATCTTGAAAAACCTGGAACTTCATAGTTCCTAGAATGGATTTTGAGTTTTTAGTTAACAACTGAGTCAACCAATAAATTTACTGTAAATCTACCAACTCTATTACCGCACTGTAATCCGATAAATGCTATATTTATACTACAATTCTAAAGGATTTTAGTATTCCTCTTTTCTTCCACTACATACTAAAACTTTAAAAATAAGTAAGTGCCCACACTGGACACTGAAAGAGTCGTGAATGACATATGCTGCAATTATTTAACAGATGCATTAATTCACCAATTTATGCAACTAAGACTCCACAGATTTTAGGAATGAATTAAATTTATTTTTTATGGACGATACTAGTGGTGACAAATAGAAATTGCCTATTTCATAAAAGGTTTATTTTATGGAAAATAATGTAAGCATATCTCAATAACCATGACATGGATGATGAAGATGTATCCAACACCTACTTTTTACTGATATTATTAACTAAAGAAAGCTTTGTGGGAGTTGATAAACGGCTAAAGTTTCTACTGTTAATAAATCGCGTCACGACACGACGGTGCGTATGAGGCAATAAAGTGTATAACAAGACACTTGAATTAAAATTACTATATTATAATGAATTAAATAATTAGAACTCTAATTGACTTAAACTCGTGGGAATAAAGTATTAAAAGTATAGATAGCAGGAACTGAAACTACTTCAGATAATAATTCTACTGAATAAACATGATCAACTGAGTTTTAATAGTCAATGATTAAGGTAGCCTGTACTAATAAATGTCTATTTGCAGTAAGATTGTCTAATAAAACTTAATGTTAATATTTCATAAATTATGCTTGGTCGGCATCATGTCAATAATATTTTTTTAAACTGAACTCATTTACATTATATGGTCAAGACTAATAAAGATTTAAAGAATAAAAAATAAGCAGTCATAGGGACTGTTAATACAAGCGGAAACGTAAAACTACAAAACAACAATGGTTTATTTGAATTTTTAAATTGTTATATCCAAAATAAATTTTCATGGTTTGTAAACTAAAAATTATTTATTTTGAACTTTAGTTTCTTTTTTAATTTTTTCCATTTCTTTTTTACTCTTATCGTCATTATTTATCACTTTCTTTTCTTTCTCTTTTACCACTGCCTAAAGACATCTAAAATTTAATACAAGGCGCAGTACTTTACTGTCAGATGTCATATGTATAATTAATTCTTCAACGCGACAAAAATATTATCGAAAATCTAGAAATCTGTCTTACGATGGTAGTGTAATAGTAGTATACTGTTTTGTAGAGGTTAGGTAAATGTTAAAATTTAATAAGTTTTCACTTCAATAATGAAAGACTATAATTGTCGCATAGAAAGCAGAAACTTGCTCTCTAATGTAGACACGTTTGTGTTGAAAATAATACACGTAGATTGTCGAACTTCCATGTCTTTATTGTTGAGAATTACAACATTTCAACTGGTATGGTATCTCCAGTCGTCATCAGGTAATTACCCCCTGGCTCCCGTTACAGTACCAACACAAATTGGAATAAAGATGTAGATTTTTAGAATGCAGCATTATTGATATAAAAAATAAACGGCGCTTTATAATTGAGCAATATTAAAACAAATAGGGATGAAGACTTTTTATTGGCAAATAACAGGCACTTAAACATAATATTGTCATCATGTTGAATAAACTTACAATATTTATGTTGAAGATCAAAAATATATGTAGATGGAACTTTCGTCCCAAATTTTTATTTAAATGTTTGTAATTCAATGGACATTACATATCTTTTGCATTTGTTTTACTTCCGAATAAACTATTATATTAAAGTATTTCATGTGTTAAAAAGATATTGTTAATTTAATTTGAAACCAACAAAAATTGTTTGCGATTTCGAAAAAGCGCTTCACATTGACATTAAAAAAAAATTGGCCAGATATACCTTAAATTGGATGCAGGTCTCATTTAACGCAATCCTGGTGTCGCAAAATTCGAAATTTAGGGTATAGAATTTTAATTCAATAATAGGTCAGTGGTTACGTTGTAGTTTTAGATTATTTCTGAACCCTAAGGACGTAGGAACGTAGAAAATTGTTTTATAGAAGACCTCCATTGAAATAGTCCTCAAAATGATAAATTAATTCAATATGCTAATTATTTAGTTGAAAATTACATATCTAATGATTGTGCCTTTTTACCACAAATGTGGGCGTCTTGTAGCAGTGATGGACAACGAACAACAAATAACATGCGAATCGTTTCACAGCCACTTTAACTCCAGTTTGTATGTAGTGCATTCTGATATTTTTAAATTTATAGATGTATTAAAAGATTATTCTTATATTAAAATTAACAGCACAAATTTACCTAAGATTTGTAATAATACTAGGCATAAAAAACGTAACGATTATGTCACTAACTTAATTAATTTGTATAAAAGTGATAATATTAGTAGATATGATTTCACAAAATTTTCTGGTTGGTTCATTATTCTGATATAAAAATTACAAATTTAAATTCCCGCACGTAGAGTCTAGAGTCTACGACCCTATTGCAACGGGATAGACGAACCCCATGAACTTAAAATATTTATCATGGTATAACAATCGTTACTATAAATTCCGTGTCGTAAAAGCAGCATCAGACCACCAAAGAGACAAATAAACTAAACTACTGGTAGGTGTAGCTATGTACGTATGTATATCCATGATAGGCAGATATCTATTGTAATTTGCGCGCGTGTATTATGTGGGAAAGTGTAAAGCAAAATGCTGCAATCGATTGTATACATTCATAGTTCGTTTTAGACAATGCCGCATAGGTATCAGTTTCCACTTAGCCATCGATGAAAAACTACATCTTATTCAAACGTCACTCAGGAATTAGATAGGGAGCTCGACAAAGCGCTTGGTAATAGATCATTTCGAGTAAGAAATAGTTGCAGAAGTGACCATTTGACAGACAGGTATAAGTTATTTGTAATTTGATACTTACCATACTTGCTTTGCGTAATAGCTACATTAACTCAATCATTAATCAGCTAATTCTTTCAATGTGATCTGCTTTTTTATGCTTTATCAAAGTAAATCAAACCTGACTTATTGCGTAATTATTATCAATAATAAATACATTTATGCATTATATCTGAAGTTGCGCAACAATTTTGCTGCTTATTTAGGTAATACATACGTGAAAAAGGAAATGGTAAAATCGAGTGAAACTCTCAATCAAAGTAAGCTGTAGATCCCAACTTTTTAATGTGAAATACCACTAAAAGGATCACCTGAAGAACTTTTAGCAAGAACTGCACTCTTAAACCTGCTGTGATGAGATGGACCTTTGAGGTGACACGGAAACCCAAACTCACATATACAGCGTTAACCTAAAAGCACCAACCTGGCCTCTCCATCTTACATAATCAACTGGAAAAACGTTTCTTTAACTTTGAACCCTTTAAAGTAACCCTGAGAAAGACCACCACGAGAGAAAAGAACAAGGAGAAAGGAGAAAGGAGAAAACACCGTCGATCTCACCAAAACCCCTTTTCTTCTTTAAAACCTCGATTTCGTTTAAGAGGGACCCAAAATGTAACAAAGGGGTTATGAACAATGAGAGAAGTGGAGGCTGACAAATTCCTTAGTTAAAGGTATGTTATGAAAGAACAATCGCTCTCAAATAATTTTACCTTTGTTACTGAAGTACAAACACCATAAAATTACTTTATTATTTACAACACCAGAGGGTACTGTAAACCACTCAAGAAGTCAAAGCCATAACCCCACTCTATTTTTAAAGCTTTCGATAAACTATTTAAACTTTATCCTCGTTAAGCAAAGCGATTGCAAGGTGGATTGAAACCGAATTGCACAGTAATTGACAATTGGGAATGGTGTGAACCTGTCGAGTGGCAGAATTAAGAAAGTCAGGACTATTGTGAGCAACGTTTATGTTATGAAGAACAGCGATTCCATAGGTATAATGTAAAACTTGCAATGAAAAAGTAAAAAGAAAAATTCATAGTATCACTTACTGCTCCATGCCAATTAAACACGGACAATAACATTTTTATGTAAGTGCTACCTATCAGTCATTAACATGTCACCTGAGATTCTTAAATACTTTCCTTTTTGGAAATCACGTATTATAAGGCTTTTGCGGGGTAGATAAGAAGGAAAAGAGATGTTTGGATTTATATCCGGTATGTCTCCAGTGAAAATTGAAATTAAAATAGGTAAAGTATGATTAATACAATTTGTTATAGCCTTTATTTAATTCACGGTTTTTATATTTTTATTTGTTTTATTTTGCCGTCTAGTTAAATCCCGTAAAATAATTAAATAGTTTTCAATAATAATGTATACAAGTCTTACGCAGATTGATCAACGATGAATTTATTCGAATAAATATATACACAAGCCAAACTCTTTAGTCTATAAGAAAGACGATTATCTTCTCCGTTTACAAAAATATTCCTTTTAATAAAATTTAGATAAAATCATTATACCGACCTATAAATTAGTTCTCATGTAGTTATAACTTAAAATAAAATTTAAGATCGCGTGATGGCAGATAATATTACAAAGTGACGTTGTAACGCCTACATGAAAGCTGGGAAGCCAAAAGTTGTATATTAGGGACAAGTACAGCTCAAACCCTCAAACAACCTTTTAATGCCCTATTTGGCGCGACTTATTTCGAATTTTATATTTGTACTTGTCATGAAATAACTTTAAGGGACTGTAAAGGTGATAATCATCTCCTGCAGCGTGGGGTAAAACGTATTAACGTGGTTATTGCCAAATAAATTTTTCTCTGCACTCTGCACATAAACGAACTGCTAATTTTTCTTCTTTAAGTTCTACGTTAACACCAAAAGAAACGTGTAGCAAAGGAAATATAGTAAGCATTGTTATTCCATAAATATGTTAATTTCCTTTAAATAGTCAGTCTATAAAATATTTAATTTTTCTACCTTATACATAAATATAAAGAAATTTAATTTCAAATAGCATAAGTCAGTTTCGACAAACTTCTCTTTTGTCCTTCAAAGTTTCATCGAAATCGGTTCAGCCCGTTCGAATATTACCCCTAACAGACAGACAGATACACAGAACACTGATTTTTTATACAAATATGCAAGGTGGTTCATAGGAACTTGGAGTTAGGGCTGTTGTAAATTCTAGAGATTCCTATTTTCGCTTCTTGACTTTGTTGGTTTAAATTGTCAATATTTGTGTTTTAATTAAGCTAGTTAACCTTACTGAAACATAGCCTTCACAAGAAACTCCAACTATAATAAAATATCTTTGAAATTAACATACATGCATAATTTTAGCAAACTGATTAAATAATGGTTGCTTGGGTTCTTTGTCTCTTTATTTCTGCCGTTGTACTGCCGAAGAATAATTTAATATATGCACGTCGAAGTTAATTATTGTTGCGGAAAAGACAATGGGTACTTCAAAGTTCAAAATCACGGACGTGGATAAAAGAACTGAGAAAAACTGATGATTTAGTTACATGTTCGAGTCGTTTAAAGTTATGATTCGCTTTATGATTCCGAACAATGTCCACGTATTCCATCTCATGATGTACGTCATACGACACACAAAAAATGCCCAACAATATAGGAACATATAACCATTTTATATAAGTATATGTAAGTATATGCTCATATGTTTGTAAGAAAATACATACTGGCTCTCATTCCATTTCAGTGGAGTTGTAGGCAATCAAAGAATGGGTAAAGCACAAACTTTTTCAGATGGTAAAATGGAATAGGTTAAGCCCTTGGCGTGAAATAATATGCAATAGTTTTATTTAATTCTTTTATTTATTTATTTTCTTATGTTTGCTCCTTAAGAGCAATATAGTGCAAAATATTTTTAAAATTAAAAAGAATTGGCAATATTTGTCATGCGATGTTGAACTGCTCTCGATGATTCGATGTTGTAGCGTCGGTGATACACTTCTTATTTGGCTAAAGTTATAAACAGGTATTTGTAAAATATAATAGTGTCGTATTTAATACTTTTTGCGGGTGTACCGTAGGGGTCCAATTATGCACCACATCCATTTGCTGTTCTTCTGAATAAACGAGTTTCTGCAGATAAATTTGTTAAATGTTTGTTCCATGCGGAAGACTTCAAAATAAAAAACTTGTACATTTACTATACAATTTGTATAACTTTAAAAGTACTCCCGATCATATTGATTCATAAGTGTCTTTCTATAAATTACAGTGGCGGTGTGTGATTCTAAGATTGGGGGTGCGCCGTGCACAAAAAATAATAATAATAACATACCAAATATCCACAAAAGTACATTGTTTAATTTCTTTTGTAAATGATATTTCCGGAGGTACGATTTTTTTGTTGGAAATTTTTTCGAATCACGCTATCACTTATAAAAAACTACTACTACTTCCTCATATTAATTTGTTTATAATTTTTGTAATTTTTATGTGCTAATAGAATATTTTAATACATTATTGCAGGCGTTATTCCGAATCCAATGAACCATTGCATGTATTTTTAGGAGATTAAGCAAAGATACGTAAGCAGTAGTAATACGCGTACTGGCGAGTACTGCTGCCCAGCCGCCGCGCCTAGTGGACTCGTACGTCGTAACGCTGCGGCCGAGTAATATTTGGATAATATTAACGCCAGGGAGGCGATAAATTAAGAATGCATCGATTATTTACTAAAGAAAATTATAAATGCTGAATATAAATGAAATAAAGAGAACAATATTAATAAATGCATATATGTTTCTTATTTGTACGAGATTACCTCGCCACTGGTTTTAGTAACAAAAACAACGCTTGCATTTGCATGCTAAATTCAAAATAAATCCAAAGTTGTCAGCTTATCTTTAGAAAATGTTGTCACCCGTTAATTATAATTTTTTCCCTTTGTATGTACATATTTATGTTTGTTTTTGCGAACGGGGTTAGCTCGTAAAGAATCAACCAACCGCCTACTTTTTAAGATGAATCGAATAAGCATTATCCCACGTGCTAAGATTTTAATTGACTTTATCGATGCCATTATTATAATCTCGCATTCATTATCCTTCCAATTTGAATAATATACGGAATATATTACAAACCCTGTCTAGACTATATTGCAACTGCGTGGGAGTGTGACAAATTTCTTTTTAATCCCTGTGTTATTAAAGTTGTACTTTATGCATTCGTCGATTGATAAATAAAACACCAAAAAGTCCACCCTTTTATAAGTAAAATTACAATACTGTACACAACTCAGTGGTAGAAAAATAAAAGGAATACCATTGTAAAACACAGAGGCTGGAAAAAAATGAAAACTTGATATTTAATTTGTGAACAATAGAGCATTTTTATTTATTTTATAAAACAATTACTGTTTTCGAATAACATACATACAAGTATGCCTTAGGTAGGAACAAATTATTTCGTAATTTTTAGATTTTAGAATTACCGAGCGTAATTAAAACTTTTATTTGTAACAACTTCTCAGAATGTTTTCGTTTTTAATATTATTATGAAATATAGTTTCGATCATATTATGAAACAATAAAAAAATGAATTTGAGTACTAAAACCAGGAGCCGTGTTGTTAGCGTTGTGCTCTTAGCGCCGAAAAAGAAAAGACTTTTCTTTTCCTAGGTTATTTAATCTTTGAAGCTAGAAAACTAGAAAAATTGTGATATACTTACTGCTTTTCAACCACTTGTTGAGGAAAACAAAAATAAAACTTTAAAATTTATTAAAGTCTTTTCTTTTTTATTTCAAAATGGAGTTTCGATACATAAGTGCTAATACAATAAATGATTTAAAAAGTATCAGGGTTTGTTTAAAATGTAAGCACTGCATTATTTACTTCTAAAAACCACACGAAATATTCACAAATAATCGCCAATGATATATAGAGGACATTGGAAAATGTCAGGGCTAAATGCTGGATTATAGTGTTATCCTGTTTAATCCGGACAGCCCATAAACAAGAGTATTAGCGACCATAAACTAGACCCGGCCACTGCACTGACAGAACCACCAACCAGCTCATCTTCATTTTGGTGCACTTAAACTCCTCCTGAGTTTACTGTTGAGTCATTTTATCTTATAAGTTATAAGTTGCCAGAACTAAAAATCTTATGGTTTAAAGTCACCATTTTATATATTTTAAATAGAATATAACCGATACTGTTTAATGTGAATATGCTAAGTTTTGGGTTGGAGTGTTTGTTTTAAATGTATGTATGTACTGTCCATATAGATGTTTCAGCGATCTCAGCTAATAAAAGCATAACATTTTATTTTGACTTTGTTGACAAATTTAGCAAAAAATTATTCCGCCTCCGATTCATTTGCGGCTTTTATAGTTCATAATTTACATACATTACTACCCTTATAACGTATTAAATTTGGAGGATGATTTTAACCCCTTAAAATGTTTTCTGAAAAAACACGTATCTAGAATAGTGTCATGGAAACAGTGGTCTCTATCAAAGCAGGTACATTTTAAGTTTATTATGAACCCTACATTGATGAGTTTCACTGAAAAAAAATATTTTACAAAGAAGAATGTTATGAATAAATATTTACTTAAAAAAATATATTCTCTGCAAATAAATAATACCAAAGTGTAGAACTAAAATTCGGTCTTGTAGGCCGTGTGGTCAATATGAACTGTTGACACTTCAAGAAACAATCCTCGCTCCTAATGAAGATGTTAGTCGCAGACGAAACGTCTGGAACTAACAGTTCAGACCGGCTACGGCCTACAAGCCCGAACCTTAGTTCTACTATAAAATCCGGCCGTGAAAGCTTGTGTTCCTGTCTTATAAAATAGACTTCCTTCGAATCGAATAATTTCCAGTAGTGACAATCACTTACGTGCGCTCTAGTGGTACCAACATACAACACATGCGGTCTATAACAGGAGTAACTAAATCTAAATTTATGAAAAAACAAATTCAGAAATACGAACTATGCTATTTGCTTTCAAATGCACATTATCAAATTTCCATAAAGTCTTTACTATTAAGCTTAGTAATAATACAACAGGTGGTAAAATTACTAACAAACGGTTTCTACCATACGTTTCGTCAGTGGCTGCGGTTGGCATCTTCAGTAGCTACTGTGTGAGCTAAGGTTGCACCTCGAATTATCGCCAGCGTAAGTGGTATAACCTTCGCTCACTTACAATTAATAAATGCATTTTGCACTGAAGACGTTAGTATAGTTACCGATAAAATGTCTTCTCAAAAATTCTTAAATTACAACCGGGAGGAATTTACCTGACAGAGGAAACTTCGCATGTTTCAGTTAAAATTTTTATCAAAACGGTATAGACAGTTGAATGCAGGTACCTATCTGCCGAGATAAACCCACAATTAATGAAAAAAATGTCTCGCAATTTGAGCTGTAAAGGACACGCCCTTTCCACAAAGAAAAAAATTAAAATTAATGGTTCGAGGTCTGCAGCACACGAAAATAAAGATGTGAATTCTTCAAGACCGGTTAAGGCACGCATATAAAGTAAACCAGTAGAAAAGGATAAAGATTCCATTATCACAGTAGTTGTTATTTAAGACGTATGAAATAATGAAATATTACACGCATTCCTTTAAAAATCGTCGATTGTTAAAATTGTTGAAAGTATAAAAATCAGTTCACGTTTAGCTCACGACTATATTAGGTACAGAAAAAAGCAAACAAAAGAACAAGAATTATTATTCCACGACTGCATACTAATTAGTAATCGCACTCAATGTTTTTTTAGTGTGAACTTCAAATTAATGATTTCTATTGTCATTGAAAAATTTTCCAAAATCTTAATTTTAAATGATCTTTATTTATCAGTTATTATAAATAGTTACTTAAATTAAAAACCTACCTAAACTTAAGATATAAAATTTCTTTAAAAAAAAAACTTACTTATTGATGAATATATAATTTAATAATCAACCACAGAAGTTTTAGAAAAACGCGAGTATGTGATGGTGCCGTGTTGTTAGCGCCGTACATTTATCGCCGCGACCTTTTTGCGTGCAATTATCGTCGCGAAGGAAGCAGGTGAAATTATATCGTCCAGTTAGCGCTGCGAGTATACCATTAGTATATAAACCTATGTACAATGCTATTGTTTAATATTTTATTTTAAGTTTATCCATTCTGTTTTTGTATGATATTTTAAACACAAATTTTTACTCTCCTCCACACTTTAAGCCAGGCGTAGGACTGGCAGTTTTGTTTAACAAAACAGGCGTTTAAAAGTATAAGGATTACAAACCTTCGCCATAGGTACTGTATACAAAGATTGCATTTATGTGATATAATACTTATACTATTAGTATACTTGCGAGCTTTAGCATACGTTTAAAAACTAGAATAAGTAGAATTAGTATAAGTATAAAATATGACATAAATGGAATGACATCGGTTAATTAGATTTAAGTTCCACATATATATATTAAATAAAAGCATTGTACCTACATAGGCTTTTATACCTATACTGATGGTAGGTATACACGCGGCGATAAATGCGCGATATAATTTTACCTGCTTCCTTCGCGGCGATAATTGCACGGCGCTAACAACACGGAGTCCCTTCTTTTGTTTTTTCAGAAAACATAATTAGATACGGCTTTTATAGTATATTCTATGCAAAACGGCTGAACCTATTTCGATAAAATTACAGGAATAAACACAAGGTTGACAGAAGTAACTTACAATTAGACTATTTTAAATTGAAATTTCGTTATATATTCTGAATTCATCCGGTGACAGTGACAGTTAAATAGAAAGAGAGGGAGAGAAATCACTTTTATGGTAACTATTATCTCCGCCTCATATTTCGCTGGTGCTAATAAATAACATAGGCAACTTAGTATACATTTGCATATTATGGTTTACATTTTTACATACACAAAAATAATAAATTATACCTTTTAGTTGACAATTTTGCACATGCAAGTCAATCTTGGGATTTAATTTACGTATCACCAGTTATTTACATTGTGTAAAAAATTGGCCTGTTCAAATTTTTGAACCCAAAAATTATTAAATATCAGACTTGGTTGTAGCTAAAAAAAAACAAGAAATAGTTCGTCAAATTTGTTTTATAACTTTGTATGTTTGTATGAATAAATTTTAAAATTATGTACAGAACTTGGTAACCATTTAGATATCAATTCTTTTGTCGACTATTATCTTATCGATGGGATATCTTTAGCTTTTGTAAAGAAATTACTATTATTTATTATTTATATTGAAAATCTACTGAAAAATAATCAGCAAACTGAAAACAGTAGAATAACTAGAAATTATTTACCTACTTATTCCAACTAGATATCAATTGGAAATATTAAATGTTTCTTTTAGATGCTATGAAGGACAACAGTAATAATATATAATATTATTATTATTATTATTATAATAAATTATAATGTAATAACTATAATAATTATAATTTAATACTTAATAACGTTTCGATCGATAATTTCTCGTTCCTTTTCAAGTTTTTTTCACCTTTCCTTTTGACAGTTTAATTTTCTAATTTTTTATGGTTAGTAGCACCTGAACCTTTGGTTGAGAAAATTTTTTTTTGTGTTCTTAGAATTTCTTTTAATTTCCAAAGGTTTATTTTCATTTTATTGTGGATCTTCGTTATTTTATTTCTTCTTATTGAATTTGATTTTGATTTACTTACCTCTACCAATTATATGGGCTGCTACTCACCATCAGGATTACTAAGTATGAACTTCTTTATAAAAAATTTTCTAAATTTAAAATTTCAAATACTGCGTAACGAATTTAATTATAGATTTCATTTCATCTTTAAAATTTATTCATCTTTTAAAATTCTATGCAACTTGAAAAGAAATTTTCAATCGAAACGTCGTTTCATCCACGTTTTCAATAAATGTGAATAGTATCATGGAATAGTACTTTGTTTCATTAGTACTTCCAAACCATCTTACATTGAACTATCTTCAGATTCATTTATGTTAAAAGCAAAACAATATTTCAGTAAAATGATCAGTAAAATTAATCCTTTTTCCTGGACATGCGTTGCACCGCGAATAGTCGGGACGAATTCAGCCAGCATAATTAATTTAAATCGCAAAAATTCACTGTTCTTTGACGTTTTCCTTTGTGTACACACAATTACTATTATTGACGCTAAATTTAAATTTTCTAGGACATCTGGAAGTGATTTAGGTTTTTAATGTAAATGTGGAGATAATAAAAATGCCGATTTGTATCTCAATAATCGTTTGAATTGTTCTAAATAGATTGTGAGATATTAAAGAGACAAAAGTAGCTCCAAAAGGATCATGTAATACAACACAAGGCTGCTGCTTGCCAATTCCTCTCTTTCCTTGAACTTGGCTTGACATAGCGTATCCCAGATGTTGTAGCTAAATTCAGCTGTTACTGTTTGAATTGATTCCGACAGACTGGTTTGATGAAATACACCTAATCACTGGCGTGACAAATAAAAGTATAAACTACAATATTTTTTTATCCCAGTTTTCTTAATAGAATTATTGAAGCATTGTAAAATACTTCCGAAACAAGCGTGAAACACATTCATTCATTGGAAGTATGATTTTTGAAGTGAACACTTTTTTAGCCGCGTTATGCTATTTTAGTAGGGGGAGAAAGTGTTACTAGCCGGCCGCTTTACCGAGATCAGCCGGTCGTAATCACAGACCGAGACTGCTTCACCAATAGACTGATGAGCAGGCACACACACCCTCGCTTGCTTTCTAAGGCATCAAAGATATCCCTGTGAACTTGAAACCCGACTTACAAGTAATAAAAAAATTAAAATGGGAACTTACAAACAAACGCCAGAGATGACTGGGGTAAAGTTGTTTATTTGTACATTGAAAAAAAAGTACCTACCTATTCTTGAATAAAGAATATTTTATGCCTGATTTAATAATTTTTTTGTTTTTGTTTATAAAATACCTTAATCAAGCATAAAATATTGTTGACGTGTTATTTTTGACATTATTTGTAGCGAGACTTAAACTACCCCAATTTAACGTACCCTATCCTAATGATTGCGAGTGGACGAAATGAGAGAGGTTAGGCTCCATCTCCACCTCTAACCCCATCACCCCTACCCCAACCAACCCTGGTTCTAGAACCTTCTTCACCCCCAACACTACCCCCAATACACCCTTTCCCCCAACAATACCTCCACCCCTTTCCCCTACACCATCCCTCCTTATACCATACCCTAACCCAACCCATCCTTCTTAAACACCACCCTCATCCCGTCAAGTGGCGTTAGTTTTAGCCCTGAATATAACGTTGCTTAGCTTCATTAGAGTTAATGCAGGGTATAAAACTAACCCAACCTACCCTCTAACCTTACCGACCCTTTTCCCCTGCTGAAAATTCCCAATGTTTCAAAATTTCGGTTATGTTTATTGAGGCCAGCAGTAGGGTTAGTGCAGGGTGTGATAGAAAGCTTTTGGCGGATGGAAGGGGTTGGGGAGACACTGATGGTGGGTTGAAATTCCGTTGGAGATGGAGTGGGACAGATGTTGAGGGCGAAATAGGCATTGGTGGGTAGAGGTGGGATGGGTTTGGCCCCGAAGAGGAGTAGTGGTATGATTAAAAAAATTCCGAGGGTGGTTTGAAGGTGGGAGTAATGTTGGGATAAAGCTTCGAAGCTGGCGACGGTGTCTATTTAGAGGTGGTATAGGAATATAGTGACCCCATAGTGTTTTGGAGTTTGCGGTGGACATAGGCTTGGGGGTTGGGGTGGATATTGAAAAAAGGTAGCGAATATCTGTCTGATATCGAACTACTCCCGTGTCAAATTTTATCATAATTGGTGTTACGGTTTGTGCACAAAAACCTATAAGACAAACAGAAACATTTATATGTTAGCATCGACTAGAATATTTCATGTACAGATAAATTGTGAATTTCTTTAAAGCAAAAATATTATTTTTGGAGTCAAGAATATTTTATACTTGATTCAAGAATTTTTATTATTGTTTCAAGAATAAAAAATACTTAAATAAAGAATATTTATTCTTCTTGAATCAAGAATACTTTTTTTTTCAGTGTAGCTCTCGAAAAAAATAAAAATCATAAAAATGTGAACCGATACGCTATTTAATAATTTTTCGGCAGAACTGGTTCACCAACATCTCGAGAATCGTTTGTAGGTGTTTGTAGTAGAATTTGTTTTATTTTTCTTTTATTTTTGATTTTTAATATCCATAAAAAGTCTATATCATGGATTGGTCATTACAAAACATTTGTAAAAAGGAAAACAAATAGATATGTATATGATGATCGAATTAGAATAAACCTTTCATGGATATCAAAATTAAAAAAAAAAAACAAATGCTACTACAATCAACTACAAACGATTCTCGAGACGTTGAGGAACCAGTTTTCCGAAAACTAATTAAATAGCGTGTGGGTTCTCATTTTTATGATTTTTAGAGTTTTTTCGAGAATTACAAACAAACAAACAACTTTAATATAAATTCCCATTTAAATTTTTTTACTATTTGTTGGTTTCCAAGTTCATAGAGGTATCACAGACCTATATGTAAGATTGGGAACTTATCCATTTCTAAAAATTTAAGAAGAACAAAAATACAATACTACATCTATATCGGTTCGTTTATAATATGTGATACATGAGACATTGTCAGAATTTCAAAAATGAATCAAAAAGATAATGATGGTTACGAAAAATAAGAACAGTCAGCCTTAATATAGCGCAAGTAAAATTAGTAATCCAATCGTTGTTATCGAAAATTTATGGACAAATTTTTAATAAACTTATTTCAACGCTGCTGAACATACTATATTACTGCAAATGTTATTTCCAAACACTCACAATTTATCTTACAGTAACTAATCGATTAATTAATTCCACCTTATATGTTAGTGAGCTGAAGGTCCCAGAAAGTTATTGCTTTTTAATCCCTTATTATCGGACTACTCCCCCAGGCAATATTTTACTATAATCCCGGACACGTTCACCGTGAGTACTAACGTTTATGTGAACGGTACGCGTTATTATGGGCGTCATTACATGAAATCCAGAGTTTCTGTTATTTATATTCTTTCGCGTGGGTACTATAACGACTTGATCGCTGATCTCTGAAACCAGTAGCTGACGAAGAACCCACGACCGACATCTCTAACAACCTGTTGTTCTTTTCCATTCATCTCCTCTTTTCTTTTTTTGTTGTTTTAGAGAATTACATCAAAGAAACGAGATCGTACCTATACGTGTTGTCGTTTCATATAAATTTACGTCTCCATGTGGGCTAGAAAAGCGTACCGCGTACCATACCTGCCCACTTAACGTGCACTACATCATTTACAACAGATAAATTGTTTCAATCTAGTTAACTAGGCAAAGATACAACATGGTACTATGTATATACGAAGGATAACTCACACCACACATACACACACACAACGTTTGAATTTTAATAAACGGAAGTACGTATTTGTAAAGATACAGATAGCAAGTGACTAACATTAGGCTGATAGATATCACAAGACAAGGAAAAATGTCTTATTTATACATATACAGGGTGTGTCTACTAGGCTAGACTAAAAATTTAAATCGATACTTATTAATTAATTGTAAAGTTACTTATACATATATATGTATAATTAATTACTTTCTTATTGTCAGGAGAATCAAATTAAATCGAAACAATAATGATTTGTTTGTCATCATCCATGCAAATTTATGTAAATACGTATATAGAAAGCTGAAAACAGACTATCGTGAATTTCAGTGCCATTTTTTTTTCTGCTTCTTTTATGAGGGCTGAAAAGTAGGCGGATGCAGACTACAATAATGTGAAACATAGTACTGGATCGCGTGACTAACATGTTAAAAATGAATTTACAGATTTGTGTTTTAACACAATTTGTCGTCTCTGTCATGCTTACCAAATGAAATTTTTAATAAATTCAAGTTACTGAAAGACAACAGGTAGAAAGATTCCACGTACTGAAAGGTTGGGAATGGAGACTGGAACTTAAAGAAAAAATATAATAATTTGCCACATTTCTGCCAATTGGAAATATAAAAGTTGAAATCTTAAGTAGCTCGAAAAGGAAAATATAGGCTGACACTCAAAATAAGAACAATTTGCTGAAATTTGAAATAAAATTGTTACATTTTCAATAAATTAATTTAATCTTGTTGGTATAAATACATTGCCTAATTTTTCATTAAAAGTTGTTGGTAAGATAAGATTTTATTGCTCTTAAAATTGTTACATATTTTTTACAAGTTGAAGCCTTCATTCCACATCTTTGGGCATGGGCAACTTTTCTACCATTTCTTCTTTCGATAGTAAAATTGGTCCGAACAAATATTTTTCTGCAAATAGAAAATTAATTTTTAATGTGATAGTAAGGCAATCCAGGTCAAAATCTTCTTTCCTTTTTTAAATGTTACACTTTCTTTATGGTTTGCAATTAATAGATACGGTTTCTACAACTCAATAAAATGTATTTCGATTAGCGATTATTGATTTTTAACTATGAAATTTTTGCGAGATTTGAATGAACATTGATGACAATGGTAACTTTCATACGTAGAATGTTACCTACTCACTGTAAGGACGTTTTCACACACACCGGCTTTTTAACGGAACCGGATCTGGCACCGGTTGTGGCATATTACACGCACCGGCATTATTGGCCGACATTGATATCGTTGGTGTAATTTTGAATACGGGCGAAGAAAGATATTTTCCAAAAGAGTTAAGATAGAAATACATACAAGTTTGCATTGATGGTAGTAAAAGGGAATACTGCAGACAATCTGTAAAGATAGCTACATTATATAAACACAAGGATGCTATCAAATGTCATACAGGCAGTTTACAAAAAAAATTGTAGAGAATGTGATACTTCATAGGACTGTTAATTACCATTTTTTTCCATGAAATTATTAGGAAGCAAAACATTAAAAGATTCGAACTCGTCCGTTTTTTTGAGAATCCAAAATTATGTATTTAGTGAACTATTTCGACTGACACCGGCCCGGCCGCCGGTTTGTTGAGTTTGGCGTCGGAGCCGGCATAGCTTTTTCCGGTGTGTGTGCAAGCACACTAACAGTCAAGGGCGATAAATAGGTATCCCATTAAAAGAAACGGCTCGGCCGTAAATTAAACTGAAAATTTGATCTCAAGTGCGGATTCGGGGTAGTCATTTCATCTCCTGCCAAAAGTTATGCAACTTTTCTTTCCAAGTCTTTTTTGATTTAGGACTTACCCTGGTAGTAATTTAAGAGGTTGAAATTAAACTGTTTACTATTAATAGACTGTAACTATGTCACATGAAATACGAAACTAGCTTCACATTTTTAAATGTTTCCTGGAATTTTAGGTTCACTGTTTTTTTTTATGTACGGAAACTATGTAAATTACTTAACAATTAAGTTATTCATTAGTTGATAGAGTATTTGTTAAATATTCAACATATAATATTTCAATTGTCAGTATTTGATTACTACGCAGTAAAACTGACATACGTAATTCAATATGATTCAACATCGGATACCAATGCAAACATAATACCTGCCAACACATTTTTATTAATTTTTTATGGATGGTCAAGCATGTCGCTTGCACCGAAATTCGTGTGTCCATTCAATTTTAAGGTTACTTCATTTAGGATAAAGTCAGTTTACCTAATATAAGTGTGGGCAAATTATTATGTAGTATCTGACCTACCTTTTGTAGATAAGCAAAAGATTTTACCTGTCGAATAATACGCATTTTATGACTGTATTTTCTTACTAATATTAAAATTATTAATCCATTGACATAATGAAAAACAGGATAATATTGAAAATAAAATGAAGCCATTAATTAGAAGTGATTATAGTTAAGTATCTATCTTTCCTGACATACCCCTAAGCATTAATAAATTGATAAAAATATACAATTGGTAGGTATTTCGTGAAAATATAATTTACTGGAATTCCATCTCCCTAAATATTATGCGGTTTCATTGTGAATAGTTTTCAAGGTAAAGTTCAATAAGTTTCTGATTTTGGAATTTTGTGTTTAATGTGCAATCTCAAAACATAGTTTCATAACATTTGTTACCGTGAACCTGATTTCAAATAATTTTAAACTTTTAGACATTTACACGTCTTTTTATGCTTCATATTAAATGGAGAATGATGAACACCCTTCAAGTGTCCGAATTTACGAAGTGTTCAACTTGGTGATGCACAAATCAACGTTTCTTATCTTGCCTGATAAGTTCTTATCCTATCTCGCCTAGCAAGAAAAGGAAGAAGAAGTTTTTTTACTTCTTGTCTTGTCAGATTCTTCCTGACTTGATTCTTGCCGACTTGATTCTTGCCTTGCTTGTAAGGGTCTCATTGTTCCTTTTCTTTATTAGCTTGGAGACACCAAATCGAAGCATGAGTGAAGAAGGTTAGGTTAAGTTGATAGAGAGTAGAATCTAACTACGGGTATACATACATACAGGAACTTAAAAAATTTTCTAATGAACAGATGGAAAAGAAAATTCGCTCATAAAATATACATGAAATTAATTGATTCTATTTATACTTGGTGGAAATTCATTGTAAATATAAAAATAATAAAAACACTGTTTCTATTATTTATTAATTAAAAAAAAATATTAATAAATTTGTGGAAATTAAAAAACAGTGTTTTTATTATTCTTATATTTACACTATACATGCCTGATATACCTGGATGTTTATTTATTTGCAAATATGCACTACCTCCTGGTGTAATAATTTTAAGTATTTTCTAGTCTTTAAATTTGTTGGTTGATATTTTACTTACCAAATTATTTCTTAAAATTATTATTATAGTGTGCCAAAATTGTTTTTGGACAATAAAATACTTAAAAGAAGAAGATGCTAAAAATCAAAACGCATTATTTCTCGTAAACTATTGACAAACGGTAGATACAATATTGTCGGTAATAACAGGTTTTCTTCAATTTATTATAGCTTTCTTATTATTTACTTATATTTTAAAATTCTATAAATACCTAAGCCACAACGTTCATACATTTTTTTTTACATTTATTTTCAAACAATTTTAATTGTTTATTGTGGCGTGTACTTTAATTAGCCATTCTTACTAGATTAAAAATACCGCAATGTTAAAGAAAATTATAAAGTTTTGCCACTTCGAAATTGTCAAAGGGCGTACGTTCAAAATTTAAAAAGTTCCCAACCATCAAGTGGGTGATTAAACCCTAAAACCCACCCCTTACGTGCAATTCGGTAGTTTTTGGCGTTTTTTTCGAAAACCGTTTATCCTACAAAAAATACCTATATACTTATTGTCTTATTACATAAATTGTTTAAAACAATTGTTTTCCGGAAATTAGCTGTTAAAATTAGTTTTAAGTAATTATGTACGTTAAATTACCATTTTGTGTCGGTAATTTATCCAATTAATTTTTGAGACTTTTACCAATTATTTATAACTATTCACATTATCAAAAAAGTAGTGTTAAACAAAAATCTACAGGATGTAGAAATTTAGTGGTCAACTTCAAAGAGGCATAAGTCAATTGTTTTAAATTGAATGACCCATTTTTGTCTGCATATTCGAATTTCTCATTGAATTTGGCGTCTATTGATATAGGACTACCTAATACCTTTGTTTATACTTTTTGAGAAAATCTACAATGTTGCACGGAGTGTAGGAATGGGTATAAACTTGATGAAGGCAGTGTGCTGTGATTTAATTAAACAATTATTATTAAGAGTCAGAAAGTGTTTTTGGTCTTCCACAACCACAAGTTAATTTTGAATTGTTGCAATAAAATATCAGCTATTAATAATTTAGGTCAAGCAATAAAGATATTTTAAATTTATTTTATGTACATGGTGAAAGTAGAAAAATTACAGAAAGAACTTGTAGAGTTTTTAGTGAATGTTATTCAAATAATTCGGGAATGACTGTAAATAAATTTAGAAGAATTAAATCAAATTTTCTACAATATGGAATCGGAAAACAATACAATCACACGAAACCAACTGTAAACTCTTTATTGATTTTGCCAATTCGTTATTTTTTACTAATTTGATTTGTACTATCTAAATTAACTGATTGTTTTCACTTTGCATAAATTTTTTAAGTACCTTAAATCTTGGAACGTGCATAGTTCGCTCGGTTGTAGCAGCAATTTTACTTAAAGACTTATACCTACAGGATACTTACCTGCGTTCCTACACCCTCCTCTTTAAATTATCTTCCTTTAAGTATTGTTAATATTAGATCAAGTCTTAATTATTTTTATTGCACATGCCCCTCCCTACCTATCGTATTGAAGAAGGTGTCCTGCGAGGACAAAGTCGCTATCACCCGAGTCGTGGGTGAAGATTGCTTGGTCCTGGGAGTCTCTCTACGTTAATTGGGAAAAATGTTTTGAGAACACCATCTGTCCTGATTCCTACATATACATTTCTGTGTCTGCATAAAGATCTATACGGCAGCATATCTACCATCTGTGTGTAGTGAAGTGCCGTAGAATGGTGTCGGGACAAAATCGCCTATGACAAAAATCGCCTGTGAGACAAAATCGCCTCTTTCTGATACCTGGATACCTGCGGTAATTAGCGGGTGGGTCAAAATCGCCTTTGTTATTACATTATATACAAATGTCTTCGTACTGGTTTTGAGCTTCAAAAAATAGGTTACGGTTCAGGATGGGTGTGTATACATTTACATATCCCTCACCGTTTCCCAACATTTGTATTCGTAACACACTGAGAATAACCGCTTTCAAAGTTTAAACAAACAAGCAGTATCATGTATCACCTATAGATAAAGGCTATACATAATTCCGTATCTAATCTACAAAATAAGCAAACACTACACGATCTCAATATTCGAATAAATCAACAAACCACTACTACTAATGGCGTTTTACAATTGACATGGAAGACAAATACACGAAATGAAGAAGCTTTTTAAAAGTGTAAGTAAGTGTAAATAAGCCTATTAAAAGTGTGAAGGGAAATAATATACATAACATACACATACATAATAAGTACATAAGCATTTGTATATAATGTAATAACAAAGGCGATTTTGACCCACCTGCTAATTACCAGGTATCCAGGTATCAGAAAGAGGCGATTTTGTCTCACAGGCGATTTTTGTCATAGGCGATTTTGTCCCGGAATCCCGTACAATCTCTTTTTAAAAGTTCCGTCGAGTTCCCCCAGGAGCCTCCAAAGTCCCACACATGATGACTCGGGGATAGGAAGGATCCCTTAGGCTCTAACTTTTGGCACAGGGTAAGCTTTGTATTTAATTTTGGTGCTTGTAAATTTAAATAATAAATAAAATCTTCAATTTTTTGAAGTTTGTTATCTTTTAAATTCTCTCATACAATCAAAGTAAGGTCAGGGACCACTGCATCTACCCTCTGCCTTTTTTTTATTTATTTTGTTTCATTAAATTAAAATAAAAATAAATTTTGTTTAATAATTTTCGTTTAATTTGTATTAAAATTTCCGTTATTAAGTTTGCTTTATTGCATCTCCTTAATTTTATTTGATAATTTCTTTAACTTAGAGCTGTTATAGTCCATTTTGTTTAAATTCTTTGAAAATAACTTTTTGAATCTTAATTTTTGCATAACAAAATAATTTTTAATTATCGTTAAATTTAATTTTTGCTAAAATCTGTTATATTTGATAGCTATCTAAAATCAGTTATATCAGTCTTGATAGTAGCGTTTTGGAGAAATGTCGATAATTACTGATTTGTCTATAGTAATAATAGCAACCAACTGATAACCATCAATAATTGTCACAATATCGATAACAATAACTATTTAACCTATCGATTCATAATGTTTAACTTCGTTTCATACAGAAAACTATCTAACGAGTTTTTATTGACTAAATTGTCATTACCATCTGTAACTGAAAAAATACTCTCGACTAATTAAAATACAGTTACACTCAAACAACTAATTGCTGCAAACAAGTTATCTAATTCAGGTCCACGCGATTTGACAGGCGGAGTGATTTAAAACATAGTGACAGTGTGTAGGATAAGTATATAAATGTTCGAGATTGTTATAAATGGTTGACCACATGTCGAAACAAACTGCACTCTAATCGATATAATCAAAAGGTACCTACGAATATTGATTAGAATTGAATCAAAAGACCAATTGAAGCATATGTAGGTAGTAGAGGCGTCGTCACTGAGACTTCCAAAGATGGTTTAATGCAGTTATTGGGTACCTACAGGAATGGAGCAATATTTTATTTATTATGTGAAATATAATTTATGTGTACTACATACATATTTTATAGAATAAATATTAAAATATTATTAATACTCAGAAACGGCAAAAAAAGAAAACTGAAAAAAACGTAGTCTTGCTTTGTGATATGTTGTTAAACCTATCGTTAGGTTAGATTAGGTTAGGTTAAGATGTTTGTGTAGATACTAAACATGGAAAATATGTTTATGTAAAGATCAAAGTAAAACACAATTGGAATTCTAAAACACTAAAACGTATCTGCCAATAAAGACATTCGAACACGCAATAATTTAAATATTTTAAAACAGTATCGATTAATGGAATGTACTTGTTTTTTTTTTTGAACACGCAGGACAAGCGAAGCTTCTAACCATTGAACAGTGCGAGCCCCATTCCATATTAGTTATTGCAGTAAATTCATTTTGTTAATGCTTTTGTGACATTACATAATTAGTTGTGTTATTCAGACTTCAATATTTTGTCAACGAAATGTCAGAAACGGGTCTCAGTTTAGTATAGCTAATTCGCATATATGTAGAAGCTCCGCTTAAATAATGAATCGACATGACATTCAATTTGTAGAGGTTAGATACCTTTCTAGAACACAACATAACTGAAGCTCTTATTTTTAAGTACACAGTTCGATCTCCAACTAAACCAAACTGAATATATTAACACCTTCCCAAATCCACCAAATCACTAAATGAGTAAAAGAGTAGTAATACATTAACTAATGGCGTTAATTACGCCCCCTTGGACTCCGCGTTGTGGACCGGGTGCACAAAATTCACTAAAGATGGGATGCACGTACTTTTGTTAGGCCACTGTCACTAGTCATAGTGAATACTTAATACCTTTTTCTTGAATATTAGAAAATAATATCATAAGGATGTTAAGGGAACGAGAAAACCAAAATGCAGCTCGTGAGATATGAATACGGCAGTAAAAGTTAAGAAAAATGGAAATACTTTCGATTTGTACGAAAAATTTAGACAAACCGCACAGTGTTTATATCGAATAACAGGGAAAATTGGTGTAATAGATATCAAATACATTAACTTGAATAAAACTATTCAACAAACTACAAATTACCTCACATTAATGAGGAAAAAACTGTTGCTGTCGTCACGTCTTCTAAGTTTAGTGGTTAGAGCATTAAATACCATTTTGCTACTGATAGCGAACATATCATAGGTTTAATTGCCTTCGTAGGCAAAATTAATAGGAAGCTTTGGGGGTTATCAACTATAGATACAGTACGTAATCGCTTGTTACTAGAACAATGTGGTTAAGGGGAAAAATTGTAGTAAATTCACAACAGGTTGGAATACGAAGCCAGTTCTGTGCGTGATGGATTTACGCCTAGACCCGTGAGGCCTGGGCCTAAGGCGTCACAATTTGAGGGGGGGCAAAATCTTTGAAATGCGAAAATAAATCAAGACAGTCCATTTTAAAAATTGGTTCAGAGTTAGTTTTTATTAAAAAAAGTCGGTAGAATATATTATAAATCAATTTTTTAATTTGCTCTTCAATCCAAGGGTAACATGTTAAAATGGTTAAGGCTTTCGCGGCCAGTTGATGAATTGGCGTAGTCTTGATTCGGGTCTATAGGCCGTCGTTGGTTGGAATTACTTCCTAACGTTTCGCTGGCGCGAGTGGCGAGCTTCTTCAGAGGTCTTTCCATCTTCGATGTTGGATGTAGACTGATGAATTCTCGGACGTAAGTTGTATTTATACTTGGTAGGGGGCGGAGCTTGTTCCGCTTGTTCTGCTTCTGTTGATATCGGTGTATTTTCCGGCATAGATCGACAGTGTCTCAGGATAGGATTCCAAATCCGATTAAGTCTCAGGGTCTCCTCCTTCTTGTTAAAATTGTTGGGATGTTTCTGGATTTCGATGGCTTCCCTGACCAGTCTGTTGTGGTATCCGTTGACCGAAGCTAGCAACCTGCAGTTCTCAAAATATATCCTGTGGTCCCCGTTGTTAAGTGCATGTTCAGCTACTGCAGACTTCTCAGTTTGTCCTAGCCGGCAACTTGCCTTGTGCTCTTTTAACCTTGTTCCCATAGATCTTTTAGTGGTACCAATGTAGACTTTTCCGCAAGAACATGGTATGCGGTAGACTCCTGCGGCCGAAAGTGGGTCCCTTCTGTCCTTCGTTGATCTAATGGTCTGTTGGATCTTCTTTGTTGGCCTGAAGATTGTTCCGATGTCGTATTTCCTCAAAACTCTCCCAATTCTATCCGTGACTCTTGGGACATACGGAAGATACGCTTGAGACGTGGTGGGTCGCTGTTCGAATTTCCTTGGCCTTGATCTCATTGATCTTTCGATCTCCCTCTTGGTGTAGCCATTTGCTTCAAAAGCAGATTTTAAGTGGTCAAGTTCCTCCTGGAGCTTCTCCGGTTCGCAGATCCTTCGAGCCCGTTCCGTCAGGGTTCTGATGACTCCATACTTTTGACTCGGGTGGTGGTTGGATAGAGCGTGTAGGTATCTGTCAGTATGTGTTGGTTTTCTGTATACTGTATGGCTCAGCTTGTCACCCCTCTTCCCTACTAGTACGTCCAAGAAAGCCAGTTGTTGGTCCTTCTCAGTCTCCATGGTGAACTGGATGCTGGGGTGCTGACTGTTGAGGTGTTGAAGAAAGTTGTATAGTTTGTCTCTGCCATGTCCCCAAATCACGAAAGTGTCGTCCACGTACCGGAACCACTTCTTTGGCTTGTATTTCGAAGTCTCGATCGCCTTTTCTTCAAAATTTTCCATGAACAGGTAGGCAATAATTGGGCTTAGTGGACTTCCCATTGCTACTCCCTCCACTTGCTCGTAGTAGTTTCCTTTCCATACGAAGTCGCCACTCGCGCCAGCGAAACGTTAGGAAGTAATTCCAACCAACGACGGCCTATAGACCCGAATCAGGACTACGCCAATTCATCAACTGGCCGCGAAAGCCTTAACCATTTTGTCAGACGCCTCTACGGGGAGGAGACATGTAAGCAGTATCAACGACTGGACAAAGTAAGGAAGCAAAAGGCACACTTACTCGCCACTTTGGCGTTTCTATGCCGCTGCCGGGACACCAACATCGTACCAGCGTTCCTGAGACAGAAACGAATTCTCCAATCAGCACAAGCCAACAGAATCTACGCCAGGACTGAGAAAGCCTTTCTTCGGGAACGGATTCACAACACCCGTCGGAGCCTCGCGAAGACGGACGAAGAACTTCTTGGGCTACACTTAACATTAAGCAACAGGATCGAGAAACAGGATTGGGGCAGAATAGACGCAATCTCGCATTCCAGCATGAGAAACGAAATGGACCGTACCAAGGAACATCAGATCAGGAAATACGAGAAGTTCGAGAAAAAACAAGCACTCAAGACAACAAAACCCGATCTTGAACGGCTTGTTGTCAATTTAACGGAAAAAGTGCTCACAGAGAACGAGAAGACAGTACTAGCCAAAGGAGGAAACTTCGCTGTCACGCCCCGCCACGTTCCAATTGAAGACATCATCTCCAACACGGAAGCTGCCATCAAACACCTACCGGACGAAGATGCAGAAGTGATACGGATAGAAACAGCCAACATCCTCAGGAAGGCAAAACCTCCCAAAAGCAACCTGACTAGGAATGAGGGGCTGGCATTGCGGGACCTAAACGCAGATAAGGATACTATCATACTTCCAGCCGACAAAGGAAATGCTACGGTTCTTTTGAAGACAGGAGACTACAATAGGAAGATTGAGGAACTCTTAGATTCCGAAAGTTACAAACTCTTGAAAAAGGATCCTACACAAACCAGACTACGCCTCACCAACCGTCTCGTCAAGTCATCGTCGCTACCAGAGGATATCAAAAAACGCATTGTGAAGACGGAAGCTGTTCCACCAAGGCTCTATGGACTACCCAAGATCCACAAGTCTAATGTTCCTTTGAGACCAATAGTAAGTGCACCAGGATCACCAACATACTACTTGGCGAAATACTTGGCATCACTGCTCCAACCACACGTGGGAAAGGGGGCCAGCTACATTAAGGACTCCGCTGACTTCGTAAGCAAGATTCAAAATACCAACGTTGGTCCCGACGACATCCTAGTAAGTTTCGACATCGTCTCGCTCTTCACCCAAGTACCTCTGAAAGAGTGCCAGGACCTGGTGACTAGTCTCTTCCCAGCGGACATCTGCAAGCTCTTTGAGATCTGCCTTACCGGAAGCTACTTCGTATGGAAGGGAAACTACTACGAGCAAGTGGAGGGAGTAGCAATGGGAAGACCACTAAGCCCAATTATTGCCTACCTGTTCATGGAAAATTTTGAAGAAAAGGCGATCGAGACTTCGAAATACAAGCCAAAGAAGTGGTTCCGGTACGTGGACGACACTTTCGTGATTTGGGGACATGGCAGAGACAAACTATACAACTTTCTTCAACACCTCAACAGTCAGCACCCCAGCATCCAGTTCACCATGGAGACTGAGAAGGACCAACAACTGGCTTTCTTGGACGTACTAGTAGGGAAGAGGGGTGACAAGCTGAGCCATACAGTATACAGAAAACCAACACATACTGACAGATACCTACACGCTCTATCCAACCACCACCCGAGTCAAAAGTATGGAGTCATCAGAACCCTGACGGAACGGGCTCGAAGGATCTGCGAACCGGAGAAGCTCCAGGAGGAACTTGACCACTTAAAATCTGCTTTTGAAGCAAATGGCTACACCAAGAGGGAGATCGAAAGATCAATGAGATCAAGGCCAAGGAAATTCGAACAGCGACCCACCACGTCTCAAGCGTATCTTCCGTATGTCCCAAGAGTCACGGATAGAATTGGGAGAGTTTTGAGGAAATACGACATCGGAACAATCTTCAGGCCAACAAAGAAGATCCAACAGACCATTAGATCAACGAAGGACAGAAGGGACCCACTTTCGGCCGCAGGAGTCTACCGCATACCATGTTCTTGCGGAAAAGTCTACATTGGTACCACTAAAAGATCTATGGGAACAAGGTTAAAAGAGCACAAGGCAAGTTGCCGGCTAGGACAAACTGAGAAGTCTGCAGTAGCTGAACATGCACTTAACAACGGGGACCACAGGATATATTTTGAGAACTGCAGGTTGCTAGCTTCGGTCAACGGATACCACAACAGACTGGTCAGGGAAGCCATCGAAATCCAGAAACATCCCAACAATTTTAACAAGAAGGAGGAGACCCTGAGACTTAATCGGATTTGGAATCCTATCCTGAGACACTGTCGATCTATGCCGGAAAATACACCGATATCAACAGAAGCAGAACAAGCGGAACAAGCTCCGCCCCCTACCAAGTATAAATACAACTTACGTCCGAGAATTCATCAGTCTACATCCAACATCGAAGATGGAAAGACCTCTGAAGAAGCTCGCCACTCGCGCCAGCGAAACGTTAGGAAGTAATTCCAACCAACGACGGCCTATAGACCCGAATCAGGACTACGCCAATTGTAACATGTTAATTTTTTATTAGATCAATTATAGTATTTATGGAGTAATGTTCTTTACTTTTTGTGTCTTAACTTATTAACTATAATTTTGGTATTCATTCAAAAGTCAGAACATTTTTTTTTTAATTAAAAATCCCATCTTTTTTCATGTTTTTTAAATAATCAAAATAATTGGAAAAAAATTAAATTTAAATTAATAAAATTCATTTAATCAAAAAAGGCGGCTCATTAATGGGGTCTAGGGCGGCAACAAGCCTAAATCCGTCACTGGTGTACTGTAACGGATTGTGATTAGAACTGTCCGTTGTCGAACGGCTGATGTTAACAGCAACTTACCGGCCAATAATTAATGAGTAATTGTTGCGGATATATACTGGTAAGTACGTGCCTTACAAAAATTCATCGAAATTAAAACCGCGAATTCAAAGACAGGCTTCGAATAGTCTACTAAAAGTATTTCCCACATTCGCAAAAGTGTCAGATACATTAAGTGAATGTCATCACACGGCAAATAACGTTGTGGATTGACATGTGACTGCATCTGACACACTCGTTGTTTCATAAAACCCCACATAAAAGGTCCAGTGGATTTAGATCCGGAATGCATGCCGTCATTTTTTGTTAAACGAAGTTATCATACGTAATGTAAAGCCCGCATCACACGAGGCTAGATTACGCGCTGGAATCTTTGCTCGATTTAGTAGCTAGATTTGAAGCGTGCTATGACGCTAGATGTCGTGATAGCTTTTTTCACGCTTGGCTTCACACGGTGCAAGTTTTGAAGCTGGATTTTAAAGCTATCTGGTTTTGTTGCATGCGCAGTGACAGCTCCAATATAAACAAAAATGGCCAATAATAA
The DNA here is from genome assembly GCA_947389935.1 of Agrilus cyanescens. Taxonomy (NCBI): domain Eukaryota; kingdom Metazoa; phylum Arthropoda; class Insecta; order Coleoptera; family Buprestidae; genus Agrilus; species Agrilus cyanescens. Next base: position 11,893,591 of record OX376706.1, read on the forward strand.
GATTATTGCGGAAATTATTAATCGTAGACGAGCTGCAATTATTGCTTTTTCATTACTTTATGAAAAATAATATTATATCATCCGTCATCTTATGCGCATGTCAACCACGTGATAAGATACTGCTTCCCGATTGGCTCTCATTCGAATCCAGCAGCAAATCTAACTCGGAAAATAGCGCATGTTCTATCCGTAAAATCCAGCAGGCTCCCAAGCAACCAAGCCCGCAGTGACGTCATTTTCTACCTCCGCAGCTAGCTTGGTTGCCAGCAGAGGTCTCAGCTAACAATCCAGCGCGTAGTCTAGCCTCGTGTGATGCGGGCTTAATAGATAGTACTCTGCCATTCTTAAATTTACTTACCAACTGTAATAACGTGCCCAAATGACGTCGGGTTGTTTATGCCTGAACAATTCCATCGTTGATGTCGAAACTGATACCGACATTCGGCGCTTGCGATACGAATTCCATCCCCTACCGCGACCATAGCATCCGGTGCAGTTCGACACATTTCCCGTTGCCTGGAAGTCAAGCCTGGTACACGGTCGCAAATCACTTCGGCACCCAGAGCCAACACGCCACACACCAACCTATCAAATAAGAAAAACACTTTATTTTATTATTATTTATTTATAAACTCATAGAAAAAGCAGACAATAGTAAATTCTGTAATCGTGTAAATAGAAAGTAGCACTGAAAAAGAAGTCTTTCTAAACGAGTCCGTGTTCTTACCGCCGTGCTGTTAGCGCTACGACCCTTTTGCGAGCTGTTATCGCCGCGGAGGAAGCAGGTAAAGTTATGTCGTGATATTATAAGGGTGGTAAGGGATTGCTACTTATTCGTTGCCATAGTTGATAATCGTTTACCTATCTGCTTGGAGAAATGTTTTTGGATAAATATTATATCGCTTAATATTGTCAGAGTAAGTTATTGCGTTAGATATATTTTAAACTATTTAGTGTAAAAATTCGTGTTTAAAATATCATACGAAAATATAGTGCATAAACAATAAACTCAATATAAAATATTAAATAAAAGCATTGTACTATTGTAGGTTTCCGGGCTTTGTGGCCGTGGTCTATAGGCTGGATTGTTGCCTAACGTTTCGCCGACTTCTGCGGTCGGCATATTCAGTGGCGTTGTGGACGGCGGGGTAGAGTTCTGTTGCGTAGAGTTCTCTTCACCTGTCTGCCGTCGTGTGTGACTACCGCTCCGACGGTCTCGCAATTTATATCATTCTCTCGGGGGGCGGGGCCAGTCTTCAACGCAGTGACCAGTGGGAGCACTTTTGTTTTTCATAAGGCTGGTGTCCATATTTTGTTGAGTTTACTATCTTCTTCCTTTCTGTTGAAGTTATTTTTATTTTTGAAGATTTCAATGGATTCCCTTTGAAGTCGGGTGTAATAGTGGACTGTTTTGTCCAGGACTTGGGTATCTTCAAACAATATTTTGTGTCCATTTTGGGTGAGGACGTGCTCTGCGACGGCAGATTTTTCTATTTCCCCTAGTCTACAACTTCTTTTGTGTTCTGTTAGGCGAGTAACAATACTCGTTTTCGTAGTACCGACGTAATCTAGCCCACAACTGCAAGGGATCCGGTAAACCCCTGGTGCTGAAAGTGGGTCTCTCCTTATTTTGCCGATTTCCAAACAGTCTTTAAGCTGTTTGGTGGGTTTGTAAATGGTGTTTACATCATGTTTTTTCAGGATCTACCCAATCCGGTCCGTGAATCCTTTAACATAAGGTAAGAACGCTTTTCCTTTGTATGTAGGCATTTCCAGAATGACCTTGGACTTTTTGGGGTTCATAGCACGTTTAATTTCCTTGTACGAGTAACCATTTTCTCTCGGAGCTGTTGCGATGTGCCTTAATTCAGAACACCAGAATTCAGTTCACCATGGAGGAAGAAGACGACAACAAGCTCCCATTCTTAGATGTTCTAGTCCTCAAAAAACCTAATGAAAAACTAGGACATAAGGTCTACCGGAAACCGACACATACTGACAGATACTTGAACAAGACCTCAAACCATCATCCGAAACAGAAAATAGGAGTAATAAAAACCTTAACCAGCAGAGCAAGCAAGATATGTGAACCCGAACATCTAGGTGACGAATTAAGGGACATCGCAACAGCTCCGAGAGGAAATAGTTACTCGTACAAGGAAATTAAACGTGCTATGAACCCCAGAAAGTCCAAGGTCATTCTGGAAACGCCTACATACAAAGTAAAAGCGTTCTTACCTTATTTTAAAGGAATCACGGACCAGATTGGGTAGATCCTGAAAAAACATGATGTAAACACCATTTACAAACCCACCAAACAGCTTAAAGACTGTTTGGAAATCGGCAAAATAAGGAGAGACCCACTTTCAGCACCAGGGGTTTACCGGATCCCTTGCAGTTGTGGGCTAGATTACGTCGGTACTACGAAAACGAGTATTGTTACTCGCCTAACAGAACACAAAAGAAGTTGTAGACTAGGGGAAATAGAAAAATCTGCCGTCGCAGAGCACGTCCTCACCCAAAATGGACACAAAATATTGTTTGAAGATACCCAAGTCCTGGACAAAACAGTCCACTATTACACCCGACTTCAAAGGGAATCCATTGAAATCTTCAAAAATAAAAATAACTTCAACAGAAAGGAAGAAGATAGTAAACTCAACAAAATATGGACACCAGCCTTAGGAAAAACAAAAGTGCTCCCACTGGTCACTGCGTTGAAGACTGGCCCCGCCCCCCGAGCGAATGATATAAATTGCGAGACCGTCGGAGCGGTAGTCACACACGACGGCAGACAGGTGAAGAGAACTCTACGCAACAGAACTCTACCCCGCCGTCCACAACGCCACTGAATATGCCGACCGCAGAAGTCGGCGAAACGTTAGGCAACAATCCAGCCTATAGACCACGGCTACAAAGCCCGGAAACCTACAATGGTTTAATTGACACGGGCCGTGAAAGCCTACACAACTTTATTAAAAGCATTGTACATGGGCTTATATACCAATGACATATTCCCGGCGATAAATGCATGATATAATTTTACCTGCTCCCTTCGCGGCGATAACTGCACGCAAAAGAGTCACCTTCTGAACAAATGAACATTTATTACTCATATTCGATTATGTATAGTCTTTATTTGTTTTCTGTTTGGGGGTTACGCGCATTCGGCCAGAAAAGGAAGGCAGACGTATACAAATGTACCGTATTTAAGAAATTGCCATTGCGCATCTAGCGCACAGGAAGGAGCAGCCGCCTACAGAAGTCAAACGATGTATACCTAGGTAACATACTAGCTCTTCGTTGGTGGACTAAAGCCAAGCTCACACTATGTTCCTTCGCCGCACGACAAAAGGTCGCAGGTTTTGCAACATACATTTTTTAATTATATTCAGCCGCTTCTACTGAGAATAGGAATAGGAAAGCCAAAAAACAGCTTCAATGTAAAAGTCTTGATACGTCGCTATTGATGATAGATTGTATGGTACCGTTTTAGTGTAATATCCAAGAGATTTATAGTCTAAAAAATTTCTTAATTGCGAATTCTTGTAGGGATCGAAACAAAGTATTTAGTATTTTTACCTGTAAAAGTTAGAGGGATGCTGTCTCGGCTCTCTTGTTAAGTTAATTAGAGCTGTTCGCGTATGCCTGTACTTGTTTCGAAAAAATTCACGACGACAAGGATATGAACAAAGAAGATTAATTAATAAGAGTACTATGCTCGGCTATGATCTCCTCAGCTTGTAGTTCCTGCGGATTGACCGCAAATGAGGCTTTAGTCACAGAAAAACGGGCCAACAGCGGCTCGGCTCGCGTAGGCTCATAATGTTCTTGCCTGGCTCGGCCAAGGCTCGGCCAAGGCTCGGCGTGCAGATTGTGCGCCATGGGAACTAATAGATGTACGTCAGACTGATTCAGCGAGCCGGCGAACTATTTGAACTACGCAGCGCAGCGAAACAAACCAAGTGGGCGCTTAGCACAGTTACGTAAATGCGACGAAAATGGAGAACAGAAATACGCAGTTTTTAATTTAATTGGCGCTTGACAGGGAGATAGAAAACACAGCCATCAACCGTCCGTTCTGTTAATCTTCATTTTCTTTTGCAGCAATTATTTATATGTATATAATAAAAATTCAAAGCTTCTTTGTATGTAACTAAAATATGAGTAGGTACGTGTCGAATTGATATATAGTTCGTTATACAATTTTATTTCCAACAGGTAATTGGGTAAAACAAGTATAAAAAAAATACGTATGTTGTAGAGTTCGTCATAGTGATGAAGAGTATGGATATACGTAGGTATATTGACCGCGGAAATGAGCCGTTCATGGTGCTTTTGAGCTTCTAAAATCCAAAATACTGTAGTAATTGTTTCAATGTGTGTATGTATAAACGCGATAACATCGTTAGTAGTTATATTGTTGTATTTATTTTAATCCTGAGAGCATGTAATGTTTAATTTATGGATTAGATAATGAACGACTGACGACGAAGTGTTTATATGTGTGCTAAGCTACGGGTGGAGGTGTGTGACTATAAATTTGCACACACACATACCCGCTACCACAACTGAGTACAAATATAAATACATTCAATCGTTTTTTACGGAATCTGCAAATAACAAACCATACATACTCCCTATTTTAAAACAAATCAACAATTCAACTGCATAAACCAAAACAATTAGCAGATTAGGTACTATAAATCTCGCTCATTTTTTCACTACTGTACCAACCCCTTTTGTGTAAAATTATATCAGTGTAATAACTATCACTAACAAATATACTTTTAGAAAAAGATAACAAGTTTGTACAAAATTATTTTAATTCAATTCAATTTGTCAATTACTGTTACTAAATGTCAGCTTGTTGTATCAACCTCTGTAATTAATAAATACATTAAAATATTTGTGTAAACAGATTCGAATGTGCTATTTTCTCAGGTGTCTTTGTGACTGGCGCCATGGCACATGTCCACTAACTAACTAACTAACTAATACTGAGCAATTATAGGAAAGTGTGCTCGATTAGCATTAATGAATAAGGACCAATAAAGGAAGTAGCCTCTTAGTAAAATACGACTTGTTTACATAAATAAATAATGAGATAGGAAACGTGTCTAACATAATTGTCCTTAATCCTCGTTTAAATGAGCGACCGTGATTAATACCCGCTACCACAGTAATCCCTGCATCACACTTGCTGACCGCTCATTTTAGCAACGGTATTTTTTTATTCCAACTTCCACTTGAAATATTTATAAATATAAAATGCTTAATGGTGGAAGAAACCAAGAATAATGAATTCATGAAGACACCTTAACGACAGCGTACCTATTTCTGACGTGTCGAAACAACAATAACGTGATAAGTCAGAAATGCAAAATTCTAAGAACATCTGTTCAACGTGGCATAAGAACACTGTATGCTGAAAAGATGATTTTACATTAATAGAAAATGAAAGAGATAGATTCAGCAGTAACTTGTTTTTTAATAGTGGTTAAAAGATGAATGAGTAAATTAGCTATTCTTTGATTCAAAATAAAAATTAATTCAATTTAATTTCTTGGCATGACTGAAATGTTGTAAGATCAATACAAGTTGATCTTGCCAATAATCAACAACTGCTGATTAAAATAATTTTAATTGTGCAACATTTTGACTGCCAATTACGGTCATCATCAGAACAAAACTTATAACTTCAATATCTTTATATAATTATATAATAACAATATTATTCAATATAAAGTCCAATACTTCATTAATATGTAAGACGAAGTTATTTGATTACTTAGTTCACAGCTTGTCTCTTAATTGTAGGTTAATATTTTAACCCTGCACCCTAAAACTGTACGCGAAGTGAAATTCGATAGTTAGCGAATTCTTTATTTTTAGGAGGTTTGATATACTAAAGCAGACTTTTTCAGTTCGAATAAATGCTCATTTACACCTAAAAAGAGCTTTGCAGATAAAGCTTTAATTCAGTCAGAAGATTGGGCAGAATCAAATTCGTTCCTGTTTAGGACAATTTACCTGAATTCAATAGAAGGTTAGAGTTATTTCGCAAATGCAAGATGTAGATATAGAGAAATAAACAGTAAATTTTTTCAACACTTGCTTAATACTCGACGATTCGTTTCGATCGAATGGTCACTATCAAGAGTAAATAATAAAATACTGAAAATTAAATAGTATAATTGGTACCTGTACATTAAGACATAGGTAATACCACAAAGAAGAGAAGAGAAAGGTTGAAAACCATGAAATTATAGATTGTTTAGTTATAAATGTATATTATTTGTCGTTAATTTAATTGTTTACTAAAGTAAGTTTTGAGAACAATGCTTTTCTGATTTTTAAGTTTTCCAAGAAGTTTAACTTTCTACTTTTGGGTTGAATGGGTAGAATTTTTAAATTTTCATAATCAATGTTATGATTTTCACTGATAGTGTTCTGACGTACCTTTTGTGTACAGTTTTTTATTTACGCTACTTATATGTTCTTTTAACCTGACATTGAAAGATCGGCCATTCTGCTCAATATACAGGGCGAGTTACTAAGGCCGAATCGGTCTATGACATACGTACCTTTCAAAATAAAGAGGAACTCTTCAAACAAAAGTTGCCCAAAATTGCGCATAGAATGGTGCAAAATTATTTTCAAATATGGCGAACTTCTGGTTATACCGGAAATGTACCCTAACGTCGTTATTTTTGAAATAAACACCTACATATTATTGCCTTTTTGAATTACACATAAAAAATAAATAAACAACTTATTTACAAGTCCGATCCTTAGTTTTTTAACAGCTTATTTTTTTATCTATATTCACATATTTCTTCTACCGATCACCACCAACAGTCTTAAATTTATTAAAGTAGATAATTTGAACATTGGACGCAGTTTAAATTCAAAAGACACAGCTTTGACAAATTCGAATCTGGATGCCACATTTAACATTTAGATTTTGATGGGAGTGCTAGCATTTGAGAAATTTTAACCAGGAATTTCTATTCTTATCGAAAGTACTAATAAATGGTATCTAATAGTTGTTTCTATATTTTATTGTCTTACTTTCACTACACAGTCGAGGGGTTGAAAACAAACCATTTTTGTGTTGGTTAAACGTATTAAATCATAAAGCAGCCAAAGCGGTTCATTGTACTTACCTACTTTAAACAAAGGAAGTAAATTTAGTATCTTATAATTAACACTAGTTTAAAATTTATCGGTTAAAGAAATTTATTTAGCGAAAGGCTATCTGAAAATGTTTATTAACTTGAATATTAATAAGCAGATGCTTTTGAAAAATAGAAATATATTGATCAACAGTGTAACTAGAAAGAATGGTTCAAACGATAAAAAACCTATGATTTATAACAAACACCAATCTCGCAATTAAATGAAAGGTAGAAAGTAAAAGGTTGTTAATAGAACCTATTTGTTTTGCTAATTTAAATTACCTACTTTTTTAACTAGCGAGGATCTTTCAAAAATCTAGGAATTATGATTGAGAATATCTAATCTATTAAAGGCAGTCTGTAAAAAAGATCCCTTTTGTATAGTTATTCATGCTTCTTCTCTTCATGTACTTCTAATAGTTCCGTTAGCAAAAAATTTCAACAATCTGTATTCCCTATTTTATGAAAGAGAATTTCAATCACGTATGTTGACGAAACATCGCGGAAAACTCCTTTTCCAACGACGGCCAAAAAGCCAGAGGAAAACTTTCTCGCAATTTGTAAGTTAGTGAAAATTCAGTACAACCTAAAATCCTTAAAAACATTCAAAAACTGAACACACTGATAACCTTGGTTGTCGAAACGAGTATTAGTAAGATAAGTTATTAGTATTTTAAGTTTCCGTTTTCATTATGTTCCAGAGTATCCTGCTGGAGTTTATCGCACTGAACTTCATACAACTGGTTCACTCCTGCTGGTAAAAACGATACAAATCTGTATTAAATCACATATGTCGAGTCGTCACATACCTATCAAGCCCGAGATTGTTAGAATTTGTTTAAATGATAAACCTTCGACATCTGCAATTTAATAGTCACTAACTGTCATAAGTAATTGCTAATTCCCTACCGTCAAAGTAAACATTTATAAGTTAAACTAAAAATCCTCCAAACGAAATGCTCTCATCAGTGGATCGTAGGAGAGGTTCCGACAGAAAACAATCAAAATTGGAGATAACCGTACATTTCGACTACGGCTTACGAGCCCGGTTCTTAATTCTATACATCACTACTTCTTCTATACTTCAAGTGTGTTGAAAAAAGTTAAATGATCTAGAATTTTGCAAGGGTGGGGGCGTTCATAAACATTTCTGTGCTTGCTGTGAAAAATTATTTATGAGTACTTGTAGACTCACGCATGGATTAAGCTTTTCCCTGCATTCATGAATAATTCGACCAATTTTTTATGGTTTCCTGTTTCGTTATGTCATAAAACTTTACCTGAATCTTCCTTTTCTATTCCTGTTTGGTCACCGTAGTGTATTGTAGAATTTAGTACCTTCCGCCCTCTGTCGCGATTGAACGCTACATTTGTTTTTTTTTTTGGGAATAGACCCAGTAGAGATCGATACGTCAATTACAACGATCGAGTTTTTTTAGTGCGTCGGTTTGCCGTTACGTGACAGTCAAAAAGTGTATTTGCGGGGATTCTGCGGGGTAGTAGTGTGTTAAGCGTTTTTATGTGCATTAGTGCAACTAAAGGTAAAGGAAACTCTAAACCTAATCTTAATTTATGTTTACATAAGTAATTTATGTTTTGTATTGCAAATTTACCCATATGAAACATTTAAAGTTAAGTGAAATTGATATTATTGCAAAATAATTATAAATTGTCAACCATCGATTGTATAATTATTTCTTTATCAAAAAATAATTATTGATTTAAAGATTGAGTGTGAAATTATAAAACATTTTGTTCATATTCAGAATTTCTTGTTAGTTTGTAAAAGTTTTGCCAAGCCTTGCAGGAACTTTCAACTTGCTCCGGTCTCGTAGCTGTCTTTTCTCAGGTGATTTCTTCGGTGGTGTCTCGATTCGTTCATCTTTTCTTCTCACATTTTCTTTTTTTTCGTCCTCATCTGAAGATGGTCCTTCTTTTTCGTTTTCGTCTTCTTCAGATTCTTCCATCTTTACTTGAGTTTGGTTTTCGGCTGTCACAGTCTCAACTTCAGTTCGGTTTGTTTCTTTTTCTTCTTTGAACTTTCCAGAGCTGACTATTTCTCGGGTGCGAGGGAGATACACTCGGTAACTTGGTGACTCTACGTCGTACCCTACAAAATATCCTTTCTCCGACTTTCGATCTAATTTACCTCTCTTGTGGTCTTGAATCAATACGTAGCATACACATCCAAAAGTCTTCAGTTTGTTTAGGTCGATTTGTCTGCCATACCACAATTCTGCTGGTGTCTTTCCTTTCACTGAACTTGTCCCAGTCTGGTTCACGGTGAATACTGCACTTGCACTTGCTCCTTTTTCTTTCTCATTATCATCCTGTACAGATTGCCTTCTCGTTTTGCCAGTCCAACGGTGATTCCTTGATCAGAAGTTAAAAATTCTGACTTTCCTTGGTCTGCTTTCATCCGGAATCCTCGATCAAGCATGCGACTTACAGAGAATAAGTTGAATTTCAATTCAGGTACATGTAGAACATCCTTCAGCACAATAAGATTCCAACCTTTCCCATCAAAAGCTTCCAATTCAATCGTTCCGACTGCAACACCATCTATCACAGTTGAATCTCCCAGAAGAATAGACACTGGACTGCTCAATTCGTTGTACTCCTGGAACCAATCACGATGCGATGTCATGTGTTGTGTTGCACCACTGTCTTGATACCAAGCAGACTTCCTTTCCTCCGGGTTTTTCAATACGTGGTCAAGGTCAGATGCTTTGAAGCTTGCGGTCACCCATGCAAAACGAGGTTTATTTGAACTTTGCGAATCTGAGTTGTCATCTTGTCGTTGTGAACATTCTTTCGCAAAATGGCCTTTTTGTCCACACGAGTTGCATGCGTACGTTTTCTTACAATATGCCAAGTATTTGACACAGGGTTTGTTCTTGCAGTCTTTTCTGTAGTGTCCTGTTTGCCCACATTTGTAACAGGTAGTTTGTCCTTTTTCACTCTTGTTTTGTGTCTTTCTTGGTTGCTTTTTATTTTTCTTGGCCATCAACGCGTTGCTAGTGCTCACTCCCGGTTCGTCATTTTCTTCGCATTGACAATCATCCTCAAGTCTAAGTTTTTCAATCATGATTGTCTGTCGGCAGCTGGAACGTTGTTACACGATGTTCTAAAATGGGCCAGTCTCGGAGGCAGCATTTTCAACATTCTGCTCATCATCCAGGTTTCGGGCATTGGTTCACCTCCGCTTGACTATTCATCTGCTAAAGTCAAAACATCCATGCAGTTTTTAGCTACTGACTTTTTTCATCAAATTTACATGAAAAAAATTTCTGTCTCATAATTTCCATATTTGCCACTGTCTTTGTGCCATACAGACAAACTAGTCTGCCCAGCATTGCTCTCGACGTTTTACAATGTGCGATTTTGTAAGCAATTTGATCACTGACGTTTAATACAATTAATTGCAGGGCTTCCATGTCCTTTTCGACCCATTCAACAACTGCAGGGACATTTTCAGCTCCTTTCGGCTTAACTTTGACACCGGTTGCAACATCATACAATTTCTCCATTCTCAGAACAGCATCTAATTTTAACCTCCATGGCACATAGTTTTCTACTCCTTGTGAGTTTTGACTTAACATGACTAGGTGCGACTTTACTGTATCCATTTTGATAGAATGACTCGGCTTTTAAAATTGACTTTCTGACTTGTAAAATTTTCAATTTTAATTTACTTGACGTGTCGATTTAAAAATGCAACGTGCGACGTTCTTGCTCGAATCTGCCTTTCAATTCCTTCAATTTCACTGCCTGATCCTTGAAGATGAGGTTTCACCACTTGCCTGGGCCCATAACCTGTTGAAATGAGTCATGGAATCTCCAAGGATTGTTGGTCAATTGATTTTAAACAACGATTTATTTTTATATCGTCAATTTACAATTTTTCTTTAAACAATTTGTGGATACAAAATAAGAGCACGTTACTTCGTCGCCTTACAAACTTTCAGTATCATGGTAATATTTTTGTTCTTTTTTTTAATTACTTCTGCCAACTCATTTCATTTTTAATTTAACAAAATTGTTTGATTCATTTCAACACAAGGATTGTATGTGGGTTGGATGGACTGAACTGGAGAGTGGTGCGGAGCATGTTGGAGGTCCTGTTCCGGTGGAGCGGCGTCGAAATAACGGTATACCCCAATAATCTCCAACGAGATCCCGGACAGCCAAGGACGGTGGATTGCTACTTCCATATGACGACTGAGTGCCTTAATTGCAAGTACCGGCATGATCCTTTGAAGGAACGGCAGAATGTGATAGGGGACGGATCACCCTTAAGGAGGGGGCAGTGTAATGAGCGTATATGTGTGCGAGAGCGGGCAGTATAACGAGCGTATATGTGTGCGAGAACTAGCAGTGCAGCGAGCGTATATGTGTGCGATAGCGGCGAAGAGATCCGACAGCAGATAAGCGGAGCTCAAAGAATGCACTTTGATGACGATACACAAGGTCATAAATTAGACTTACACAATAAGCACTCCAGTAAAGTCTAGTACGTGTAATGTAATTTTATCTAGTGAATTCTTTTACTGGTAGATCAAATAGATTTACCTGTAGCTGGGCAAATAAAGAAATTAATACACTGTTTGTATATTATATATAAAACATTTAATAAAATAAAATGTAAATTATTAAAGTAAAACAATGAAAATAAAACCAAATGAAAACGTTCTTACATAACCGTAATACCTTATTTCTACTTCCACGTCACTTCTTCCCCGTGCTCAGTGGTCTCTTGTCTTCCTACTTCTCTCCTTTTCCTAATTCTACGTCACTTCTTCCCCGTGCTCAGTGGTCTCTTGTCTTCCTACTTCTCTCCTTTTCCCAATTCTACGTCACTTCTTCCCCGTGCTCAGTGGTCTCTTGTCTTCCTACTATTCGTCGTGATTTTGCTTGTTATTCAAATAATCAATTTGAATAACAATTATGGCACAAATTTCTTTGCTCAGGATGAATAACACTGCCTCCCAAAACGACCCACAATAGGCAACGGTTTTCTCTCGACTTCACTACGTGACCGTTCCACCTTGATCGAAGAGCCTCCCCTCCCTGTTCTTAGATTCGCTCCCCCGATCGGCAAACTACGACACTAAACATAACACACTTCCTCCTCACTACCCTAGATGTCTTTAATAACCCAATTAGTTCATTACATTACCCCCCTATTAAATTTAAGAACAACTTTTCACCAAAAAGTTTTACAAAGTTTAATATATAAATACTTAAAACTACACTACATAACAGAATAAACACAAATCTATCGAGTGTCAGAAATCTACACATTCCATCACCCATCGTTTTATATTGGAAATGTTATATCTTCCCACAATATTTCCCGCATCATCCTTTAATTCATATGCATTAGCTCCACATATTTGATGAACTAGGTAAGGACCTTTATATAGAAGAAAGAATTTTTTTATCTTTTTCATTTCACCCGAAGATTGAGGATGGTCACGCACCCAGACCTCGTCGCCTACTCTCAACCTTTCAAGCTTCCTGGTTTCAACTCTACTCTGTCTTTTTAATGCCCGTTTCCGTAATCTCTCTTTAACTAAAACCAGAATTTCATCATTTCCCTGGACAAATCCCAACTTTCCCGGGTACTTTATCTGTTCTAAAATAATTTCCTTTCTACTCTTGCCATAATGTATTTCATAAGGCGCGAATCCAGTGGATTCATGGATAGCATTATTTATACACTCTTCAACGTAAGATAATTCATATGCCCACCGAGTATGATTCTGATAGCACAAAGCCCTTAATAATCTACCAATTTCACGATTTGCTCTTTCCGTTAAGTTTCCTTCTGGAAAATAAAATGTGGTAAAGATTACCTTTATACCTTCCGCCACCATTAAATTTTGCCAACGTTTCGAAAACTGAGTCCCATTATCTGTTAATATAGCACGCGGTTTCCCGGCCTTTTGAAAATAATTTTGCTTCAATCTATTAAAAATCAAATGGGTGGTAGGGCGTTTTAATGGATACAAAGCGACCAATTTACTGAACGCATCTACAACTACCAGAAGACTAGTCGCACCGAAACGGGATTTAGGTAAGGGTCCCATTAAATCAAGACAAACTAGTTCGTTTTTAGTAGTTGGAATCACACTACTCATAGGTCCATTCAATCGATGAGAGACTTTACTTGTTTGACATAACTGACAACCGGCTATAATTTTCCGTACGGTTTCCCTTAACTTTTTCTAATAATAGAACCTTCGCAAAGCTAAATAACATTTTTGTACCCCAAAATGACCTTTACTTTCGTGCTCCCATAGTACCAAGTCTCTAATGTGCTCCTTAGGAATACAAATTTTAGGATTCGGATCCTCTTGATTGCCACACCGGTACAATAGTCCTTCGTGAAGAAAAAACCATTTTTTTATTTTAGAATTGGTTTTATTTTGTATTATATCCGATATTACTTTATTCCATCGATTATCTTTACTTTGATCTTTGGCTAAATTTTTAATATTTGTCATAATTTTATCTGTACTTTTACAGACGAAAGCCGCAAGAGTAACCACATCAGGCTTTACCGGTTCTTCCGTATTTTTTAAACCTAACGGATACCGGGACAGGCAATCAGCCACTACGTTCTCAGATCCTTTACAATAAACAATATCAAAATCATACTCTTGTATTGCTAAAGTCCATCGTGTTAACCTACCGCTCAATAACCTGCACTTCAGCAAGAATGTAAGGGCCTTATGATCGGTCAATATCGTTAACTGTTTTCCCAATACAAAAACGCGCCATTTCCTTAAAGCACAAACTACCGCCAGGGCTTCTTTTTCTGTTACGCAATATCCCACTTCAGTTTGTTTTAACGTTCTACTCATGAACGCAATAACATTTCTATTGTTATTGGTAATGTCAATCTGAAATAATACTGCCCCTAAAGCGTATCCGGAACAATCACACTGAATATAGAATCGTTCATCCAACTTTGGGTGGTACAAGAATGAAACTTTTAAATAAGCCTGCTTGATTTTTTCGAAAGACTGATCATGTTCCTCTGACCAATTCCAGACATTACGTTTCTTCAGCAATTTTAGTAAAGGCACCGTTAATTCTGAGTAATCCTTACAAAAGCGCCTATCATAGTTACACAAACCCAAAAATGCCCGCAAATGCTTAATATTCTTTGGCTTTGGAAATTCGTTAATGGCTCGAACTCTTTCAGAATCTATATAAATCCCATCAGCAGAAAGAATATGTCCCAAAAAAACAACCTTCTCCCGAGCAAAGCGACATTTCCGTAACTTGATAGTAACCCCCCCATCTTTCAACTTCTTAAAAATTTTACTCAAGTGAAGAAGATGCTCTTCAATATTTTTCGAATGAATCAATATGTCATCCACATATGGTATAGCAAATGAACCAATTTCTTGTCCTAATACATAACCTAAACCCCTTATAAAACTTCCGACAGAAGTTGACAAGCCGAAAGGTAAAACTGTAAATACATAGCTGTTACCCTCAAAAAGGAAACCGGTATACTTTCTAGAATTTTGAGCTAATGGTATTTGCCAATAACCCGCTGATAAATCAATAGTGCTGAAAACTTGCCCTTTTTCAAAATCGTACATTAACGTTTCCGGATTAGGTGGTGCAATATAATCCATAGCCATTTTTTTATTTAAAAACCTAGCGTCCAAACAAACTCTTGCCGATCCGTCTTTTTTTTTAACTACCACTAGTGGATTTATATAGTCTGTACATGCCGCCTCTATTACATTCCATTTTAGCATTTCATTAATTTGTTCTCTAACAGAATTTCTCAAAGAAAATGGAATTGGATACGACCGCTGATAGTACGGGGTATCGTCATACAATTTAATTTCGTGTTCGTACACGTTAATACGTCCTGGTTCGTCAGAGAAAATCTCACGGTATTTTTCTAATAACCCGTTCAATTTGATCCTATATTTTTCCTCAAATTTCTCCATTCCCTCCGTCACTAAGATTTTACCACTATCACTTTTAGTTTCTTCTATAACCTCATTTTCCACATTATTCATGACAATCTCGTTAATTTCTAACCGTTCTTGCGGTATACCTTCTCCTAACTTGATAATTTCGTTTTCAGTCAATTGCAAAAGTATTTCTTTCGGCTTAAAAATCAATCTAATATCATATTCCGTTAACCAATTACAGCCCAGGATACACGGACGTGTTAATCCCTTTACAACTAAAGCTACTATTTCATATTCATGATTTGCAATTAGTATTTTCACTAATATCTGCTTATTTATTTTGTAAGTTTTACTTCCAACGGCGCATGCTACTACGACGTTTGTAGCTGGTAGCGTAGGTAAATTTGAATCTTTTTCTAATAATTTCTGGTAGTATTCTTCAGAAAAACAATTATAATGGCTTCCTGAATCTATCAAGCCTATTACATTTTCACCCCCCACTCTTATGTTCACCGTTGGTACTACTGACACCGATTTACTCCCCGAA
The DNA here is from genome assembly GCA_947389935.1 of Agrilus cyanescens. Classification (NCBI taxonomy): domain Eukaryota; kingdom Metazoa; phylum Arthropoda; class Insecta; order Coleoptera; family Buprestidae; genus Agrilus; species Agrilus cyanescens. Next base: position 11,909,265 of record OX376706.1, read on the forward strand.
ACATCCTCATCACTTTCTTCTTCCAAGGATTTATTAAAAATTGTGGCGATTTCGTTTTCTTGTTTTCTATTATTTTCATTCTGAACACTATCTCCCTTATTTTGATTGTCCCGCCAATTTCGACCATTATTACGCAACACAGGTAATCCTTCACGTCTACGATTTGGTTCATAACTTCTCGTCTGAACTTCATACGTTTTATCGATTTTTCGTAACCAATTTTCTACATCCTCTATAATTTGAAATCCCGAATTTAAGATTCCCCTTTGTATTTCTAAATCAAAATGTTTACCCAGCATTTCAATTAAATCTTTTTCCGGCAACTGTTTCGGCAGAAATTGGGCATCCCTGACCATCCTCAAAAAATAATCTGCTCTACTTCCCTTTTCGTACTGTCCCCCTCGCAAATTCAGTAATACTTCTCTTTCTTGTTCCTTTCCCCAATACCTCTGTATAAAGGCCCTCTTAAAATCTTCGAAACCTTTAAAAGTTTTTTCCCTTAAGTATGCCCAATCGGCAGCCGATCCTTTGAGACAATTTACCGCTACTTTGACACTTTTATCGTCGGGTACTCCCTCGTCATTTAATAAATTTTGGTGTGGTCCCCCCGGTACTAAACTTAAATTTTGACCCCCCAGATCTTTAAACAGAGAAATGTACGTCCGGTCAATTTTACTTATATCTTTAGTATTATTTTGTTTTTCCGGTTGATCAGAAATTTCTTTATCTGTTTGTTTCTTTTGAACAAGACCTAAATCATTCCTTAACCATTCAGCTATCTGATTAACTGATTCCTCGATAGACTTCACACTAACGCTTAATTTTAAAACATCTTTTTCTAAGCTTGTAATTCTAGAATTTGCATCACTTATATCAGCATTTTGCCACCTTTCGACAGATTGACTTCGTTTCTTTTTTAAAGGCATCTCTAACGATAAATTTTTAACTTAAAACTTAGTAATCATAGTACCTAAATACTAACATTTATGAAACTTGTCTTACAACTTTCTTACACAGTGTTTTGCACTTTCCTTATTTGCCACACATGTTGGGCGCCAAATGTAATGTAATTTTATCTAGTGAATTCTTTTAGATATACCTGTAGCCGGGCAAATAAAGAAATTAATACACTGTTTGTATATTATATATAAAACATTTAATAAAATAAAATGTAAATTATTAAAGTAAAACAATGAAAATAAAACCAAATGAAAACGTTCTTACATAACCGTAATACCTTATTTCTACTTCCACGTCACTTCTTCCCCGTGCTCAGTGGTCTCTTGTCTTCCTACTTCTCTCCTTTTCCTAATTCTACGTCACTTCTTCCCCGTGCTCAGTGGTCTCTTGTCTTCCTACTTCTCTCCTTTTCCCAATTCTACGTCACTTCTTCCCCGTGCTCAGTGGTCTCTTGTCTTCCTACTATTCGTCGTGATTTTGCTTGTTATTCAAATAATCAATTTGAATAACAATTATGGCACAAATTTCTTTGCTCAGGATGAATAACACTGCCTCCCAAAACGACCCACAATAGGCAACGGTTTTCTCTCGACTTCACTACGTGACCGTTCCACCTTGATCGAAGAGCCTCCCCTCCCTGTTCTTAGATTCGCTCCCCCGATCGGCAAACTACGACACTAAACATAACACACTTCCTCCTCACTACCCTAGATGTCTTTAATAACCCAATTAGTTCATTACATACGTCATTCTGGAACCTTCTGGATTGTTTCTAATCAGTATTAATACCTGTTGACGTGGCCAATAAGAGTCAGTTTACAGTTAGCTTCCGAACGAGTAATATAAATACCGAGTGATATAAATACGCATTTTCCTGGTCATATAAATAAGTTGTTGATTTGCTATTAGTGTTTAAGTATTCTATTAGTGTTTAAGTGTTAAATAAATAATTGTAAATAAATATCCGTTAAATAAATAAATTCTACTATAAAAGACGTTACAAAAGTTAGTATGGCATCTTTTTGAATTCTCTTTGTATTGTGTTTTATTGGTGTAATCCACCACAGTCATCTATCCTCTCACTTTTGTGTAACTCCTTGTTATTTGCAGTCAAAGATGTATTTAAATAAACAAACAATATATGATTCCACGTGAAGTATGTTTACTCTGAGATTGTATCCTATTTATTACTCCCATAAATTTACGTAATGGAGTTACAAGTTATCGAATCGAAAAGAGGTAACCCAATGCTTTTGCATATCATCAGCGGAAAGTGTATCAAAATAAATACATTTTCTGGTCATGTTCAAATAGAAAATGTCTGGACAATCCTACAACAAAGTCAAAAGTTTTCAGTGTAATGAAGAATAAACACAATATTTGTGCACCAAGTATAGTAAAAAACGGAGTGAACATAAGTCCTCTACTAAATCGGACGAAACCCCAACGGGTAAATTTATATTAAACATATAACTTATTAGTTTTATTTTTTTATTATGTGAGTCCTAAGCCTGGAATAAGTATGAAGGAAGATACGTAATGTAAATTGGGAGATGCAAGTTTCTCTGCAGAGAGGTATGGCAGGGTAAGAAGACGAAACAGGAATAAATCATATTATTACTTACATAAAATGTCATGATTCTTTCTAAAACCCATGAAAAGTACACTACACTAAATTACTGTAGTAATAATAAAGCTACTAAGTAATTGGTCAAGTCTATCGTATCAAGATTGAACTGATCACCTGAAAACTAATTTAAAATGCTAAGTAAATGTCTTTAATTACCTACTGACAGAAATTCATTTTTAATTTCTTTCTAATTTGAAATAAACGAAACATGATTTCAAACTGTGAAGAAGAATAATTTTGGTTGTACAAACTAGTTTAGATCCAATTATCTGATAAAATACCGGGACACAGGGCATAGTATCATTTTCATTGTAGATGAGTCTTGTACGCCTATCGTCCGGTTTGCATATTTCAACCAAACCACCCATCACTGAGTAACGATTCTTATTATCTAGATCAGCCGTTCTCTACCTTTTTTCTTGGTACCTGGCACTATCCATCTAGTTAGGTTGAGTAAGCTATAAATAATTGTGTTTATTTTTGAATTGAAAGTAAAGCAAATGCAACCCTGTTGAGCAAAGGCTTTGAAAGTAGCCCGTGAATCTACAGAAAAAGTACCCCTTAAAGAATAAAAGTTTGGCCGAACCTGCTATAGAGTATACAAAATTAATCGATGGGTTAGGTTAGGTTAGGTTAGGTTCGCAGTTAGCACATGAAAGCGATTTGATGTTATTTATAGCTGCTGTCGTAAAAAACTTGGTTAGTAGCTTTACATTTTCAAATAATCTACTGATGATGAAAATTTTTTAAATTAGGTAAGTTCATAAGGCTACATTGATACTTATTAGAGTGGATGCAAAACAAGTAGAAGGTTATTAGCTCTCACCAAAGCGTCATAGGAAGCCTTAGCAGAGCAACTACCAAACTTTCCAGATAGCATAATACTACAGATGACATATGACCGTCATCTATTGAGGCCTAGCCACAAATTAAGGTTCAACACCAACAAGGATTCCTTTGATTTAAGGACATCGCTGTCGGGTAGAACTAACCAAAGCAGCTAACAGCGTAACATCTAATAACATATAAATTAACGAATTGTGTTTGGTCAGCGTTCTGTTTATACAACGAGACAGATCGCGATTTTAAGCTCATTAGAAAACTAGTCTTTCTGAACCATGACTACATTAGTCAGTTGTGTATATTTGTACACTAGCTATTGTTAGCTGTCATTGCACGATCTAGATAATTTAATGGAATTAATATTTTTTATTAGAACAAATATTATCTAAAACAATTTATGTTCAACCAAGTTTACGCTTCAAATCACGACAAATAATTTCATTGTGAATTTGATAGGAAAGTATTTACTATTGCATTGGAGTGAAGAGAAGGTCAGTATTGAGTAAGTGTATCATATAATATAATATATCTTAGCAGCAAATAGGGCAAACCGTCAATCGGATTTCAATAAGCAATTAAAGTTACCGTTGGGACTATAAGTACCTATATAATTTATCACCATTTCTTTATAAGCTTGTTCACTTTACAAAATTATACTTAAGTATGATTTAATAGGTTCTGTTCGATCTTCAGTTATATAATTATTTTTATTTTAAATCAGTTGATTTATTTATTTCTTTAGTTTGCCTCTAAGTTATAATATTAACGGAAAGGTAAAATGAATTTTTTTTTACAAGATTTCTTGGGATAATGTGCCTGTGTAAATAATAACTTATAAAATTAGCAAATAATGCTTATTATAATTCTTTACCTTATTGATATAATTGGAGTAATTTAAAGTGCCCTCGAGTATAGTTCAATCCAGAGTGCTTAGTTTGTAAATCAAGAAACAATCAAGGTACATGCCTAGAAGCTATTTAACATTTCGTAACAATAACGACAGGTTGAGTTCTCAGGAATGCTTCATGATAAATAACACTAAAGTATAGACCAAGTTAAGAAAAAGAGTATGATTTTCTTAGCAACGAGTGTTCCGGGGGCGACAATAATTATACCTCTGTTAGCTGTAGATTGCCTGACTGAATAGAATTAAACAAAAGTTATTAATAATCTAAATGCATATAAATTGTCAATACCTATAACTAAAATATTAGGTAAAAATAAAAATACTTTAACATCGTTTTTGAGGTGGCGCATTTTTGAAAAATTTATAATTTTCAAAAACTTTGTACAGTCAGTACTAAATTAGCATTGTGCCGTAAATAGGCTGAAAAGCAACGCTTATATTGTTAGATCCCTTACTGACAATAAGCTGGTGTTTGCGCTTATTCATAAAGCATCCCATGAGGCAGAAGACTTTTTTGTATCAACATTTGTGGCAATCGTGTTTGCTTCCAATCATTCGAAATTATATTAGGCTAGTTTTGGTAATTCGTTGGTATGTTATTTCCAACGTAGTTTTTAGTGATAGACAACGTCCTAAAATTTTTACTTCACTAATTCTCTCACATCATTTTCTGGCTAGTAGTCCTTATTCTAAACATCAATAATATTCCAGCAATATACCATAAGGTGTCATTTCTATGACGTGTGGCTCCAACAGAATAACAATCGAGTAAACTAGTATCTTAGACAAAAAGGTCATCTTAATATTTTAAAAAATATGTAAGTAAAACGCCACTTATGACGCGTTGACGAGAGCTAATGAGCTCGAAATCTCGATCCGCGTCTGGCTACTTCGACAGAATGTTAACCAAGCATAATTGATGAAGTAATAATTTATCATTATCAAAATAATAAATCATTATGTTGATTTGTGTAAATTTCACATACAGTTTCCTCTGTTTAGCTCTATCCGACAGTGGATTTCCTTAAACTAAAAGACATTGGTGTAGAGCCTATTTGCGTCTAATTTACCCACAGTGCCGGGTTTATCAATAAGAAAAGTAAGCAGTTGCTAAGGGCATTATGTGTCGGGGTGGGGGAATCAAACTTGCTACTACACTTGATATACGAAAGCATATTTTATCAGGAAAAAAATTCTTTAAAAAAAAAGAGTTCTTTTCGAAAATACATATTTAATATTTGATCTCGAAAGGACAGTGTGAAGGCGTTTTTGGGGATTTTAGTCTTGATTTACTTATATAGGTATATAAAAATGTCTCTTTCTAAAGTACATACGTACATAAGTACCTACTCAGAGGCTCTAAAAGCCGGAGACCCGGGACAGTAACAGGTTTTCCTTACTAATTTGAGGTAATTTGTAGTGATTGAATATCTTAATTCTCACTAATGTATTTAAAATCACCACTATCAATTGTTTTAACAACGTTGTTGGTTGTTCGCGCTGTTAAAACAATCACGGAATTTAATGTTTTCAAATACTCTGAATAATAGTGCTGAATAAATAAATAAAAATATGTACATATAAATAAAGAATGAATATAATTATAAATAAGTTTAAATACTTAATTTTTTTTCTGACTGGCTAACAATTTAATTAAATATGACTGCTGAAACTAAACAACCGTTGTCTGTATTTATTTATTTTTGCCCCTTAAACCTCAAAATTTAAAACATATACCATTCTATTTAAGATAACAAATTTGATATCAACTTCCTGTCAATTAGTTACAAAGATCATCCTTGATAACCTCTACTTCCAAACCTTCAAATCTCTAACATGCTTAATTTCCCTAAAATGTCTAATGTACCTACCACTCAATTTGAATGATCTAGTCAATCTAATGTATTAGGTAGACACTTTCTAGGCGTAAGAGGTTAAGTTATATTCACATGGAGATGCCAAGGATTTATCCATGCCTCTAGGTACTAAATAAGCCCTAACCCAATAATAATAATAACAATTATAATCACTACCGCTTCTTCCATCTTCAATTACCGGATTTTATATTAGTTCTAGATAGCAATAGTTTTACCTCCTCTATATACTAGCATAAGAAAAATTAGATATAATAACGCACACCTCTGTCCTACTCTTCCTCATATTTAAATACATACTTATCCATGTTGTTGCCAAGTGCATTTGATGCAAATTATACGTATATATAGATAAGGAATAAACATATGAAAAACGTTGGCTTTCAGTTTACTTTAAATGTTTAACTTCCTCCTTCAATAACAAATATTTCTTCAACTTGATACCACCAAATGGAGGAAATGAGAAATCAATTTACTCTTTTGAATGTAAGACCCTAAATAGTTCATGTTTAAATTTATCAACTTAACTCCGTAATGATCCTTGTGACTACAAGCATGGTCAGTCCGTTCATTCAATCTTGAAACATTGTTTAGGGATTCTAGTGTTAAAGTATATATAGCGCAAAATGGTTAAGGCTTTCGCGGCCAGTTGATGAATTGGCGTAGTCCTGATTCGGGTCTATAGGCCGTCGTTGGTTGGAATTACTTCCTAACGTTTCGCTGGCGCGAGTGGCGAGCTTCTTCAGAGGTCTTTCCATAGACTCTACATCCAACATCGAAGATGGAAAGACCTCTGAAGAAGCTCGCCACTCGCGCCAGCGAAACGTTAGGAAGTAATTCCAACCAACGACGGCCTATAGACCCGAATCAGGACTACGCCAATTTATATATAGCGCGTCTTGTCTGGGAGTGTATATAAATATATATATACCATTGGCCAAGGGGTAGCAACCCCTAGGCATTCGGATATTCGGTATCGGTATTCGGTGAAAGCATATCAAAAAGTAAACACGAATCCGCTACATGGCCTCCTGGATTTAAAAGAAAAAAGAATAAAGAGAGTTTAACTCGAACTTATAATTTTCTATTAAAATAACGCCCGATTTCCTAAACCTATAAACTGCTGTCTTCAATATTACAATCACCACATTGAGGAATACAAGGATAAAGTCTCTAATATAACATATATACCTACATAAAATAGCAACTTTTCATTTAAAACTAACTGTTTGTATATACGTTAATCTGAGCTAGCTGAGACCCTAGTTATAACCATTATATTATATCATTGGTCACACATTATAACTTGTTTTTGTCCCCTACAAAGTTACTGTATAATACAATTTAAATAGCTGAGTTATTTTATTATCTCTATGGTCATGCGGTTTTATTGTGTAGGGATCATTCAATTTATGAACTCCAATTATCTCTTCTCGCAATTTCCAAAATGCATTTATAATGCTGCTTTAATGATTTTGCTAATTGCATTCTGTGTTTTGCGATTCAGGATGTTGTTAAACTCGTTTATGGTTCTTGCGTTTAAAAGGTAACGTAGTTAACTATAAAATCCGTGGACTAAATCGTTACGATCTTAATGCTTAACAGAATGATTGACAAAAAGCATTTCACTTTCAGAGGTTTTAGTACTTGTTTAGTTAAAAATGTCGATAATTTCTGTTTTATGACAGGATAATTACTTTACAGCTCTTTTTTTACGTGCTAGAAGACATTCAATTATACTAACAGCTTATACATAAACTACGTAAATAATAATAAAAACTGACAGTAATTGACGTAATGAATACCAATCTAAATTAAACAACTATTGGTTGGTTATTCGTGAGAGTGATTGATTTACTATTTAATTAGACATGTGAGAACATATTGGAACAAACATTTTGCTTCCAAAAAAAAAAATTACTCTAAAAACTCTAAATCTACTTATCACACAGTGTGGAATTTCGCGGAATATATATGTGTACCTATATGAGAAATTTATTTCGCAAATATTGCACTGAATAGTGGATGGGGCTGCTAAAACATGTAAAAAATTTTCACTGAACAATCCAAGCGATTTCATTCGGTTCGGACCCTTTCGCTTTGTGCCCATCCGTAGTGTGCGGACTCCACAGCAGGTCGCACATTATCATCGTCGAAGGGTTCGGAGTGAATCGTCCGTGGTTCTTCTCCACTATTCAGTGTAATGTGTAATCGACGCTGGCAAGGCTCGTTTTCTCACATACAAATACATTTACCGTTGAATTCCGCGTTCACGTGTGTAGGTTCGGGATTTTCACTCTATTCCTTTCCACTCCGATATGCGATACAAAGACCACACATTATTGAGGAACGGAATGGATCGGAAAGGAATGAAAGTGTACGGAATGGAATGGAAATTCTGAATCTTTGCACATGAGCACAGAATTCCACGTAAAAAATTTACTAGTAAAAGAAAAATTTTGTAAACATAAATTATTGTACACATCGCACGTGGTACTGCATATCGGAGGGGCTGCGGAATCACAGACAAAAGTTGCCTCATTCGGCAATAGAAACAATTCCATTCCGTTCCGACCCCTTCCAAGGTGTTCCGATCAGCAGTAGATTTTTTTCCCTCTTCTGTCAAGACAAAGCACAACATCCCCCATTGTTGATGTGAGACACAATTATGTAGGCACTGTTTTTTTTTTTTTTTTCTAAACAAACTTGCTCCACACGTGTGTTTTATTGATTATTAAATAAATTAGCTACATCATTAAATCTTAGGTAATTATCACCCAATTTATTTACAGCATTGTACCTACATATGAAACAAATTTTCAAGAGTAAATATGGAATATTATTCTGGTATTTTTATTAATCCAAGTTAAATAAGTATTGTAGATACTTAATTTAAGTAGACATCTGAATATTAAACCTTTATTTGAATTTTTATTAACTTTGACATTAATCCTGTTTCTCGCATCTCTTTGTGATAACCAGTATATTCAAACCTAAATCCATTATTATGTTATACTGACAGTATTTTCAGTTTATTTTTTAATTTCCATAATTTTAATGGTTACCCTATAATGCATCCGAGAAGAATATCTTTAAAAGTTAATATGACATTAGTTAGAATTTGCTCCCGTTAAATGTCTAAGGAATTCTTTGTAATTTTTATTATATCATAAAAAGCTCCGCTCAACGTAAACCTATTTCTTAACTGTTAATGAAATAGAACGTCAAAAGATAGATAGGTAGTTATAAAAATAACGACAAAGCGATACGAATCTTTTATGAATAATAAAAACGAACATTTTTAAACTACCTGTGTAAAAAAATATTCTTGTCAACTACGTAGTATTGTTTGATAGAATGTAATCAATCCGTGCCCTAAATACGACATTAAGATGATTTAACGATTTGGTACCTAATTTAAATTAAAATAGTATCTACAACCATAATATATTGTAACCAAAAGAAGCAGAGGCGGTCAGGAAAACTGGTGAAAAAATATTCTGAATATTAAATGTTACAAGTAAAACATTAAAAGGAGACTGTGGGAGAAAAATAAATTAACCCCCAAAGAGACTCACCCTAATTCAGAGACGTCCAGTTAGCACCTTTACCAGCCAAATATCTCATCCCAGCAGGGATTATGTATTAAAATGGTTAGGTCTTTTAACTCATATTGTTAATCAAGAACAGTTTCTATTTAGTAAAATAAATGGAACAATTTTTGCCTTTTTTTTCTAATTAGTACTTATAAATATAAGCAAAAGTAATTGCGTGTGTGTAAGTGATATATTCCATAATATATCAGTTACACATGTAAAATATACGCAAATAAATCACCCAACAAATAAACTTGTCTTATAAGATGTATATTATACTTAAAGTTAATCCATACGTTAACGATATTTCAATGCCAGTAGGAACATTTGTCATTTCAAAATAAAAACGTTTGAAACCTCAGAAGACCTTAAAATCAAAATAAGCGTAAAGCGCGTATGTATTACTTATACTGAATATTATCAAGCAGCATAAGTACAATTAATGCACTTTGAATTATACAGACAAACGTGCAAATTGAAGTTAAGGAAGAATATTCGCAAACGAATATATATCGCAGACAAATGCAAATTGAGTAAAATAAATACATACATCTATAGCCGCTTCTCGTTGTTCATCCGATCTCCAGTGACTGAACGACAAAACATCTCGCCATAAATTTTAAAGAGTACGGCGACGGTGGTATGACTCCAGGACGAGCAATTAAAGTAACGAGTCTCCTTGATAGAATATGCGCAAGTACTATGCGCCTTGACATGCCTTTAAGTGAGCAGCACTGAACAGTTGAAAGGAGTTAACTTCAGTCATAAATCAAGAACGAAACCTTTCCGATAGCGCTATCAACTATTAAAGCTAAATGACAGCGAGAAATCAATAAATTATGCGCATCGCTGCATATTGCTACTCATTTGAACGTATATGTATACAAATAAAAGAAAGAACAATATAATAGTATCAAGAAATAAGAAGTCATTACCTTAATTTTTCGATTGAAGCACTATAGATTACCTAACAAAAGAAATGAAATTTATTTATTACTGAAATTCAGAAAAGGCTATAAAGACAGGACACACACTAACTCTCTTCTGATTAATTGGTGTAGTTACTTTTTTCACCACATGTGGTGGTAGCTGTTACTTCATTTCTCCGAAGAGATACATTCACAGTCATATACAGGGTATTTTTAAAATTAGATGATAGCAACGCAAATTTTTTTTTCACTATACTCTTATTTTAATGCTAATTTTAAAACTGCTGTTACATCTAAAAATTGCATCGTCCACCTTTTTGGACCCGTAATCTCTCTTCCTAACAGTGTGGCAGTTATAGATCCTCTAAAAACTTAAAACTGTTCATAAGGAAAGAAAGCGAACTAAGAGAAAAGAAGTTCCAACCTCTATTGAATTTATTTTCGAAAACATTATATAAGTAGCATGCGGAAAATGAAATAAAAAAATTTGTGTATTCAATTTTCTAATATGTATTTGTATGTAAATAGAAACACCCTGTACAATAAAAAAAAAAGATGAATTTCTGCATCTGTTTTGGTCGTGTAATTACTAAAACAGGGAGTTAAGAGTAACTTCAAGTTCATTTTTTGCAGGTAAGAAAACTAAAAGGGAGCTGCGGTATGCCATTAACGGACTACTTGATTTGGAAGGGCCTAACCTAACCTAACCTAAGCATAAGCCGGCAACTTTTGCTGCCGGACCGGACTACGTGAGCATTCGTTTAAATACATTATACTTAGCTGCCGGAGCCGGACGCGGCCCCGGTTTTGTCGGTGCGTGAGCACGCACACTAAGGCTCTTGTCCCATTTAAGATAGGCAACAGCGACGCGACAACAACCCGGTGTCACCAGCGTGTATCTTTAATGTTGAACCCATGGTTTATATGAACCACGCACCCACGGTTATTAAACTAATACGGTTGCCTAAGTTGCCGCCAACCAATCAGAGCGCACTAGCTGATTACATATCTCAGAATGTACAGCGTAGAGGAAAGATATGCGAAGTAAATGAAACATGAAATATAATTGAAATTTACCGGTTTTTTTATTAATTCTATCGTACTAAAATATACTTAAATAGGAGCTTTTATGTATTTTTAAGAAAATGTTCATGCATGTTATTTTAAATGATGTGGATTTTTCGGGCTGACGAGCCGTGGTCGAGTGGAGTATTTCTTTCTTCCAAACGTTTCGTTCGAAACTGCGCCGAACATCTTCAGTGGAGACGATGACTTCTAAGAATTCTTCTCGGAGGTTCAGGAGCGTCTGAATTCAATCTGACCGTAGCAGCGGTATTTATAGAGGCCGGCGTTGGCACCTCGGCGTTGCTGCGCGCTGATTGGTTGACCTTCGGTTCCGCTTGGCTGATTTTGGTATTGGTCGGTTTAGTTGTCGTTCTGCGTAGGACCGGGTACCAACTGCTGTTTATTTTCATGGTTTCCTCTTTTCTGTTAAAGTTGTTGTTATGCTTATGAATTTCAATTGCCTCACGATGGATCCTGGGGTAATAGTGGAAAGAGGTAGAAAGGACGTCTGTTTCTTCATACTTGATACAATGTTCATTCCCAAGATATGCATGTTCTGCAACCGCTGATCTCTCTGGCTGGCCTAAACGGCAGTGACTCATATGTTCTTTAAGTCGAGTTTTTATGCTACGTTTTGTGGTACCAATATAGACTGAACCACAGGTGCAGGGAATCCTGTAAACGCCAGCAGTAGCCAGTCTTTCCCTTGGATCTTTACCAGAGCAGAAAAGGTTGCTGATCTTGTTGATGGGCTTAAATATGGTCTTGACCTTGTGGCGTTGTAGAATTCTCCCTATTCTATCCGTGACGTTGTGTATATACGGTAAAAAGGCCGTAGACGTAGTGGTTGAGAAGAATTCTTAGAAGTCATCGTCTCCACTGAAGATGTTTGGCGCAGTTTCGAACGAAACGTTTGGAAGAAAGAAATACTCCACTCGACCACGGCTCGTCAGCCCGAAAAATCCACATCATTTAGACTCCGGCCGTGAAAGCCTTCAAACATACATGTTATTATACCTATGTAATTACGTTAATTGACAATTCGCTTGAATTTCTTTAGTCTTCGAATTTGTCGTTGTTATTTTTCGTTTCAGAATTTTTTCCTGAAGTTGTAAATTTAAATACTTAATTCTTTAATTAATTCTTTTTTTAAATATTCTTTGGCGGCTAAATTAATTCATGAATGATACTTGAATCAGCTGTATCGCATTTTTTTAAAAGAAAACGTGCTGTTCTTTTTGCAATATTCTTTCCACCCCTAATTCTCTTGTTTCCGTGAAATTTATTAAATAGTTTTTCTAATTGTTTAACTAAATTTAAAAAAGATTCGGAAGGTTCAATAAGTCCCCAAAGGAAAGATATTGCAACCACGAAGGAATTTGTTAATGATTAATATCTTTGGTACGGCTTCCGATATCAGGCCTCTCTTTTAAAAATTTCTCTGCTATATATTCTTTCAAAATCTAAAGGTTAAAAGTGCAGGCTACAAATCTGGACGTTTATTACATTAATGTTATCGACTTGATGACATCGATTTATCCATTCTTTTTGTAATTGAACATCTTTTGGGAATGAAAAAAAAGACAAGTCCTTATTTTTTCCTTGTTGGCTCTTACAAGAGTTCGAAAAGTGATCATAACTCATTAATTACTGGCTTCATTATTAACTGCAATTATATAGATAATATTGAAAATAGGTAAATACAATTAACAATCTTATGTACCTATAATGACAATGGTAATGGAAATGTAAAATATTTTTGGTTCGTTTTTATGAATTACCTATATACGGCATGTATACAATCCCTTAATTTAACCTACCCTTAAGCACTAGTTCAGTTTATCAAACACTTTTGGTATGCTATTTTAAAAGTAGTCTATTATTAAAGAAAACGACAAGAGAGTAGCAGACACACTATTGGCGTTGACTTAGGCCCTTGTCCCATCTAAGCGACGCGATAGCGATACGATTTCGACATGATATAAGCAGGCGACATGGAGTAGTCCTACCAAAGCGACGTGTTTTCTACAAATTCATCAGTGTAATGAACAAAGTGAAGACGACGATGTGTTTGCAATGTACTGGTACTTGCAAAATAGAAAAAAAATTCGAGTCTAATAAAAAGAAATTGTGGGTGCATTCATTTATCGCAAGAAACAAAAAAAAACAGAGTGTTTATTGCTGCTAAGGAATTCGACAGACACCCAGCAAAATTTAAATTATTTTTTCTTTTCTAGGTAATTGTATAAGTATATTTTTCTACAGCATCAACCAATTTTTCATTAAAGTTCTGTTCATTTTTCTGTTGTGCCGTAATATACACTTCTCTTTTACGATATATTCTGTCGTTTTCACTTGATGGCTATTGACACGTTGCGTTTGTGGGACAACTCCATGTCGCCCGCTTGTGTCATGTCGAAATCGTGTCGCTGTCGTGTCGCTGTTGCACAGCTTTGATGGGACAAGGGCCTTACGGTGCACCAATAAAAATTCTATCAAAAGCGCGGACTCTGGTAACTATAATATTTTGCGCAAAATTCTTCGTCCAGTCATCAACAATTAGCCACTACCCTTTTATTCTCAGTACCTATGCCTGTTAAAACTTACAAATTATTTCTGTATGTTGTACTCAATTCCCAATTTTCGCTCAGAACGCGTAGTGGTAATAATTTGCTTATTTCTCTTGTGTCTTATGTTTTCATCCGTTATTGCAGAAGACAACAAAATTTAACTGAAACACAGCCTTTTTAGATGTTTTGTGAATTCTACAATAAGAAAGATACCATTAAAATTTTCATCACGGAATCTAAAAATTTTGATGTAAATGTATTGTCATGTGTCATGATAGAAGGATACCTACAATACAATTTAAAAAAAATTAACAAATTTAGAAAATGAAATACCTAAGTTCCAAAATATTAAATAATTTACATTAAAAAAAATTGTATTGTATCTCCACAGCTCATTACATATTTTTATTATCTCAACATTTAATACTTACATTTAGTATAACAACCTATCACATTACAAATTTTGGCGCCCAACGTGGGGCTCTCCTTTGTGTACAGGGGTTCTTTTTGAAACTTAAAGAAAGAATAGGCATTTAGATACATATATTATAAACAGATACAATAATTAAATAGAAAATCAGGAAAGTATACTGAAATGGAATCAGGAGAGAGGGATCCGATCGAAATGTTATTTAAAAAATTAGAAGAAATGAATAAAAACATCAATGAAAAAATGGACAATAATTATAAGGAATTAAAAGAAGATAATAAGAAAATAGAAGATAAAATAGATGAATATAACAAGAAAATAGAAGATAAAATGGATGAAAATAACAATAAAATGCATGAAAATATTAGAATAATCTGTGAGAAGATTGATATTATAGAAAATAAAGTTGATAATATAAAACAAGAAATAACAGAAGAAATTTGAGAAAATTTTAAAGAGAAAAATAGACAAAATGTTCAAGAAGATATAATTCTAGTTTAAAGGAAAGAAGATTTAATATTTATAATGGAAGTCTAATGATGATAAATGAAGATATTAAAGAAATTAACATTAATAATGGTGATATAATGAGAATAGATGAAAATATAAAAGTAAATAATAATTACAATGATGATATAATAAGTAAAATAATAAAATGTCAAAATTATGTTAGAAATGGAGTAAAAGAAAGGAATGTACAAGAAGTCAGTTTAATAGTAGATTCTGACCTGAAATATAATGAAATAGTTTGTAAATTAATAAAGGAAGAAAGCGGAAAATATTATAATTTTAATCTCAATGTAAAAGCCGTATACCTACAGATTTTTTAATAAGGAAAAGAGTAAAATTTAAATTAGAAAGTTTAGGAAAAATAACAATACAAAAATTTTTAATAAGAAAAAGAATAAGATTTAAAAATCAAAGATTTAGGAAATTTTTCACTTATAATTACTAGCTACACGGATTCAGTTGATGACCTGCACCTGACATGACAATGGCCATTCAAAAGTTTTATGATTTGTCCCTAGCAGGTAAAGAGCTTGATCTAGAAGTTAATGTAATTTGTTTTTATATTTTATATAGGTACTTTACGCTTAGGTAACTTAAAAAAAAAAAGAAAAACCAGATCAAACAATTTATAAAATGTTTCTACATACCTAAATTTAAACCTGCAATAAACAATTCTTAAAGGACCAGACATACTTCTTCAAATGCCTTGCTGAGATCTTTTTTTCGAAATTCCTTGCCCGTGAACGCGGTTCAGTTAAGAGAACAAATAAAAAAGGTACCTAACTGATTTAGATTCCAATTATGAGCAGCAATATCCGCAATCAATAACCAATGCGTACATTTTCATGGGCATAATAAAACATTGCGAAAGATAAATCGCTCTGCCGCCGATGTGGTTTTAGCGTAAAAGTTTTTGATTAATAGGACCCGATAACTCTCGAAGGGGTTCCTTACGTTAATGCATATAACGAGCTTCTACCACTATCGCATACCTGCGCTTCTTCGACAACCTCTTTATACGTTCCTCTTTAATAGGCACTAATTTTACTGCTGATAACGGTTTTATTACCCAACTGCACCTTAGTGCATAATCGTGTAATGTTGTTTTATTCTTTGCCTGTCTTATATTCGTATCAATGAAAGCCTTCATGTCGACATATCTAGAAACTTATTCTCGGAATAAATTTCTCTTCCAAATTAAATATACAGGGTGTAACATGAATAGATGTAAACTCTTGGCTTATCTAGAATCTTTTCAAGATAATAGCTACATACAAGAAACGCTCAAATATATTTCTTTTGTGCAGATAGGAATCAGTGCTGGTATTTAAATTCACCTTCATAAAGTTACCAGTCGAAAGATTTACTGGACACGTACCTCCACTTTTCCTATCCTAAACTAATCTTCGCATTCCCAAAGCCATCTAAAATCCGTAACTATTTGCCAAAAATAATTTAATCTCCCTTTATCCCTGTTTCTGACTCCAATATGCCTCTAAGTAGCCCTTCATATCTCAGAAGGTGTCCTACAATCCTATCGCTCCCTTTCCTTTATTGACTTCCAAATACTTCCTTATTTCTAACTATTTCTATTCACGTTTATTTACTCATTCATTTCCTACATTAAAGGTACCTACGTATTTGAATTATACAAAAATTAATAATTTTATTCAAATATTCTGCACCTTCCTGTTCAACGCGAAATTACATCCATCAATTTTGCAAAATGCTAATCTATAAAATCAAACATTTCCAAACACTGCAACATTCTTTACTAAACAGGACACATTCTGAGGTGACCGACTCGCAATTAGTAGCCACTTTAATATCGTAAACCACATCAAAATTTCTGAAATATGTAAGTTTTGTTTTCAAAAGATCAAAAATCGCATTCGAAATGAGTATCTCTTAAGGATGGTTTTAAGTTTCTTTCTAATTGATCATTTCCGCTATTTAACGCCATCTGCGTAATTTATGTAACTATAAAGAAGGTTCACCACCAAAGGACCCTGTTGGTAACTAAATTACGCAGATGACGTCAAGCGTAAGTACTATTAAAGTATTAAGGTGTATCCCTTTTGTGTAAGAGATGATACTGCCTGATTGTTATTCTGACGGAGCGACCTACTACGCACTGGCGAGACCCAATCAGCTCGAAATCACGATCCGCGTCTGGTCTCTCCCACAGAATATTAACCAAACATAAATTTAAGATATAAAAAATATAAATTTTTTAAACTTAAAAATTATAGAAAAAAAGGATGTATACTGAATCTATAGATATGACAAAAGACAGGCAGTGGGCATTTAAGTGGTGGCTCACCTCTCAATTAAGTCGAACTCAGTTGACTTCTCTCTGTCTACTTGCTCTGATTGAAGTTTCATCGCGCCAGAGTTTTGAGTTCTATTAAGTGATACAAGTAGATGATGAGAAGTCAACCCATTCTCTGCTTCTCTGTTCCTTAGCTGCACAAGTTGTCATATCTGCCTACCTCTACGGTTTATGTTATCTGTATGATAAAGTTATTCTAGTAGGACTAGGAAATGCTAAAATGCATCTTCAGTTTTTACGATTAGGAACTTTAAAATAATTTTTGATGAATAATGGTTTTTTTAAACTTTACGAAAATTTTAAAATATATTCTACGCCCATGTCTTTTGGACCAAGTGTGCCTGCTGATACGCGGTATCCCAAATTTTTCTGGCTTTAGTTCGCGCCTACCGGAAGTTCTTGAGAGCCTTACCTTTGTTATTTGTTAAAACGAATACAAATGATCAGTGATGTGCAAGATACCCTATACAAAATAACTTGAATACCAAATGTAAGATAGTCTTAATTCTTAAATTAAGTATCTCAGATACCAGATGCAAATAACTTTCTGGAATGGTATCTGAAGTACTAGATACAAAATATGTATTTTATCAAATACTTTTTAAAGATAAAACACTTTTTTAAACAAAACAACATTTTATTGAACGTAAGTTTATCTTCTTACGTGAATTATTTACGAATAAATCGCGTTGATCGTGCAAATGTGACATGACAAAATATTATACTTTAAGGGTTTTAATTAAACACTGAAGTAAAACAAGTTAAAATAAAACTCGAATCTCACAAAGACGATATTGTTGATATCACACACAAAAAGACTCAAATAGCTTTGATTATACCACATACTGTATTATATCATCATACCAACAGAGTTAAATACAGAGGTGATACTTCTCACTTACTTATTTTACTTGTATTTTAATGTATTTCACTAACACAAGTATAACAAAAGGATGGAATTAACGATTGAACTTTCTTTTTAAATCAGTTTCGTATCTTATGGGACCTAATTCAGTCAATCTAAAGCTTAAGTGCAAGAGTAGAAACGTCCTGTCGACCTGTCTACCTGCTTGCTTCTTTCGTGATATCGTAAGTGTGTCTATAGCATCTGTACTCTGAGATGTCATTAGGAAACAATCCAGAAACAATGTAAATAAAAGAAGAAGGATTTTTAACGGGGTTCTCGTAAGATTATCTTTTGTAATGGTATGCGGTCCTCGGGGTGTAAACCACACTTCTCATTTTCTCTACCCCAAACACACTGACAAAACATAAAAGGAATCAAATAAAAATAAAGGTATATGTAATGGCTATTTTGTAGCAGTAAGGATACAGTTTCATTGAATATGGAATAAATACTCATTTAGTGAATAGTCTTACCGTTTATCTACCAATGTTTATTATTGTAATACCACACTCAGAAAAAGGTGTAGTACAAATTTCCACAATTGCAGAAACCTTTACTATAGTTTTTAGCGAATATAGGGACAGAAACAACTTCTAATGAAGGTGACGATAATATTGTAACTCCCCTTTTTCCTACAAACTAATTGACTTTCTACTACAAAACCCCAGATGATTTTCTTATTACATTGCAATGCATTTGAATACAAATGATAGTAGTTATTTATGCAATTGTGTAGCCTTCCTTTCGATTGCTAGTTAGAAAGCATAACTACAATTTGCAGTAATTTTTCTAAATTACTGAAGGAATATTTTTGTAGTTACACTGTTCAAAATTTCTTTCGCTTGGTTTGTGCGGTACACGTCAACAAACAAAAAATTGATAGCCTGATAGCTTTGATGCGGCGTTCCTTATTTTCACTAAACCAGTGAACAGTTGATAAAAAGTTTGCAGTGCTCTAGTTAGTGCAGTTGAATAGATACGTCAGTTCTCACAATATCTAGTTCAATTACTCATCACGAACGAAGTCACTGCGCCATCTATCATCTATCTTGTCAATAAAGATTGCATGTAGCAAGTCAGTACAGAATATTGAAATAGAATAAAAAAACTTGCTAATCTTTGCTGTAAATAAATATTTCTTATTCATATTGTAAGAAAATTGTCTAAAGACTTGTAGATATTTATTCTACAATTTACCAGTACAATTTTATAGCTACTTCTACGATTGCCAATGGTTATCCTTATTACAAATTAGATTGATAGTGTAGCAAACCCGAGCGTGCTTGTGTGCGACCGGGTAACCACAGCCCGGAAAGTGTACATATATCTAAATACAACGCCGGCCATGAAAGCCTGAAAACAACAGTTTCCCAGTACTGTTTCCATGAGTTTTTCAACTTACTGTGGTAAAATTGACGAAACTTTAGTCTAGTTAGTAAAAGAGCGTGTGAATTAGCATCCGTATTTCAAAGATTTAGAGAGCCAGGGCATAGCGTATGGAGAAGGGGTTCTCAATGAGACAAATCCCTAAAGAAGGAAAATAGTACTCTCAGTGTCTCAGTACTCGGGGATGGGGAGGACACGGGTTGGATATGCTACCCTGAGAATTAACACTTCACCATGGAACACAACAAGAAAACAGCCATATTGTACATATTCCTTTAAAATAACGAAAATGATTGGTTAATAGGGACGAGGACGAAGTAGATTTATGCAGATATCGAAGAAGCTCAATGAGAGGAAAAGGAAATATAATAATTGTCGAAGAAGTAATGACAGGTTCTTTTTGATTAGGAAAGAGAAATAACGGGGGAGCAAGGCTGATAAAATTTTGCGAGAGATTGGTGGTTGCCATGCCAAAAACGTGGGGTGCCCATAGATACGAGCATTTTATAATAATTAGCTTAACATCTCATGCGTCAAAAATCATAATTAAAATAGTGCACAGAATGCTGGAAAGAAAGGCGGAAGACACACTGAAAGACTATCGGAATGAGGGAACATCTTAATAGTATTACGGGTAATAAAGAGAAAACAGCAGAAAAAGTCAAAAGCACGAACAACGGATTCGAAAACTTAGTTTTCAACAATGTTAGGTGGGAGATGAGATCATGTTTTAAATTTTGGCATTTAGAAAAGAGAATCAACAGACAGCTTTTAACAATAGAAAGATTGAAAGACGCGTGGCGTTAATTGGCAGGATCGACTCTTAAGAATCAATCATAAATGATTATTCGAATACTTTTAATGAGATTCGATGAATAATTTACTTGATTCGTTCCACATGTTTAATTTCTTTTTAAAATGTATTTGTTTTGGCATAGATTACAAAAATGGTGGTAAATTCTCTTGAATGATTTCACAAACAGGCTTCTGTTCATAATTGGTTGCATTTGAACCGTGTTTAAAACATGTTAATCTTTAAAAATGTGCATAATATAATTCTATGACGAAAGTTTCATGATCCATTTGAATATAGACACCTGCTGTGAAAGATCAGTAAGAGTGCATAATCCCACCTCGAACAAAACGCTTAGCCATCCACTGATACAATTATCTCAGGTCGTAATCGAATAATTCATTCCTCTTGAATGACTTAAAGGTAAGTTTGAATACAACAATTATGTATTACTTTTTTTGGGAAACCTTCTTAACTGGATATCTGGTTTTATTGTATTCCAATAAGCCTTCTTTCATTTCGATAGAACGTTTCCTCGTATGTATCTATTGTTATTACAAGTAAAAGCAATTCAAATAGCATGTCCACAAAATGCATCAGCTCCTTCTCTAAAAGTAATATAAAGTCAGTTTTAAATTTTCTAATTTGTAAATACATTTTGTGATAATGAGCATAACAAGTCATAAACTGTGCCAGGTACTTTAAAGGTATTAACTTATGATTATGGTGGCCACCTTAAAATTGTGACCAAAGTATTACCCAGCCGTTCAGAGCTGACTAAAAAGTCGTAAATAAAAACGATGAATGGGTGGCAATACAAGTGACAGGCACCCTCCTTCCGACCAATAGAATGCAATGTATGAATTTGGCCGTGCATTGGCGCCCGACGGTAATTTTTATTTGAATAAATGAAAATAAAGAATTATGAAATACAAATCCAGATATGTTGTCATGATAGGGGAAAGTTGCAATACAATTTTAAAAAAATTAGAAATTGAAATAAGTTCCAATATATAAAATAGGTAAATTTTGTTAAAAAAAATGTTTTAAAAAATATGTATTATTAATTAAATATAATTTAGTATATACAATATACATTCAACAATAATTTTTACATACACAACTTTTTATGTCACAATTCCGTCACAAAACGGTAAAATAACCAACTACGCCCCATTTATTTTCAGTATAGCTAGCTTTCTCAATACATTTGGAATATTTAAATAGTTTATATTTTTTCATTAAATGAACTGTTAGCTTAAGTTATAGAAAATAGATAGGAACTTAGGTCTCTTAATTGTAAGAATGGGCGTTACAGCTTATGAAAATTTAATTAAAATAAGAGTCAAGTGCGTGCTTTCGGTAATACCTATCTGTTCCGCGCTTATGATGGTCCTTCTGAGAAGTAGGTGTTCAAATTTCAAAAGAGTTATATATGCTTTGCTTGCCCAGTAGATACA
Organism: Agrilus cyanescens; assembly: GCA_947389935.1. Lineage (NCBI taxonomy): Eukaryota > Metazoa > Arthropoda > Insecta > Coleoptera > Buprestidae > Agrilus > Agrilus cyanescens. Next base: position 11,931,457 of record OX376706.1, read on the forward strand.
TGCATACCTATATGCCAATTGCGGTACAATGGAAGTATAAATAAAATTTTATTATTTTGTTGCTCTATACGTATAAGTATAACAAGAAAAAATGTACACATTAATTAACGTTCTTTTAAACTGTGGATCAAGTTTTATAAAAAAGAATTAAGCGCTATTTCAAACAATGAAGCAATAAGACTGTTGTGTTAGTTTAGATGCCTTATTAACTGAATTTTTTTACATGTTATTCAATATTTATTAACAAACAGAAAGAAGTGCTAACTCTCAATATTGTTGATTTTCGTAACATGTCGGTCAATATTTATCTTCTGACTCGATTGCCTATTTCTTTTTGTTTATGATTCTTCATACCTACCTATGTAAAATACCAACCAGTGACATGAAAAGCTTAATACTTTTACCTATAATACGTAAATATAGTTCAATAATTTAACCTCCTTTAAAAGTTACGTATTTTTTTGACCTGGATGGTTATTGAAATAAGACAAATTAATACAATGAAATTTTACTTTTAAGTAATAGACTTCTAATAATCAAACATTCAAATGAGGACCAATATTACGATATTTTAAAATAACGTTTTCTTATATGAGGCTATACTTCACATCTGCGGTCGGACCGTAAGCGAAGTGAAGTTTGGTTAGTAAGCGAAAATTTTACCTGCAACATGTTATTATCATACTTTACGAACCAGTTCTGTACGTCTAATTCATTATTTTAGCTTCAGTTGACCAATTTGACTCCTAACATAAGTATCCTTACTTAACTTAACCTAACCAAACCTTGAATGCTTGAATCTTGACTTAAAGATCACTTTTACAACTGATTCCATAGATAAACGCCTAAACTCGACAATTATTTACCAAACTAGTTTCCGCTTTTTCCCTTAGTTGAAGGGGTATTTGAGAGATTTGAAGATTGATATTACACAAAATGATATGAAACAGTTTTAAATCGAACACGTTTTAATGATACCTTACATACTGTGCTGAATATTTTAACCGTTTTAAATATAGAACTGTCAGTTTACTCCCACGGATGGACAATAAAATCGCAGGTAACTAACTAAAAAGACTAGGCTCTCATCGGCTCCGTGGGGGGTGAATATCTTCACTAACAAGCGCTCAAACATGTAGTGAATAGCATGGGATTATTTATGATGCTTGTAAATTGCTACATAAGCGTCGAACACATTTTAATGACGCTAAGTGACAAAAGGCGTACCGTACCTACTTCATTATTTTAAATTATGAAGGGTAACTCAGGCAATTCTTAAATTCTTAAATTTCTTATGTATAACATTAAAAAATAATATATTGTCCTGATAGAAGGATGCTGCAATACAATTTTAGAAAAATTAACAAAATTAGAACATGAAATAATTTCCAAAATATTAAATAACAAAAATATATTTTAAAAAAATGTGTATTATTAATTTACGTGAAGAAGATTACTAACTTTTTAAGTTTGACAATTAAAATTTAATTTTAGTTAAAAAAAAATATTTTGGAAATATAGTTTTGGTAATTGTTTTGAAGACTACCATTTCAAAATTATAGCACTTATGGGAACACTCAGTAGTAGTCGTAATATATTAATTATTACACTCTGTACAGCAAAGTACAAATTCTGCTGACAGAGAACATGTCATTTTGAACCACAAGTTAGGTCAACCGCAAATACAGACACAAGTGTAAACGGTTGACCATGCATTCTCCATAAGCTTTATGTAAATAGTTTTTTTATAAATACCCGTAAGTTTTTATAATAAAATTAGTCTAATCCTGACTCGCTTTTCATTGGAAGCTGAAATATCCTTCCAATCAAACGGTCCTTATTAGGACCACTCTCTCTCAACACGCACCTTCATGTTAGCGCTGCAATATCCGCTACATTGGTGACCCCGACGTGATTTGAGAGATCAACGAGTCCAACGCTGCTCACTTCGCCACACGTGATGTAAGTTCCCACGTGTTGCACGTTCCGGCGTGATCCAGCGCCCCTGCAAGGGCGTCACATGGATTACGTACCCGACAACGGGATGCAGCGCCCCCGCAACCATGCTACATTGGTGAAGCAGCCACTGCCGCCGCCGCCGCCACAGACGCCGCCACCGCCACAGACGCCGCCACCGCCGTCACAGTTGCCGCCTTCTCTGCCACCGCCGTCATAGCTGCCGCCGCCCTTACTGGCACCGCAGTAACTGCCATCGCCTTCACTGACCCGCCGTCACAGCCACAGCCGCCACAGTCGCGCCGCCAGCGACGCCACCCAAAATGATGCTCCGACCCTCCCACACGCTACATTGGTGAGATCAACAAGTTCAACGCCGCTCCGTCGTATTCATCTCTCCAAGGGATGAACTCTCGTCAACGGAGAACTCAACGTCGCCAGTTGGAACGTTCCAACCCTATTCAGCGTCAGGTCGAACCCAGGGTAGAATCTCAATATTTACCCAGGCCATCCAGCAGAACGGTGTACAATCCCCGTGCATTGGACGACCTCTTTACAAGGCTGGAATACGAGTATTCCCCCCTGTTGGGCGTTCCCTCTCTTCCAGAGACGTGTTTGCAGTGACATTTTTTTTTGTGTGTGTTGTTTTTGTGTTTTGTCTCTGTAACTTCCGATAGAACTCATGGGCACCTCCCCTTCGCGGTCAAACTTCCCCCTTTCGTGCCCACCGACCCGGAACTATGGTTCTGCATGGTGGAACGAAGTTTTGAAGCGTCAGCAATTACAATAGAGGCCACCAGGTTTGGGTATGTCCTTAGCAACCTGGATCCCCGTTAAGCTGCGGAAGTGCGGGACATAATCGTCAATCCTCCAGCCACAGATCCCTACACCACGATTAAAAGGGAGCTTATTCGTCGGCTCGGTGTCTCCCAAGAATCACGGACGAGACAACTCTTGGAGCACGAGGACCTTGGGGACAGAAAACCGTCCCAATTCCTGCGTCACCTTCGAAACCTGGCTGGACCTACAACCCCCGACGAACTGCTTCGTGCCATTTGGACGAGTCGTCTTCCCCGCTCCATCCAGCCGATCCTTGCGACTCTCAAAGACAAGGACCTGGATGAAGTTGCCGAACTTGCTGACAGCATTATCACAGCAAGTTCGGCACAAACCATTGCCTCCGCTACCCCCACAACTGCTCATGTCATGGATCCCATTCAGAAGCTAACGGATATGGTATGCGCCCTACAAATGGACCTCAACAAGATGAAGCAACGCTACTCGAGAGACCGAGGACGATCTCCACACTTCAGGAACCGATCCCGCTCTCGTAGCTCCTCCTTCAGACGACACCCCACAAATGGTATTTGTTTCTACCATAACCAGTACCAAGAAAAAGCAAAGAAATGCACCCCCCCTTGCAAGATGGCCTCGGGAAACCAACCCGGAGATCACTAACGGCGACGAGTGAAATCCGCCAGACGCAACGTCGCCTTTTTGTGACTGACCTCACGCCACAAATTTTTGGTCGACACCGGTGCTGACATCTGCGTGTATCCCAAGTCTTTACCATATGGGCCACGTCAGAAGTCCGGCTTCACACTACAAGCCGCCAACGGTACCATCATTCCCACATACGGCACAATCAATCTGTCTCTCGATTTGGGTCTACGAAGAAACTTCACATGGCGTTTCGTAATTGCTGACGTCACGAAACCAATAATTGGTGCTGATTTCCTGACACACTATCAATTACTGGTCGATCTCAGCAAGAAACGACTACTGGACCAGCTGACGCATCTTGTTACCCCTGGCCAAGTCTCTGGAACCACTCAACCCCTAATCACATTCATCTCGGACGATCATCATGGCACATCGGTCTATCACAATGTACTGCTCGAATATCCATCGTTACTACGACCGAGTGGCCAATTATCCGTCCCGAAATATTCAACAAGGCATTACTTAACCACCACCCCCGGTCCACCCGTGTCCTGCAAACCACGCCGCTTAGCCCCGGACCGTTTCATGGCTGCAAAGAAGGAATTTGAAACCTTAGTGCAACTGGGCATCGCTCGACCGTCCTCCAGTCCTTGGGCATCACCGCTGCACATGGTACCCAAGAAAGAAGACGAATGGCGACCATGTGGAGACTACCGCTCCCTAAACGCAAGGACCATTCCCGACAGATATCCTGTCTGCAACATCGATAATTTCACGCATGCGCTTGCTAACAAAACCATCTTCTCCACCATCGATTTGGTTCGTGCATACAATCAGATCCCGGTTGCAGCAGAAGACATCCCCAAAACAGCGATAACAATCCCATTTGGTCTCTTCGAATTCCCCTACATGAACTTTGGGTTACGTAATGCCAGCCAAACATTCCAACGATTTATCGACGAGGTATTGCATGGCCTAGATTTTTGCTTTGCATACATCGACGATATTTTGGTAGCATCAGAGTCAGCAGAACAGCACCGTCAACACTTACTGTATTTTCACGATTACAGTCATACGGCATTCTGCTGAACCAGGCAAAGTGCAAACTTGGCATGAAGGAAGTCTCTTTTCTGGGTTACTCGGTCACGGCAAATGGAATACGTCCTTTACCTGACCGAGTTACGTCAATCAGCAACTAACCAAAACCTACGTCAGCAAAACAATTGCGTCAATTCTTGGGTATGCTGAACTTATACAGAAAATTCCTGCCAAATGCCGCACGCACACACTCACCACTCAATGAGCTACTCAAAGGGAAAATTAAGGGCAACGCACCACTTCAATGGAACACCACGGCTGATGAAGCATTCAACACAAGCAAGCAACAGCTTGCACAAACTAGTCTACTTCATCACCCACAGCCAAATGCTACACTAGCAATATTTTGTGACACTTCCGACCACAGTTTGGGCGCCGCGTTACAACAGTTCCACCAAGGTAGATGGGAGCCACTAGCATTTTTCTCTACGAAACTCTCCAACGCGGAGACAAGATACAGTGCTTTTGACAGAGAACTTCTGGCAATTTACCGCACCATCAAGCACTTTCGACATCTCCTTGAGGCTCGTGATTTCATCATCTACACAGACCACAAGCCGCTCACCTTCGCCTTCCGTCAGAACCCTGACAAGTGTTCCCCCAGACAATCCCGCCATTTGAGTTTCATCAGCCAATTCTCAACGAATATTAAACTCATTTCCGGCAAGGACAACGTGGTAGCTGATACTCTCTCACGTATATCAGAGTTATCAACCCCCATTGATTACGAAGCCCATGCAACGGAACAAGAGACTGATGAAGAACTAAAAACCTACCGCGAATCAAACAACTCCCTAGTGCTGAAACAAATCCATATTCCCTGATCAAATAAAGCCATTTTCTGCGACATTTCCACTGGAACTGCAAGACCTTTTTTGACATCAACTTTTCGTTACGCTGCATTCAAACAGCTGCACGCACTCACGCATCCCGGCAGTCGAGCATCAAGCAAACTGGTAACACAACGCTTCATTTGGCCATCAGCAAGCAGAGATTGTGCCAGATGGGCTCGTGAATGCATGAGTTGTCAAAAGGCTAAAATATCCCGACATGTCTCAGTTCCCTTAGGCACCTTCGATCTACCAGAAGAGAAATGTGCGTTTTTCTTTCATATTAAAATGTTCGGCTAACGACTTTCGTAATTTAAAACACATGAGCAGTGAAAAAATTGCCGTTTATTTTAGAAGAATATCACTAAAGTTCCGAACAGTGAATAATAATTTGTGGTTTAATCACCAGTGCAAAAAAGAACGGTTATTTCCATCTTACATCCAAACTAAAACCAGAGTTAACACCCCACAGGCCAAAAAGAGCACCATCATCGCCAAGAACACCTGGTTATGTGAAGAAATAAAAAAATGGTACAGAATAAGGGATCAATTAAGCACCCTCCGCTTTGTACTTCATTCCGAGTTAGCAAGCAGATTTCATTATTGGCAATTCCTCAACATCTTTGACAACATAGTGGAAGAAATAAGGAACATCTCCCATAAACAATACATTAAACAATTAAAAAAGTTGAATAATCTACGTAGCCAGTACAAGGAAGTGCTCCCTACAAATTCAGCCCTCAACAGAATGGCTCCAGTTAACTTCTATCCACGCATTGTCAACTTGTCGGATCACAACTTTAATCAAGAAGAAACACAACTACTAAACAAAGGACTAAAATACGCTCCAACATTCCCTCTATGTGCAGAAAAATATCAAGATATCGCTGTATATACTGATGCAGCTCTTCCAGAGGATGAAATAGTCGGTGAATCTTTATGTGCAAAAATAATCAAGTCACATCACCGTTCCAAACAATTTATACAAACAAAAAACCAAAAAACGAAATTTCTTGTTTAAAAAAGATTAAGAAAACTCTTATTGATTCAAACCTCATTCTTTGCAAAGCAGATAAGGGCAATACTATCACTATTTTACACAAAGATTTATACATTCAAAAAATGAACGATTTCTTAAACAATCTAGACCTAGTGGAATTAAAAAATGACCCAACCAAAAAATTTTCAACTCAAGTTTCAAAAGTTTAGCAAAAATGAAATCTGGAAATTTAAAAATAGCAACCCATCAGCTCCAGTTGTATATGGTTTACTAAAAATTCACAAAAAAGACAATCCTATAAGACCAGTCGCGTCTTGTCTCAATGCCCCCAATCAAAAACTTTGCAAAGAATTAGCCATTTTACTAACCGAAATATTAGATTTTAATCCTAAACATACTATAAGCATTAGTTTAGAATTAGTCGACAAACTAAAAGATATCATCTTGCCCTCAAATGCAAAATTAATCTCATTTGATGTTAAAAACCTATTTCCGTCAATTCCAACCACTCAAGAATTATTAATTAATGATTTGTCCAACGGTCAGAATTATTAACGCTAATCGACTTAAGCCTAAACCAAAATTATTTTGCATTTAACGATAAATTCTTTTTGCAAAAAAGTGGTCTTCCTATGGGCTCATCTATCTCACCCTTCTATGCAGATTATTTTATGAACCATTTCGAAAAGTTCTTAGAAACAGATTTCTCTTTTAAAAAACATATACGTGTATGGCTTCGTTACGTAGACGATATATTTTGCATTTGGGTTGGTACAGAACGTCAATTACACAATTTTCTAAATTATATTAATGATATTAACAAAAGCATTCAGTTCACTTTAGAAATAGGCAACAAATGTTTAAACTTTCTAGATCTTAAGCTTACCATAAGTAATAACAAAATTAATTTTGATATATACAGGAAAGAAACATTTACTGATTCCATTATTCCATCTTATTCAAACCACCCCATTAATATAAAATTAGCCAGTTTTCATTCAATGTTGCACAGACTTGTCAGTATACCGTTAAATAAAGATAATTATATCAAAGGAATTAATATCATAAAAACGATTGCTTTCAACAATGGTTATGATCCGCTTATTATTGACAAAATGCTATCAAAAAAATTAAAACAAAACCTTAACAAACTGATTTTTCCTACTGAAAATGTTACAAGTAATAACGATAAGATATGGAAGAAAATACCCTTCTATGGCAATATAAGTACATCTATAGGAAACAAGCTAAAACAATTTAATATAAAACCAGCATACTTTAATAATTCAACCTTAAGCAAACTTCTTGTCAATAATAAATTAAATAAAAGACCTGACAATTCCGAGAAAAGCGGTGTTTATGAAATTACCTGTTCTAACTGTTCAACAATATAGGTACATCGGAAAGTCCAAACGCTCAATTACCACCCGCTACAATGAGCATATTCGTAACGTTAAATACAACAACAATAGCTCCGGACTTTCTTCACATTTAATAGAAAATAATCATACTTGTAGCAAAAATAATCTAAAATTATTACACCACATTCAAGGAGGAAAAGTTTTAGATCGCTATGAAATTATAGAAATTAAAAAGGCCATTATGTCCAACAAAGAATTAGCGAACGATCAAATAGATTTTGGAAATAACCCCCTCTTACATGGTAAGTTGATAGATAGTATTTAAGTAAACCAATGTTCTACTAATTTTAGTAATATATCATACTCCTGAAGATGCCCTAAGAAGGCGAAATGTACATCGGGTTCTTTAAATAAATAAGTGAAACTTTCCAAGTGCGTTTTTCTTTCAGAAGTTGATTGTTTATTTAGGCATTGGCGGAGCATAAGAAAGCGTATCCACTTTTTTTAGGGTTCAGTACGACCGAATAGAAAAACCGAACCTCTACTATAATCAAGAAAAACTTTGTAAAATGAGCCGTATGACATAAAATAAAAGAAGTTGTTGTGAGGCTATAAAATAATTGTATATCTTTTATTATTCCGAATAAAATTATCAGCGAAACTATTGAGCCTTGTGTAGCTCTACTGCTTTTTTTAATACGTATCCATACTCTAAAAGGAAGGCCAAACAGCTTAAGCGTGACGTCATTTTTAGTTATGGATTGCGTCTAATAACTAGTCGAGGAATTCGTTGTGCAAAAATCTTTTTAATAGGGAATTCTTATTAACACCAGTGAGCACAGCGTTTCTGCAGATTTTTGCAAAATGCGTGTTTTGACCTTTTTTATATACAGACCGTTTTTTATAGAGAATTGAATTTTCTGCAAAAAAAGTTCGAAACAACACCATCTATCTTGAAGTGTACTGCAGTAAATACGGTGAAACTGTTAACTTTTAAGCGAATTGTGGCAAAAGGGATATGAGTTCTTTAATACATTCTACATCCAAGCCACAGTTTTCCAGTTTTGCTGATTCTATTGAAGGTATTTTCATAAATACTACATAGGTACGTGTTGTTTTCGACTTCTATTATTTTCAATATTAAAGAATTTGGCCTGTAGACTCCATAAACTCACGGTGGAATATCCACGTATTTTCAAGAAAACTGAACAATTTTTTGAATATCCATCGATAAATTTATGTTACTATGCATATTTATTAAAAATAAAATGTTGCTTTTTAACGCTTTATTTTTGCCATTTTATTAAACACACGAGGGTCACAACTGGTTTTAGTTCTTCCTACTGCCAAATAATAAATCATTGCATTTAGTAAAGCAGTTAAAATAAAAGTTTTTCTTATTGATCATTTGCAGGTATAGTGTTTTTCGTTACAGAGTTATGGATGTAATCAAACATGAAGTTCCAGATACAAAAAAAGCACTTTCAAACTTGTCAAATATAATATATCTATGCTATATGCAAGCGCTTGATTATTCTAATCAAATGCCTGTTTACATTTATTTAAGATAAAATTCCTGTTCATACAGTTGCTTACCGTAGCGACTATGATAATGAAGTTGAGTTATTTAACGCTGTTGTAACTCATTAATTAAATAAGTAGCGAATCGTTTAATAAAATTATTTTATCTTAGAAGTCTAAAATTCCTCAACAGAAATAACAAAGGATTAAAGCTCATGTCATAAATAACAGCTGATCAACGAAAGATCTCGAATATAGAATTCGTTAAAGAAAAAACGAAATGTTACTGGGGCGCTTACGGAGTTCCTTTTGTGATGTAAAAGTATATTCTGATAAAATATTCTATGCATATCGCGAAATGGAAATAATCAGTTGGATTTTTCAATAAATTAATCATTCTTTTTTTATTTCATTCTACCCACGAAACGCGACACAGCTTTCTACTTTAATTCAGTTATTCACATACCTCTTTTTCTTTTTTTTTTTAATTCACTTATCTGCGAATCATTTATTTCGTTTATTCGACGACAAATTTACCTTCACGTCATTTACTAATAAGATAAATAATGAATGTATAAAAAAGCAATCTGAAAAAACTTTAAACGACTCCTTAAACTACATACATCATGATTGCGTAACAATTCCTTTCTAGGACTTTCAATGGTTCATCCTAATTCATACAATAAACATCATGAAAAGTCGTATCTAATATATAGGTATCATTATTTTTAGGGATAAGATCTGTAAAGTTAATATATTTTTGTTTAATTTTAGAGTTTTGGAATTTCTCTTATGCTTTCAAAGCCTCTATTGGATGAATCAGATTCTATTAGTTAGACTTTTAGTAAAATCTCTACAATCTTACTTGGCGGTGCTTACCTTAAAGCACTTATGTAGTTAAATATTATAAGGGTTCTAAATTAAGACAACGGCAAACAAATCAATCCTTATTCGGTAGTTTTGTAAGACACGAGGAGGAACTTCTCAGAAGTAAGTGTTGGGATTTGGATATTACTTGTAATATCCCCTTGTTCCTTCATAAATTTCTTCAAAAGGGCCCTCTTGCAAATTTTACCTGAATGCGTCTTATTAATTGTAACCACAACTCAGTAGGTAATTTAAAATAACACATAGACTACCTTGCCGTAAAACTATCGGAAAATACCGCCAAGTCATTTTTAAAATCTTTATCTATTGGTGGTCGCATAATAGCGGAAATCATATCGTCAAGAAGTTTTAATAAAGTAGGATTAATTGCAAAATATTTTTATATTACGTCTATTCATTCACTCTGAGATATTATAAATGCAAATACATAAATAATAATCTATCTTTTGCCACCTAAATAACTCATCGGGGAAGACCTACATCGAAGCGTGGTATATCTAGTGTAAAAATAAAAATTGTTCCAGTCCATCTCCTCAAACACACCTAGCTAGAGATTGCATCTGGCGGGGGTTCTGAGTGGGAGCGACCTGACGTGGAATAGGATGTGCAACCTGATCTTTTCAAGAGGCCAAAGGGTGCTCGATTAAGTTGAGGTCAGGAAACAGACATCACCCAGCAGAGGGTACTCCGCAGTAACGATGGCGACCAGAATGCCTACACTGGTACCTCGGGGGCAGGAGTACTCTAGGAGTTCTTCTTTGGCACCGATTCCGTCTTTGTTATTAACAATGAAATATTTAACAGTGGCGTATTTTAAATACATTAATATGAATTCAATTCAAGAACCAACTACAAATTACCACAAATTAATGTGGAAAATTGGTTCTTGAATTGAATTCATATTAATGTATTTAAAATACGCCACTATTAAATATTTCATTGATAATAGTAATTAATAATAATATAGATTGATCCGACGATTCAGTGACGTTGTAAGTACGTTTCGTCGATGTTGTCATCATGTCGCCGTAGCTTAGTGGTTAGAGCAATGGCGCGTAAAGCCAGAGACGCGGGTTCGAATCCCGCCGGGGACATGATGACAACAATACCTTTTTCCATATTAATTTATGGTAATTTGTAGTTGGTTCATGAATTGAATTCATATTAATGTATTCCGTCTTTGTTGTTGGGCTTGATGGGATAATTAGTTGATAAGCCGCGTGGCGGGTTAGGGAGCTGTGTTGGTGCGTCGTCCACTTCGTCACGCAATTCTCGACTTTGAACATACTAAAGGGTTGGATAGTTCCGAATTTGGGACTTTCCCGTCTCGTTTGCCCTCGGAAATTTTTGTGGCTTCCAGGGACCAATTTTCTTCGCAGGGAAACTCCAGAAGACTAACACTCCATTCAAGTTGGTACTTCTGTACCGGTGTGTGTGGTGGTATACTCCATCTCTCTTTAGTAGAAAGTTTTGTTTCCTTTAACAAGCTTTTTTGGGGAGGTAGCGCAGCAAAACCAGCAGCGTTTCTAATTCCCTTGATGAAGATTGTTTCAAAAAAATTAATATGGATGCTTTCAGAAATTTACAAGGAGAGCATACTCTTATTTACATTCTTGTTAATGTCTCTACAGATTTTCCCTCTTGGGTTGTGTGACTTCTTAATATCGAAAATTCAACTGCAAGAAATGTGTTTTAAAATTAACGCAATTATATATTCGATCGTGCAGCTTAATCTGAAAGCATCCTTAAACTTTCTCTCGGACTTTACCGAAGTACCATAAATCATACGTTTATGCTAAATATCACCGTTACCTAAAAACCTGTAGAAAAAGACGGCAGTTATGTGACAACCTTATGGCAAGATACAATCATTACGAACGACACCAGTGATGAACACTAAAAAATGTTCTAATTAATGACAATCCTACGCAAAATAATTTATGTAGGTAAAAAAGCTATTTGTCCCTAATTATGGACGTATATATTTGGAAGTGAAATCAAATGATCAAACGGCATACGCCCCCACTGGGGATTATAAAATATATCTACGGTTCCTTTTTCGGTAAAAACGGACCGTCATTTATGAGTTCGCACCTTAAAAATTACCATTATAAAAAATTAATGCAAATAATTAATTATCGATATTATAAAACAGTCACCGACGGTACCAGGCATCATCGACAGCTTAGAATCGGAAAAATAAGCACGGAAGCTATTAATACCCGAAGTAAACAAATGGAGTTTGACGCTTCTTTAATTATACATATTTTGAAATAAATATAAGGATGTCTTAAGTTGCTTTTACTACTAGCGTTGCTCATAGCGACGTTTCAAGTCAATCTGTTACTTACAATTAATTAATTTTTAATAATGATGGATTCGTAGGCAGGTAGGTACATAAAAACTAGGATCGGGGTTGATCATACTAAATTGTATCTTTTATGGAAGAAAATAAACTGAATACATTTGTTCAAAATTCGATAAATTGTTTAAATTAGTAAAAGACTAGTGTACATATGAATTCTAAATACATATACTAAAACACGAAACTAACTCATTTTTATTATATTTTCTCTGACATTAAAAACTGCTTATTAAAAAATACGTAGGTACTGTTCACGGTTAATTAATACGGTTGCCTCAGTTGCCGCCAACCAATCAGAGCGCACTAGCTGATGACGTATCTCAGAATGTACAGCGTAGAGGAAAGATATGCAAAGTAAATGCAAAATGAAATATAATTGCAATTTACCGGTTTTTTATTAATTCTATCGTATTAAAATATATCCTTAAATAGGTGCTTTTATGTATTTTTAAGAAAATGTTCATGTATGTTATTAATAATATGTAATTACGTTAATTGACAATTTGCTTGAATTTCTTTAGTCTTTGAAATATGGCGAACTTCCTGTTATACCGGAAATGCAACCTAACTTCGTTATTTTAATTGGAATCCTCCAATATATTATTATGTAAATGTCAGTTTATTGATAATACATGGGACCTAGGTATGCATCGTTTTGGAGTTATTTCACATTTTTTAATTCTTCATTCGTTTGCAGCGTCTGACGCCACTGAATATCTCGGTAAAAAAAGCACTTAGAGGGATCCGATTTTCACGTTTAGATTCAAAAGGAAATAAAATATTATTCACAGATATTGCGCACACATGTACTTTTTAAATATTATGAAATTTATCGAAACCAATTTTCGAAAATTCAAACGGGAATACCTTATTTATACCTAACTGTTTTTAGGTGGAACACCATATTTTTCTTTTCACGTCGTACGATGCAGAATTGAATTTCCTTTCTACTGATATGGTGTTGTTGGTATCTGCTATCAACAGTTTTTGAGAAATTCGCAATTTTCTGGAATTTTTAAATAATGTTTTAATTTCGCTTTTTGTGGCAGTAATATTTGTTCGACGAGTAAAAAGTACAATAAGAGAAGAACAATTGTAAATACAATAATTATTTGTACTTTCTTCAAAACAATTTTCAAGAAATGGCAGAAAATAAAACTTTTTCTTCTTTTAGTTTTTGAGATGAACTTTTAAACAGCACCAGTAATAAAAGACCACTTACTTTAAGTTGCCTGCTTTTAATTTCTAAATCTGACTAGAGTTTTCATTTCTTTCTCTTGTCATTCAACTTACTACAATTTCACAAAAATAACATACCCAAATAAAACGTTTTATTAAATTATATCTGTAGGCATCAAAAACAAGGTTATAACTTCTCTCGATCATAGTAAATAAACTTCTAATCAAATGACTTTTGGCTTATCATTTCATCGTTGGGGAATTGTTAATGGTGGTTATTTCTCTTCCCTCAATAAATTCAGACAACTGAAACTTTCTATCCGTGTTTCGCGTCTCATATCAACCTTTACAAGTGTATATACCTTTGTTGTTATATGTACGACAAACACGAGAAAACAGAGAAAACACGTGAGATAGGTATCAGCATAAGACATTTAAAGATCTGAGAACATCCTGTAATGTCCCGGATCAGCATGTTCTTTCTAAATTTGCATTTCGCTTTGTCAGTCCTCACGTCAAACAATGTCAACGGTCTAAGATGTAGGTCTTGTCGAAATTCCTTACATACATTATCCCACTTGTGTGGGATACTAAAGATCAGGTTTTTATTTGTGTTATGGTCTCGTAATAAATAAAGAGAATTATAATTTTTAATATTATAACGATGTAATCCTAGATAATCTGCTTTTCTTGTTATAATTAGCTTTAGCTAAGTATTTTCAGACCAACTGCAGTACTATTAAGAGAGTTAAAAGTTCAAGAAATAAGTAAATAAAGAAATAAATAAATAAGTAAATAAATATTGAAATAAAAAGAGATCACACTCCCCATTTTCTATAGTCTAATATTACTTTATAATGACTAATGGGATACCGAAAGACTGGGAAATAGGCCAAATAATACCAATATATAAAAAAGGGGACAGCAAGCAATGTAATAACTACAGAGGAATAACACTGCTAAGTGTACCACTAAAAATTTACGAACAAATCCTGGAAAACAAATTAAGAAAAATTGTAGAACCGACATTATCAGAAGCACAGTGTGGATTTCGTAAAGGGCGTAGCGTACAAGATCATATATTTACGCTTAAACAAATAACGGCCAAATTACAAGAAGTAAATAAGAAAGCATTTTTGGCATTTATTGATTTAGAGAAAGCGTTCGACAAAGTACCACGAGGGAGAATATGGAAAAGCTTGGAAAATAGAGGAGTAGATCCAAAATTACGAAAAGCAATAGAAAGCTTATATAAACACAACAGAAACTACGTAATAAGTCATAATAGCCAGTCAGAAGAATTTATAACAACAGAAGGATTAAGACAAGGAGGAGTTATGAGTCCAGTACTTTTCACAATATTCATGGATGATATAATGAAAAAATGTCAAAATGGAATTAAAAAGTTACATATGGGTTATAGACATCTACAACCAGTGTTCATTTCCGAATGTGCTTTTGCTGATGATGTTGTAATTATGGCTGGAAGTGAAAGTGGCTTACAAACTAACATGAAAATTTGGAATGAAACACTACAAGAATTTGGCATGAAAATAAATGTGGACAAAACCAAAGTAATGGTAGTAGGTAATGAAAAACAGCAAATACAAATAGAACTTGATGGAATATTGGTTGAGCAGGTGCAACAGTTCAATTATTTAGGTGTGACAATAGACGAAATGGGAAAACAAGAAATCGATATAACAGAAAGAATAGAAAAAAGCAATAAATTATATTACTCAATAAACAAGACCTTCATCAATAAGAAAGAAATATCCCAGAGTACCAAAATAAAGATATATAAGGTAATTTATAGACCTGTACTGACATATGGCTGCGAAGCTTGGGTATTAACAAATAAAATGAAAAGAATACTAGAAGCAATGGAAATGAAATACCTAAGAAGAGTAAAAGGTATTACGCTGAAAGACCGAATCCGTAGTAGCCAAATAAGAGAAGAACTAGAAATAAACCGACTGACTGACTTCATAGAAAAGAGACAACTCAGCTGGTGGGGACATCTACATAGGATGAAGAATGACAGAACAGTTAAAAAAATATGGCAAGCAAAAGTGTTAGGAACAAGAAGAAGGGGTCGACCGCATGAAACATGGGATAAGACAATAGGAAAAATATTAAGTAGAAAAGGAAAAACGTGGTCCGAAGCAAAAGAAATGACAAGCGACAAAAAAATGTGGAGTTCATTTGTATATACCTATTTCTAAAATGAAAATCCCTACACCATACGGTAGATGGGAAGTTGATTATATATATATAATGACTAATGGGTAGAATAGAGACATTGCACTTAATGACTTAATAACCAATGTTCAGCATTCGTTCAATTGGCAAATCCTTGGAGTTCAATATTCAACGTTTAATTAACTTCTGTGGCTGACATCCTTAGGAAACGCGAGGGTTTACTATCCTAAAGCTGCAGTTAAAAATAGAGTTATTGAAAAATGTATGCGCCCTCGCCAAGTCCCCTAAGGATGCGATACAGGTTGCCCAACATTAAAACAGCTTTCCTTTGCTCAATTGTAACGTGTACTTTTTCATAAAAATATGCTAGAAATGACGAGATATCTCCACAATCATGAAATCTTCTTCATTAATGAAGCGGAAGAAATAATAAATAAGCGGATGAAGAAAAGATTGTAGCAATAATAATAAGAACCGAACTTAGCCGAAGGAAGGCGGAGATTTATTACTACTTCCATCATAACACAATTTGGTTTTCATTACCGCGTCCTATAAAGTGCAGCCGTGACAGTGGCTCAAATGCAACTAGTCGTTAAAGTAATAATACAAGTATTGGTCGAAGGACTAACAGTTCTTCAAAGCAACAATTTGGGTTATCAATTTTTTTTTTGTAATAATATAAGATGATTAACAGTACGAGTTGTTTAAGGTTGTTTGTAAGCGACAACGAAAAAATCCTGCTGGCACCAACTTAAACATTAGGTAATTTCATGAATCCTGCAATACCGAGTAATAGTTCTGGATTCTCTAATAAAAAAAGAAAATCTATTACATATTGTTTTTACTTCCCATTATTATAAACTGCATTTTTACATAATATGTATATGGCTTGATGAACAACGAAATGTGAAATAAGTAATATATTGTGTTAATTATCTAATATACATACATTATAAAAGTATCAAGAAAAGTTGCTGTTTTCGTCTGACTATTTTCTTAGGTATTTCTTCTAAACAATACAACAGAATTTGATACAGTTTTTACAATTATTTAGTGAATTTCTTCCGGAAGGTTTATATGTATGTATAATGTATAATACATACAAATTATAGGACAGAAAAGTCGAGAATTTCAAAGATTTGTAATGATATAAGAGCAAATTTTTGGTCGCTTACGATGCTAACGGGGCGGACCACTAGTACAGAATAAAATGCAATGAAGAAGTAAATCAAAATAATGCAATTGGCAACTTTAAAAGTTTAAAAGGGTTCAACTATACATCTATCAACAAAGTTAATAAGCAAACAAGCTAAAACAAAAGTTAATAAAAAAAATATTGAGGGATACCTGTTAGTGGTGGTTTTTAATAAATTAATATGAATTAAATTATTCAACCAACTACAAATTACCTCAATTTAATGAGGAAAAATATATTGCTGTTATCATGCCTCCGACGGGATTCGTACCCGGGTCTCTGGCCAGAGTAGTGTAGTTGGCTGAATAATTTAGTTCGCATTAATTTATGCAATTGTTTATCTTAAAATATTAATCGGTAGGCATTAGTATCTTATTTAATTCTTAAAATTTTTCGTTTTCCTCTGATGAACCCTTTTTTGATTATAATGTAACGTTTTGGTCCGATATATAATTCTTTATAAAATATAAATTTCTGGAAATATTGTCGATATACAAACTCGATTTATAAAATTCAATGCTTACACAAAACGCCGTATGATATCTAAAGAGCGCACTTTAGTTATGTCGCATTCATATATCAGTGAAATTTTGTATCTATGACCTTACCTTGTGGCCTAAAACTATAAAATGTAATGAGCATGTACAGAGATTTTCACGTAGTCCGTTCGTTAAAAGTTTTTAAACTTATAAAACCGGTAGAGTTTTGAAAATGTAGCAAATAGTCATAGCTGATTCTATATCTAATTAAAATATTTGCAGTCGATTTCTTTTTTATTCTCTTTCGATGCATATAAATACTTCCTATTATTTTATTTGAAAAATTTTGAGTAATTTTCGATTTTTAAAATAGTTAATTTCATTAATTTTGGCGTAATAAGAGTGTGCCTTGGACAAATGACAACCATCGGCAATCAATGCAAAATCAAGCCAAAAATCGCCTTTTCGATTAATTTATGTTACAAAAATAACTAAAAACAGAAACTTCAATTGAAATCATTATTATAAACATTTTTCTGGAATATCTTCCTAACAGAAATTAATCCAAAGGAAGTCATTATAGGGTACTCTGTTCAAGCTTAGAATTCATGTATTGATATTAAATTATTGTATTATCGCCAATGTATTCTGAACACAAAGGGAGCTTTCTATTTTTAATTATATGAATTTAATTTTGTTAGTGTAAATATAAAACTCTAAGATCAATAAAAGCTAAACTTGTGAATAACCAATAACTGTTGATGATGAGTAATTAAGCAACGTTTCGACCGTTAATTTCGGTTATCGTCAAGATAACATTTAACAATACATTTGATTGTAAATAAAGAAGTTGTACTTGGTGTGCATTCTGTTGAAACGACAAAAAACTGATCCTGATTTCGATCGTTGTCATTAGCAGGCCATAAGCAGTTCCGACTAGTGATCATCAAACGCAAGACTAAGACGAGACTAATTCAGTCTCTTTCACAATCATTAAGTCTTGGTCTTGATCTTGTTTTTCGACAGTGGTCCTGATAGTGGTCTTGCGAGACCAGTTCTTGTATTTTGCATGATTTATTGTAAAAGTTTAGAAAATTACATATATATTCTTATGTGTGCTCTTTTTTTATAAATTGGTACTAAACAAAAAGAACGTATATTTTCATACAAAAAATTAATTAGGTAGGTATTAAACTAACAAATTATAAGAAATTATTTTTAAAAAAATTTTAATTCATTAATATTATTAGGGAGTTAAAATGCCTACTACTTACCAAACAATCAAATGTTTTTACTTATTATTTATAGAACAATTATAAATAATTGTATCGGTTGCTTTTTCGCGGCCCAGGAATTAATACACACTATCTAGCAAACAGATTCATTGATTATACAATTAAAAAATTGTATAATTAATTTCATAGACATAAGCATTCAAAGAATATTGTCGTGTATAGGGCGTACTTTTTTGTGTTCTGCGTCAAACATCCAAATAGAAGTCTTAGTCTTGTTTAGTTGCTCATGGTTCTGGTCTTGCAAAAATAGATAACAACTTGGTCTTCGCCCTGTTCTTGTAAAATGTGTTGATCCTTAATTGTAGCCTCTCCCACAAATGACGGCAAATGCCGCCTTGGTATTATATTGGACTTGGTTCCATTTAATGAGAACTAATTAGTTCGAAATCGATACCTGCTCCTAATAGTTTCGATCGAGTTCTAACCAAGCAAAATTTATGATCCTGATTTGGGTATTTAGCGCTATTGGCTTCCTTTGTCAGTTTAATCCGGCAATAAATATCCTCAAACTTAAGGATCCTTGCTATGTTTAGTTTGAATTTTAATTAATCTCCGCAGATATTGACTTTAGTTATAATAAGAACGTTTGAAGGCAGCATTCAGGCCTAGTTTAGATATTGTAAACCAATTCCTGTGTATAATTAAGGCCGAAGTAAAGAGAACCGCTTTCATATACCTATTTGTTTTGTTTTACTTAATTCGAGTTATCTTGTGTTTATAAAAAAAGAAGGTGGAGTTGTTTGTATTTCAAATGAGGAAAGTCGAAACTATGCACAAATATTACATACTGTACAAACGACAGTCCCTGTGAGACGAACAAAGGTATGTACACAAAAAAGGTGTTCGTAGAATGGAGCCACAAGAACTATGTATGTCAATAAGACTGTACATTTATTACGTTGCAAATTCTTAAAAATTGTTTGTTTTAGGCCCTTAATATGAATGAACTTAGAGCTTTGGTGTACACGAGAAGTATTCGGTCTACTAGGTATATGAAACGCCACGATATTTTAAAACAAATTTTAATTCATTTAACATAATCTCATTTAAGACTTACACGTTTTATCACAAACGTTCATAAATTTATTTTGAACTATTGGAAATAAATTCTTTATCTTGATCTTCAACCATTCCTCAATAACACGTACGACTTCATTACTCCTTCAAAATCTTTGGTTGTTGGAGCTTTAGGAATAGATAATAGTCCGACAATGTCAAATGGGGGAAATAGGGCGGTGGTCAAACAATTCAAAATTAATTTTATCAAATGTTTGCAATGCAATCAACGACTTGTGGACAGGGACGTTATCCGGAAAGCACTCGTAGAGCACAACTTGGCAAGTATTCCGCGCCGTTTCTCCACAATTTCTTTGCGTAATTCAGTGACTAAAGCCCGCTTCACACGAGGCAAGTTTACGCGCTGGATTTGCTGCTTGATTTCACTGCTAGGTTTCAAGCGTGTGATGATGCTAGATGTCGTGATAGCTTTTTTCACGCTTGGCTTCACACGATGCAAGTTTTGAAGCTGGATTTTAAAGCTATCTGGTTTTGTTGAATGCGCAGTGACAGCTCCAATATAAACAAAAACACTGATTGAATACTATATCATCTGTTATTTTATGCGCATGTCAACCACGTGATAAAATACTGCTTCCCGATTGGCTCTCATTCGAGTCCAGCAGCAAATCTAACTCGGAAAATAGCGCATGTTCTATCCGTAAAATCTAGCAGGATCCCAAGCAACCAAGCCCGCAGTGACGTCATTTTCTATCTCCTCAGCCAGCTCAATTGCCGGTAGAGGTCCCAGCAGCAAATCCAGCGCGTAAACTTGCCTCGTGTGAAGCGGGCTTTAGATTTGCTGCTGGACTCGAATGAGAGCCAATCGGGAAGCAGTATTTTATCACGTGGTTGACATGCGCATAAAATAACAGATGATATAGTATTCAATCAGTGTTTTTGTTTATATTGGAGCTGTCACTGCGCATGCAACAAAACCAGATAGCTTTAAAATCCAGCTTCAAAACTTGCATCGTGTGAAGCCAAAAATAAAAAAAACCATCACGACATCTAGCATCATCACACGCTTGAAACCTAGCAGTGAAATCAAGCAGCAAATCCAGCGCGTAAACTTGCCTCGTGTGAAGCGGGCTTAACTCACTATAGTGTGCTCCCGTAACTGTTCTACCCTGTCCCAAGAAGTGTAACAGAATTATGCCATCTTTGTCCCAGAAAACTGAAACAAAAACATCGCCTGCTGACTTTCCCACGCAAAACTTTTTGAGTCGTGGGGACTCTTAATGCTTTCACTATTAAAATCTATTTTGAGTTGGTTTACCGCTATCTCTATTCTCCCGAGTTAGTACCGTCGGATTGCTATTTACTCCCAAAGATCAAAAAATAGTTGATAAGCAAAAGATTTTTTAGACAAATAATGAAGTTGTGTGTGCCGTAGATGAGTGCTTTGCAGATCACAATGGAGAATTCTCTTCCCAAGGGTTTATCATTACTTTGTGAACGGTGTGCTAAGTGTGTAACTATTAAAGGAGATCGTGGTGAATAAATTTTCGCTAATTGGCATTACCATACTATTAGCACCGACCAATTGATGAAGTGGTGTAACTTCAACCAACGGCGGCCTTCAAGCCCCAATCAAGACATTACCAGTTAAAATTAAATTTTGTTTTAAAATATTATAGCGTTTTATATGGTCTCCCTGCAAAAAATTATTCTTTTTTTGTAGATAAGAGAAGGTTCTTACATTCTCTGCCATTGTCTCGCTCTGACAGAAAAGAGGCAACAATTTTTGACTTTTCATCATGAAAGACCAAAAGGTACCCCTTTTTGGTAAGCTTTCCTTGAGCTGCACTACATATAATAAATTACTTAACGAGAAGATGCCAAGGAGATTAGAGCAATCCCAAACTCAATTAAACATTAATAGCAAATTCTAGATATTTATATTCCAAGAGAAGCAATCTAAAAATAAAACAAAATATGTTCTCGGTCAGTATTCTGTCGAAACCATCAGACACGGATGGCGATTTCGAGCTGGTTGGCTCTCATCAGCGTGCCGCAGATGGTTCCGACAGAATACCGACCGACCAAAGTCTCTTCTTACCAGAAGTGGATTTAATAAGGACCAAAGATGTCACTAGAGCGCCATCTATGGTAAATGCTACTTAATAACAGGTACTGTAGTGTTCAACAAGATACCTTTCTCATTAGGGTAATGCTTGCTGAACCAGACCTCCCGCATAGCTACGACTGCGTGAAAGGCACGCATACCTAAATAGAACAAAATATGTTCTCGGTCAGTTTTCTGTCGAAACCATCTGCGGCACGCTGATGAGAGCCAACCAGCTCGAAATCGCGATCCGTGTCTGACGGTTTCGACAGAATACTGACCGAGAACATATTTTGTTCTATTTAGGTATGCGTGCCTCTCACGCAGTCGTAGCTATGCGGGAGGTCTGGTTCAGCAAGCATTACTTTAATGAAAAAGGTATCTTGTTGAACACTACAGTACCTGTTATTAAATAGCATTTACCATAGATGGCGCTCTAGTGACATCTTTGGTTCTTATTCAATCTAAAAATATTTGGACAATCATGAAAAACTAAAGACCGAGTCAATTCATATTTCCTTTTGAATGGTGTTCTCGTGGATTTTTTAAATTGACATTGATAGTATCACTGAGTTGCCTATCAATTAAAAGGTATTAGACCAGATTTATCATGATTATTTTTGTTTTGATTTAATGCTTTTGGGTTTAAAGTCGCCCATTTTTAGAAAAGGGAAGAACATTTCTGTAGTGTCAATAATTATCTCTAACATTTTTATACACACACGAAGATATTCGTTCGATAAATTATCATAGAAAACAACGCATA
This sequence comes from Agrilus cyanescens, assembly GCA_947389935.1. Lineage (NCBI taxonomy): Eukaryota > Metazoa > Arthropoda > Insecta > Coleoptera > Buprestidae > Agrilus > Agrilus cyanescens. Next base: position 11,954,159 of record OX376706.1, read on the forward strand.
TTATTCTTGCCCTTGTTACAAGAGCAAGCCAATAGTAAGAAGTTCGTAAATTTCTATTCTGATGATGGAATGAAAACTTAGAAAGAGGATGGCATCCTAAAACTTTATGAAAGAAAACTAGTAACAACCGGAGAATAAAACAGATAAGAAAGGAAAGCTAACTTGGAATGGGAAGTGTTAATTCATGAATAATGATTAAACAAAAGGAGTAGTAGTTAATCATTAAATAATAAATACTAATTTCAAGTTAATCAGACAATTACATCATAAACAAAACACTACACTATTGCTAATTTTTCATATTGAGTAAAATGCACACGCGCATCGTGGGATTGTTGAAATTCCTTATTTCAAATAGTTTGTGTCCCTGAAGTATTTGGACTGATCTGACTAATCACACACAAAATAATCTCAAGACTTCCGCAACGGTCATAATGACAATAAACTACAAAAGCTTAAATTTTGTGCTAATAAAACGGTACATATTGGATTATTAACCTAATCTATAAAATATTAAACAATCGTTATAAGCTCTACTATTATTTAGTGCACGTAAACAAATATTGACTGAACAAAAATTAGCGAATTTCATAACATTGCGAACATTTTTTTTTGCTGTTTTTGTAGAATTGTCCGTGAAATTGTGAAGTAAATTAACTGTAAATTAGTTTACCTACGATTTGTATTTGTTCAGACGAGCATGAACTGAATCCATTCAAATATGGAAATAATAATAATATAATTTGTTACGTACTAGGCCGCAACGATCTATAAACATTACCTAATTTACAAAATAATACAATTGTATGATTTGCATATTGAAACAAGAAAACAAGACCACGGAAATGAGTACTCCGATTTTATTTGTTGTATTGTTCGCTAATTTTAAATCACGCAGTGGCAAATCTGAGCTCGTTTTGTATCTACAGATATGTATAGATTAACTTGAGACTAGAAATGCCATTACCATTATACCTACTAATATATACAATTGCATATTAATAAAATAAAATGTTCCTGTTCCCATTAAAACAACTAACTAAATGTCTTCAGACAGAAATTTTATTCCTTTTGGGTATTCGAATACTATACTGTTTGGGTACAAAAGCGTTTCAGAGACAGGCGATCAGTTACCAAGCACCTGAAATGCCAAGGTTGGGCTTTTGATTTAAACCAATAATTCAGATTTTTTTCTAAATTAAGCACTAAGTTTTCCACATTTTCGGAAAAAAATAACTGGTTTTCTACGTAAATAGCAAATTCCTTTTTCCAAATTCAGGAGCCACAACAATAGAAAGATAGCAAAACTAAAATCAATATAAAAATCGACTATTGAATAGTTCTTCCAAAAAAGTACCATCCACGTAACTGTTTTATTTGAAAATTTATTGGTATTTAGTTGAGGATGTTACAAAACTATACATATGTTTTTTTATAACATGTAGAAATGCATAGTATAATACACAAATTCGGTTAAGTAAAGTTTTAAGGTTGGCATCTAATATGTCATGCCGTGCCTTCATAAATGTCCGAGAGCCACGTGACCCAGTTTTTGGTAACTACAGTGTATTTGTTGATAAGGGTTAGCACACTAAATTTAGTTAGTAGTTGCAAGTAGTTGGTTACTAAAATTAATATCACCTGTCAACTAAATGCCAGTATCATCCGCATATCGTCCGTGTGACTTTTAGTTATGTTCGATTAAAGATAATAAAATAATTCTTCTTGCCTGTTTGTCTGTCTTATTCATTTTAATTAAGCATGTTTTCGTATTGTTGGGCTTAATACTAAAAGTTTGTCATTTTTCAATTTTAAACAATTGTCACTGGTGTTTGTCAGAAATCGTCTAGTGATATTTGAATTGATTTTGTGCATTTCGTATTGTTAGTTACCTAAAAATGGAGATTACCTGACTCTCTGACATTTATGAAGGCAATGGGATCACGCTTATAATTTCAGCTGGAAATAAGTTTAATTGGGGAATTATTATTATTAGAATTATTTGGGGAATTTCAAGGTCACTTTAATGCTGTTTTCAAATTGACCGCATATCTTCTCGTTTTAAAGATATTAGTGAGAATGTAATTTTTCGGCACTTTTAAAAAACTGCTATAATTCTTTAATTTGACCCGTACCAACTTTTTAATGGGTACATACATTGATATACTTTATTAGTCCACTTCTCATGGATTTATCAGGTGATTTCTATCTTTATTTGTTTTCGAGAAAATATGATTTTCTTATTCCTTATGGTCACCATATTGGATTTTTCCGAAATTGGAAAAAGCTTTTTGTTTGTCTTTCTAGTGATACTACTATTGCTAGATATGTCTATCATTTGCGTCAACAGACTTTAGGCTCCTATTTGTATATAACATATGTTTAAGATGTTGAAAAGTGGACAACACAATAACCAAACAATTTTAATCGAATTAACAAATAATCACGATATACATTTTAAACTTTTTTAAAGACATACATATATGATTAAAAAAAACAACTTAAGTGTATATTCACTTCCAACTTAAAGCCACCCTTATTAGCGCCACTATTGAGTTGGAAATTAATAAGAGTACGACATAGAGTAAAAGTTGCTTATGGCCATGATCAAGGAAGTAACTAAACTCCAACGATACATACAGACGTCGCGTCGTTTTACCGAATAGGTTTGATTATGTTTAATATGAAAATACCACAAAACATAACCTGATCGTGGCACATACATTATGAGTACGTTTACAGCATTCTCTAATCATTTTCAACATCCTAGGTCATTTTCGCACTTTTCAAATGATAAAAATAAGACGTTGTGAAACATTCACTCACATTTTTGACTGTTCTGAAACATTATGGATCATTTTTAAACAAAGTGGAACATTTAAGAAAATTTGAAACATAACGGAACAATATAGGTATAGGTATAGGCTTACAGTGTAATTTTATATCTAACTATAAACCAAATAAGTTTGTTGTAATAGTAGTACACTATTTAAGGTATCACTTTTTTAGAACATTTTTGAATAGTTTCTACTTACCTGATCTCGGTAAAGAAATAACGATTTATTGGTTTCTGCTATTGTTCTAGAGTGAGTTGATAAGATAACAAAGCAAAAAAATACCTTCGACCATATTATTGACTGTAATTTAATATATAGCGTCAGTAAACGTACTTATTTTAATTCTTAGTCCCGTTAACATAATGAATTAATTCCAACGATCAATTACGTAAAAATTACGATCATGTTCTGTACAGGTGACGATGTGGATAACTTCTGAAAATATTGACCCAGTTGATTAATTTTAACCTGGTACAGTAAAAATAAAACTACAACTGAAAACAATATTGTTACTACTTTTTCCAACTACATATTTATTTATTTATGCCTTAAACTTAACAATACTCCTCTACATTAAGGACAGCAACACAATAACAACAGTAAACAACGACTCAATTACATTAACAATACAATTCTCCACTCAAAACCACTAACTCGCTCTTCTCTACTTAAAATCCATAACTCACTGTTCTCTCTCTGGTTCGCGCACTCGAAATCTCTTGGAAGTCTCCTTCGTAAGACAGAGACTAACTAAGTAACCTAGATTAATTGGTCGCTCTCCTTTTGTAGTTATTTGCTGTGGCCTAGTAACCACTAGAAGTTTCTCGAACAGTCTAGGCAGAGGTTTCGACACAGACTGTTCACAACTTTGCACACGTGTTTCAAAGGTTGCCTAAATCCGTAACAATACATTAAACAGAATTAAGATATTCAACCAACTACAAATTAACCCAAGTTAATGAGGAAAAGTCTATTGCTGTCATCATGGTACGTAAAATCAGAGACCCGGGTTAAAATTGTAATTTTGGTGAAAACTCATTTTTATGCATATTCTTATAATCAGGTACTTGAAAAATTCCGACGATGCCGCGGCAATCTCCGATCCGCATCGCACGTAAGCCGGTATCGGTACGCACGATAAGCATCGGATGGATTATAATTCTGTTTCCTGAATTCGATCTGGATTTTTAAAATCCGATGGCTAACCGTCCGCACATAATGTGCGTTGCTCCATTTTTTTCCGATCCGTACCGTCCGTCTGGTGGCGATGTATGTGCACGTACCTTTATAGTAAAGACTAATCAGATGTCACGTACAGCCAAGCCCTTAAACTCTTTGAAGCATACATCTTGGTCAAAAAGGACTTAACCGTCTAGTGAAACTATTGTATGGCACAACATTGAAGACCAGTCAATTTCGTTAAATAAGTCTTTGTGAGTATCTGTGCCACGATTACGAAGCAACCAACACATACTTCTTGTGAGTCTTGGCACCTACTTTACATGATTTTGATATTATTTCCCTTTTTTCTAATATGTGTTGTTTGCTTGTCAAATTGATTAAAATTTAAGGATTAGATAAGTACATCTTTTTAAAAAATGCTTGCTAGAAGATAATATGTTAGTGTTAGCAGTAAATGACAAATAAATAAACGAAGTTAGTTTTAAGTTTTCAATTAAAAAAAAATGTCTGGAACAAAATCTAGGAAAACGCATTCACATATTTCCAGCATTTCAACAGAATATAAAGCCAATAGAATTCATCTTTCAGGTAGAATTTCTAAATATGTATTATGTTTGTAAAATGATTTCCCCGATCACCCCTAATTGAAGTAGTTATCAACATAATTAGGTTACTTTTACGTTTACCGACATTAACTTATTTGGTATATTACCAACGTAAACTAGAGTACATCGGCTCGTTTGTAGTATGAAACCATAAACTGCTAATTTGCTATAAATTTTCGTATAACGTAATGAGTTATTGATCACAGAAATGTGATGATTTTCAACTTTTAAACCATTTCTATTTCTATATTTACACACCGTGCTGGCGGCATTATTCAAAATGTAGTAAATAATTAAAGTAATTGAAAGTATATCAGCTATTCTTAATTCATTTCGTATAAATACTTAGTGAATTGTCTTTAAAAAAGCTTTTAATCAATAATAAAAGTTTAACGCCGTCGGTCACTTATTTACTGATTTATTCATCGATCACTTTTCATCGATTTAGCTTTCTAGATTTCTTTTTTGAGTGCCTATCCTATTCAGATATTAGCTACCATTCTAACTATGACGACTGTTGACTGCTGCTCTAAATGGTTCTGCGGCTGTTTTTGAGTATCGTGTATTTAGATTCTTAAGCCATGATAGCCATCTTTTTATAGGCCCTCCTTTCTTTCCAGTACCATTTCATTGGTCACTATGAACCACTTCATTTCATAATATTATATTTAGTTTTTGGTTTTGAAGGAGTTTAGACATAAACAAATGTATTGTTTTTTCTGTTCTATATTTGATTTCTTGTGAGTGGTCCACTATTCGTTTTCCCAGATAAATAAATTTGGATACCCATTCTACCGGTGTATTTTTAATAAATAGTTGGTAACTTTATTTCTTCTCGTTACTTATGACCATGAGTTCTGTTTTGTTGATGCTCATTTCCTTGTCAGTTAACTGTTGTAGATGCTCTGTCTCTATCTGCAAATATGATTCCATCATCTAAATAGCAGATTTCAATTAGTCGTTCGCCGATTACAAGATTTATTATTATCTTGATTTTCCCGAGCTTCTCTAAATATCTCTTCTAAAAACATATTCAATACGAAAGGGATGACACACTCTCGTCGTATACCTATAACTCCCTCAGTTGTTTCAACAGCAGCGTTAATTTTTATAGTTGCTAGATCCACTACAGCTGTATTACAACTCTTAGACCTTTATCGTTCATTTAGGTGCCTTTCTGATTTTCTACCACTTTCTGGTAGTAGATTTTGTCAAATGTATTTTGGTAGCCTACAAAGAAGTATAAATGTCGCAATTCATGTTTCTACGCCGTTGGATTTAAAGAAAAGTTTGCATAAAACTGCTCATTAAGCTGACAGTTTTGTATTTTCCGCATTTCTTTGCTCCTTGTTGCTTGGGAAACAACAATATAACTTCCAAAATAAGCAATACTGTAATAATATAAATTTGGCAAGTGCGAGTTGAGAGCGTTCCGGGCGATGAAATATGTTTAGACTAACACAAAAGGCTACTTTTTTTATTCTCTAGTTTGCTCACAAAAGTGAACCTTATATTTGAGTCAAATGCATTCATAATTAATTGGTCTAGATTCGAAGCAAATTTGCTCAAGGGATGTAATAAAGATTCCGTTTTTCAATCCGGACGTACGGAATCCTAAGAAGAAAATAAGTGAAACGAAAATATTATTTTGTAGAGAAGGTAAAATTAAAGTTGGAGATTGCTGTTTTTCGATGTTTAGGAAGTTAATTGGGAAGAATGTAACGCATAGTGGTTCTGATAGAAAGTGTCTTAAAATATGGAGCAGACATCTGAGAAAGGAAAGAATAAGAGCGCATATAGGATTATGGAACAAATATATCAAATAGACACTAAAATTGAATAAAATAAACCGGATTATATGCAGCATTTGGAAACTGTAAAATAATGAAAAATGAAGAACTGAAGAGAATGCTAAACGAATGTATAACAGTTAAATAAAACAGAAAAGCTCTGTACTTATTGAGGACGCAAAAAGAGGACAAGGGGGCCTTAAGAAGTGGAAAATATGTAGAGAAAAAGCAACTTACAGAAAAACAACACAAAATCCAGAAAAAGCACAAGAAAGGCAGAAACTGGAAGTGGAACTGAAAGTCACAAATCTGGACCATTCCAAGACAGAAAAAGGATGCCAAAAACAAAAAAAAGCTAAAGTATTTAACCGAAGCATCTAAGCACAGGAACGACATGAAACGTTAGGTCCAGACTTGGGTAGAAATAAACGAGAGCGAACAAGTACGCGCTACTGGAAAAAAATAAAATGTGTAGACTGCGCACAGAAAAAGAAGACTATAGTTTGTTCTTGAAAGTAAGAATGTGGGAACTATTCTGAAAAAGAAAAAGAAAAAATGAAAATTAAGGTGTAGGGCAGAGAATGAGACTGTATATGCACACAATTTAATGGCTAAACTGCTACACGAAAACTTAGCTATACGACAACTATTTTGTTAATAAAGCATTAATAATAGATTGCAGAATTCAGTTTGCAGCTATACCTGCAAGTAATCCTGTTCTTACAAACATTGAAGATTTAGAAATGCGCCAAGACGTCATATCATACTCGTCGGAGTAGCATTACCATTAGATATATATTTGAACAAATGTAAGCAAACAATTTCATTAAAACTCCTCATTAGATTTTCTCTTCGATATATATTTTTTGTTTTTTATTTCGAACTCATTAATTCTCATCAACGCGCCGGAAGAAATCCGACAGAATAACTACTAAGTAAAATCTCCCCGAGTCGGCTTTTTAGTTTCGGCTCACTCACCGCGGGCCCTCAAGATTAGCCTCGGATACTATGATAGCTAATACGCGCCCGGTCCGACACCTCAAACAACTGCCCGCCCGTTTACCCGGCGTAGGGACTCTCCCTCAGCACTCATGTCGGAAAATCAAGGTCAATATGATTACTTTACATTTGATTATTCTATCCAGCAGTGGACGTCCTTAAGAATCGATATTGGGTCAGAGTTTTAGCCAATCCCCACAGATGACGTTTATTTGTATTGTTGTCAACTAAATATAGTCAAACAAAACTTAATTTTTCTTCTTGGAGATCTAAAATTATAAATTCAAAAATTAAGAGATTATGAAAGTCGTGATAAATTATAGAAAATGTGGTCTTAAATTGACAGTCTTATTTCAATTATCCTTTTAAGAAACTAAATTCACGAGCTGTATACTAACCATAAGACCTATCCTTAGTGTTACATAACAGAAGTCCACAAAGGTTGACTCGTACATCCTACAAATACTTCAAATTGTAACTACCTTTTCTTAAACTAAAAATTAGGAAGAAAAAAGGACAATGTTCTCAAGTACTTAAAACAAGTATTCCTTTCTGAGGATAGAAAATTGCTTCTTAACTTCTTGATTGTCAAAAGAGACACAAAACAGTTAAAAGGATATCCAAGGTTTGCTGTTTTGACGTCATGAGCAGCAGAAATTGTTAAAATAACGCAAAAAATAATTGTAAAAATCGCCTGTACGGTCGCCTTGTGTATTTTATTGGTATTATTTCAGTCTATCGGCTGCCAAGTCAACCGCGCTGGATTTTTCGTCCCCTATAGATTTACTGTTATAATTATCAAAATTAAATTAGAGAATATATTCACACAATAAGTATGATCTTTTCAACGAAAAAAATATTTCTATGGATAAATTCTATGTAACAATTACAATTATTTATATTGTACTTTTTGTAGAAAAGGACCTACGGGTAAAAGCTATATGTACCTATCTAAAATTTTTAGAAAAGTTGTGCTCATTTATAAATAGGAAATTTTTACACATTATTATTTTTTTATTGCCTTCTGGGTTAGTTTAAGAACTTTATAACTTATTAATTAATTCATGGGTGAGAGTCTATTTTGGTCAACGCTTCCGTGAATACCCGACAAAAAATGCCAATAAAATGTGTGGCTCTAATGGAAAGGTATAGTTGCAACGCGAATTAACAAATTTATAATGGCACCATGAAATTTTAATTATCTGTTTTCTTATTATTTTTCTAATAAACATTCTGAGCAAAATCGTTGCACAATAGAAGCCATAATTATAATGGACAGGTGATGTCTTTCAAAACAAATTTCAAAACCCGTTAGACTACTTTTGACAGCGCTAAAATATAGATTATAAAACTACTAATATTCAGAGATTTAACATCTTAAAACTTGGCTAACACTAAACGAACGAACGTGTATAAAATTTTAAGAATAACAAGATAACCAGACTTCAAATATGCAAAAACTCTGCGTTTGTTTTTTTACTGCTTGTATATAAGTTTAATTATTTTTTAACACGGCCAGGCGTTTTGCAGCGCATCTGAATTCGAACAGACGAAATAAAACAAACGAAGGAAGTATTGTATGGCACGCCGTTAGTGTTTTTAATTGTCAAAATATAAATAGTTCAAATAAAATTAAAATCACTGAAACAAAATGGACCTAAAATCCTAGGTAAATATTTTGATTATTATAAAAGAAAAAAGAAATAATTTCTATTATGCTTTAAGATAATAATTAATGTTTTGTACATAGAGAATATAGGGCTTTTCACCTATTTATTATTATATTGAAAATCATTGGTGGTAATGTAAATTATAACAGCATTAAAAACAAATACATTACAGTGCAAACTATTTTTAATTTGTACAATTGCAATTACTTTGAATAAAATTGACCATTACCGCATGTTTATTTTATACGGTTAAATAATATTTTGTGGAATTTTTATTTACTTATTTAATATGGAGCAAATTTTCAATATTATACAGCTAACTAAAAAAACAAACCTTCCTATACCATAAAAATTTGCGCAATTAAAATTACTGCTACAATACTAATAAAAAAATTATAATTATCTATAACGTAATTTTTATACAATAATTTACATTGTCATAATAAATGCCTCAAATAAATTTCTGTTCGATATCTAGGTAAAATATATGTCTCTACACTAGTGATATGTAATTTAAAAAAGTAGAATAAAAATAGTTTATAAAAAAAATGTAAAGGATCTAGCAAACAAAATTCGCGTATAATTCGAATTCAGTGAATTTCCATTAAGTACATAATTTTATTTCCAGATATTTTCATTATATTGTATTTTTAAATTGTTATAAGTGACATCTTATTTAAAATTAATTAAAATTATCTATTTTGATTATAAAAATTCTTGAATTAATCTAAGTAGATATTTCTAATTCGCATGTGCGGATTATGGCTCCCTTTCCGGTTCTTTATAAGTACCTATGTTACGTTTCCTCGTTCTTAGTGAATTAAAATTATTTAACTAGATAATCCAGGAATTTATATTGTTAATACAAGGTAATTGATCCAAAGAGTAATGTTTGAATTATACTTATTGAAATTCTAAATAACTCTTTTGTAATTCAAACGATCAACATAGTAATAATAATTCGACTAATTTAATTTATTTAGAAATGAGTGGCAGTAGAAATTCGCTGCAATAAGAATAATAAATTATTTTTCATTGTGATGAAATATTATGGTGATGTATTTTTTTGAAACTTACGAATAAATCACCTTGTATTTTTTCTTCTTATGATGCACATTAAAATTAAACTATAATCATATTACGATCGAATCGAAAATTTTCTTTTAAAATGATACAATAAATAATTCTTGGATTCACTTTTAGTTTTGCTACCATAAAATATACTTCAATCCTAAATATTATACACAATTTTATTAATGTATCATTATAATTCGATGAATTATCATGACTGTTTAGAAGTTTATTTAATTAATTTCCATGATATAAATTTTTATGGTGCTAATTTTTATTATACATTTATTTGTTTATGATTAATTCAATGTATGTATTAAAAACACTAGTGGCGTGCCATACATTTTTATATAAAATTTGGTGTTATTTTTATAGTTTTGCACTACACGCAAAGGAACAGAATGGATCTTACTTGATGAAGTACCTCTATGAATTTTGCAGCGAATGAAATCTCCACTTAATTTTACTTAAAGTAACAATTAAACGCACTACAAATACCAGTTGTTAAAATATTAATACCTATAAACAATGCCTAATGAGCAATCAGAATATGATAAACAATCTATGGGCATTAAAAAAATGAAGAATTATTTTTAATATGTACGCATTCGTGTCATGCATTTATTTGTAGAAAGACATGTGTAAGTCTAACAATATTGTATTGATATTTACCTAACCCATTTTTATTATCTAGCAAAAACAGAGTACATTTTAGAACGGAAAGAGACTTATTTTAAACTTCAAGAATACAGTTGCATGTATTTTAAATTTTTGTAGAACTTACCCATCAATAAGAATAATATACCAAAGTTTTACAACATACAAATCCGGGACACTGTCTCCAAGATAATTAAGAGATTGTAATAGTCGTAGAAAATATATTTTACTAAAGTTGACGATTCAGAAATTCGAAATAAGTTCGACGAAACCGAAACGAAATTAAAAATTGGCGAAATTACAGTGCGTAGGTCAAACGCAATTAAATCACTCTTCTGCCTCCTTTTGGTGATGCCCATATCACTGCTTATTATTATAATAAAAAAACAAATATGTTAAAACAAAAAGAGTGCCTTTTGAAAAACGCATTTCTATCAATTTGTAGCTACTTATGGTTTACTACATAGTTTGAAGATATTACTATTATTAATTTGCTGATGGTTAAGAGCAGGTGAACGCACTGATGGAATTCAATTAGATGAAAAGAACTCGTTTAGTTTTTGCTATTTCAAGGTGTATTAAATGAGCATTAGGTAATGAGATGTTTTTATGATCGTAGGTTAATGAAAGTCATATTTTAATGGACTTTTCACGTGACCACTTCATAACGGAACTGCGAATTGCGGTTTGCTTGATAAAGAAAAATCAACTTTTAATGAGAAGGAGAAAAAAACTTGAATGGTACCTTATTGACTGTAGTTGAGTGTCAGCAAAAAAAACTTCATTTGCGACAAGTCTTTTTTACTGAAGCAAATTATCTTGTCACCATTATTTTACCAGTGTAGTAGTAATTTTCTAATTTAATATCATTCTTTATTTCTATTCATTAGACTAAGGTGCAATAAACTCAAAACTAACTGTATGAAACATACTTTCAATAGAGCATTTTACGAGTTTTGTTAGGTAAATACGTATATGATTCACAATTTAAAACTGAAAAATACAAATTCGGCAGGGCGGTATCATATCCTGCCCGGTTAAAAGTTTAGTACAGTTTCTTCACGAATGTTGGGGCGTTATTAGAATCGGTGTTGCTACAAAAGCACCTTGGGTCTTTAAAGGCGGTAAAAGCTCTTGCATTGCTACCTTTGTCGGCAACTACAAAAGCGCTGTGGATTTACGTTTGAAACGGACAACTGGTAAGGGTAGGTTGGTTCTCCCTCTTCCTTTTTGCTGTACTGGAAGCAGTGGTGTAGCTAGATGGGCACCAGTGCAGAATACTTTTGCGGCCCCAATAAAACAAAACAAGTATTTATTAGAAAAAGCGTTTAGTAAATGTATACATGATGAAATCGTCGGTCGGAGGGGGTGTTAAAAACGCGTAAGAAAAAATGATTTTTCGCAATTTTTTCAAATACCCAGGACCCCAGAGGTCTTGAAATACCGTTAATATTGTTTAACGTGGTCGTAAAGTTTTTTTATGGTTATTATCAAGTCAGGTTGCGGCTGCTTGTTATTGTATTTTCTCTCATTCTTTTCTGATTTTCTAAAAGGGCCCCAAACTCAATATGCGCAGAGGCCCATGCACAGCCAGAGACGGTCCTGAATACATGGCTAAAAGTTGCGGACTGTTTAAATACTTTTAAAAGTAATTCGAATTTGATTTATTTAGGTTTTTCTGTTTATTGTTTTAACAGCTCCAAAACAAACTATTTGATTAAAAATGAAATGTATGTACTTCTAAATGTTTGCAATGTTGAAAAATTATTTTTATTTGTTCATCGAATCTTAATTCCACCATGGATTCGTGATATATGTACACTTGTTTTAAGTTTTATATAAAAACTAAACATTAAAAAAATTTCTACAACTCTGAAAAAACTTCAAATTAGCTAATCTTCAGTAATTCATGTGTCTGATTTGTAATAATTACTGAAATTAATTAACGGCTTCTTTTTTTATTACACCAATGCTTCAAGAACTTTTTCTAGCATTGGGTAACATTTTAAAAGCTTCGCGAGTATTTTTTTGTACAATCTGTTACTTTCTAAAACATATGAAAAAATTAAGACATTCTGGTAATACTAAAACATTTTAAAAGCTACAGGAGGGTTCATTCTACAATACTTTAATATCAATTTAATTGTTCAACTAACTACAAATTATAGCCGGGGCAAGATGACAGAGATAGATTTTTCTTCATTGAACGAGGTAATTTGTAGTTGGAACAATTTAATTCACATTATTGTATTTAAAATTACCACTATCAAATATTCCTTAATATTTCATTCTACAATATTGTTCATCAACTTATATATCAGTCTCGAATCTTTAGAAACGCTCTATGGCATAATGGATTGTTCTCTAAAATTCTGAAACATTCCGCAACAGTTTGGAACATTCCAGGAACTTTTCAAACCTATTGGAGATTTCTGCTATTTTCTGAAACCTTTTGAAAAATTCAATAACATACTTGAAAGATTGAAACATTCTATAATGTATTCGTTTAAACAATAATTTGAAAAATTTTGTCACTTTCTAAACATTCTAGAAAATGATAGAACATTCTCCAGCCTTCTTGAAGTGCTCCATAGAAAATTTATTACTGCAATCCCCTTTTATCACACCTGTACCTTCATAAAGAATCCCTGAAACACATAAGCAAAATCCTCTTCATGAATGGGGGATGAAAATTTATCACATCAAATAACCCCCTAGGGCTGCGAAATTTGCTTACTAAATTTCAGCGGTACGCAAAAATCCACCACACTTTCATGTATAATACAGTTGCCCGTACTTACAAGACTAGTGCAGATTCCCAAAGTGCTCTACTGAAACTTAGACAGTTACATACATGTTAAGAAGAATACTTGCAAAGTATGTGTTGGATTTTGAAGATGCATGACTTAAATATTATTAGGTATATATTATGCCTTGAACAATATGTACTAGTTAGGGGCACAGCAAAAAAGTCGAGGTTGGCTTACTTTGCGCTGGGACTCCATCCAATCAGTTTTTATTGATCCAATTACTGCAAGGAATGTTCTAAATGAGGTTCGCAATTTATTTAAAAAGCAACTGGAGTTGATATTACGATTCCTGATGGGTTCTCTTAATTTGTGTATTCACGAATCCATATGATCTAACCTAACCTAAACTAACTGCTTATGGAGAAGTTGGACTGTGCACAGGTATAAGGGATAATATAAAAGGTCTGATGGCTAATTATCATACAAACAAAACAATTTGTAAGGAGAAACAATGTAATAAGTGACCAGAGAATGATGTCAGTGAAGTCCCACCGAGTACCTTTCTAGGTCCTGTAACGATCGTAAGGGGGGTACCCTCACTTTCTAGTTAAAATCGAGAAAAGAAAAACAAACAAAAATTTAACTATTTCAAAAATCTTTATTTATTTATTTAAATCGAAGAATTTGGCTGTGAATGTGAATCGTCTAGTGTTAGGACCTTTTAATTACGTTGTGTTGATAGAATGTAGTAACTTAGATTCTTTTATGAGTTCCGTACAAGTTATATGTGCTAACAAAGAAAACACAAGAATTCGAACCACATGATTTATTTACAAATATACATATTTACAATTGCCCTTGGTATCGGTTCGGGAAGACAAGCACCTTTTTTATTCTACCATAGAATTTAGGGTTGGGACAGATGTGCCATCGAAGACATTTAATTACCAAAGTTATGTGTTGGTACAAAGTTCGAACATCGTCAAACAGTGCAACAACGAATTGTGTAGGAAAAACCCTCGCATGTTCGTCTTGAACTGGGAGAAGGGAAGTCGTGCAGATCGTGAACTTTAACCGTCGCTAAAGCCTCAACCGCTGTAAGCCCATGGGCTACTTTGGTAGGCCATGTTAGAATACCTGTCGTCTGAAGATGCCATATCACGGGAGTTTGTATATAGTTTGTTTGTTGGTAGGAATCGGGCACACATGGTGACCACGAAACCTTTTATATTGGTCGGACACGTCACACATGGTGAACATAGCCCTTTATTTGTTTGGCGAGACACGTCACCTTGGTGAACATAGCCTCTATTTATAAGGTGGTTCGAGACACGCCACTCTTAGTGGACGTCGCCTCTACTTTATGGCAGCTCAGAACAACAGAGTATGTCACTTACTCGACTTCCCTCTCTCTGATCAAGAGTTCTTCAATTAAGAGTTTTGCCTAAATTTAGACAAATTGCAAATCTTCTATCTTTTAAACACATCTGTTACCAAGGCAAAACCTTGAGATGCTCAAACAGTGTTAGTGGTTCAAAATCAAACCAAAACGGATACCTTCAACTGAAAGAATAGATACCGCCAAATTGATCTAATACGATTGCTACACGTTCACCTGAATTAATCATGAGAGCGTAAGCTGTAGGGAGATCCTTCTAAACTCCTGCCGCCTACAGCTTCAGGCCAGTTTAGTCAACATCTACGTTTACGTAATGTTAGAATGAACCCATCCTAAAACAGCTGATCAAAACTTCTCAGGCTATACTGATTTAATAAACCAAATTAAAGTGCTTGTCACACACCTCCCTATTACCAGGAAGCAGTACATGAATCAATGAAGAATTGTACATGGTCCAAAAAGGACTCGAATTAGACAATTGAATCTTAAAATTAATGACACCTGATAATCGCAATCAAACAGTATAAATTCATTAAACCTGAAGGGTAAAATAAGACAATGGTAGCAATGCAATTCAAAATTAAAAGTGACAATAAATAAAATCATAAATCTGGGAAAGTTAAACGACCTCAAAATACGAATCAAATATCGGTCAGTAAGTTACCCACCTTTGTATTGTATGTCATCGGCATCGGCAGCGTTTGGCTCGGGGTTGATGGACGAACGACCGCTAATGGGGTAGTTTATGGTACTCGGCGGGTCGGTTCGGCGGCGGCGTCAAACGGTAAGACTCTTCGGACAATAGTTGATAAGCAGGCGACAGTGGCGGGGTTGTATACGACTCAAATCAAGGGTGGCGACAGTAGGAAACCAGGTTACGACCACGGGAACAGACTGAATTAAACCAATCCCCAGGGGATGTTGGGCTGAGCGAACCAACAGCCTTTTAACTCGTTCAATAGAATTTAAATTGCGTTACAGGACCTCTTATACTGCAGATCGAGATAGGCCGTTTTCCGACCAGGTCTCGCAACAGTTCGAATCCCGTCACAATCGAAACAAATGCTTATTAGACCTCTTATTCTGCAGATCGAGCTAGGCCGTTTTCCGAACAGGGCTCACAACAGTTCGAATCAAATGTAATGCGTTCAAATGACTATTTGACCTCTTATTCTGCAGATCGAGCTAGGCCGTTTTCCGACCAGGGCTCGCAACAGTTCGAATCAAGCCAGATATAGTGAGCCAACAATATTCAACCTCCCTATGAAATCCTGTAAATACTCGCGGCTATTTATACCAAAACTCTACCCTCTCCACCGCACAAATCCTGCATCTCGCGTGCTTCCCCTTACTTTCCTACATCCCTAACAAGCCTATCAACGAGCGCGGACATCTCTGTTTCACTTTTAGATAATGCTCTCTCCTTCGTTCTTATTGAAATGTGAATTCCCAGCGTCCGAGGATATTCCCTTTTCCTCTCTACACCCTTGTCTAGCTTATGACAGAAAGAGCTGATTCGCAGACTTTCCCTTTCGCTTCTCTAAGGCCCTCTCGCTCATTCCTATTACTAACCCGATTTACAAGCGACCTAAGATGTTCCCTGCACCTCCCTATACCAGTGACTACCTACGGACGAATGACCAGACCATCAGATTTTCTCTCTCGCTTATTTACCAGAAGCTCCTGTATTACTTTCTCTCTCCTTCAATAACCACATGGTGGTGACCCAGAAACTCCAAGGCACGCCGTTTACGCAAAGTGCATGTTTCCAGGGTAAAATTTGTCCTTTTCTTATTCAGTCCGAAAAATTATTTTAAAAGAATTTATTCAATCCTATTCTCATTCCAAATAAAATCAGAAAAATAATCGAATTTAGCAATCCGAAATAAAAGAAATATTGAGACGAAGAGACAAAAATACCTGCGATTAAATTAAATAGAATTATTATCAGATAAAAAACCACCTGCTAAATAAATAAATATAAGATAATTATTTATAATATTGTAACACCCGGATGCGGGTGGTTACAGTCCATTACTGTTCTTTGTTTACATCAATAACCTCATCATTTGCACCAATGGTGACACGGTCTCATGTTTACACTGCAGTGATAGTGGCCGCTGGTGAGCGTATAAGAAAAGTAAATCGTACCAAATATCTAGGAGTAACTATTGATCTCAGATTGAAATAGCATGAGCATATCAATGATCAAAATATATGTATAATGTATTATCGAGAAATGTAATGAAAATAATTTATTGTGCATTGTTTTAAAATGATGTACATCATGACATTATCAGTCTTCAGCAACCTTTTAATTCTATACGCAGCAGACTAATAAGATTAACTTCGACCCATCGCAGATATGCGTTTGACACTGATTATGAGGCAATTATATGAACTGGCATCTATCATTCCCATTGAAAAATAGCAGTCAGACAGCTTCGACATAAAAAATTATTTATTTATATCAAATTAATGACAAAATAATCTGTTGGTTGAATAACATAATTCACATTAATGTTTATTCATTATAGTAGCAAGTAATTAACTTTGTACATATCTCGATAACTATTTATTTTCTAATACTTTCCAAATAGTGCAGGGCGACTATAATTTTGCAAGACATCAATACCCTTCATAAAAATTATGTAAGTGGTATTGATAACGATAATAACCTATTTTTGTCCAAAAATGTATCTATTGGTTCTTTAATATTATTAAATAAATATTACATTAAACTCTTTGCATTCATATCTTCTACGTTACAGACATCTTTAACGAGTCAGTTGCGGGTAATAAAAGTAGGTCACGGCATTTGCATGACTTTTAAAAAAGGTTAATCTTGCCCTTAAGTTCTAGACATGGGATTTTAAAGGAACGAAATAAACCTACAGTAAGATAATAATTATCTAAGAAACCATTTTTTCTTTTTTTCAAACATGAGACGCAAATTATTTTGTCTTTATATGTTTTCTTGGTTTTACCTCATATCCTGTACGATTAATCAACGTTCATGAATGAAAAATAAAGAAACACCAAAAAAGTTTTCGTCATTAAATTCAAATTGTAGATAGCACAATCTTAAAATACTCATAAACAATAATGCAAAGGATTTACCGTTTTACATAATTGACGCATAAATAGCCATTCTAATCATTCCTATAATTAGAATGCTTAAGATACACGAAAATAGAATCAAATAAAAATTAATAGGCGGTTATAAAAATTTGTTGTTTATTTATTAAACTGCAAACTGTCACGACTATTAAATATTTATAAGCTATCCATTTCTCTGCAGATACTCCCCATAGCTACATATGACACATTTACTTTCATGGTTATCAACCTATAAGCTTATTTATTGCAAAATGTTGAACTCAGGTATTTTTTCTTTTATGTGTTTTATGTAACAGGTACAGAAATTAAATATTAAACTTAAGTATAACGCAAGAAAACACTTAAACTTTGTAACACAGTATCAACATTTTTATATTAATTCTGTATTTTATATTAAAGTAGTCACGGCAACGGACTCAATTAAATAAGTACAAATTACGAGCTAAATAAAATTACAAATAACTGATGATACGACTCTTAAAAAAAAAAGAATACGCGGAGTGCGATTAACAACCGTGCGTCGCTTCTTCACTTACGCCTTGCCTGTTGTTAGTCCTCGTCCATTTCTGAAATCTCCCTAAGTTGTTAATTAAATTAGATGTTTACCATAAAAATGGTTTATCTTGAACACGTTTTAAAAAAGGCATCTTATTTTCAATAAAAGTTTGAGATACCATGAGCGATTTACTAGTCACAAATAGGAACTTTCACATGGGAAAGCTCATTTATTAATTCGTCAGGGCCCAAAATACGAGACTGAGGTATGTGGGATATATGTTACCTTCTTAACATGGCCATTCGGAAAAGTATTACATAATTCTCACATTCATAGTTATTTTTCGCTATGAAATTTGAAGAAAACAACCCTTTTTGTTTTTACTAACATTTCCCTTAAAATAATGAGGAAAAAGCTATTGCTGTCATCATGCCCCTGCCGGGATTCGAACCCGGGTCTCAGGCTTTACGCGCCATTGCTCTAACCAATAAGCTACGGCGACATGACATAATCATTAATTCGACGATTCAGAGACTTAGTAAGTACGTTTCGTCGATGTTGCTGCCATCATGTTGCCGTAGCTTAGTGGTTAGAGCAATGGCGCGTAAAGCCAGAGACCCGGGTTCGAATCCCGGCGGGGGCATGATGACAGCAATAGCTTTTTCCTCATTAGTTTGAGGTAAATTGTAGATGATTCTTGAATTTGAATCATAACAATTTATTTAAAATCTCCACTACTAAAGATTTCTCGATATTTCATTGTTACTAGATTTACTAATATTTCCGTTACTATTAAAGTAGGGAGCATAACTATACAGCTACCGTATCTTTTGCAGTATTTCTCAACAACATTAATATAGGATAACAAAGATTTAGGAGGTAACAAAGTATGCTAAAAGAAGGTAATTAAACATATATGAGTTATGTTGCAAGGTTTTCTGTGAAATTAACGCATAAATTAAGAAAACATCCTGAATTTCTTAGTGCATAACTATAGCGCCTAATAGTATAAACATAACAAAACCACTTCCAAGCAAGAATAAATATTGTGTTACGTCTCCATTCTTATAAATTACTTCAAATAGTTTATTATATATATTTACCACCGGGTTATTTAAGAAGTTTGAGTGAACTTTGAGCTGAAATTAGCTGAGTTACCGATCTTTTGGATAGCATAACCTATAAATAAAATATACTCCAAAACATAATTAAAAAAAAAGACGTAAAAATAGAATACATAGGGTGTTCCACTTAAGCGTGTTTCTTTCATACTTGGCTTAATATTATAAATACGAAAAAATGTTTGAATAAAAGTTTCATCCAATTTGTATCTTCACTTCATAAAATTATTTTTATTTATACAGGGTATTCCATTAACCCTGGAACACCCTGTATATTTTTAAAGTTTTGAATTAAGCGATAAATTTATGGGGTAGTAACCTAACCTAACCTTACCATACATTGTATCTTACTGTTTCCGTTTGGGAGTAATTTCGTCATTCTGAAAAAATATTATGCTTACGGCGCTGTCTAAAATCCTCTGTATCTCCGAAACCAAATTAAATAAAAAGCCACGCCTTTTAAATAGCTTAAGAAGGGATAATGTTTTCACATCATTCGAAAATTTTCATTAATTGTTTTGAAAAATCTACAAATAAAATGGTGTGATTTTTAAAAGCTTAAGTCAACGACAACTTGAATTTTTTAAATGGAACGATATACATATTTTTGCATAATCAGGTGTAGAATTAAAATACAAATCGATTTTGTAGCTCTATTTTGGCGACTATTTTCGGTAGTTTTCAAGATATTCGGGAATTTGTACAATTTTTATTATTCTTGCAGGGTTTGTATTAAACGCATTATCTTATTTATAAACAAAGCAGCTGCTCATTGGCTTCGTAGTTCGTGCAATTTTCTTTCCTTCACATTTATTGGCAATAATTTTCAAACGAACTGCTTCATACTGATTTAAAGTCATCAAATATTTTGCGAATGGGGAAATATTGAATGAAGACGAACAGTTTTTCTGAAAGGTTTTATCAATCTTTCATAAAAATGGCTTCGTCCATCGGCACAATTTTCACAATTATTCGACCGAAAACCCCCACTTCCTTCGAGAATCACGCTCCCAAGATCGTTGGGCGCTAAATGTTTGGGAAGGGTATTTAGTGATCGTGTTATATTTTGAATGGAATCAGTTACAAAGTATTCCTTAGGAACGAATTGATCGTTATCTTAGACAATATTCCCTTAGCTGTTCTTCCACAAATATGGTTTCAGCATGACGGGGCACTGGCACATAATTTACAAAGAACTTGTGATCTTTTTGAATGAAGAATTTACTAATAGATGGATTATACGAGGTGAACCTAGAAGTCGGCCAGCCAGATCTCCTGACCTGACAAAGTGCGATTATTTCCTGTGAGGCTGTGTAAAACATAAACTTTATGTTTTACCACCGACTACAACAGAAGACAAAAATCGAATATTTGAAGCTATTGGAGACATTTTTCAAGCATATCAGTAAGATGTCAGTCCTAAACCTGCTTAAATTCCACAAGCTAAAGTAGAAAAACAGAGGCTGTTTTTTTTTTATTTGATGTCACGCATTAAGACTAGAACACTAAAAAAATTGCACAAATGCCCGAATAACTTGAAAACTACCGCCAAAATACCTCTAGAAAATCAATTTGTATTTTAATTCTACACCTGATTATGCAAAAATATGTATATCGTTCCATTTAAAAATTCGAGTTGTCGTTGATTTAAGCTTTCAAAAATCACACCATTTTATTTGTAGATTTTTCAAAACAATTAATGAAAATTTTCGAATGATGTAAAAACATTATCCCTTCTTAAGCTTATTTTAAAGGCGCGGCTTTTTATTTAATTTGGTTTCGGAGATACAGAGGATTTTAGAGAGCGCCGTAAGCGTAATATTTTTTTCAAAATGACGAAATAACTCCCAAACGGCAACAGTAAGATACAATGTATGGTTATCAAACTATTCTTTAAATTCATCGCTTAATTAAAAAATTTTAAAATATACAGGATGTTCCGTTAAAAACAAAAAAAGTTTGGTACCACCCAGGCGTAATGGAACACTGTATAAATAAAAATAATCTTATGAAGTGAAGATATAAATTGGATGAAACTTTTATTTAAACATTTTTTTCGTATTTATAATATTAAGCCAGGTATGAAATAAATACGCTTAAATGAAACACTGTATAACTGCTTGTAGATACACGTTACATTGCATCTTGGCAAATTTATATTCTACTCTTCCTATGACGTCAAGCGCAAACTTAACCAGAAATCGATATCTAAATATCATAACTTAGATCAGATTGAACCATAGTCCTACTTGCTGACAATACGCCAGTCACCTACAAAACTAAGATTATACGTAATCGATTCCACTGAGGCCGTAAACGTAAAAAAAAATGTTGTGGAGGTTCCGCGAAACTAGCTTTGTTCGTTACTTATCACAGATGCCTGGGGTAGCTCAACTGACACAATGAGTTGTGGTGCTGGAAAACGCATTTGAAGTGTCAGACGGCTTAAGGCATTTGATGTTTTAGACCGCGTTGATCTTCTTCCGGTAACCCCTACAGTTTTATCTAACTTTTCCAGTCCAAATGCTATTGCTTTGTATAAGTAAAAACCCCAAAACTGGTTACATACTAGAAGCTTAAATTGACCCAGTTTCGCGCTTTTTCTTACACCGATTTGAATATATTTAAATGATTAAAGTCTTTAAACTTAAAGGTGGCAATTCTGTTAACGTATAAAATTCATGGAGAGACAAAAGTTGAAACACAATATTCAAAATTGACATTCGTTCACTGAGCATGATGGAATGCTGTCATATTTGACCTTGGTATAACGAGACTTTATAAATGCTCATTTTTCATGGGACGTATACCTATTGAGACAGATTATAAAATTAAAACCGTGTGATCATAACCACCTGAACCAAAGCAACTATACCAACTGAGGCAATTTCCACATACCTGAGCACACGTTAAAACTAAAATACACCATTCAGTCAATGTAACGTGGCTTATTGTCGTTTGGTAGACGAGGATTTTTTTAAAAATATACTTGCTGCATCCGATGTATTACTTTTATTTTTATTAATAAATAATTCTTGTTTTTATTTTAAAATTATAACACATTACAACAAATTATATATAAATGTTTATATTTGATTATAACATGCTCAATAAACATTGAACGATCCTAAACGGAACTAATAACATAAGCTAATCTCATCTTCTTTTTTATAAAAAAATGTGGCAAAAACACGGTATAAACAATGCATTGCGTTTACGTCCATTATTATACCGCTGATATTTTATGGTAACCTAATTGCCCTTCCACTCCAGGAGACAGTATAATACTACCTCAGTTGGTGGTGCCTGTTAGCAATAAAGCCGCTTCAGTTGGTAGCGTTTTTAGAGAGGGATGCCTCTTATATACGCGCATGTTTAATTTGCGCACAAGAAACGAAAAGGTAGGGTGGCAGAGTAGATTTTATCTGTGACCACCTGTAGCCTACTCTAAGTTGCATACAAAATCGCAAATAAACTTATTTTATGAATTGGTATACTTAAGTCAGACCTAGATGTATATCTGAGTGGAGGATGATTTGAAGAGTACCAATATTTACATATAACAACCATTCCTGCCATAAATACGGCTTTTCATTGCTTACACGCAAATTGTTCACTTTTTTATGTCCAATGGTAATACAACCGGCCTCTATAGTTACCGGGTATAACGCTTTCTAGTTTCAGCGTCCGGAAATTCATCAAGGATGGCGTTACACGGTTTTGTCTGACAGTCAATACCCTCATTTGACGAATTACAAGCTGTAGTTGCGCGTCGCGTTGGTATTGTACTTGGCTTAAAGCATACTAATTTGAACACTTAAAAAATTTCCTCCTTTTGTGCTCAAAACCTATTAAAGTCTATTTCATATTTCGATTATACAAACTTATTTTTTTGTGAACGTGCAAATCCGTACTACCTGTGTATATGTAACAGATAGAAAATATTGTGTAATCTATCTTACTAATTGACACTTCAAATACGAGTTACCGCCACACCACACATAATTCCGATATTTTCAATTGTAAAAATGAATCATATTTTCTTTGCATCATTTAAATTACCTTAACTAAAATTTCCTTCTACAACGACATTAACTCATTAAAACGTATATACCTTCAACATAAAAACAAAAAGCAATGTAACGATTGCGTGCGAGGAGAGATTTCAAAAGGTACATGAAAGATGAATGGTTTGTAAATAAGCAATTAAAATGTTTAATTGTCTTAACGATTACGTTATCAGTACCTATTTTGTATCTTGATACTCCACACATTGTTGATTGACGGATTAAAAAAACGACATTTACGAACAAGTTAGAACAACGTAACCCTATTGATAAAACAATTCCTATTGCAATTCTAAAAATAACCCGACGCACTATTATTATTTTGAAAATCTGCCATTTGTGTGTTTTTAGCTACATTTTCCGAAGCTCAACATTAATTGCCTCAAATTAATTAACTATTATACAAATAACATTTTCAGTAGGTCAAAACTAAATTGAATTATGATAACGTTTAATAAGAAAATTTACATCCTATGTACCTATTTAATGTTAAAGTCAATTTAATAAGAGAGCTCACCTTTTCTAATAATCAATAAATCCGACTATGTGCATTACTCATAAACAAATCAAGCAAATAAGAAATAAATCTATGCAGTAGAATAATTTTTTAAAAATAATTTTCTTATAGAGGCACAATTAATTTAATGCAAAATCTAATTTCATTGTAAAATAACCAGCAGATTAAATTTTTATGATGTTTAGAGAAATCATGTAATTATGCTTCTAAAATTACTACCGTACCTGTTGTAATATTATACTTACAGACGCATTTATATCAACTTAGAACAATAACAGAATTTTGAATTTTCGAATTAGTGCATTTCAGCTGAGTTTGCAACATCATACCCATAGATAATAATTCTACGGTAATAAAGAATATTTTTTTCCACATTTTATATTTTTTATACACATCTTATGTTACAGGCATTTAATCGCCACAGACTAGCAAAATAGAATTCTCTCGATTACGACATAATAGTAGATATTGAATTATTTAATATCCAATACTTAATAGTTATTTAAAACATTGACGCATTCACTACCATATTTTTTTTAAATTAAATTAATGAATATTGCAGATTAACTTTAATATGTTACTAATTAATTATTGTTTATTATCTATTATTAAAAATGAAACATATCTATCCAAATTAGTGTATATGTTGAGACTTTATATTTAAAAGTTCAATATGAAAAGCAGAAATATATACTTATATACAAAAAATCGTTAAATGGGTTGGTACAAATTCCGTGAAAATGGTCTACTGACCTCCTTGAAGTACATAAATTCCTTACAGGATATTTTTTTATTAACATACGAAAATTTCGCACGATAAGTACCTACCTATAGCATTAGCAAAAAAGTTAAGGAACTTCCACTCACTGGATACTTACAAATAATACCTACTAATTTAATCCTTCTGAATAAATATCCCTTTGTGAATTATATTTCTTTTATGTTTGTTTGCCAAACAGGATTTGCAATATTGTTCAAACAGCAGCATTACTTTTATCGCCTTATGTGTATAGGTAGGTCTACATCAGACGAATGGTACGTATGGTAATAATACTACCCCTAACTAAAATGTTGACACGGGACGGAATTGAAGTACATTTTCCGCATTAAAATATAATAATTTTAATAAGTAATTCATATTACCCACAGAAATAATTAGTTATCTAAGATGTAGAAGTAGAAAATGAAATATTAAAAATCGTTTTTTTTTTTTACAAAAATTAAAATCTTAATTATGGACAAATCTACGAATATTCGTAGATAATAGCACCACCGTACGCATATAATTAATCTTCTGAGTAGAAAAATATTATATAATAATATTTTTAGCGTTTAGAACATTCCACTTTTCGACATTTTACATTTTCTTCAAAAATTTTATTAACTAATACATAAATAAGATAAAAAAGTTGATCCACATACCTGAAGGTATATAAGAAGAAGGCGATTGCGCAAATGGTAAGTCCAGTCGACATCCGACCCGATTTCCGGGTTGGCATCCTGCTGCTTCTTCATCCAAAGGAACACATCATCACCAAGCATCACCACTTACCGACAATGACGTCCACTATAACCCCGAGGCCCGGAACTGCCCGTGCCGCTCTAACCCCGTAACTGATGAAATATTAGCAACCACCACCTTAGTGAGTCGTCGTTCAAAACAGCCGCACGCGAGGATATTCAAACAACTAATAACACAATGCGACGTCGGAGCATTTTCACCGGCGAGCGTCTTTCAAACATTGTTTTATTTGTCGTCGCCGTCAACCGCTCTTATTTGACTAAGCATTAAGACACTTAACACAATACATTTATTATGGTTTACTTGTTAGTACCTATAAAGGGGGGTAGGTCTACGCATCACTTTCGCAGGTATCTTACTAGTTATATGCTCGTAGTACTGGAGCTATTGTTGGTGTTGTGTGATAAGTTCACTTTTTGTTCATAAATGATTGCAATAGGCAATTCGATTTATTGCGACCACGATTTTGCTGCAGGTGGATTTTCTTCCGGGATGCATGGGTTTGAACCGGTTCTCGTTATCGAATCGGTTTGCGTACCTACAGGTAAGTCTGAGAGATCGATGCTGTGAATGAGCTGAGTGAATGTTCGCTCTCTCATACACCGATGGACCGACAGACAGACACTTGGTCACTGCTACCTAGCGTTGTCTTCTTGAGTGTTTCACCTGCCCACCTGTACCTGAAGCGATGAGCCAATCAAAGATGATCGAACGCCCCACCATCAGGGGTGGATAGTTGAGCGATTTCGCTCCACGACGCGACGGACGCCGCGATGTGACGGATAGGTGTCATTGCGAAAATTGGCCGACCACTTCTTCAGCAACCTGACAACTTATTACTCCTGCCTTCTTCTTCATGGGTATTGGAGTCGCGGCGTCAAGTCTGAACGCGCTTCCGCGTCCTTAATAAATTCGTATTCATGGACCGACACTTTCGCTTTCTCACTGGCTCGTGTCCGAAGTAAATCAATATGCCGGGAAAGGTGACGGCTGATATAAATTAATAACTTGTTATAGTCAGACAGAAAATCTGGGAACCAATTCGAATTTTTCAATTTAAATCCCAATAAAATTATTCAATAGCGCTTAGGTACTTCTTCACTATAGTTCTCATCTTTACATTTAAAGAATCAATTAGGTAAATTTATAAATAAGTTTCTAATCAGCTTTAGTCTTCAATAACGTCAATATCTTCCAATTCGACTTCAAAAAAAGTTGTGTTCAATGATTATGTATTACATTATACTTTTATTTCGAATAGTCCAGGAGAACAAAATAAGAATTTCATTTAGTGTTTTCTATTATATGAAGAACAAAAATTCTCGATCAAAATCCTTACAATCAGCACTTTTCTTTAGAACCGAAAGACGTATCATACGAGGACTTGTACATATAATCAAAAATTCGTAAAACGTTATCTACAACCTCACATAAGCTCTTAGGCCATATCCTATACTCCCCCTCGGAGCAGGGCTGTTCATAAAATACGTTCGCTGATAAGGGGGAAGGATTGGTATTGCTTAGCGTGAAGAGATGTAAGAGGGAGGAGGGGGAATCTAATGAAATGTGACGTTCGCAGTTCATCAATTTTCTTTTAATTTTTTCTTAAGTTGGTAGTTGTTAAAACTTTTGCATGGTGTTTGTGTTTACAAGAAATCGTTTATAGAAGGGGGGTTAGCTAACCTTTTTTGTTGAAATATTTGCTAGGGGGTCGCTGAAAGTGCGACTTAGCCTGGCGCAGGGGGAGTAAGAGGTCGAAAAGAGTGAAATTCTGAGTGACGTCTTTTATGGAAAAAAGAAAGTCACACCTAATCGTACAATTTCATAAACGGATTCACATACAAGATAGGTCATAGAACAAATTTCACAATCATGATCGTATATAAACAGTTATAATCATTCGTATATGAACATTAAACACATCTGATCACTCTTGAAGAAATAGGGCCACATATGGGTAAAAAAGACCAACACTCATGAATAATAACATGAAAAACCATGGGTAGGTACATGATCTTGTGTGATCATATATGATTACGCATAGTGTATGTATATCAATATAATGATAAAAATGATTATGTATGAATTCTAATGATCATGTATGAGGTGCAATAATAACAATGAATAATATCTTTTATTGATCAACACACAGATATACATTTATCTTACTGAACTGCGAGCGTTTTTAGTTTTTTTTTTTGGAAAAGGTGTTGCTCTCAATTTGGGCTTCATCCTAGTCATATAAAAAGCCGCTCCGAAAAATTTTGATAAAACAGGAAGCTGTTTGAAGAACCGTCCAAATTCTGATCTGAACGATCACTTGCATGAGATCCGCACAGTCGCAGTACGGTATCGGAAAGAGTAAACCATGGTACTAAATTCATATGTATAGAGCAAAAGGAGCTCATTTTACAAAGCAACACGCATTAAGATGGAGGAGACAGAGCACGGATTTTTTTTATCCCGATTGGAAAAAATCGTAAATGTGGTACTGATGTAAACCACAACCATAGGTGACTATTATGTACATTCATGTAACATCTGTATAACTTAATTAATTATAATGTTACCCAAAATAGGTGTAAAAATTTTAGTATGTCGAGGTGATAAAGTTGTCGCAAATAATACTTGAGAAAAACACAATGTTGTCGTTTTACACTTTTATTTAGATAATCTCTAACAATTGCTTCGACCTATTCGGTCATAATCATAGAGTTATATAATGAAAACTAAACTAAAGATAAATCAGTACATCTATTTATATTCAATTATCACTATTGTACACCCCTTCTCTATTCTTGGAAATGTCACTGATAGCTTTGAATATAGGGCTATTGAGGCCTTCTGTAATTTCGTTTGTTATGTTTAATTTTCGGTAAATTCCTTTTTGTATTTCCAGTTTTTCTAAGAAATTGAGTTTGTAGCCCTTACTTTCTAAATGTAAAATTGAAATGTCGTCTTTATCGATGGTATGGTTTAGTGTAATGCAATGTTGAGCTAGTCCAGTGGAGGGTTTTTTATCTACTATTGATTTACAATGTTCTTTTAACCTAGTTTCAAAATTACGACCTGTTTGCCCAATATATATTGCATCACAATTGGAACAATTAATTTTGTACACCCCGGATCTCTTATTTTTATCTATTTTATCTAATTTGTTGTTTACAAATGTTGTTTTCAAATTATTTTTGTTGCTGCTAACTGTATTAATATCTAATTTTCTTAATCTAAAGCAAATATTGGTGCTGACGTCTTTGTAAAAAGTAATTGGATACCATCTTTCAGTTTTTTGTGATTTTCCTGTATATATCTGATTCCGAACCTGTTTTTTTCTGTTTTTTATTTAGCATGACGTCTATTAGTCTTGGGTTATATCCGTTGTTTTGAGCTATTGTTTTTATAAAATTAAGTTCTCTGTTAAAGTTGTTTTTGTTTAAAGGAAAATTTGTGAGCCTATGAAGTAAACTGTGAAATGTTGATAATTTTATGTTATAGTCCTGGTTAGAATCATATGGAATGATAGCGTCGGAAAAGGTATCTTTACGATAAATATCAAAATCGAGTTTGTTATTAACTACACTTATTTTCAAATCTAGGAAATTTAATGTACCATTGTCTTCTAATTCCATCGTAAATTGGATTTTTTTGTTAATTGAGTTTAATAATATCAGCAAATTACTTATTTGTCTAGTTGAACCTACATAAATACAAAATATATCATCTACATATCTAAACCATGTGTGTATATTCTTTATAAGAGGGTTATTCATACTCATTATAGTATTCTCGAAACAAGACATAAATATTTCAGCAAATAAAGGAGACAACGGGGAGCCCATGGGTAAACCATCAATTTGTTCATAGAATTGACTATTGAACCGGAAGTAATTTTGCTTTAAGCATGTATTTATGAGCATAAATAGTTCTTCTTTTTGTGCTAGTTCTAAATGTGATTCCCTAATTAAATTTTTAAGGATGCAAATTAATTCGTTTTTCGGGATGGAAGTAAACAGACTTTTTACATCGAATGATACTAGTTTGGATGATTTAGGAAGGTCTAAGTTTTTTGTGTGCTTTATGAATTCTAGAGAATTCTTTACTGACCATTTAGATTTAAAATTTATCCAGTTTGGAATATTTTTACTTAGGAATTTGCATAATTTATAAGTAGGAGAATTAATATACGAAACTACTGGTCTCATAGGAATATTTGTCTTGTGGGTTTTTGGTAACCCATATAAGCACGGAGATTGAGGATTCATAGTTATGAAATAGTACTGTTTATTCTCTGGAATAATGTTAGAACAATCCTTAATAACTTGTTTTAAAGAAGTTTGATGTTTATTCGTAGGGTCTGACTTTAAGATTTTATAGTCTTCTTCTAATAAAGTAGCGGTTTTATTAATGTATTCTATTTTGTTTAAAATTACGATTGTATTAGACTTGTCAGCCTTAGTTAAAATTAGGTCATTATCTTTGATTTTATTTTTTATAGATTTTATAATTTTGGTTTCCCCGTTATGTCCTTTACTTTTAACATTTTTAGTTATAATCTTACTACATTTAAGTTTTTCAAAATTTATTTCTTGTTTAGACAAATGCGGTATACTGCTTAAGGCTATTTCTGTGTTAATTCCTAAATAATCTAGATCCTGAGTTTTTTGAAGTTGTGGACTATATTTTAAACCTTTGTTAAGCAAAGCAGTTTCCTTATCATCAAATTTTGTGTAAGTGGTGTTAATCATTCTAGGGTAAAATTTGTAATCTATCCTACTTGTTTCTTGTTGTGTGGTATTTTCCTCGGAACTCTTGTTATAAATCCCTTTTGTTGTGGTTACATTTGATCTTCATGTATTTTGGTGTCGCAAATGTTTGATATTTACGTCGGCGGGAACGAAAATGTTAGAAGCGTTTGAATTGTGTGATGTTAACAGATAAATGATAAAAATGGGAAGGTATTGGAACGAGTTGTAGAACAAAGGACGCTAATAGAAGTCAATAAAGAAAGGATGGCAGTTCCTTAGAGATAAAGAGAAGACCAGAAATCGAAGTAAAGGAAGTAGATGCGCTTATCTATCTAAATATTTATTATTTTGTATTACCTACCTACTTTCTTCGATAATTGCTTTGACAACATGAAAGGCGCCCAATTAATAGCGCAATCCATTGACAGCTACACGAAGAGAATAAAAGGTTCTGGTGTATACCTAGGTATATGCCTACGGTAATATGTATCTTAGTATCTTACATTATCGGTTCGACTGTAGATGATATATAAAATATGTTCTGAACATTTTACCATGTGTGAACTTAAGGAGCGGCAATTGACTATAATTCCGACATGGACTTTCTTTTAGAATCAGCTTAACGTTTATTGCCAACTAGAAACACGATCATTACCATCCCCGTTATGAGTTATCATGCAATATCGACTGCCATTTCTGGATAACTCAAATCTTCTAATGCAGTAAATCGGAACAATTTACCACTCAAATAGTACCGATTAGTCGATGGAATCCAAGCGGCTTCTAAGAACTTAGCTATCCGAATATGGTCAATATGAAGTAGTACGATAATTTAAATTACATTTTTATAGTGAACGAGATACTTAATTCACTTCAATTGAAATTTTATAAAAGTTGCTCCGGCGGACGTTGGTCTGATGCTCTTCCTTAAAGGATGGTGTTTAACACGTTACTGATTTTGAAAAACGAATACAGCTCTGCCTATCATTCTTTGCATAGAAATTAATCACCATCTATACGAAAAAAATTTATTTTAGAAATATAACTTGAATCACTAAAGCCATTCGTAAATTTGAGAGGTTATACAGTCACCAACAGAGATGTGATTATGCGATTAGTCGCATCATTTAAAATGAAAAGATGTCTAGATATTGATAGATGCAAAGTACTTATGAATGCTATTCCTAAGTAAAAGAAATTGCTAATTTCTAGTGAGTATCTGTTGATAGAAATACAATACAATTTTGAGGAAGAATGCACGAGTGAATTTAGTTATCACGATCCTTTTCGAAACCTTGATCTTTAATAATGGTTATTAACTTTCTAAAACACTTCACTTAATGTTGAACAATAAGAAATGATGATTTTATAATACAAATGAATTCAATTTACTCTCGCCTCGCACCTTCGCCAATTACTTATAAAACATATTTACCATTTGTAAAATAGTTTCATTTTATTTTTGACAATAATGTAAAAAATTGGACACAGTTTTATTAAAGAATTGTGCAACTGAGAACGATAGGGATGAAAATAAATATAAACGAAATGATATACTTAAATGTTCTTACGACTCTCAGTACTGAAGAAAACATGTTTGAAGCTGTGTGCGCCACGTTGCAGGGAGACATATAGAATGTAAAAGGATAATCAAGAAGGGTATTTTTCCGCGATATAACTGACGATGAAACGTACACTCCGGGGGAGGGGGTCTACAATCTTTAATTCTTAATAACTGTGACAATAATCGATGGTTTATGATCTCAGAGGACAATATTTCAATTTTACTTACTCTACTTGAGGATGAATATGAACGTATTATTCTGTGGATGTGGAGACCGTGAAAAGGACTTGCCTTAATATATTTATGTTATGAGAATATTAAATTCGGAATTAAGGATAAGTACTAATTACCTGCATTGGACTTTATGATATTTTCACATCACTGCATTCATCTACAAATGGAAATTTAAAACGATTGGTTTCCTGGACCTGACCCCAGACTGGTTTAGTAAATTGGTCTGAGACTGGTTTGCTAGAACCTGTCCTAGGCTGATTTATCGGGCATGGCTCAAGCCTCGCTTATCACTCAAACTTGCATCAACGGAAAATGTTCATCAACTTGGTCAAGTTTCAGAAGAAGCTGCTCAGGCTTGGTCCAAGTTTGGTTGATTGATTTTTTCCTACCCTGTTAAGTACACCAACTGACCGATAAACGTTGTCCTGCGCAATCTTAATAAATTTTTCGATGAAGTTGTGACCGTTTTGTGAATTTATGAAAAGTAGTTAGAAACGTATCTGAGTTTATTCCACCGCAGGTGCAAAACAAATAGGTACAACAATCAACCAAAGTTGTGGTTTATATGGTCAATCATAATAGATTGCATAAAAAATTATAACTTTGAAAGATAGTTGTTTAGCTAGACTTTAGAATTTGTAAAAATAGTAAAATAGAAAAAAATATTCCTGGAACTGCTCTGAGACAGTTCAAAATAGATTTGAACTAAAATAATCAAATTTGTTTCAAGTATCCTCATAATATGTAAAATATATTTAAAGTACGGACTACTTAAGAGTCAATTAGATCACAAAATTACAATTAACCAAAGGGAAACAAATCCAGAGGCTGACATTAGAAAGTATTTGTATATGTTCGAGTGCGAATTCAAACGTTGTTTATACTAATGAAATTGTTCTAGAACCCAACCGTTCAAAACAGTTACAAAACAGTGATGGAAACATCGAACTGAATATTTTCAGCCAATTCTAGCACAACCAAAAGATTTAAAATAGTATTGCATGTGCGAACTATTATATAGAACGATTCTCAAAAAAAATAAAAACAGAACGAATCTAGCATTAAATTTTATAATTACAACCCAAAGAAAATAGAGGAGCCATTGCTTAAATTTTGTTGGTAAAACGGAAAATTATGTTCTAGGCCACTTTTTCCAGGCACCGTCTATTGATGAATTGTATTATCTATTTTTAGTTATTATTAATGAATAATTAATTAAATCAGTCGTATATACATATGTATGGCAACATTTGTTTTATAAGCAGCTATTTAACTGCAGAATTTCCATGAAAAAATTATTATTTACAAATATCCCTTCACCTTGTTAAAATTTAGCTTTTTTTATTGCAAATACTCAATAAAGTTTAAATTTCTTTACTAGAGCCATTGTTAGTTATGAATGAGTATTTCAGCAGGGATTATTTAAATTTTGTAGAACCAGAATTTAAGTTCTTCCCCAACTTTTTTCGAATGTTTGCGTCCCTATTTCATAGGGTATTGTCTTGCAGTTTTTTTAATCAAATCATCAAAATTAATATAAAACAAATTTGTTAGAATTAAGAATATTTTTTTAGCCTTTGGCTAGAATAATAACGTTAAGTTAATAACCATAAATTAAAGTCACAGTATGCTATTATTTAAAAAAAACTATCCCCTGGATCATGCTCGTAATATCTACTATGTTATGTAAAATTTCAACAGCCTAAAGCACAACATTTTGTAAAACATCAAGATCGTATCTTTATTGAGCATTTATGAGTTTGATCGACAAACAAGAGGGACGTCGTAGTAATTTCGTTTTGATAAATGATAGCGCATTTTAACGTCCTCTTTGTTAGTGAGAGCAACGTGTATAGTTGATGCAAGAATAACAGGCGACGCGTCGTTTAATATTATATGCATAGGATGGAGAAAAACTTTTTATGGAAGGTTAACATTAAAAAACAAAACATATGAAAAATATATTTTTGTAAGAGACGGAGGAAGATAATTGATCTAAAACACCTAAAGCTCGTGTTCAGATTGAATTGATATTAAAAAACCGCGCTAATACGAAAGAATGTTCATTATTTCTTTTACACTAATTTAAAGTTTATTTAGATTTTATTCCTAATTTGTCAGGATGTAAAAATTGACTGTGTCTTTTGATTCAACTCAAAACTCAGATAAAAGTTAAACAAAACACATCAAAATTCTAAAATACAGTTTAAAAGAAATTTTATCAATTAGTATTACAACAATTACGATTACGACTCATCATGTGATAGGTTAGGTTAGGTTGGGTTAGGTAATCACTGTTTATTGTGCAGTAGAGGGTTAGGTTAGGTTAAGTTAGGTTTCACTATTAATGGAAGAACTTCGTTGTAGCTCGGAATTAGATTCTGTTGTGAAGACTGTATAATTATTATTTCAACGTATTAAATATCTGTAAATAAAAGTCTTACATTTTATAGTATTCAAAATATATTCAAGCAATTAAGAAGCCCTTCGCAGATAATCAGCCGTTTGTATGGTACATTCCGTCGCATATTGTACGTTTTGTTACTGGTACGTTTTGTCGTGTATTCGTTTAATCACCACTGTGAACCCTTGTTTAGGTAACTAAAATAGGAACGTTAACGTTAAAAGTAATAAAGTTACAAAGTCGACAAAGAAACTTACTATTATATATACCTACATTCTTTATTTATAATTAATCTTTATTTTTCTTTCAGTGTTTTTAAGAAGCTTGTTTCCTTTCTTCTAACTTTCTTTCACCTGATTGCATCTTATGATTTATAATAATCAATCAGTGCCATGTCATCTTGCATAAACTGTATATACGAATTCTGGTAAAGATTGCCGTAAGCTAATGGAAAACGTTAAAGAACTGTTTTAAAGTGGGCGAGGTACGCACTGGCCTCAAAATGTTCTTAATTAATTACACTTTGACAATATGAAGATAAGATGTATTCATGTGTATATCAAATGTAAGTTGTAAACAGCGCTAAATTTGTAAATGGCCCTGTCTATATTTACATTCGGTTGGTTTTGTTTTGCAACGAATAATAACATGTAGACGATTTTTCATGTTCATAAATTTCATACGTAATTCTTAAAGACCGTGACCATTAGTCTAGGTCAATATACTTCCCGACTTTAAAAATTAATCAAAACAGATGTACCAACTTGTATGCTTAGGCAACACCAACAATTCCATTTTGACGGCATTTTCCCTTTATTTTTTTTTACATTGGTCTTGCTATTAAACCTTGCTAACTTTTTACTTAAAGAGATAGTGGATAGGTTACATGGTTACAAGGTCTGAGACATTCCAGAATTCCTATGAAATTCCTAAATGTCGGAAAATTTCCCAAAAATCACTAGAGCATTCAATGATGCTACAAAGTAGTATGACATCAAAATGACAAAGACATTCCAGAATTTGTGTCGTAGAACCCCTTTTTAGCAGTTCTTCTCATTGAAGATATATGCAGTTATGCGGTGTATATACCGCCGAGTTATTAAATTTACCTAAAAGTACGGTGTATATGTTATACAACCGTTCCAGTAGACTTTTCGATTCCGTTTTATTACTCTGTGCTCTTTAAGAGACAATTTCCTCACATCTGGTATTATTGCCCAATGACAAATGTATGTTTCATCCAAGACTGATAAAACACAACTTAAACAGTCCGAAATGTCGTCAGGGAGAAACACAATAAGCCTCGAAGACTACTTTACGTGGGTAAAGTCCGGGACCTCAGTAGAGAGGTGCGATATAGGATACACGAAAGTAGTCTCACCAAAGGTGGCTGTGGTAGCTTAGCTGACATGAGTGACAGTCGCTTACCGGTGCCCAAGGATTGCAAGTTACATTAACTGGGAGCTCCACGCAGGGACACCTTCCCTGCCTGCTCTGTTGAAATGAGATTAGACTCGTAGTGGCGGAGGTTGATTCTGTATGCTAGGGGAGAGGCAGGCCTGTCTAGTTTAGGTATTAGGTAGGTCTCGCCCACACCAGAGGGTTCTTATGGTCTTGCAAACCTCCAGAAGAAATTGGTAGTGGTTGCTTTTAATCTTCCAAGTAGTGTTGGTTTGGCGTATCCCAATCTCCGCGACCTTGGGGACCGTGACGAACGGCAGGGATCACTATGTAAAACAAAATAAGCCGATCCGGGGTAACCCGACTGCGAAGGCAAGTCTACAAAAAAGATCTGTTTACTTTTTTCGAATATATCACCGTTTTCACCAAGTGTCGAAAGGACAAAAATTGCATTTTTTAAAACTTAAGTACTGAATTAAAAATAGTAGGTAACAATTATTTCTTGGTACTAAAAATGCACAAATGTTCTTCTCATTGACCTCTGCAAGAATTCGCGATCAAAAGTATGTTTGCACAATAAATCCATTGGCTACTAGACTAAAACAGTTTCAGAGAAGAGGCAATACCTTAAACCTTCTCGTTTTTCTTGGTTAAGCATTGAGATGTATTAGGTACTTGTTTTCATATATTTAATAATTTTCTTGTTTTAATATGCTGTTTATTCGAGTAATTAATTTCATTTTCTTATATCTACCATCAAGTCTAGTATAAATAACTCTAAAGACAACATCAATTAATATTTATAATTAGTCACTAATTATTCAGTCAAACAGTCGCTTACCTATTCTTCTATCAGATTAATTCCAAAAATAAATTAGACACAATGAAACTTCAACAGATATATTGCTCGAACTCGACAATATTGTTTCGGTTTAATGAAAGAATATCTAGCCAGTATAAAAAACAAAAAACTTACAACCGGTCTAACAGAACATTGCACAAAAGAAAACCATAATATAAACATCAGTGATCTGAAATTGCTAAATTGCCAATCAAAAAGTAAAAAACTGACCCTACTAGAATTTCTACAAATAAAAAATCCATACATGCAAATATAAATATCATAAATAAAATCCCAATAACATGTATATACCAACCGTATTTACCACATTACAACTTAATACTGTTGTACTCTTGAGAATGGCTGGTTAAGCCGAAACAATTGTCGAGTTCCATAAAATATCTGTTGAAGTTTTTTTTATTGTGTCTAATTTATTTTTGGAGTCAATAATGCTTCATCATCCGTGCACCGTCGGTAGTTTAAATTAAATTCATTTTTGAATTTACTATTTATAATTTTCAATTTAAGATAATAAATTTTAATCGTTCAAATAAAATGATTGCTATTCAAGCTAGAAATGGGCTGGTATCAAACTAAGTGAAATTAATTAAGTAGGTGTGACATACATGCGTCTTGAAAATAAGTTCTTCCCACATAAAATAGAAACAATTACAGTAAACGCACCTTCAGTAATTACAAATTAATGTTTAACGATCGCTACCAGTTGTTAACATATGACCTTACCACCATTTACATTATGTTTAGGGGAATAGAAACGAAGAGCAAAGGTTACGTGTACCTCTGCTCACAGAAAGGTTCCGTCAAGCTTATTATTATAAGTACGTGAAATACAATTTATACCGTTTAATTATAGATAAATAATAAAGTGTTCATTATATTATTTTTCGTCTGTAATACTCAGATATATAACTACCTACTTATGGATATATATGTACCTTTGTGCATATTGTTCTGGTGCTTATGAATATTCATTGAAAAAATGGTGGAGAAATGTCTAGCAAGGAACACAGTGACAGTAATCGATAATTCAAACCATGTATACATACGTACATTCGAGCCCTGTAGCATTCAGTGACAGCATTCTAATCGTAAGTTCAAGTTAAATCTAACAGCTGATGTCAGTCACGGAAGCTAAAGGGCAAAAGAACATGCCAAGTCGATATTCAGTTGTTTGTAGGTGGCACTGATTTGCATTAGGAGGTAACCATGATGTACCTAACGTAGGTACTGCAGAGGTCAACTGCAAATCACTATAATTACTGCGCAGTCTAAGAGTTATGTTGAACAAATAATAATTAAAGAGAACTAGTATAAGGGTGAATCTACATTTTTGGGTCAATGAGATGTATTTCTCAAACTGTTCTTTCTCGATGCAATCAGAAATGATTTTGGGTAATTATGAACATTAGCTTACCCCCTTCCGATTTTCGTAAAAAAAAATATGTAGTAGAGTTCGTCATGCTGATCAAGAATATATATAACCTATTGCAACACACACGGAAATATTAGTCAAAACCAGTATGAATATGTCATAAAATACAAAAAACTGTCGTGTGTATTGAAATAGGTTACGGTTCAGGATGGGTGTCTTTACATTTACATACCTCTCACCTTTTCCCAACATTTGTATTCGTAATAGAATAAGAATAACCTTTCAGAGTTAATTCAATGAAGTAGTATCATGTATAACCTATAGATAAAGACTAATAATTCCGTATCTTATCTACTAAATAAACAAACCGAACTTAATATATGTTTGAAGGCTTTCACGGCCGGAGTCTAAATGATGTGGATTTTTCGGGCTGACGAGCCGTGGTCGAGTGGAGTATTTCTTTCTTCCAAACGTTTCGTTCGAAACTGCGCCGAACATCTTCAGTGGAGACGATGACTTCTAAGAATTCTTCTCGGAGGCTCTCAGACGCTCCTGAACCTCCGAGAAGAATTCTTAGAAGTCATCGTCTCCACTGAAGATGTTCGGCGCAGTTTCGAACGAAACGTTTGGAAGAAAGAAATACTCCACTCGACCACGGCTCGTCAGCCCGAAAAATCCACATCATTTAAACCGAACTTAATTCGACCATTCGAATAAATCAACAAACCACTACTACTAATCGCGTTTTACAATAGACATGGAAGACAAATACACGAAATGAACAAGCTCAAAAGCATCATGAACGGGTGGTTTCCGCGCCCTACATATGTATATATTCTTGATCAGTATGACGAACTCTACAGCATACTTTTTTTTTTTCAAAAAAAAAACGGAAGGGAGGTAAGCTAATGTACATAATTACCTGATTTTGTATAATTAACACGTTTAATTTCTAAGATAGAATTATTACGTACGAGATTAGTGACTCTGAATTCATCCTTTCTAGTTAATTTGGGAATAATTCAAACTTAAAGATAATGACACCACGCTTGTTTCGTTTTGGACAAAAGAGTTTCTCTTTTAGTTGTTCGTTTCATTTATTTTAACAAAAACTGATCAAATTAGACTTCTTCATATTTATGTATGGCACATTACGGTTTCTGGGGCGCCTCTATTTAACTTAGCATAATGAAAAACCGACCAAAAATAAAATTAAAATAAACAGTATTTTTTTATATCTCGCTTTTTTTTCGAGATATCTATTCTGCAAGCGCTGAATTACACAAATTCCTTGCAGAAATGTTTTATAGAAAGAAAAATAGAAATAATAAGAAGCATTTTTTTACTTTTTTGACATTAAAGTAACATATCTTCACCATAACCTAACTTTCTAAAATTGTCCCTTATTAAAATGTACTCTCATTAATAAAACACCCATATACGTTTATTATTTGCCAGAATACATGTTTTTCAAATCTAATTCGAGACAGAGGACGTTGTATTAGTGTATGAAGTGCCTTTGGATAATACGTTCCTTTAGCATTGATGCACAACCTGAAGAATTGATATTCTGAAAACGAAGCGAGATAGCAAAAGATTTTATTATTCATTTTCTTCTTATTTGGATCAATCAAAATCCATTGTCAAATAATGGCGCCCAGAAATCTTAATCTCCCCTTATGTTGTCACTAGTTCAAATTATCCTTTGTTTGCCTTGTTCTTGTTGGAAAATGGTACCTTATAGTTCTTTCCAATTGCTTTTAGAAAAATCTATCATAAAAACAGCCTTGAGTTACTATTGGTAAAATAAAATTCTTTTATTTGACTTTTTCGCTTACCTTCGTTAAAAATAATATATCGTTATTATACGTTTATAGAAGAAAAGAAGATTTCACCTTTATTTTGAACTTCTATCGTCCAAATATAACCAAACAGCCCCCACTTGGTTTGTTTTGGCTAAAAAGAACTTCCCACATTGATTCATTGTTTAATAGGGAGTTCACAACATTACTGATGGCTCATACAACTTTCCAATTTTCCAAAAGATGACTATTTAAAGAATTAAACCTTTTCGTTTATAATTTTCAATTTTATGAATTTCATTTTGCTGGTATTATTCATTACATAAAATCTATATATTATCATCATATATCATCTCTCATTTTATAAGATCTATAAAAACCAATATCCAACGACAGTTAATGAATAAGTAAGCAACGTTTCGAATTATTAACGAATATTACACTGACAACTTGAATGAAATTTATACTTACACCTATATTAATAAGAAAAAACATGTAAAATAAGTTCATCATTCTAGTAAGTCAAGTGAGATGTCACATATTAGCTAATATTGCAATAGAAGCCTATGTGATCCTGACTTAGGCACATCTCGGGAAAACACCTTTCTAAAAAAAAAGTACGAGTAGTAAAGGATATATGATATTATGATAATTGTTTGGTGGTTGGTACTAAAGTTAATTGGATCAATGGAAATGTACAGTCATCAGTGTTCCGGAAACTCAACAGAGTATACTTGAAGGAGAAACGCTAATTTCTGGACTCAACAAAAATCAGACTGGAATGCACGAAGAGGGACTCAACCCTTAATTGATATTTAAAAAATAATAAAACACACTTTTAAATGTTTCAAAATAGAATATATTATTTACTCTACAATTGTTTCGGCTTTACAAAACCTTTTTCAAGAGTAACAGGATATTACTAACATTAAGAGGTTCTTAACATCTATTTATACCTAATTGAAAGTATGTGGTAAAGGTAAAGGTAAATGGGTAGGTATTTTGGAAAATCCTAATATTGGCTACTTTGAACTATGTTTGTTTATTATATTGGTAAGTCTGGCGTCTATTATCGGTGTATTGATAAAATTTTGTTGTTCGTTGACTAAATTATCATTGTTTTTTAAAGATTTTTTTAATTTCAAAATGTTCTAATAGATCTAAGCGTTTTCCTTTTCTTTCGTTGTGTATTAATTTTTGAAACATTTAAAAGTGTGTTTTATTATTTTTTAAATATTTAACAATGTTTCATAAATCTCCGACCAGTTTTACTACCAACAATACTTAATTGATTAGTCGAATGTAGTTGCATATTATTAAGTTATAACATGGAATATTAAAATACGGGGGTAACTTATCCCTAAAACAATGACAAAATATTATGTATTGAACTACTCAGAGGCTGATTGGCTCCTAGGACTTGCACAGACTCAAAGGCAATAGATAGCGTGTCTGTCAACTAACATTATGTTACATGTTGCACAGCTCACAGGCCACTGACAGTGTGTTTGGCAAAAGGTCTATTCAGATGGTGGAAATAATACTTATTCGTCTCTTCAACAGTTACTCAGCTCAAGGCTACTGGCAGCGTGTTTAGCAAAAGCACAAATAAGAAAATGCAGATAGCATGTTTGGCAATAAAACTTATACATCTCTTCAACAATTGCCTTTCTCAAGGTATTAAGTTATTAAGTCAATGATAATTAAAACAATAAAAACGAAAACAAAATTACACGTGATGTAAAATAGATTAAAAATAGTACAACCTTTTTAGACTTTATAGGCCTTCATTTTGAAACTAGCGACGACTACTCTAAATCGCCTTCGGTCTTTTGACAGTGACGGGACATAATTGCGGTCATTTGGAAGTACAGCTGTTACTGCGAATATATTCCTGGACCAATTTACCACTCCAAAAATCCGTAATGACCGGTAACTTCCTTACCAGTAGATACCATATCGCCTATTTTAAATTTTATTGCCGCGATGCGGTTTTTATTTTACAGCTTCTTCATAGATTCAGCTGTTTTATTAATATTACTCAAAGCCTTATCGCGATTTACTTTAATTTTTTTAACCTGTTTGTGTCTACCGCTATGTCTGTTATTTCTGTCTTTAGTCTTGCGCGGATTTCGCATAGAAGTTCAGAAGGTTCTTCTTCCCTGTCGAAGAGTTAAAGCACGAATTTGTCCCTGACTGTAACTCGACAATTTTAGATTCCCATCATGCAGTTTGATTATCACCAACAGCAGCTGTTGAACAATTAAGAATGGTCTTATTGAACCGTTCTACCTGCCCATCGCTACTGGGGCTAGTATGGCATTTAGTGGCATTTGTTTAATGTTTTCTGATTTAAGAATACATACATTTCTTTACTAGTGAAGTCCTTGCCTACAACGGCTATTGTGCGCGTTAGGTGTCATAGAATTTGATCAGTACTTTCAAACAATTGATTACAGGTTTTGAACTTGTATCTTTGGCAGCCTCTATCCTTGTAAATTTGGTTTGTTTTTGTTTGGATATAAATAACCTCGTTTGCCAACCTCGTGGGTGGTTTTGCACATTGACATGGTAGGCAAGAGTTTACGTACTTGGTAAGAAACGGTTCTATTTTAGAAAACCAAAGCTTGTTTGATATGGATTCTTAGGTTCGTTTGGGTTCTGAATGTGAGTCTCCAACGAATGTCTTTCGGAACGATGAGCTTTGCCTCCCCGTCAATAATTTTGCACAGTTTTCCTTCTATTAATTTATAAAACGTTTCTGTTGTTCCTTCATTAATTTGCCGTTTGATTTGGTTGCATTCTTCGTCATATTGCTGTGTACATTGCAACCAATCGGTTTCCTGTATTAAATTAACAACTATAGCGAGTCAGCTTGAATCGCCTATATGCCGCAGATTCTTGAAGTCTGTTAAATTATCCTTTTAATAATTTAATTAGTCGATTCTAAAGAGGATGTAAAGATAAAAACAAACTAACTCAACGACGTATTGACC
The DNA here is from genome assembly GCA_947389935.1 of Agrilus cyanescens. Classification (NCBI taxonomy): domain Eukaryota; kingdom Metazoa; phylum Arthropoda; class Insecta; order Coleoptera; family Buprestidae; genus Agrilus; species Agrilus cyanescens. The sequence goes on from OX376706.1 coordinate 11,997,342, forward strand.
ACAAGTCATCTATATTGTCATTGTGGGACGTACAATCTATTATACATATATAATGTTTAATGACTTTCGTTTGAGCAGTTGGTTTAGTTAGGATATCTGCCATCATATCCTGGGTGTTAATGTAATTGACCTCAATTTCTCCCTTAGTGACCTTTTCTCGAAGAAAGTATTATCGGATATCAATGTGTTTGCTGCGGGCACAGTAGGAATCTCTACCTGCAAATTTAATGGCGCTTTGGTTATCGCAGTAGATGATGGTGGGTTCCATTTTCTTGGTGTAGTTCAGATTCTAAATTCCTTAACCAAATCGCTTCTTGCACAGCAGTAGCTAACGCCATATATTCTGCTTCCCTGGTTGATAAAGCAACTGTGTTTTGTCTTTTTGAACACCATGAAATTGTTCCACCATGAAACATAAAATTGTAACCAGAGTAAGATCTCCGCTGTTAATATCTGAAGCCCAATCAGAATCGCAGTAACCAGATACTCCTTTTTCTTCAATGTTTTGACTGAATGTCAATTTATAATCCTTGGTTCCCTTTATATAGCGTAGAATTCTTTTGACCGCTAGCCAGTGTTGTTGTTCTGGTTTGTCATTAAAGCTACTTAATTTGTTTACGATAAAACAGATATCTGGTCTGGTTCCTTGGGATAAATAAAGTAAACTTCCTATCGCTTCTTGATATGGAATATTTTTCAATATATTTGCTTCCTCTTCTGTACTAATCAATTTAGCACTTGGATCACATGGTGAATGAACAGGGTTGCAGTCACTCATTTTAAATCTTTGTAGAATCTTCTCTATGTAAGCAGTTTGATCAATGCAAGTTTCACTTCTTGATAAGTTTTGTTTGATTCTCCAACCAACAAAATAATGTATAAAACCAAGTTCTTTCATATTAAATTTACTTTTCAATTTTTGTTTAATTTCTTTACCCATTTGTTCATTGTTATAAAATAGTAGTAAGTCATCAACGTAGATTAGTATAAATAAAATATTTTCGTGGTTCAATTTGTAATATATACACGGATCTACAGATGTACTCTTCAATCCCAATTCTCTTAACATAGACGTGAGTTTCAAATTCCATTGCCGACTCGCTTGCTTTAGTCCATAAATCGATTTATTGAGTTTACATACTTCTTCTCCATGTTCATGTGGTTGGAACATGAATATTTCTGTATCTATGTCACCTTGTAAGAAAGCTGTGACTGCGTCCATTTGTTCAATAAACAAATTATACTTGACAGATAATGATAATAAGTACCTAATTGAAGTATGTCGGACGACTGGAGAAAAATTTTTATTGTACTCGATTCCCTTTTTTTGGATAAAACCCTTGATAACCAGTCTTGCTTTGTAGCGAATAATTTTCCCAACAGCATCAGATTTTATTTTGTAAATCCACTTACAGAGAATGGCTCTCTTATTTTCTGGTAATTTTACTAATGTCCAAGTATTATTCTGAAGAAGAGAATCATACTCTTCGTCCACCGCATTTTTCCATTTTTCAGCATTTAGGCCTGAAAGAGCTTCTTCGGTCGTTTCTGGCTCTTTTACCAATAAAGCTACCGCTTGGTTCGTACTGTTCGAACTTTCTTCAGGACTTGAGCAGGTAGGTTTATTTTTTCTAGGTCTCAGTGACATTTTATATGTCGGTGGATCACTAACTCTTCTGTCTGGCAAATATTCGTCATCATCAGGATAGTAGCTATCGTTTTCTTCTTCAGACAGTTGTTCCACTTCCTCATTTTCATTTGGGGTCGTTCTTTCTGAATATGGGGTGTCTGTTGTGTCAGATAAAGTTTCATTTTCTGTTTGTGGCAAATACGTTGATTCTGTATTTTGTGTATTAGATAAAACTATAGGAACATTATTATTTTTAACTGTATATTCAAGAAATATTGCGTCTCTTCTTTTATATATTTGTTTTTTGTTTTCATCATAGAATCTGAAACCTTTCGTATACTCACAGTATCCAACAAACAACATTTTAACTGCTTTAGAGTCCCATTTTTGTTTTTTCTCTTTAGGAACATGGACCATAGCATAACAACCAAAAATTACGTGATAATGGAGTTTAAACATATAAGTGCCTCCTCAATTAAATAATTTTTTCTTATTTGAGAATTTCTTTTTAGACCGAGAACGAACTGAGGTCGTCATTATGATATGGATGTTCAACCCTAACATACCAGTAACATAAGAAGTGACTTACAAAAGATTGTTTTTGAATATGTCTTCAAAAAACACATTGACATTGGAAAAACAGCGGAATCTCGAAGAATAGAAACTCTTTAAGTTGTAATTCTCAGAAGTCAGAAGGTCGAAAAAATTACCATTTTCGCCGAATTTCTAATACCGCGGTGTCTCGAATCATTTAGACTTTGTACTTTGTAACACGAACAAAGTGTTATGTTTGGGTTCATTCCTTATTCCTTAAAAAGGAGTTCGTTATTTCAAAAATCTTGTTAATTGTAACTCGAAATTTTTATAATTTCCCATGACGTTCGAGATTCCGCTGTATTAGGATTAGCGTAGAAAGAGGTGTAGCTTCTGGAACAAAGTGGAGTGGTGTCAAGGTAGGTGTCAAAGATGTCGCAAGTACTTTACAAGGGTGCAGCGAAAATTTTTGATCACTCGCAATGTGATTTAAGAAGGGTTGCCCATTTTATTTATTTTTTCCTAACCTGGTGTTGTTCGAATACATGTTATATTCCAAATTTTACCAACAGTAGAGAAGACACAGTAAAGAAGTTAATAACAACAGGAAAGAAAAGTGAATTTAAGAAACAAAGCCAGTCATATTTTGACTCCCCAAAAACCACTTTCCTTTTGAGAAAGATTGGCAATCTCATTCGGAAGAACTAAATTCCTATAATCAGAAACAGAAACCACTAACTTGAAAATAAAATACGGAAGATTTTTCAACACTTCAAATACTTCGGAAAATTCTATGAACTGACAAGCCTCTATAACAAAACATGTACATCAAGGCTGACGTGAGAAATCACAAAATTGAATAAATCAGAAAAAAAGAGAAAAATTATAGGAATGTGATTTACTAAAAATGGTTATGGGCTACATAAATTCAGAATAAAAAAAAATTACTTATGATAACAGATTGCTAAAGAAAATCAATTGCCAAAGAAAGAGCATGGATTATGTAACTTTATTAAAACGCAATCATAAGATTACCCGATATTTTGAAAATACACTGCAAATGATATAAAAAGTATACTGGAGCATAGTAAACATGCTTTATATGACATTTATGGATATCCATACAAGATAAAATTCATGTGTTATAAAAATATAATAACTGCAATATCATTACTAAAATGTCTTTCATATGATGGAAAGGAAACACCTTTAATAATTCGATTTTGTCTAGCACAGTATCTATTTTAGTGCTAACCTCAAGTTTCATATTACAAAGTTGTGGACTAATGTAGGACTAACAAAGTGGGTCACGATAAAGTTTCGTGTTTCTTCGCTGATTAAGTGATGGAATAATCAATACTTAGCTATTTTTAGATTCATGGGCAAGTATTTCAGTATATTACGTGAGCATAGTGTACCTATATTTTATATTTACTAAAATTAATAAAAGTCAATTGATTTTTTAACCTTTCTGTTCTGTCAAACTATGACTAGTTATAATGACTTTAATCTAGTTAAGTTAATATAGTTTAATTCAATATAATATTTTTTTTGGTCTGGTTTTTCTTATAGGAAAAGGAGACAAACTTTGTGCACTTGGTGCAATAAAACTTTGTAACCGGGGTAAGAGGTACCCCCGAGTGTAGCTTTCTCCAGCGTTCCTATAAAGGGAGCAGGTAGACGAAAAAAAAACACTCCAACTTTCACAGTGACTTTCGCTACAACACGACCTGTAAAATTTAGTTTTAAATTTCCTAATTCAATTTTTTAACCAGTTTTTTGTCTCTCTCTCTCGCATCATCTTAATACTGTAATTCTGATTAAATTGATAGTTAAGTGAAGGTGTTTGTCTTTTTATTGCCTGTACTTAATAATCCAACACATCTAATCGCTTACGAGTAACTACCAGAGCGATACTATATTGCCAAAAATAAAGAAAGCAATATTTTCCATCGTCCTTCGAGCCGGATTATTAAGAAAATTTGTTCGGAAAAACAGTGATAAGAAAGGGTGCGCGATTAGTTGGACAATTTACGTGTTTGTCGACGAAAAAAGACTGAATTTTCAAGGAACCGCTCAGATTGGACTGTGAATAGTAAATAAAGTTTCACGAGTCAATCAGGCATGACTTCCAAGTTTATAAATACAAGAAAATTCCTGTCCATCATACAGTCAACACGCTCGCTGAGTATACGGAATAAATTAGCCGAGCAGACCACGGCCCAACCCTACGCTGAAAGATTGAAAAGGAAGACTGCTGTTGTCCAATTCAACTGGAGTGGAGTCAAAGGTAGGTTTGTCAAAATTAATAACAGAATCGCCTAATTCCTTGGTACATTTCAAATATTTCCTATTACAAGGGTTGTTTAAAATGGCAGTATCATTAGAGCACGATAGTGTAATTAAAGCTCTTAACCAAAAACGTGGTACTATCAAGGACAAAGAAATATTTCGACAAAAAATCTGGATTTGTATTTACAAAAGACTACGCTAGGTTGGATAATTGGCGGGTAAGTAACTGCGAAAGGATTAGGAAAAATAAGTAAATGTAATCTTACAACTGTGCAATACGATCTTGAAAAATTTTGGCGTATTGAAGAGGGTTCGTCACATCCTCATTTTTCAAATGAAGAATTACAATGTGAGAAACACTTCGTAGCGAACATAAGTCGCGATATGAGCGGTCGGTTTATAGTGGCCCTTCCCTTCAAAAATAACCGAGAATTACTAGGCGAATCACGCATTCAGGCAAGCAAATGGTTAAATTGTTTATTAAATAAATTTCGAAAGGATCGCGAATTCGGAAATAGATACACAGCAGTAATAAATGAATACATACACCTTGGACATATGTCGGAGGTGGAAGATCATTCAGATATTAGGTTTTATTTACCACACCATGCTGTTTTCAAGGAAACTAGCACTACTACTAAACTGCGTGTTGTTTTCGATGCTTCGGCAAAGACAAGCAGCGGAATTTCATTAAATGATGTTCTTATGACGGGGCCGACGATTCAGGATGATATGTTCTTGCTATTAATTCGTTTCCGCATACCAAAATACGTTGTAAGTGCTGACATAGAAAAGATGTATCGGCAGGTTTTAATACGGGAAGATGATAGGAGTTATCAAGCGTTATTGTGGAAGGTAAACGATGAAATAAAAACCTTCAAATTAAATACGGTTACATTTGGGTTAGGTCCAGCCCCCTTAGCCGAAGAAGAAGGTGAAAAATACCCTATCGCGCCAAAAATTTTAACCGAAGATTTATACGTCGATAACATGCTTACTGGCGCTGAAACACTTACCTAATGAAGCTCGCGAAATAAAAACTCAAATGACTTCTTTATTAAGACTTGGCGGATTCAATCTCCGCCAATGGGCATCCAATGACTTACACATTTTAGACGGTTTAAATGAGGAAAAAATTGATACAAATTTACTGTTTGACTCTGATCAAAATCTAAAAACACTTGGTATTTCGTGGAATACGAAAAGGGATGAAATTACATATAAGGTTAATTTTTCCAATATTAAATGTGCAAAATCTAAGCGTGCAGTTCTTTCGGAAATTGCTAAATTTTTTGATCTATTAGGCTTACTTGGCCCAATTATTCTATATGCTAAATGTATTATGCAAGAAATATGGAAGCAAAAGCTAAATTGGGACGAATCCTTAACAAGTAGTTTGCATTCGCTATGGAGTGAGTTCTATCAGCAATTACCTTTAGTAAACAATGTTTCGTTCAATAGAAAAACCTTATGTTCAAAAAATGCTTCCATTCAACTTCATGGTTTTTGCGACGCAAGCGCGAAAGGGTACGGAGCTTGTTTTTATCTTAGATCAATCGATGAGGATTGTAAGATTTATTCTCAGCTACTCTGCGCGAAAACTCGTGTAGCTCCGGTAAAGGCATTATCTCGAGGTCAGCTCCCTGCACAATTTTTAAAAAACGCTATGTGGAGTCATGGACCGTCCTGGTTAAGCGAAAAGCAGTCAACATGGCCCCAGTCAAATCTATCAGGGTTATCCGGTGAATTATAAGAAATAAAAAGAGAAGCATGCCTCTTAACTACTAAATTAGGGAATTCAATCGATAATAATGCCGGCTCGATTCTCCTCTTACATGAAACTTAAAAGATTTGTCGCTATTGCACTGTACGTATTGAAACGCGGCAGAAAATATTCAGGATCATTACAAACTGATGATTTAATTGAAGCCGAAGAAATAATTATAAGACACCTCCAGTCCGTTTACTATGTTAATGAAATACGGTGCCTGAGACAAAAAGGTGAAGTTAAAAGTACAAGCAGATTGCTCTCATTAAATCCCTTTTTAGATAAAAATGAAATTTTGCGGGTAGGAGGACGCTTGAAAAATTCCAATTTATCATTTTCACAGAAGCACCCTATTCTTATCCCAAAATCAACGCACGTTACTGATCTAATTATTCGTCATTATCATGAATCATACCACCATGCGGGAATCCAATCGACGCTTTGCCTACTGCGACAAAAATTTTGATTACTTGATGGTCGAAGTCAAGTACGCAAAATTGTAAAAAATTGTATTCGCTGTTTTCGTGTTAATCCTCCGACAATCGAATATCTCATGGGCGACTTACCTAGTGTGCGCGTTACTCATACTCGAGTTTTCACTAATGTAGGAATTGACTATTGCGGTCCGTTTTACATTAAAGAGAAGAAGCATAGAAATACAAAAAGAATTAAGGTATACGTCGCTGTATTTGTTTGTATGGTTGTTAAGGCGGTGCATCTTGAATTAGTTAGTGACCTAACTACTGAAGGGTTTCTTGCGGTATTAAAAAGATTCATAGCTAGACGCGGAAAACCTCAAAATATCTATTCAGACAACGGGACTAATTTTCAGGGCGCAAAAAACAAATTAGATTAAAGGGTCTAGCCGTATAAGTATGGGTGATCTGCCCCCAATAGAAAATCATATCAATAACTATATCATCATTTAGAGGAACCTGTAAAGAGTTCGTACGTATATTTTTTTTAAATCAAAGTAAGGTATTTACAGAGATAAAAAAAAAACAATCGAAAATTATGACTTTTTTTAAAAATTTTTTTCACGAAAACTATTTTACATAGCAGAATAATTCCAAAAGCACGTGAAAGTGGACTTTCTGGAGAATATTACTCATATTTTTTTTTATAACAATTATCGTAAGAAGTAATAATAATAATAATAAATTTTAATTATAAACTATTTTCATGGGTTTGTAATTGATCGACCACTTTCAAAAAAATACCTTGGATGTGTTCTAAGGTCCTTTATTAGCATATAAATTTTAATTGAAATTTAATTAGTACATCATATGTAAAAAAAAAAAAAATGAAATTACTCCAAAATCACATAGTTATTATTAAATATAAATATCACAAAAATTAATTTTTTTTAATGTTCTCGGTCTTCTTCACTATCATCATCTATAACAACGTGAATATTATTTTTATCAAATACTTTTGAGAGTATTTCTGCTGGTCGATGGTCGATATATTCTTGAAAGATATCTCGCATGTAATAGATAATAAATGACTGCGGCTAAATGTGAACAACAGCCTACAGTTCTATTGCCATTTGGGCAATCACAACAATGTCGAAAAATACATTTACAGTCAGATCCATGCGGAGCATAATCAATATAGCATCGATAAGTTTTATTATTTACATGACGAGACTTTACTTCCATTTTTAATATATGCGGTGTTTCTTTCACGTTATTTAATTAATATATCTCGAGTGGTTTCTGATCTGTTATTTACTTTCGAAGAGTTAAACACATTTGTTGTAGAGGTTGAAGCCATTCTAAACTCTCGTCCAATAACTCCAATTTCAAATGACCCAAATGATCCCTCTGCCTTGACTCCCGGTCATTTCCTAATAGGCGCTTCTTTGACAAGCCTGCCCGAAGTGGATTTCAGCTCTATCCTTTCAAATCGACTGTCACATTGGCAACATATCCAAAAGGTCCGCCAGCATTTTTGGAACCGCTGGTATAAAGAGTACCTCAACGAACTTCACATTCGTCATAAATGTACTTCTGGAAAGCATAACGTTAAGGAAAACGCTATTGTCCTTCTAAAAGAGGAAAACGTTCCACCTATGCAGTGGATAATAGGGAGAGTAATTAAGACTTTTCCAGGTGGGGATAGCATAATCAGAACAGTGGTAGTGAAAACAATGAAAAGTGAACTAAAAAGAAGTGTTAAAAACCTTGCGCTTTTACCAATTTTAGAAAATTATCCAAAAAACAAGGGACTGTAGAACATCTGTGTGAATAATTAATTGAGTGAAACCCTCAACTGGGGAGGATGTTCTGTCGAACTATGACTTTAGTTATAATGACTTTAATCTAGTTAAGTTAATATAGTTTAATTATTATTTATTATTATTTATTTACTACCAGTATATACATAGATATAATTTACATTGATTTACAAATCAAAGTAAATCCTTGCAAGGAGGGACAAGTCCCTGTACGCAGGCTGGTATACAAAAGTGAAAAAGAAACTATGTCTAACCTAAAACTAACTTAAAAGTACATTAATAAATAAATTAATATTGATTCTATTTATTGCAAAAATAAAAAATAAATTTTTTTGCCATATCTTTATATATTTTTTTTTATCCATTTGCATATTTCTTTCTTTATCATTTTTTTGCTTTTATTTAGATTTTTTAATTCATTCGGCAATGCATTGAAAGTATTGATTGCCTCAATGATGCTCATTTTACTGCTCACAGCTTTATGAGTTGTTGGTAATTGTATCATTTTTTTTCTTGACACTGGCAGAGTTGAGAAATCTTTCTCTAAGTTTTTCATAGTGAAAACAGATTGATTCAAGACTAAAAATTTGTTTTAGATTGCATGGCGTTTTATCGACCTCAAAACAATTTTTATTAACACATATTAATATATTGTTTTGCATTGATTGTAACAGTCCTAAATTATTATTATATGCACCTCCCCATGCAACTATTCCATATGATATAACACTATGGAAAAATGCATAATATATTATTCGCATGGTATGTATATTAGTAGTTGATTGTATTTTATTGAAAACATATAGTAAGTATTTCCTTCTGTTTAAAATATATGATATGTGGTTTAACCAAGTTAGTCTGTAGTCAATCATTATTCCTAAGTATTTACAGTATTCAACTCTACGTAGTTCTACTTCTTTAATTTTTATCCTAGTTATATTTGGTACACTATCTATATAATTGCCGAACGTTATATATACAGTTTTTTCTTTATTTAAGGACAATTTGTTTAGCGCTAGCAAATCAGAAATTTTATCAAGATATTGATTCATTTTGGTTACACATGTGTTCCAACTATTATCTATAGCTATAATTGCAGTATCATCTGCAAAACACAAAACTGATTCTTTAGGTATATTTTCAATAATATCATTGTAATACAATATAAATAGAAGAGGTCCCAATATGGAACCTTGTGGAACTCCCATCTTTACATTTATATACATACTTTTTTGACCATTTATTTTAACAGATTGTTGTCTGTAGATTAGGTCATATGCTTTACCCCTTATCCCTATACGATACAATTTGATCATTAATAAATCATGGTCTACTGTGTCGAATGCTTTTGCTAGATCTAGAAAGGTGACTATTGCTGATTTGCTAATGTCTAAACTACTGTAGAGAATTTGACTTAAAATATTTAAAGCATCCTTGGTTCTTAAGCACTTGAGAAAACCAAACTGACTTTTAGACATAATATTATTATCTGTTATAAAGGAGTATAGTCTATTGTAAATTAATTTTTCAAGTATTTTAGCTATGTTTGAAATTAAAGAAATTGGTCTGTAATTATTAAGTCAGTTTTTTTTCCCAGATTTATGAATAGGAACTATGTCCGCTTTTTTAAGTGCATCAGGCCAGACAGCCACTTGTATACTTAAGTTAGCTATGTGGAGTAAGGCACTATCTATGTGTAAGGATATGGTTTTAAGAATCTTAGTGCTTATATTATCTACACCACCTTTTTTTATTTTCATTTTCCTTATAATATTTTCTATTTCATAAGAAGTAACTGGTGCAATATATATAGTATTATTATTATTTTTGGGTAAATCCAGTGTTAAAATGTTTGGTTGAACTATTTTTTTACTTAAATTAATACCTACATTGACGAAATATGTATTAAAAGATTCAGCTATTTCATTATCATCTGTTATTTTTTTATCGTCTAACGTGATATAATCTATTTTAGAGTATTTTTTGTTCTTTTTACTAACTTTGTTATTTATATAGTCCCAAAGTTTTCTTTGATTGTTACTTACACTTAAAACCTTTTGATTTTCATATTTATTTTTAGCTAAATTGATTACTTCTTTTAGTCTATTAGCATATTGTGTATATTCTCTCTTTTTATTTTGATTATCTGAATCAGATTTCCATATAAAATATAATTTTTCTTTTTTCTCACAGGATTTTATAATAGTTTCTGTAATCCAAGGCTTTCTTTTTTTATACCTATTTTTTTTTGTTTTCGCACTATCAATACAATTTAGGATTTTTTCTATCAATAGGTTAGTAGCCTTATTTACATCATTACATATTTCAATTTCATCCCAGTTAGTAAACCCTGCAGCTAATTTTAATTTGTTATAATCTAGAAAAGCTTGTGGTTGAGCACTAAAATGTTGAATTTGATTTTTTATTTTGAAAAATAATGTATAATGATCCGTTATTGCATTTTTTAAAGTATACGTTTTTATTTCTAATTCATCTGTTTTTATCAATAGATTATCAATGCATGTACCTCCATTTCTATTATTAGCTGAAGGTCTAGTAACTGAGTGAAAACCTGGAAAATAACCACCTTCCAAAAACGTTTCTAAAAATGCTTGTGTAACTATATCCTGTTCAAGTAAATCTAAATTAAAATCACCCACAATCAAATGGTTTTTACATTGTTTCTTTATATCTATAAAATCTTTAAATGCTTTTAAAAATGTATATTTTTGTATTTCATGAGATCTATATAATGAAGATATTTCAAAATTTTTACCACTTAGCAGACTCACTTTAATATTTATGATTTTTAATGTTTCTATTTCCAATATTTCGCAATCATGTGCAATTTCATTTAAAACATAGACTATAATTCAATATAATATTTTTTCTGGTCTGGTCTTCTTATAGGAAAAGGAGACAAACTTTGTGCACTTGGTGCAATAAAACTTTGTAACCGGGGTAAGAGGTACCCCCGAGTGTAGCTTTCTCCAGCGTCCCTATAAAGGGAGCAGGTAGACGACAAAAAAACACTCCAACTTTCACAGTGACTTTGGCTACAACACGACCTGTAAAATTTAGTTTTAAATTTCTTAATTCAAGTTTTTAACCAGTTTTTTGTCTCTCTCTCGCATCATCTTAATACTGTAATTCTGATTAAATTGATAGTTAAGTGAAGGTGTTTGTCTTTTTATTGCCTGTACTTAATAATCCAACACATCTAATTGCTTACTAGTAACTACCAGAGCGATACTATATTGCCAAAAATAAAGAAAGCAATATTTTCCACTTTCAAATACGACTTAAACGACTATTACACCTTTTTTTCTTAGCACATTTTGCATAACATTTAATAAATTATATTGATATTTGCAGTTGCATTATATTCCAACTTCTTGTTCACTAGATACTGTTATGAACGGAAGTAGCGGGCGATTGATATCGGTGACGACAATGTCACGGGCTCGCGGGGCCAATAGGAGTCATAAAAAAACAGGCGTCTCGTGGAACATGTAAAGTTGAACGTGTTCTAAACTATTATTGCTGGAATTTTCAAGGTACAAGGTAAATGGTATATGCACTGCCGGGGTGAGATATTTCAGTTTAATTAATAGTGTAGTTCTGACTCTCATTAATGTGAAACAAAGTATCCAATCAACTACAAATTACCTCAAATTAATGAGGAAAGATATATTTGTCATCATGACCCCGCCGGAATTTTAACCCGGGTTTCTAGCAATACGCGTTAATGCTCTAACCACTGACCTACGAAGACATACTGACAGAAACATGGACGAAACGTGCTTATTAAGTAACTGAATCGTTGAATAACTGTATATTATTATTAATATCTATTAACAATGAAATACTAAGGAATTCCTTGATAGTGGTGGTTTCAAATACAATATTAACGTGAATCAAGTTATTCAACCAAGTACAAATTACCTCAAACTAATAAAAAAAAAATTGCAGGGACATGGTGACAGAAATAAACTTAACTTATTAATTTGAGGCAATTTGTATTTGGTTGAATAATTTGATTCGTGTTAATAATGTATTTGAAATTACTACTATCAAGTAATTACTTAGTATTTCACAGAAGTGCGAAAAGAAGACGTAAACATTTCAAAATAAATATCCCAGTAATATAAACAGTGGTATATGTTTGTATTCTGTAAATATTAACACATAAGTGTTTTAATTTATTAAGTTAATTGTTGATATAAATAAATAATTAAATAAAATTCACTACTACACCATAAAATAATGTCTTTTATATGAAAAGAATTTAAGAATAATAAAGGAAGTGAATTTCCATAAATCTGAGACGTATTTTGACAATACATGGGCCAGAGAATGCTCGAAGTTACGTTTAAGCAAAGAAGGTAGACTTAAGAAAGTGTTTCATTGAAGAACAAGTTCTATCTAGACAAAGACATTTCTGCGGGTATAACTATTTCTATATTTAATCGAAAATCAAAACAAAGGAAATAAATAGCCGTTTTTGGACTTTTTGCTAAAAGATACCCTCAAGCAAGTGGAATTGAAGATCACTTCGAAATTGATAATCAAAAAGCTGTCGAATGGTCGAGCCCAATTCTGTTTTATTTGTCAATAAATTCTACTCAATCATAATTAAAAACACTTTAACGATGTTACCATTCAAAGTTTATTGATGAAAATATAAGAGAAGAAAAACGACGTTTCGATCGAAATGTTCAATCCTTCTCAAGTGACAAAATTAAATTTAATGAAGATTACGAATGAATTGGAAACCTTAAAATTAATAAATACATATTGTAAAATTTAAACAAGATAAATTTAGGTAAAATATAAAATTTTAAAATTTAGGATGTGAATAAACTTTGAATGGTAACATTGTTAAAGTGTGTTTAATTATCTTCTTAACCATTGGAAACTATGGACTGCTTTGACATTTTAATGTACCTACGCGGATGATTGGAAAATATTAATTTAAAGGGTACAGCACGTAATTTTTCCACTGATTGAAAACGCTCCCTAAACCATTTAAAATAGAGGATTACCTATTTCTCCAATCGTATTCAAAGTAAAAAAATCAATGAAATAAAATAATACCAATCAAGTTAATGGAACTAATAAAAAGATAAAAATAAAAAATTGTTAGTATACTTACGTCTAAATTGCCTGATGGACATGAAACTGGCAGATTGAGGACCTGCACGTGGTTAAATAACAAAAAAGGAATAAAAAAAGAAAAGGTTTAAATAAATGACTGCTAAATAGGATCCAAGACAGCAAAACATTCAGATTAATATTAAAAATATTCTAGAAACACATAAGACACTAAAACCTCACGTCGCTGTAAGTTCAGAAAACCGTCAAAATCAAGTAGAAAAATAAACCGACCACGAACGTAGCCAGAAGGTAAGTCCCACGGTCAGATAGTTAGCTGTTATCAGCAATCTGAAGAGAAGACGTCGACCAATTGGAAAGCAAAATTGATTTAATAACCAAATAATTTAAAAGAAGAGCAACTACAGCACCCTGTAAGTACCGGAAATAGCTGTACAAGGAGCGCAGAAGTACTTCGAGTAGTAGCGGTTTCCCCAAAAGGGAATCTATTACAATATAAAGTGCATAGGAATACAATTTAGATATTAGACAATAAAAAAATGGCTAAGCTTATGTATCGTGGAAACAGATATAACAACCCCTAAAGATATAAACTCAGGTTTTCGATTCGAATTTAGATTGAAATGATGAATTCTATTCAAAACTTATTAAATGGTGTAAATTAAGCTTTTACGTTAATATGAATATCATTAATATGCGATAAATATTTATCTCGTGTTAGGGATACTTTTATTATTCTTATCTTCTTACTTCTAAAAGAACAATGAAATATAAAATTTTCGGTTCCCTTCCTTTAAATGTGCAATGACCTTTAAGGAACGTCTGTAAATCTGTAAGCACGTCTCTGGTAAATACGTACATAAGACTACGACTTGAAAAACATATCCGCGCTGATTTTAAAGGTATCTCAAGCTCCTTCATTTATAAGTATTGCGTTTATATAAAGAATTTAGGAATACTATAATATTGCGATTGTTGTATATTATTGGGTCTACTTTAGTTAATATTAGTAATATATGATCACCGTTTTCTAGCTACCTTTCCATTTGTCTCGAAAAAAAATACACGTTCTTTAGAATAATGTCATTTAAAATTTAGTTGATGTCATCGTTATAACTTACCGAATAGTATGTGATTTGTATTTATGTTCTTTGATATCGGTTGATGATGTAATATTTTAAATAAGTTAATTAATTTTAAATTAGATCGAAATATTATTTCTAATATCAAATCTAAGAGAGACGAATCTCGCAAATTCTACATACAAAAGCAACGAAAAGGTTTTTAGGTATTTTTATTGTTACTGAATAGACAGGGTTCGTTGGTAAACTAATGGGATGGCAGCGTCGTATTAAGGATCCTTCAGACCCTAGTGGGAACTGAGGCGAAGCAATGAGGAACACAAGTATGTCGTGGGGAAGGAATCCTGCAAACCACGCGGTGCGGAGTTGTTTTAACATATTTGTTTTCTTCATAACTCGAATCGTATAGTAATAGATAATAAATATCATTACCTTCGATCCTACAACATATTTCAATATTCTGGAAAAGAGTGGAATGCGGAACTACCCATGCTTGTAGCGAACTGAAAACAAGACGCTGCATTTTGGTTATTGTTTGGACAGTCCCGTGTTGGATTAGTTCCTGCTCCCGCCATGTCACTCTAGTTTAGAGGGATCCTTAGAGGATATATCAGCGGGAGAGGGAAGAAGAGTTCTACAAATCAGTGCGGTACAGTTCTTGGATATCCCGTCATGTACATCAGTTCTGCGTTAGATTCGCTCCCTCCACTGTCACAATGCTCTGGTTTGAGAAATCGATAATGGATATGACAGAAGCGGAATTAGAAAAGAGAATTCGTCTTACCGCATTGGTGCGGTTCTCAGAAATCTCATCATTAACTTAAGTCCTGTGTAGGATTCGTTCCCGCCTTTGTCATATAGCTCGAACTTAAGAGATCCGTTAAGCAACACCAATGTACCGGTGGTGGACGGTAGTCTGAGCTCTGATATCATGAAGTTCACGCATAAACTCCTTTAAAGTTCCTTTACGATAAAAAAACATTGAAACTGAAGCATTACGTGACGCTTTCACCTGAGTAAAACCACTTACGATATGCTTTCATTTGTTGAGAAGGCTTAGAATGATGCCCTTTCAAGCGTCCGTGATTTTCGATGATTGAGTGAGTTCAAGTATGGGTAGGGGACCGTTGATGAGATAAAGCGATCTGAACAGCCTTCAGTGAGTAATTTAAACGCAATGTGTTGAGTGTAACTTTATTCATCGAAAACCTCAACCTACGCAAAACAACGACGGTTTGAGAAATTTCTTACTTTGTTCATTGCTTCATCCAAATCCCTTGTTAAAGGACGTCCACATCATTCCATCGTTTCGACCATCTCCCGTCCGTTTTTGAACTTACTGAATCACCGAAAACCCCTAGCCTGTTAAGCCTGGTTAACTAAGGCAAGCATTTCAGAAGCAGCTTTACTCAAGTGAATACAAAATGCGTAGCGCTACTGTACAAACCTTCCATTGTTAGTGTTTTTTTACAATGACAAGGACTCAAACCCAGCATATGAGTGACGCAGAATCTTCAGTGTGTCGGAGCTCGGACTTCCTCTCGTTACTTTACTTTGCTTTGATTGCAATTACATCTTACACCATAGATCCCGCATATGCAGAATGCGCTGATGACAACTGATTTTAAAAAACTACTTAAGCAAAATCGTTTCAGTTTTTAAATTGTAAGTAACGCTGTATTATCTTACTCTATCTTTATTTAAATTTAATATAAATGAGTTAGTGACTTTGATAAATTCTGCTTACTAGAAATCCTTTTAAAACGCGTTAGACAGTTCTTCAAAAGCGAAAGTTAGATTAAGTGAACCACTTACTACACATTGTCAGTACAGTCTTTTGTGCCTTGTAGCGACTTAAATTATCAGAATTTATTCATTTTTGAGGCTCATATAACTAACAATAACCATCTGCTTTTTTTGAATGAAGATAATTTATTTTTATTTACATGGGTATTACAATGGCCTAATCGTATGCAAGATAAACCACAAAAAGTCGACCAGTCATTGGCCGTAAATACCTATAAATACCACCCGCCGACAATTCAAGACATTTCGAACTAAAATATCATCGTCGTGGCTATCTCGATAACGAAAAGAGGATAAACGTCGTGTTCGTTGCCCTTTCAATAAGGCCACTAAAAACTCTGTAGACATGTCATTAGATGTATATCCAACTAAATTAATGTTCTGTATAGTTTTATTAAAATGAGATTTCGTAGGTTCCATGGTTTACGACCCAAGTCGTTCTTATTTCACCCAAGTTTTTTATGTAAAATAAGGTAAATTCTGGTTAGCAGTGAATTAACGAGTTAAAATGAATATATATGGGACATTAATTTGGTTTAGTAAAAAAACAGTAAAGAATGCGCAAAATACACAAAATAAGAGGATCGGATTATTATTATTTTTCTACAAACTTAAACTTTCGCTTCTTATAGCAATGTAAAATCAGTACTACATATGTTTATTTCACAAGATTTAAGTAATAGTGAAGAATGAAATAGTGGCTGCAATTGTCATCCATATGTTAATTTTTTCCATTAATAAATAAAATAAAAAAACACACCATTCTTATATAAAAATCCCTTCTAATAAGACGTTTTAGTTATTAGATCGTGATTAAAAGACTCAATGGGCGTTAAACCACAGTATACTTCTAAGCAGTATGGACAATCGAACTTTGTAGTAAATTTTGCATTCGCGAACTTGCATTAACAACTAGAACCTGACGTTTCAATGCGCACGTGCCACAAAAATCCTACCTATTTATCTTGCCAGAAAGTTAGGCTAATGGCACTTTTCATTCCCGTCACTACTCATACACAAAATTTGAAAATTTTATTTTTATGATAATATTTGCAAAACAACTGCACAAAATATCAGGGCTATTGTATTGCAAAGGGCGCAGCCAGACGCGGTCTGAAATGATATTTTTCAAGTTATTAAGTGTTATAGCCCAGGACAATTTATTTTTGCGCCTTTCTTTAATCTCAATTTTCTATATCGACTGCTTGCTCCAAATGTAATTTAATAAATTAATCGTATACCCAACCATAGAGCAAGTATTAAATTAATAACACTTTTAGCTTTATCAATTTACATCGTAGAAATTTTTTTGACTATTAATTTGTGGTTGAAGCTTGTCCCTAGGCCTTTCTGTTTATAAAGAGTTGACATTCTTGCTTGACCCACTGTTGATGTATCCACTTCATATTGCAGTGTACATAAAAACATTGGTGTTTTTTAACTAAAATCCATTTGTTGAAATAGACATAAGATGAACTCACTTTATTTCTGTATTAAAACGCCGGAAACAGTAAAATATACGTGATCCAAATTCGATGTTTCTATAGGAGAAATCGGCAACTACAAGAGTTACAAAAACAAATAGTGGCGCACCTAGATCTCTTGTTTGAATACAACTAGCTGGTGTTTTGAAAAAATTACAATCGTCTTTTGTTTTCGAGTTATAAACAAAAGTTGAAGTTTTCGTGTTTTTGAAATACGTGCATGTCTTGGTTATTTGTTAAATTAAAAAGAAAAACGTGTTTCTCATTCTTCATGCACTTTTTACGTAGAATACGATGGCGTCGAAGAAAATTTTAAAAAATCATGAACTTATAGCATAAACTTCTGTTTTTTAAAATGGGAATCATAGTTGACTATGCTTACGTTAAAAATATATGTATTTTTTTCTCTCTTCAAAGATATGTGGATCCCTTTTGTTGTTTATGTGTAGAATAACAACAATAATCGTTTTATGGCCTTCTTTCTGCTATTTTATGTTTGCTTCTAGCAAATATCTGCCATATATCTATACAGGGTGTTTCAGTTAAGCGTATTTCTTTCACAGCTGGCTTAATATTATAAGTACGAAAAAAATGTTTAAATAAAAGTTTCATTCAATTTGCATCTCCACTTCATAAATTTTTGGTTCAACTTAAACATCTTGTGGCTGAAGTTCCGAAAATGAGAACCCCCAAAATCACTTGAAATTTTGTGGGTACACCCAAATATACGTAAAATGAAGGTATCTGAAAGGAGTTTTGGCAACTCGAAAGGGAAAGGGTTGATTTTATACAGCTTGAAAATCGTATTAATACTGCATATAAAAAAGTATTAATATATTTAAATTAATTATATATGTATACTTTATGAGCTTATTCCTATTGATTATTAAATTTGTTTTGTATCTTGTAAACATTTGTTATACATATGTATAAAGAGCTATGTATCATAGTACATATACGATGTATGTACAGGGTAGGCCAATTTAGACGTTTCCATAGGAGAACTAGCAAATATAAAATTAATGGCGCATACTCTATCTTTTTTTTTGGTAAATTTGTTTGCTTTCCAGTTTTCTCTCTAAAGCTGGGTGCCATATTTTTCGCAGATGGGTTTGGCCCTGTGAATAAGAGCCTTTATCATGGCTCGCTTTTGTTCTAGATGGTGATTGCATCCTTATTGATATAACAATCAGTGTGTGTTGGCTTAAGATGCACGGTATGGCCTAAGAATCTTCTCAATATAAACAGAATATGGGGATGGAAAGCATTGATGTGGAGAAGAAAATTAGCAGTCTTCATCATCATTACTCTAGACAACGAAGGTATCATCCAAACAAAGGAACCAGTGTTTAGTCTTGAGAGGCCTTTTGTTCGAAAAACTTCACGCAAAAGTTAGAGATTCCTGGAATGAGAGGGTTTTCCACAGCGATTCCATCTGCTTGTTCGTAGTAGGTGTTATCTCACTGGAAGAAGGCGGTAGTGAACCCATGGTAAAGGAGGATTATGATATCCTTAGTTATATAATATCCTTAATTGAAAGTATCGTTAATAGTGACCAAAGTGAAGCGAGACGTTACATCGAAACTAACTGATATGTCTGCAGCTTGTGGGTTTAAAGACTTTCAACGAAATGGGTGGAGTCCTTAACAAATGAGTCACTCAAACCAGCATAGGATTGTAAAAGTTTGTACAGAAGCTCCGTAATTTCATAAGTAGGAGATCCAATGCTACTAACAGTGGGATAGTGGAATGCCTGGTTCGTGAATTTTTGACAGACCGTAGTCTACTGCTTACTGTTACTGTTAGTTTGTACTCTACTGGTTGTGAAAAATCCTTGATCAGTCTTCTAATATTATTGGGAATCTTAGTAGTGGGATGATATTTTTATTTCGGGGAATTTAGGGGTGGTAGCAAGTGTGGTATCAAAATCGAACTACCAAAATTAGGGGTTGGAGCACAGTCCGAACTTCGTCAACACCGTGCGCCAACAAATGGGGGCAGGCAAAACTCTAGGATATGGCTTATGGTTCGTTGTGCCTATTGTATAGAACGCGTTCCAAATGTGGGATTTGTAATCCTTAATTGTTTAGACGTTACAGGAATTTTACCTGTCTTTTTAGTTTGTTTTATCTACGTCTAACATGTGCCTTCAGATGCAATAGTGTAATTCAATACCGATAGGGGTAGTTGTTTCTGTTGTTTCTAGTTAGTCTTGTTATTAAAGGAAGAGTTGAGAGCGGTACAAGGTGAAATGAATAAGGGACAAAATGACCTAAAAGCAGCTCAGGACGAAATGAAAGCAGGACAAGACGACATAAAAATGGTACAAGATGAGTTAGAGGAGGAGTTAAATGCAGCCCAAAAAGAAATGAAACATAAAGTAAATGCGGAAATAAAGAGAATACAAGAAACGGTGAATATGAGAATGGAAGAGAAGATATGTGATATTAAAAATGAGATGAAGAAGAAGCTTGACGAATGAGAGATTCAGCTAGATAAAAAACTGAATATTGAACTTTTTGAAAGCCGAATGGAAGAAATTGAAAAGCAAAGGCCACCCTCTAACATGGGAACTAACGATTCCGGAGCAAAGGCAGCAAAGATCTCGTTATCCGTTTACCTAAAACAGTTTAGAGCCGCAGCAGAAGTAAACGCATTGAACGATGCAGAGAAAGCAACATCTCTGATAATTTAATTACGAGGAGAGGCACTGGATTTACTCCAAGGAATACCGGAATCTCAACAAAATGACTTCTAGCATCTAGTCAATCGTCTAGAAATGAGATATGTGGAACGCCTCATACGGCCAGCGTACCCTTCTGCATCTCCAGAGTTCATTGATCAACTGTCAGTGCAAACATTCATCGATGGAGTAAGGAACACCGATCTACAACAAGCTCTCAAATCAGCACGTCATTAAACTCCAAAGAACCACTGTCACATGCTTTAGAATTCGAAGCGGCAAAACATGCTTTCAAGAGCCATGTACGTGTGCACAAATTATAGATCGACGACACAGCAGTTACAAAGAACGCCATCGTTCGACCTGATATAATATCGGAATTGAGAATTCGGTCCATGGCAAAGAAACGAATCTTAACTACAGCGACCTGAGATATTTCACCAACCCATGGAAAATGCAACGTAGAAATAAGAATTGGAAAGGTGATTTTGAATAGTTGGGTATTAGTGACCGATATGGTAGATGATGTCACTATTGGATTCTACTTCCTCCAAGAACACGGAATAGACTTAAATATCGGCACTTCTACATTGCGAATCGTGAAAAAAAATAGCGAGGTCAAACCCAAAGACGAAGCTGACTGCACTTTAGGTGATCGTAGAGGAGAGAAGGAAGAGAGCATTGAAGAACCTGAAATCAAATCATCATTACTTCCTGCAGCTCTGACCGAACTGATGAAACGATCAAGTAACCATCTCAACTAACATCAAACCGGGCAATTGGAAGAGCTGCTTAGTCGTTTTCAACATGTCTTTGCACTCTCAGACCATGATTTTCGAAAAACTAGCCCGATATACCGTCGCATTAACATACGAACAGCAAGACCCATTAATCAACTAAAAGAGTTCCCTGAGCGAAACAAGAGGACCTTATAAAAGATATGCGTAAACAAGGAGTAATTGAACCATCTCAAAGTTCTTGGGCTCCCCTATAGTGCTAGTACGGAAGAAAGGTGGTTCTACGAGATTTTGCGTGGACTACAGGAAGTTGAACGAGGTAACGCAGAAAGATAGCTACCCCTTACCCAGAACCGACGACATATTAGAGAGTCTAACAGGAAATAAATGGTTCTCTACTCTGGATTTGAAAAGCGGATACTGGCAAGTAGAAGTGGACCCACATGATAAAGAAAAGGCTCCGTTTATGACTAGGAATCGACTATAGAAATTCAATGTGATGCGTTTTGGATTGACGGACGCCGTATTACGAGAACTGAATTGGAAAATTTGTTTGGCTTACTTAGGTGACATCATCATACTAATGTAAAAGAAGTCTTCAAGCCATGGACAATAGCAATTCAATGTGATGCCTTTTGGATTATGAAATGCACCATCTACCTTTGAAAGACTGATGGACGCCGTATTACGAGGACTCAACTGGAAAATTTGTTTAGTTTATTTAGACGACATCACCTTACTGAGAAAGGCCTTCGAAGTCAACCTACGAAACGTAACAGAAGTCTTTGAAGAAATTGGTAGCCGTAAAATTGAAGCTAAGTCCCAAAAAGTATATCATATTCACGAGAGAAGTAAAGTATTACTATACACTATTACAACAGAAGGAATCAAGATCGATCTTGACAAAACAGACACCGTACGAAGTTGGCCCATGAGGATTCGCCGACATAGCTCGACCATTACACAGACTCACTGAAGACGATATTTCGTTTCAATGGACATCTGGGTGCCAAAAAGCATTGGATACGTTGAGGATCGTGCTCCCTGAATCCCCAATATTGACATATCCACAGTTCAGCGAACCCTTCATAGTTGATGCCGACGCTAGAAATATAGAACTTGTTGGTGTATTGTCCCAAGTCCAAAATAGAAGAGAGACGATCATCGAGTAGGTACGCGAACGATTTTATTGGCTACGAAGTAGAAGCAACGTAGAAAACTGCTGCAAAAATTGTCAGACGTGCGCCGCCAACAAGGGACCGAAGATGGGAAGTCGTGGACGAATGCAACAGTACAACGTAGGAGCGCCCTTTGATAGTTGAAGTTGACGTAGCTGGACAGTTCTGAATGACAGATTCTGGTAAAAAATACATCTTGGTCATCATGGATTACTTTTGTAAGTGGCCCGAAGCATACGCAATACCAATTTAAGAAGCACACACCATTGCCGACATGCTTGTAAATAACGTACGTCAACCACAAGACCGACTAGAAGCCATTGAACGTGCTATAACCACGAAGATGCGATTAGCACCTTATATATATATATCTCTTATAATTTAGAGTGGTAACAAATTGGCATTAAAACTAAATTACCCAATAGTAGTTGATACAAAGTCCGAATTAGTCAAAACCGTGCAACCGAACTGGGAGAAGAAAAGTCGTACTAATCATGAACTGTAACTGTGATTATAGCCACAATCGCTATAAGCCTATGGGCTATCTTGGTAGGTCATGTTAGAATACCTGATGTCTGAAGATGTCACGGGGGTTTGTATATATTATAATTTATTCGGGGTAGGATTCAAGCACACTTGGTAACCACGGAACCTGTTATATTTTTTTAATGAACATATCACATCTAGTGAACATAGCCCTTTATATTGTCATTTTGGTGAAAATACATAGCCTCTATTTGTAAGGTTGATCGAGACACGCTACGCTTAGTTGAATGGCCTCTATTTTATGAATTACTTTTCTCGGAGTTCTTCAATAGAGAGTTCTGCCTTATAATTTAGACAAAACTGTGAATGAAAAAATATATACCTATGTCGCACTCCTGTTGCCAAGGGAAAACCTTGTGATTGCCAAACAGTGTTAGTGGTTCTAAAACCAAAACCAAAACAGATACTTTCAACTGAAAGAATAGATACCGTCAAAATGAATAATACGGTAGCTACTCGTTCACCTGAATTATCAGCGTGCATAGGACGGAGCTCCTTCTAGTCCTACGCCGGCTACTTTATCATATCGGCCTAGTCGCATCTATGTTTGCGAAATTTGGTAAACATACCCAAGTTATTATGAACCCATTCTAAAACAGCTGATAAAACTTCTCAAGATATACAAGACCAAAAGAAAAGTGCTCGTCATACACCTACCTAGTACCAAGGAGCAGTACATGAATCAGTGATAATTAAGGGCAATTAAACTTACACATGTAAAGTTAGACATAGCTACTATACATACGTCTCTGGAGCGCCAGCGGTAGTTCTCAATGAGCGCTAATAACTTATAATGTGATCAAAAATTTAATCAAATAACAAATATGTAGAAATGATTTTGTTAAGAATGCAAATTATGAGTTTACATAATAATATCATTTATAGGTAGTTACTCACATAATATGTCGTTTCATTATAAATGAATCATGAAAATCTTTCATCTAAAATGCCTTCATTTTTATTCCAGATACGTATTACTATACAGATCTTTGACAATTTTCGCGCAATTGTTTTATAATTATCGAACCAGCATAGGCAACTCAACCACCTAATTGTCGAATTTACTCTTATTTGGGGATTGGTACACAAATATTGAAAGCGCTCCATTGCTTATGTATGAAACATGCCAAGTTTTTCATTTTTATTAATATATCACATGTTTTTTAAAAAGATAGATATGCCCTAATCAGATCCACAGTCGTTGTAAGTCGAAATAATAAATTCTAACAACGACCAAAAAGTATATTTTAAAATGTAAATGGTATGTACACGTATATTGTCTTGAAAGTTGTTATTGGTTAGTTGCAATAAGATTCTAGGGTTGGCGAACACCCACTGGCAGTCAATATGCGTTCCAATAATAATTTGAAGATAACTCCTACGGATGTGACAGTCATTATCTTTGCAACTTTTCACAGCGTCGTTATCTACCCGTACTACAACGTGAGAAATAATTAAACAGTTTGTCCTAATAAAACAAAGCCCCGGTGTCACCACGCTACTTGTTGTAAACCCGATCCCCTTCACTCTTTGCTCTTTGCCTTCTCCAAGAAATGCAACTCATCGTGTATACCTACGTATATTAGTACCTATTAACTGTCACTTGCTAACTGATACCAGATACGCATCTATTAATTATTTTTCTGTCGCAGTTCACTGGTTCTTTCATTATGAGTTCGCTTGATTACGTGATGACAAGTTACAAGAATTGATCCCAACAAATCTATTGCGATAACGAACCAATAACTACATCCCAATAGTTGTGAATCCGATTATAGTATTTCGATTAATTTTAGTAGACAGACGTACAGTTAATGAAGTTTATAACCCTTAGCTCTTGATGGTGAAGTTTCAATACTTACACCACAACATTATAGAAACATTTTTTTAATTACCTCTAATTAATATACATATAGATATTTTAATATCAAGCTAGTAATCATAAATTTATGTAAGTAACACATCTGAAAGACCTACAGGTGGGTCAAAAGTTCGTGCACGGAAGATTGCGTCGTTAATATTGGTTTTACGAAAAACTGATTAAAAAAAGAGCATCACCCAAGGAACTTCTTCACATCCTAAAATTATTTTCGAATATACAGGGTGTATCATTTCGCCTAAGCGCTACCTAACTTCATTTTTTTAAGTAGAACACCCCATATATTATTAAATTTTCCGTTAAAAATAAAAGTTACTTTAGTAACCAAATATTGGGCCTAAGTGGCATCATTTTGGCCCTATTTAGCATTTTAGAAAAAAAAAGAACGTTTGCAGCATTTCAGAAAAAAAAATTGTATATCGGAAACAAGAAGAGGTACAAAGATCCGGATTCCTCCATTGCATTGAGAAAGAAATTTTCTATTGTCTCATGTCCAATTTTATTTCAATTTGCCTTTATTAAAATGAAACAGAACAGTTTCTTTTTTTAAAATTCTTTTCTTTTCTTAAACAGAACGGTATACATTTTTGGGCACTAGCGGATACAGAATTTGATTTTCTATCGTTTCTAAATCTCAAATGTATTAGGTCATGAAAAACAAATAATTCGCAGATATTTCACGCTTGTATGTTTTCGCTCAGGTTAAATGATACACCCTGTATGTTCGAAAATAATTTTAGAGCATGAAGGAGTTTATTCCCTTAAGCTTTTATTTGAATCATTTTTTCGTAAAACCAATATTAACAACACAATCTTTCGTGCACGCACTATTAGCCCACCCTGAATAAATCTTCAAAATGCTACCGACTAATGCGGTTCTATTACTGGTACTACCAATTGAAGCAGAGATGAAAGGTTAATTAGATGGTCATAAAATCCCAGCAGTTGTTTAGTAAATGCTATAATATTTCAACAAACATGTCTTTAATTAGATTATGATTTGATGATATTGAGTAAGTTAGTAATAATTTAATTATGACAATGGTATGAAATCGAGCTCTAAGCAAGTTACGATAGGGGCGCTACCTAGACTGTTAAGCTGCGGTGACACAGTCAATATTGGAGGCTGAGGTTTTCAAAGCGCTGCGGTGCAATGGGGACTGTGGGCTGCGGTCGTACAATTATCTAACCCATTGATAGCCTCAGTCCAGTCTTAAACAGAAAAGTACGTCTTGCAGAGGTAGTCGTCGTTTGTATAATAAAATTACGATAGATAATGATGCCAAATGAATATATTTACATACATGTAGGTTTGATAATTAAAATACGCAAGTATTTCTGGTGATGCATGGGCAGGTGTTCACTCTATTTATTTTCTTCTTAGCTAATTGGTGTTGGACTCTAAACTAAGAAAGCAACCACGGTTATTTTGTGACTTGCTGTTGGTGTTACCCAAGTGAGTGTTTAGTTTATTTTTTTAATTTCTTTTGACTTTATCTCCTGCACCGCTCGATTACCCCTTCCATCCTACACAATTATAATATAATAGACATTGTAGTACGGTTAAATAAGTGATTTAATTTTACAATAAAACCCAGTTTTTCATTTACAGGTCAATTATTTTAGAATGAGCTCTGCTTTTGCTTAGCCTTAGGATGCGCAATGGCAAATGTTACAACTTATTGCCGAGAGCTGCAGAGGCACCGAGAGACATCATTTCAATGCCGGCTCTCTAACTCTTCGTTACTCAGGGCGCACACTAAGTCGCCCGGCAATTCACTTAACATGTGATTTTGAAACAATTATGATTTTTTTTACAAAATATTACAAAAAAGGTCGTTTCTGTAGGATTATAAAGTAGCTAATTAAAATAAGTTTGATTTTCAAGATTAAATTATTATGATAATGCATCCCTAAGTCCTAATGAAGTTGTCATAAGGCAATTAATTTTGCGTTTCAGCAAGATGGTAGATGGCTATAAAATAGATAATTAGATTTTCATAATTAGTACGGTTGTAAGATTTGTAAGCCTACTAATAAAGCCGTCATTGAAGACAACTAATATTTATTTGTTTTAATGCGTTTATCTTTGTAGTATAATATAACAAACGAAATGCATTTCTGGAAAATAGAATATGACTATAAAATATATGTATAATTAGAAAGGTTCGATGTTATAATCATTATGGGTCCGACTAATAGGGGGTTCATTAGAACGTCTATTTATTTGCGTTAATGTGTTTGTTTTTCAAATAATACTTCTGAGTCAACAATAAACTATTCAATAATGACAACATATTAATTGGCGCTGCAATTAGCCGAAATTTTGATATCAGTGCATTTAAGAAGACGGAAATGGAAATAAGTTTAATTAATAGAAATTTATATCTGGTTTTGAGTCACAAACAGTACCGAGAAATTGAGGTATAAATTAAACTGACAAGTACCAGACCGTAGACATCAGGTACCCCCGTTTAGAAAATATTATATTTATTTGTTGCAGTCTTCGAGCGTAGGTTGCATCTTTATTCCTCCGAATGCGTTATCCTTCTTTCTTCTACGCCGATTGTAAAATTTTCAGAGCTCACCTTACATTAACCAACCTGTACATCAGGAGTGAGATTCGTAACTAGTGCGCCATACGAAATGTGCGTAAAACAATGCATCGAACATCGACGCCTATTACAAAAGCACCGGCGTATTACTTGGCAGAAACAGCTTGGCCCCTGAAATGTTAACCCCCACCGATAAGAAATTGATGCGCGATAGTCATAGCTGAAATGTAGTGGGACAGCTTATTTTGTCTCAGTACTTTGTTGAAGACATGTCGTGGTGTATATAAACTCGCCACTTTATTTTCAGAAAACAAGCATAAATTTAAGGGTTAATTTTCGTTTTTGCATACATATTATTGGATACAGCATTGCTCATTTAATCCATCCTTTACCTGCATAGCGCCTTAATTGCTCTTCTGATACAGTTAAATTAGTCATTATTTTTTCGTTACTACTAATATAATGGCGAGTAACTTACCTATACATAGGCACTATGATGATAGGTATTATTAAATAGAATTGGATAAAATCTTTTGAAAAGTTATTTAAAATCTGCTGCATTAACATCAGTTTTCCTGTAAATCTTACCGATAGAATTAAGTGGGGTGAGTTTACTTATACAATACTGACCTGATTTGAGATACGCCACAAATTCCACGCGACAAACTGCATATCTTTCCTTCTGAATGCGCTTTCTTTCTATCGTTTGCGCCGTTCTCTCTAAATCTGAGGGGCCAAGCTGTTTCTGTCAAGTAATACGACGGGAAATAGTAGCTCCTCGGCAAGAAGGCATCGGGAGCGAGTTCAAAGAGTAGTCGAAGCAGGTCCAGGTATAAGTCATTTGAAGACGAACGAATAACAGAATACAATAAATTACGAGATGAAACCCTATATAAATACTGAAATGTTCGTGGGTTTAATAACTTTATTTATCTTGTCACTACTACCACTGTCGATTTATTTCTTATGTCACTACTGCCACTGTCAATTTATTACCTAATCTTCGGCGATCGTCTCTTAATTTTATAGTATCCGTCGTTAAAGTCTAGATAATTCTGGAATATTTCGAAACGTCGAGAATGGTCCATTTCTCTGCGAACTGCTTAACTGCTTTCTTGGAGGGCAGGTACGATAAACATATTTAAAAATACGAGGCACACACCGCCGAAATCGCCCGCGACTAGTCAAGCCGGCCCGTAACACGTACAAGTGTGCCTGATCAAACACAAGCATACTCGTGTTCGCTACAATACGTTTACCAAAAACGTGCTTTAGCTCACAAATTAAAAATTCCTTTGATGTACAAAGATCGAGTTAATTTATTAATGGGTGGAATTAATGATAGAAAATAGAATTTACTGTCGAAACACCACATATAAGCGAATCGCATGTTCTAGCTAATCATCACACACACACATATAGAATAAGTAGGTAAACGAAAATGCAATTGTTGACTTTAGTATCGTAGCGAACGCGAGTGTGCTTGTGTGCGACCGGGTACGCTTGTATGCGTTGCCGGCCGGCTCGACTAGCCGGGCCTGTGTCGGCAGCGTGCGTTGTATTTGTGTACGTGTGTCCCGTACCTGCATTCTAAGAAAGCAATTAGTCGTTCGCCGAAAATGTAAACAATCTTTCGAATCTTCCAGACTTTTTCTCGATTGTTCCATGATGCTATAAAAGTGGAGTTCGACAGTAAGTTGGTAATAAATTAACAATGACAGTGGTAACTTCGGAAATAAATCGACAGCGTTAGAAGTGAAGAGGCAAATAAATAGAGACGCGCATATAAGGGAGTGTTGTAAATAAATAGTAAGCTAAGTTCCGTATTAATTAATAGTGTCTTTAAGTAGTTATTATTAAATCAGTGTATAATTATTGTGTTCCTGTACTTTAGTCTTGTAAAGCAAATTTAATAAACCCACGAACACTACAGTATTTATAAAATAAAATGCTATTAACGAATTTCCTTGTTTTATTCGACATAGGTAGGTACATACTTTGCAGCAATTACCCGATACTTTTTGATCCTCATTATGTGGGGTTTCATTTAATCCTACCTTTTGTTCGTAACTGTATATATTCATTTTTATTCATTCCACTGGTTACTTTTTGTTTTTTTACTTTATTGCGGTACAAATCTGAGTTGTGCTTCTGCGACGTGATTGCGGTGGCACCGGTAATGTGATCTCCCGGTGATTCCCCGAAATTTCCAGATAACGTGTCGACACAAGTTGCGTACCGGGGAGCGCGTCGGGATCGGACATTCTATCGCTAACATTCAGGCGTGAAGGTGGCTATAGCAATCAAAGACAGTGTTACTGACTGTAATACTTTGGTGTAATATACTGAGTGTATGGAAGGAAGCCGTTGAGAGATTGTAAGTAGTGTAAGATGACCGATTCTAATTCAGAGGAGGAGAGGTTACTTAAGGTCATTGACTTTAAACTTGTGTGTATGAAGTGGTCGAATGCTTCACAATGAATTGAAACATATGTACATGTGTGGGTAATGTAAAATTAAATACGTCTGCAGTCGTCTGAAGTTTACGATTCTTAAATACGTTTACAGGATAATGTAGAGGAAGTGGAGAAAAGTGTATGGTATAGACATATGAAATAAAAGTGAAGTCGTTATAGTTAACGATTCTTTATTTTGATATAAATGAAGTATGTAAGTTATACAATCAAAATATGGAACATTGAGATTACATTAATAGTACTAACAACTTGTAGAAATAAGAAAGTGTCTGCGATATAGCCCTATGTTATAGCGTCTCTGTTTTCATCATCCTTAAGCTGAATCCATCGGCTTTCAATATATCTTCGAAACTGTCCATCTTTATCAATAAATGCTAGTTTTACAGAGTGAAGGTTCTGCAGGTTCTCAACTGTAAAGACATTTGTTCCATTAACATTTCTTAAAATAATAGTATCCCAATTTTTCTTCCATGTACAAGACACATCAATATCCTTATCAAAATTTTTACATACATAGGCTTCATCTCCAATAGTATTATCAGGTCGGGAGATGTAGAGGGTTTTGTTATACAAATATGTTAAAATCAGTATCGACGACACACTGATCATGATTGCTTTTTTCCATAACAACTGAGACATTTAAAACGAGCAACGTGGTTTGTATAATAAGTTCCCCTCCACTGAAGCCTATGTAATGGAAGGGGGATTTTACATAAGTTACGGGAACGAGTGAAGGAGCGGTAGATGCATAACAGAGTTGAGTGTGTTTAAGTGAGTATAACATGGAAACCTTTATCGAAAAGTTTAATAATGTGCGGGTGGGTTATGAAGAGAAAAAAATACGTGCTCTGAAATCACTGGAAGTGAATCAAACGTATCCCGTGCAACGCTTCAAAAAGGTGAATACAAAATGGGGACCTCGTCTATTAGCTGATTTATACAGCTTTATCATATTGTAACGAGATGTATGTATGCGAGAGCGGCGACGAGATCCGACAGCAGATAAGCGGAGTTCAAAGGATGCCGGCGTCGGTCGGCGCTTTGATGACAATAAACAAGGCCATAAATTAAACGGACACAATGGGAACTTCGTGTAATTTCTAATGGGGTTCCGGACTTTTTCTAGATTGTTCCATATGTGTATAAATACTTGTTGACGGGGTCAGTGATGGCAGTTCACAGTTAGCTTCCGAACGTAATATACATACCGAACTACGAGATACCGAGTGATATATATACGCATTTTCCTTGTCATATAAATAAGTTGTTGAATTGTTGTTAGTGTTTAAGTATTCTATTAGTGTTTAAGTGTTAAATAAATAGTTGTAAATAAATATCCGTTAAATAAATAAGTTTAACTAGAAAAGTCGTTACAATATTTCTTCCGTCCAGACACGCAGAAGCTTTTACGGATGCAGAAATCGAGGACATAAACGAAAAAAATTGTGAATAAAGTGGAGTAGTGTAAGATGACCGGTTCTAATTCAGAGGAGGAGAGGTTACTTAAGGTCAAATTGACGGAAGGTCATTGACTTTAAACTTGTGTGTATGTAGTGGTCGAATGCTTCACAATGAATTGAAACATATGTACATACATGTATCGGTAATGTGAAATTAAATACGTCTGCAGTCGTCTGAAGTTTACGATTTTTATGACGGAAAGTTTTAAATACGTCTACAGCCGTTGAAGTGTCATTGCAACGTTATTCGAGGAATGATGTTAGGTATTTAGTTACACTTACACTGATTAATGCAATTTCAATTGTACGTGATTCATGTAGATATTGTGATGGGGAAGGATGGGAAAGAAGTGCAGTTGTAAGCAGGTAGACAATCGTTAAAGTAGTGAAAAGGAAGAGAAGGCAGAAGTAGTTGAGAAGATTGATTTGAGAATGGATGTAAGAAGCATTAGTAGAGGTTGTAGTATCGATGAAGTTTGTGGTGGTACAAAAGAAGTAGAGTATTGGAATAATGCGGACCACATGGAAGGATTGAATTATGCGCAGCGTAACACTGTGTTACATAGAGGAGATTACGTAGACACAGAGGAGTATACTGTAAATAAAGAAGTATGTAAGTGATGTTAGCTCAATGAAAGGGTGGAACGTAGCTCGAAAACTCTTCAAATGTGAGACGAACTTCTCAGCATGTTCTGCGTATGTGCTGTACTGTGATAGGAATAATCTTCGCTACCTACCAATGTGTTGGAGCTGTCGATATGGAGGAAGTAATGGAGGAATTGTGTCATTATATACACGAGTCCCGAATTTATGGACGTTGGAAGTGTATATCCATGACGAAGTTCACATTCATTGCGGATGGTGTGGTGAGATGTGCAGGTACGAGTTTGTTTGCAGTGAGAACCACCGTATCACAAATAAGACCGTATTTGAAGAAGGATATGTAATAGAAATAAGTAATAATCTTGGTTATGTAGAAGGAGCGTAGAACGTGTACATGTATATATTTGTGTTAAGAAACACCGTGGTTGCGGTGGTGGGCGACGTCATCGAAGGACGCCTCCTTTGCGTCATCTCCAGACTCCGCTTCTTTCCACCAGCAGAACATGTTGTTCGTCGCCGCCAATGTAGTGACGGCGACCACAAACTCGCACTGTGAAACGAAATTATTAATTAACAATTACACAATTACTTCAACAATATAAATTAATACTTACATCACTTGTCCTCGATTTTCCATACCGGCATTTCGGTACGGCAGGTTTTCTTGCTTTTTTGCTGTTTTCCATTTTTTAAGTTTTTATTATCTCAGTCAGTTTTTAAAAAATTAAAACTTGAGAATAACAATTTTATTGAGAAATTGAAGTGTACACTAGGAGTAGCCAACAATATCTGATCTACCTATGTTTTACATGAAAACATGCAATCTATTTCTATTTGCTGAATAAGCAATCATGACATTACTCCTTCCCCCCACCAACAATATCTGATCTACCTTTGTTTTACATGAAAACATGTAACCTATTTCTATTTGCTGAATAAGCAATGGTTCACACGCTAGATGAGCCATGTATCAGTTCTTCTTCGCACAAACACTTGTATTGATCTTAACTTTACTCCCACTCATATCCTCCTCCTCGAAATTGTATAAATACTCAAGTTTTTACAACGTTCAGCACAGATCACTAAGACTGTTCAAGTTAATACAATCAATCCAAGTGAATACAATCAACAATGGCGCAATATACTATACTGTTTCATGGCTCCGTGCCAACTGATATAAACATCAATGTGGACACCATGATCTTCAGTAGTACTACACCTGGAGGGTTTACACTATGGAAGGTGACCGACAGAAGATCGGTTGGAGCCTTCTGCGAACACCTGGAAGCGCAGCTGTCGTGTAGCTCTTTCCAGGGGACACTGGTCGTCTGTGCGATGGACCACGGAGCAGCAGTATACATTAAAAACATTAATTGAACTTTCTATTGTATTATTGTATTGCTTAGTATTATATATTTCTTGTTTTAATTTGTTAAATAAATATATATAATTTATATTCTTTTTTATTTTCTTTAATTACAAAACATAAAAAGATGCAATATAACAGAATTGTATTCAATATAATACAATATAATATAAAACATCATTGAATTTTAGTCATTAAATTTACTCAGTAAAGCGGACTTAAGGTTAGCTAGCTTATGTTCGATTTCTTGTACCTCCTTTCTCGTTTCAACTACCGATCTGTTCAACTCCTCCAGCTACTTCTCTTTCCGCTTCATGTACTCAGTCAATGAAGCGGCCTTTGTCTCTCTTTCATTCAGTACCATTTCTCGTCGCCGCTTTTCCTCCTTAACACTATTTATGGCTTCTCCTACTTGGTCGACTATCTTGGAATAATCCAAACATTCGTGTGTACGATCGCTTCTTCGGCTTCATCGATATCGCCTTTGTTCCCGCCACCGCCATCGTAGAGGTGCTAGCCACAGGCTCTGCCGTCGTTACCGTGGTAGCACCTCCAACACACCTCTCACCTTTAGCGGATGATGTGAAGGAATCGTTTGGAAAGAAGTTTTCCAATATATCAGCCAACTCGGTTTCGTTCATATTTTACTCGGCAGCTAAATCAGCACCGTTACTTTTTTGTTCAGCACTCATCTCACCACACCGTACCCACTACAGTTTCATTATATATTCCTTTAGCCCCTCTCCTTATGCCCTCTCTACCTTACACATCCCTCCCCTTTTCCTATCGCTATTTATTGTCCCTCGCGGTTCAGTATTCCTCAGTCGTTGTCGAGATATACCTCTTACTGCTAGCCGCTATGATCCCTTGTCCGGACTGTGATGCTTCCTTTACGCGATCTGATAATTTAAAAAGACATCGATTAACTTCTTGTCGGAAACGAGCACAGCTTCAACGTACATCGCCTCTGCCGAAGAAAAAAACTTAAAATTGCTACGCCTGCTGGTTCTTCTGACCGCTGGTGTGATACTTGTAACATTTACGTTCCACAACATTCCTACAACGGTCACCTTCGCAGTCTCAAGCATAAACAAACTTGCTGCTCTCCTCTTGAGGAAGGAATTACTTTCCTTTCGTTCGCGTTCGCTAACAGAATTGTGTCCTTTCGTATTTCATCCGCCAAGTTCTTCCTGTCGTATACCGACTTTTTCACCGAAGTTTTCGACAAATGCTTGGGTGTTATTCGTAATCAGATACAACTGCATGACACGCTTAAACTAAATCTTGAACTTTTAAGGACGGTATGTGCACGATGCCAAGCAATTGGGTGACGTGAAATCCTTCAACACCAATAACAAAGTTGTCACTCAGTCGACGGATCTTTCTAATATTCTCCAAAGCTTCTTCGAGGTTCTTGAGGGTAAAGCTTCTGAGTTTTAAGAACGAGAGTCAGGTAATTTATCATTCTCTTTATATATATATATATATATATATATATATATATATATATATATATATAGAGGGTGTTACTGATATAACTGCGGATATTTAAGGAGGTGATAGGGCAGTAGAAAATTAAGCAAAACTTCGCAGGTCCTAAAGTTTACCGTTTTCGAGAAAAACGTATGTGAAAATACAGGCAAAACCCAGTACGGTCCTGTGTAAGACGTGTCCTCGATTGACCTGGTCATGTGTAGTGGCAACGCTGTCTTCAATCAGCTGACCGTGAATGAGGTTACTCGGTTACTGCAACGTAAACAAGTGTGTTCGGAAATGGCGTTTAGTTCATCAGAATTTTGTGACAGTTGCCAAATGTGTTGCTTAAGTCAAAGCGAAAACGCACAGGACCGTATTCAAATTAATTCATGTTAAGATGTTTTTCAAAAATTTTGAAAATTTTTTTGTATCTTCACCGCGCTGCTGTAGTGACCATTCGATTACATATTGCATCTAGTTGACACCCTCCAAAAATCCGTATTTATATCAGAACCACCCTGTATATTTCACTTGTGCTTACTATTATTTCATTCTTACAGGATGGTCTTTGGAATGGGTCCTTTTCCTAGAACTCAATTGCAACAAGTACAATCCCCTTAGAGCTTCATCTTACATTCCTCTACCTAAACAAATTGTACTTGAGAGAGCTGTTGTGAACGTGCGAAACGATGACAAAGCCTGCTTTTCCTGGGCAATAACCTCAGCTTTGTATCCCGCCCAAGCCAACCCTCACAGAACGACTTCCTATCCGCATTACTCCCGCACGAAGGACTACGACGGTATCGATTTTCCTATTAAATTAAACGACATTCCCAAGTTTGAAACGAAGAACAATTGCTCTGTGAATGTTTACGGGACTGAATACGTTTTGAAGGATGGAAAATGGATCTGGGAAATTGTTGGTCCCCTCTACTACTCGTCCGTCAAACGAAGGCTGCACATCAATTTACTCTTGCTACACAATGATCGAGGAAATAATCATTACTGTTGGATTAAGGATATGTCTCGTTTGCTCTCTCAACAACTCTCCAAAACAGAACATCGCAAATTCCTATGTGACGGCTGCTTGCAATACTTCAGCTCTGTGGCTCACCTGCACCGTCATCAGCGGAATGATTGCAACCACGTTTACACGACGCTGCCAACTGCTGATCTCAAATTGGATAAGATGGGTAGGCTCATCCCTTATAACGTTTTAAAATTTCAAAACTACCACAAACGTATCAAAGTACCTTTTGTTGTTTATGCAGACTTCGAAACCATATTGCGACCACCGATTTTTAAAGACCCCGGCATCTATGATACCCTTGACTGATGAAGAAATGCGACTTTTTTCTGAAATGTCGTCTTGTAATATTTGCGAAGAGCCCTTCCTAATCGATGATGTAAAGGTTCGCGATCATTGTCATTTGACTGGTAAAGTTCGATTAGGGGCCGCTCATTCCAGATGTAACTTAAACTACAAACTACCCAACTTTCTGCCTGTATTCTTCCACAACCTCTCCGGTTACGATTGTCATTTATTTTTAAAAGAAATGGCTGTCAACGATGTTAAAATTAGCGTAATTGCTCAAAATAAAGAAAAATACGTTTCCTTTACCAAATTATTGCGAGTTGATACTGTTCCCGGTGTTTCAGATAACTCTACTCAAAACGTGTTTGTTAAGATTCGATTTCTCGATTCCTTTCGTTTTATGGCTTCTTCCCTCGATAAACTGTCTGAAGAACTCGACCCTTCTCAATGCTTCCAAGTGAAGAAGTATTTTTCTGATCCTACACAATTTCAACTTGTGCGACGGAAAGGGGTTTTTCCTTACTCCTACGTCGACGATATTACTAAACTTGACCAATCAACGTTCCCTCTCAAAGACGATTTTTTCGATAAATTAACATCTCTAACCATTTCCGATGAAGATTATGAAAGAGCTGCCACCGTTTGGAAAACCTTTAACTGCTCCACTCTCGGAGAATATTCTAACCTCTACTTGAAAACCGATGTCCTACTGTTAGCTGACGTGTTCGAGAATTTTCGTGAAATATGTATTTCCACTTACGCCATGGACCCCGCTCAGTATAACCCACACCTTCCTGATTATGACGCATCTGCTCCCACTTCCTACATTATGTATTTAAATGCTACCAATTTGTATGGACACAGCATGAGTCAATACCTTCCCATATCCCATTTTCGTTGGCTCACCGATGCTGAAATTGATGAATTAAATGTTATCGATTTACCTACATGCTTCTTCTGAATACGGTTATGTACTTGAAGTTGACGTTCAATATCCCCAAAACCTACACGATTTACATGCTGATCTTCCCTTTTTAGTTGAAAATATTATTTCTCCTGGTAATGCTAATGGTAGAGTCAAATAATTGATTCCGAACCTTATGACTAAGACAAAGTATATTGTTCATTACCTACCGCTTAAACAAGCTCTCCAGAGCGGATTAAAATTACTTAAAGTGCATAGAGCTATTCAGTTTAAACAGTTACAATGGTTGAAACCTTTCATTGATTTGAATACTAGAAAACGCAATATGTGTAATAATAAGTTTGGGAAATCTTTCTTTAAATTGATGACCAACAGTACTTTCGGAAAAACGATGGAGAACGTTGATAAACGAGTTGACGTCAAGTTAGTTACTCATTGGAAAACGTTGAACGGTACCTTGGTGCTGAAAGTTTAATAGCTAAACCCAATTTTAGAAATTCAAAAATTTTCACCCCCCATTTCGTAGCTATTCATGTGAATAAATTACACATTGTTTACGATAAACCGCTCTATGTAGGTTTCACTATTTTGGATTTATCAAAAGTTGTTATGTATGACTTCTACTACGGCTTTCTTAAGCAAAAATATCAATAAAATATTTCTTTGATGTATATGGATACTGATTCCTTCATTCTTAAAGTTTTCACGGAAAATTTCTACAGAGATATGATTGAAAATATTCATCACTTCGACACTTCCAATTATTCCCATGATAATAGTTTCAATATCCCTGTTACCTCTTCTGTTATTGGCAAATTTAAAGACGAATTCCCTAATAATCCCATTAAAGCATTCTATGGAACCGGAGCAAAAGCTTACTGCGTTGAAGCCGTTGATCAAATTGTTAAAAAAGCAAAAGGTGTCAAGAAAAATGTCATTAAATTACATCTTCAAATCGATGATTACCTACGCGTCATTAAAGATGACGCCACCATTCTTAAATGTATGAATGTTTTCGTTTCCGATCTGCATACTATGTTTACCCATATGAAAACGAAAGTAGCCCTCTCTCCCAAAGATGATAAACGTTTCTTGATTCCGAAAACAACGAATACTCTTCCTTGGGGACATTACAATCTAAAAAACTCAAACAGTTCCCTTTCAAAGTTCGACGGTGCCGTTGATCGATTTATACAAAATTTTCATCAACCGTATACCGACGACTTAACGGTTGGAGAATACTTTATTAAAAGACTTTTCGAAGCTTCGTCACTTCCACAGGAAGCCATTGATAATATTTATGAACACCTACTGTAATACCTACCTGGAGTTCTGTTTAAGTATAGCTATAGCTTACGCTGAAATGTCATTCAATGTAAATATTTTATCCTTAATATTGGCTGTATTCTGTAAATAATAATAATAATGAAACGTTACTACACAACTTGTTTGCTTACTATTTTTATTCTGCGAAATATATTCCTCAACTTCACAAATAACATGTGTACGATTTCTACTGTTACAATTTATTGTTTCAATAACATTAACAATGAATAAATTTTCTTATAATCTTTGATATTACTTGATGGCCATTTGTCTGAGTCAGGACCGCTCTGCAAGCCTGCAGCTTTTTCCGTTCCTTCTCTTAAAACATTTTCTTCTATCCATTGCAGCACTGTTTGATGACGACCGTTGATATTTGGACTTAATGTATACGGAAGCCGAAACAAGTTGATCAGTTTAATACACTTTTCCAAATTTTTCGGTTGTGCGTAGTATGCTACATCCAGTATTAAGTCATCCACACACTTTAACAATGTAACATACTTTTTCTTGACATTCATTACGGAGAACTTCTTATCCCGCATTAGAACTGATCCGTTTCTTAACATTGCCTTTAAAAAATATACGTCGTGTCGCATGAAATTATACTTTGTTTTATTTAAAATCTTTTCGACATCATCAACGGTTATTTCCACTGTTTCACAGCAACCTTTTAAAAATTCATCCACCAATTCGTCACACCTTTGCTTTCTTTCGATTATGAAGTATAAAATATCGAACGATGTCTCTTGTGTTACAGTTATCCATTTGAATGCTTCCTTTGGTACTGCAACTCCCAACTTCGAAAACACAACTTTAACTCTATCTAAATCGTTTGATAGTATTTCCCTTCGAAGGTTGAGAATGAGGACTTCCTTTTCTGCTTGATACAACTCGTACGATAATGAGTCCATTTTTATAAAAATTATACTTCAAAATCGTCAGGATCGCTCTCATCGACCACTAAGTAGCCTCCTATTACGATTTTATCGTATTCACCTTTTAATTCGAATTCTTCTGTCACGCTATCCAACTCTGACGCTACCAAATATCTTTTCAAAGATAATAAACCCTCTTTGTAAAATTTAACTTCAATTACGTAACTTTCAACCATTACTACGTCTTCAACGTTCAATGCAGCAACTAACGATTACCACTGTTTAAACTCGTCACGTTTAGTCGTATTTATAATCATACTTTGGGGAAGGGGTAAAGAAAATCATTATTAACATTGCAGACTTTATTATCACAAAAAAAACTGGGGATACATTACAAAACGTTCGTTTTATGAATCCAGCTGTTATGAGATTGGTTAAGCCCCAACCATTTGACGTAAACCATGTCACCTTTTCGTCTTAGTACACGTTCCACCAAATAATCATCTGGATATTTCGCTTTCTGTAGTTCCATACCATAAAATCCTCGTTTTATGTCTTCCCCTTTATCATCCTTTAAGTAATACATAATTGGATGTGACAATTTTATGTAGCTAATCGTAAATAATTCGTTAGACCAATTCGGGGTATAACCTTTGCTAAACAATTCACGATGTTTGCTTAGTCGTACCCGGTCTCCAACTTTAAACTTAATTTCTCGTAAATCCACCTTCTTTGGATTGTTGTAAATACTTTCCAAAAGTGTTTCCTCGTTTCGTTTATTAACTTTGCTTGGTCTCATTCCGATAGTTCTGTGAACCGAATTGTTATATTCCTGTACTATATCTGGTAATAACTTCAACCATTTGTAGGATCCTTGTAAACTAAAGCCTTGCCACATTTTTGATTTTAGTGTTCGATTTACCCGCTCCACAACTGACGCTTTCTTGGTGCTATACGTTGAGTAATGGTTAATTTTATATTTTTGCATAACTCGTTTCACTTGTTCGTTGTAAAATTCTTTTCCCAAGTCAGTTTGCATATTCTTAGGAATACGTTTACTTCTTTTGAAAATTAACTGTAAAGCCCTTCCAACAAATTCACCTGTTTTGCGTTTTACTGCTTGAGCCCACACAAATTTTGAAAAAACGTCTATTACAACCAAAATGTATCTGACACCTTTATTTTCTCTCGCATACGGAATCATTTCCACTAAATCGGCTTGATGAAGATCATCTAATCCTTTCACTATCACTTTACGACGTGTAAAATTAATTCTCGCAGGTTTATGCAGTTCTTTCACTAGTTCTTCTTTCACATTTAACATTTTCCTTATAATGAAGAACTACATGGACGGAGCTGCTGTTGTTGGTTTAGAACTGTTCGATTTTGCACTACCTGTTCCTCTTTGTTGTTGCAGAGTATCTAGCCTTACTTTCAGCTCCTTTGCTATCTTTTTTAGTGATTCCACCATTACCACTAATTCGTTTTTCAGATCATCTTTCTTTTTATTGGTTCGTTGAATTTCTTTCTCTGCAAATTCCTTAACTTTTTTTACACTCATCCTGAATCGTGATTTTATTTAATTCAAAACTCGCGTCTATATCATTTTTCATATCTTGCACAATTTCCGTCTTCAATTTCTTCTATACTTCTTCATCACCTTTCCTAACAAACGCCTCTACATCTTTACGCTCTAGTATTACTTTTGTTGAAAAGACGTCCATGATTCTGTCAGCATTCTTTTCTATTATATCGTTCACCTTGTTTGTTATTTCTTTATCCCTGTTAGTATTATATTTTTCAAGTTCTCTTTCCAAATTTTTAATCGCTAACTCTATATTATCACTAAAAGTTTTCATCATCATTTCACCACTTTTGGAGACAGCTGTTTTCAATTCTTCTCGTAAATCCTTCATCCTTCTGACACCTTCACTGACAGCACGATCCTTTACCTTTTCACACTCGATTCTGATATGCTCTTTTGTTAACCGATCTTTCTCATCTACATACATCTTAGTAGCTGCATGAAACCCAGCGGTAGGCTCGTTCAAGTGTGTAATAGGCTTATTAGCCACATCAACGAAATACAACACTTTATCGAATGCTTGTCTAATATCGGTTACATCATCTTGCGATAACAGACGTTGCACCTTCTTCTCCAAATATCTCACATTCACAGCATCATGCTCCTGCTGAGGATCACCGATTCTTGTTAAGCGGTTATGATTGAAATCATGAACATTGCTGAATGCTTACGAAAACAATCGTTTTTTTTTAACGGAGGTCCGAACTTATCAACCGTCATTGTCTAACTAATAAGCTTAATAATTTGTTTATACGATTATATTGCACTCACGCAACTCTTCTAAAATTGATAGAATTTCGTTTTCATGATTTGTGTTGCCTGCTTGTTGAGAAGCAACCAATAACCTTAAACGATCACACAACTCATTAACGTCATCAAAATATTTGTATTCGATCGGTTTTTCGTTGTATGTCAACAACGACAATCCTCCGCCTTTAGAAAATTTCGATGGTTGCTGCCTTAACTTGTAAACTGCTCCCGTACGTTTTAATATATCAGCGTAGTCTTTTCTTTCTTTAATCGATGACCGATATTGAGAATGTAATTTGAAGAGTTGCTGTGTCACCATCATAGTCTTTAATAATTCCTTCTATATAGTCTCGAGGTAGAGGATCGAATTCTTCCAAATATTCAGCAAATCGAGAGCTATTAATATAGTCTATGTACGCTTTCTTCAATTGTTCAAAGTCATCAATATCCTGGTCTGTGTTTTCATGACCAGTTGTTGAATCACTTTCATAAACACTTTCTTCCCTTAAGAATGAAGGAGCACCTGGTTGTAAGGTACCTGGAGCATTCGAAGGGTCAAGCTTTCTAATTTTTATTGGTGTTGACGAAGCTGGAACGTCACCTTTCGACCAATTACTCACTTCTGGCTTTAATTCTTTTTTGATCTCTTCACCCAGCTCTGATTTCAAGTTATGAAGCGATTTTGTAAGTGGTTGATATGCTTGCTGCAACAGGAGATTCTGTCCTGCTGTCGATTCCTTTAACATTTGCAATTTCCTCTTTACCGCTTTCCTAACTTTGATTAATTCTTTCTTTGCTTTTACATCCATGCTCTTGTCAAGGTTGTCTTTTAACAACTGATTGACTTTATATCACTTACAT
The DNA here is from genome assembly GCA_947389935.1 of Agrilus cyanescens. Lineage (NCBI taxonomy): Eukaryota > Metazoa > Arthropoda > Insecta > Coleoptera > Buprestidae > Agrilus > Agrilus cyanescens. Next base: position 12,039,889 of record OX376706.1, read on the forward strand.
TAATATATATTTATCGAATCCTAAGCGATATCTTCCCTCCTTTAGACCACAATCCTTGTTTATCGCTAGAAATCCAAACTTCTCTTTCCAACACTCTGCACAAATATTTTTAAATTGGTCAAAAGTCATGTCTGTAGTGACATGGTCTGCGAAGACGTGTTTGAGATTTAATTCATCCTGTTTAAACAGTATTATTAAATTTGCGTTATCTCTGATTAAATGTTTGGGAATCTGTGCATATGTTTGATTTAAATAAAAAGTGTCGATTGAGTTATGTCTTCCCATACTAAAGTATTCCCTTATCTTATTTTGATTTACATTCGCAACATCGTCAAAGATGAATACAGAATTAGGTCTTGCCTGTGATGGGGCAATTACATTGTCAGAGTCTCTATAAGGAAAATAACCAATTCCAGCAATTGGTTTCAATAATTCAGCTAAATACTTATATTTTGGTTGATACAATGACTTTGAATAAACATAATATATATTTTCAAACCGTAAACAGTTTGGTTGCTCCAAAAGTCCCATAATCACATTTGTTTTTCCGCAATTTGAAGGTCCTGCAACGATACATCTAATTGTTGATGGTAATAAAGGACCATGACGATTTATTTTTGAAGGGATGTTGAAGTCACGATTGGTTATGGGTAGAGCAGATGGATGTTGTACTATCCGCATGTTTATTGATTATTAAACGGTTTGCGCATGTGCTCTCGGATATATAAATTTAGAGTTAACAGTGTTTATGTAGTCAGAATCATTCCTATTCCAAAGACTGGTGGTTTTCTGCCGTTAATTCCGATTTTAGCTGGACTATCAGCACTTGGAGCTCTCTCTGGCGGTGCTGCTGGGATAGCTAAAGCTGTACGCGATGCGAAAACAGCACAACAACAGCTAGAAGAAGATAAACGTCATAACGCTTCAATGGAAGCTATTGCTATTGGAAAAAATATTTCAGTACAACCTTTCCGTAAAGGTTTCGGTTTATACCTTAGACCTTATCAACAAAAAAAAAAAACGTAAAATTTTTCGTAAAGTTACCTAATTGTCCTTTGACAGATTTGGATTTAGTCAATTACATTAACTATTTACAAATTCCACATTTTCGGGGAATCTTTATGCGTAACGAATTACCCAGAAAAGTTGAAAGGTGTGAAAGTGGAATTGTTAATTTAGATTTAGACACAGGAACTGGTACACATTGGACAGCGTTTGTAAAACGAAATAACAAAGCTATGTACTTTGACAGTTTTGGAGATCTCCGTCCACTTAAAGAATTGGTTCAATATTTACAATCTTCCGGACCTTGTGCTATCACTTATAACTACAATCGTGTTCAGAACCCCTCAGATTTTAACTGCGGTCATTTAGTTATCCAATTCCTTAATGAGACTACGCAAACCTTTTCTTAAAAACAAACCAACAAACTAACTTCGTTGTAGTAGACAGAACGTCAAACCGAAAACATGTCTTACACATTTACCTTGACTAATACAAAGTCGGAGCTGCAAATGATAATAAGTCCACCAATTTTTTTAAGCGATGATGATGAATATCAAATTGCTTTGTTAAATTTCCCAAATCGTATTCTCACAACTGGAATGTGAAAACAACGTCACAATTGGAAAAGCCTCGCTTCATTATTTTCGGATTTCAAACAGATAAAAGTAATAATCTTGCAAAAAATATGAGTGTCTTCGATCACTGCAAACTAACCAATTTTAAAGTTCACTTAGGATCTACTAAGTACCCGTATGATAATTTGACTTTAGATTTTGATACTTCTAGATTTGCCGTTTTATATGAAATGTATGCCAACTTTCAACAATCGTATTATGGTAATGTAAGTGAACCCTCATTCGATCCTAAACAATTTCTAGTCATTGCTCCTCTTGTAATAGTAGACTGTTCTTATCAGAATGAAACTGTTAAATCTGGTAGTATAGATATCCGTCTAGAGTTTCAAACTAAAGAAAATATACCAGACAAAACAGCAGCTTTCTGTTTAATAATACATGATCGTGTGATACGTTACAATCCATCCACAAGCTTAGTTCAAGAAGTATAACACACAACGATCACTTCCACAATTTAGTTTTCTTACCGGTACTGAACAGTGAGCACGATGACTTTCTTATTGGACGTACAAGGTTTTCAGTGGAGTGAGAATCGATTTGTTTTTAAAGAAGTAGCTGTTGTTGCTCTAAAAGAAGAACCAGTTTATCATTTCACATTTGAACCACCATTTCCATGGACGCTCTCTTCCCGTTCGTTACAGAAGTCAAAATCGTTGGTTAACAAGAAATTTTCATGGGTTATATTGGGATAACGGCGATCTTCCGTACTCTACGCTTTATGATAGAATTTACTCCATATTGATGGAGTCAACAGTTGTATATGTTAAAGGATTACAAAAGATGATGTGGTTGCAGAAATCCTTTCCTACTGTTAACTTTGTTAACATTGAAGATATCGGATGTCCAGCTCTCTCCAAACTCCCAACTCATTTTAAAGTTAAAGTGTGTTCTTATCATTTATTTACAACCGCTGTTGAACAGAATTGTGCCTATAAAAATGTTCTTTTATTAAAATATTGGTTGTCTCTACATTCATAAATTGACTGTATTTTTTTCCTTTAAACAAATAAAACAAGTTCATAATATAAATTAGATTTTTATTTTTTTATATTCTTATACAATGTTATACATTTTACATATGTATTTCTAAATCAGCCGCTTTTCCAACAAATCCTTTAAGGCGAATTGACGGATGACCCACTTTATTCACAATTTTTTCGTTTATGTCCTCGATTTCTGCATCCGTAAAAGCTTCTGCATGTCTGCACGGAAGAAATATGATAAAGCTGTATAAATCAGCTAATAGACGAGGTCCCCATTTTGTATTCACCTTTTTGAAGCGTTGCACGGTATACGTTTGATTTACTTCCAGTGATTTCAGAGCACGTATTTCTTTCTCTTCATAACCCACCCGCACGTTATTAAACTTTTCGATAAAGGTTTCCATGTTAAACTGACTTAAACACACTCAACTCTGTTATACATCTACTGCTCCTTCACTCATTCCCATAACTTATGTAAAATCCCCTTCCACTACATAAGCTTCAGTGGAGGGGAACTTATTATACAAACCACGTTGCTCGTTTTAAATGTCTCAGTTGTTATGGGAAAAAGCGATCATGATCAGTGTGTCATCGTTACTGATTTTAACATATTTGTATAACAATACCCTCTACATTTCCCGACCTGATAATACTATTGGAGATGAAGGCTATGTTTGTAAAAATTTTAATAAGGATATTGATGTGTCTTGTACATGGAAGAAAAATTGGGATACTATTATTTTAAGAAATGTTAATGGAACAAATGTCTTTACAGTTGAGAACGTGCAGAACCTTCACTCTGTAAAGCTAGCATTTATTGATAAACATGGACAGTTTCGAAGATATATTGAAAGTCGATGGATTCAGCTTAAGGTTAATGAAAACAGAGACGTTACAACTAAGGGCTATATCACCGACTCTTTCTTATTTCTACAAGTTGTTAGTACTATTAATATAATCTTATTGTTCAATATTTTGATTGTATCACTTACATACTTTATTTATTTCAAAATAAAATCCTTTCCTACTGTTAACTTTGTTAACATTGAAGATATCGGATGTCCAGCTCTCTCCAAACTCCCAACTCATTTTAAAGTTAAAGTGTGTTCTTATCTTTCTGCAACCACATCATCTTTTGTAATCCTTTAACATATACAACTGTTGACTCCATCAATATGGAGTAAATTCTATCATAAAGCGTAGAGTACGGAAGATCGCCGTTATCCCAATATAACCCATGAAAATTTCTTGTTAACCAACGATTTTGACTTCTGTAACGAACGGGAAGAGAGCGTCCATGGAAATGGTGGTTCAAATGTGAAATGATAAACTGGTTCTTCTTTTAGAGCAACAACAGCTACTTCTTTAAAAACAAATCGATTCTCACTCCACTGAAAACCTTGTACGTCCAATAAGAAAGTCATCGTGCTCACTGTTCAGTACCGGTAAGAAAACTAAATTGTGGAAGTGATCGTTGTGTGTTATACTTCTTGAACTAAGCTTGTGGATGGATTGTAACGTATCACACGATCATGTATTATTAAACAGAAAGCTGCTGTTTTGTCTGGTATATTTTCTTTAGTTTGAAACTCTAGACGGATATCTATACTACCAGATTTAACAGTTTCATTCTGATAAGAACAGTCTACTATTACAAGAGGAGCAATGACTAGAAATTGTTTAGGATCGAATGAGGGTTCACTTACATTACCATAATACGATTGTTGAAAGTTGGCATACATTTCATATAAAACGGCAAATCTAGAAGTATCAAAATCTAAAGTCAAATTATCATACGGGTACTTAGTAGATCCTAAGTGAACTTTAAAATTGGTTAGTTTGCAGTGATCGAAGACACTCATATTTTTTGCAAGATTATTACTTTTATCTGTTTGAAATCCGAAAATAATGAAGCGAGGCTTTTCCAATTGTGACGTTGTTTTCACATTCCAGTTGTGAGAATACGATTTGGGAAATTTAACAAAGCAATTTGATATTCATCATCATCGCTTAAAAAAATTGGTGGACTTATTATTATTTGCAGCTCCGACTTTGTATTAGTCAAGGTAAATGTGTAAGACATGTTTTCGGTTTGACGTTCTGTCTACTACAACGAAGTTAGTTTGTTGGTTTGTTTTTAAGAAAAGGTTTGCGTAGTCTCATTAAGGAATTGGATAACTAAATGACCGCAGTTAAAATCTGAGGGGTTCTGAACACGATTGTAGTTATAAGTGATAGCACAAGGTCCGGAAGATTGTAAATATTGAACCAATTCTTTAAGTGGACGGAGATCTCCAAAACTGTCAAAGTACATAGCTTTGTTATTTCGTTTTACAAACGCTGTCCAATGTGTACCAGTTCCTGTGTCTAAATCTAAATTAACAATTCCACTTTCACACCTTTCAACTTTTCTGGGTAATTCGTTACGCATAAAGATTCCCCGAAAATGTGGAATTTGTAAATAGTTAATGTAATTGACTAAATCCAAATCTGTCAAAGGACAATTAGGTAACTTTACGAAAAATTTTACGTTTTTTTTTTTTGTTGATAAGGTCTAAGGTATAAACCGAAACCTTTACGGAAAGGTTGTACTGAAATATTTTTTCCAATAGCAATAGCTTCCATTGAAGCGTTATGACGTTTATCTTCTTCTAGCTGTTGTTGTGCTGTTTTCGCATCGCGTACAGCTTTAGCTATCCCAGCAGCACCGCCAGAGAGAGCTCCAAGTGCTGATAGTCCAGCTAAAATCGGAATTAACGGCAGAAAACCACCAGTCTTTGGAATAGGAATGATTCTGACTACATAAACACTGTTAACTCTAAATTTATATATCCGAGAGCACATGCGCAAACCGTTTAATAATCAATAAACATGCGGATAGTACAACATCCATCTGCTCTACCCATAACCAATCGTGACTTCAACATCCCTTCAAAAATAAATCGTCATGGTCCTTTATTACCATCAACAATTAGATGTATCGTTGCAGGACCTTCAAATTGCGGAAAAACAAATGTGATTATGGGACTTTTGGAGCAACCAAACTGTTTACGGTTTGAAAATATATATTATGTTTATTCAAAGTCATTGTATCAACCAAAATATAAGTATTTAGCTGAATTATTGAAACCAATTGCTGGAATTGGTTATTTTCCTTATAGAGACTCTGACAATGTAATTGCCCCATCACAGGCAAGACCTAATTCTGTATTCATCTTTGACGATGTTGCGAATGTAAATCAAAATAAGATAAGGGAATACTTTAGTATGGGAAGACATAACTCAATCGACACTTTTTATTTAAATCAAACATATGCACAGATTCCCAAACATTTAATCAGAGATAACGCAAATTTAATAATACTGTTTAAACAGGATGAATTAAATCTCAAACACGTCTTCGCAGACCATGTCACTACAGACATGACTTTTGACCAATTTAAAAATATTTGTGCAGAGTGTTGGAAAGAGAAGTTTGGATTTCTAGCGATAAACAAGGATTGTGGTCTAAAGGAGGGAAGATATCGCTTAGGATTCGATAAATATATATTAATGTAAGTGATATAAAGTCAATCAGTTGTTAAAAGACAACCTTGACAAGAGCATGGATGTAAAAGCAAAGAAAGAATTAATCAAAGTTAGGAAAGCGGTAAAGAGGAAATTGCAAATGTTAAAGGAATCGACAGCAGGACAGAATCTCCTGTTGCAGCAAGCATATCAACCACTTACAAAATCGCTTCATAACTTGAAATCAGAGCTGGGTGAAGAGATCAAAAAAGAATTAAAGCCAGAAGTGAGTAATTGGTCGAAAGGTGACGTTCCAGCTTCGTCAACACCAATAAAAATTAGAAAGCTTGACCCTTCGAATGCTCCAGGTACCTTACAACCAGGTGCTCCTTCATTCTTAAGGGAAGAAAGTGTTTATGAAAGTGATTCAACAACTGGTCATGAAAACACAGACCAGGATATTGATGACTTTGAACAATTGAAGAAAGCGTACATAGACTATATTAATAGCTCTCGATTTGCTGAATATTTGGAAGAATTCGATCCTCTACCTCGAGACTATATAGAAGGAATTATTAAAGACTATGAAGGTGGCATATTTAACGCTGACGTTCTGAATCCTCGTCTTGATAAAGTTCGATACGAATGGAACAAATAATTTTTTTATTGGTGATTCTGAACTGGATTTTGACGGACCAAACGTTGTAATCGATGGAAAATTTAAATACATAGGTGCTGTGAGATTATACGAGCTACTCTTCAAATTACGTTCTGAATATCCGACATCGATGAAAGAAAGGAAAGACTACGCTGATATATTAAAACGTAGGGGAACAGTTTACAAGTTAAGACAGCAAACATCGAAATTTTCTAAAGGTGGAGAATTGTCGTTGTTGATATACAACGAAAAACCGATCGAATACAAATATTTTGATGACGTTAATGAGTTGTGTGATCGTTTAAGGTTATTGGTTGCTTCTCAACAAGCAGGCAACACAAATCATGAAAACGAAATTCTATCAATTTTAGAAGAGTTGTGTGAGTGCAATATAATAGTATAAACAAATTATTAAGCTTATTAGTTAGACAATGACGGTTGATAAGTTCGGACGTGCGTTAGAAAAAAAACAACAGCAGCTCCGTCCATGTAGTTCTTCATTATAAGGAAAATGTTAAATGTGAAAGAAGAACTAGTGAAAGAATTAATTTTACACGTCGTAAACTGATAGTGAAAGGATTAGATGATCTTCATCAAGCCGATTTAGTGGAAATGATTCCGTATGCGAGAGAAAATAAAGGTGTCAGATACATTTTGGTTGTAATAGACGTTTTTTTAAAATTTGTGTGGGCTCAAGCAGTAAAACGCAAAACAGGTGAATTTGTTGGAAGGGCTTTACAGTTAATTTTCAAAAGAAGTAAACGTATTCCTAAGAATATGCAAACTGACTTGGGAAAAGAATTTTACAACGAACAAGTGAAACGAGTTATGCAAAAATATAAAATTAACCATTACTCAACGTATAGCACCAAGAAAGCGTCAGTTGTGGAGCGGGTAAATCGAACACTAAAATCAAAAATGTGGCAACGCTTTAGTTTGCAAGGATCCTACAAATGGTTGAAGTTATTACCAGATATAGTACAGGAATATAACAATTCGGTTCACAGAACTATCGGAATGAGACCAAGCAAAGTTAATAAACGAAACGAGGAAACACTTTTGGAAAGTATTTACAACAATCCAAAGAAGGTGGATTTACGAGAAATTAAGTTTAAAGTTGGAGACCGGGTACGACTAAGCAAACATCGTGAATTGTTTAGCAAAGGTTATACCCCGAATTGGTCTAACGAATTATTTACGATTAGCTACATAAAATTGTCACATCCAATTATGTATTACTTAAAGGATGATAAAGGGGAAGACATAAAACGAGGATTTTATGGTATGGAACTACAGAAAGCGAAATATCCAGATGATTATTTGGTGGAACGTGTACTAAGACGAAAAGGTGACATGGTTTACGTCAAATGGTTGGGGCTTAACCAATCTCATAACAGCTGGATTCATAAAACGAACGTTTTGTAATGTATCCCCAGTTTTTTTTGTGATAATAAAGTCTGCAATGTTAATAATGATTTTCTTTACCCCTTCCCCAAAGTATGATTATAAATACGACTAAACGTGACGAGTTTAAACAGTGGTAATCGTTAGTTGCTGCATTGAACGTTGAAGACGTAGTAATGGTTGAAAGTTACGTAATTGAAGTTAAATTTTACAAAGAGGGTTTATTATCTTTGAAAAGATATTTGGTAGCGTCAGAGTTGGATAGCGTGACAGAAGAATTCGAATTAAAAGGTGAATACGATAAAATCGTAATAGGAGGCTACTTAGTGGTCGATGAGAGCGATCCTGACGATTTTGAAGTATAATTTTTTTAAAAATGGACTCATTATCGTACGAGTTGTATCAAGCAGAAAAGGAAGTCCTCATTCTCAACCTTCGAAGGGAAATACTATCAAACGATTTAGATAGAGTTAAAGTTGTGTTTTCGAAGTTGGGAGTTGCAGTACCAAAGGAAGCATTCAAATGGATAACTGTAACACAAGAGACATCGTTCGATATTTTATACTTCATAATCGAAAGAAAGCAAAGGTGTGACGAATTGGTGGATGAATTTTTAAAAGGTTGCTGTGAAACAGTGGAAATAACCGTTGATGATGTCGAAAAGATTTTAAATAAAACAAAGTATAATTTCATGCGACACGACGTATATTTTTTAAAGGCAATGTTAAGAAACGGATCAGTTCTAATGCGGGATAAGAAGTTCTCCGTAATGAATGTCAAGAAAAAGTATGTTACATTGTTAAAGTGTGTGGATGACTTAATACTGGATGTAGCATACTACGCACAACCGAAAAATTTGGAAAAGTGTATTAAACTGATCAACTTGTTTCGGCTTCCGTATACATTAAGTCCAAATATCAACGGTCGTCATCAAACAGTGCTGCAATGGATAGAAGAAAATGTTTTAAGAGAAGGAACGGATGGCCATCAAGTAATATCAAAGATTATAAGAAAATTTATTCATTGTTAATGTTATTGAAACAATAAATTGTAACAGTAGAAATCGTACACATGTTATTTGTGAAGTTGAGGAATATATTTCGCAGAATAAAAATAGTAAGCAAACAAGTTGTGTAGTAACGTTTCATTATTATTATTATTTACAGAATACAGCCAATATTAAGGATAAAATATTTACATTGAGTGACATTTCAGCGTAAGCTATAGCTATACTTAAACAGAACTCCAGGTAGGTATTACAGTAGGTGTTCATAAATATTATCAATGGCTTCCTGTGGAAGTGACGAAGCTTCGAAAAGTCTTTTAATAAAGTATTCTCCAACCGTTAAGTCGTCGGTATACGGTTGATGAAAATTTTGTATAAATCGATCAACGGCACCGTCGAACTTTGAAAGGGAACTGTTTGAGTTTTTTAGATTGTAATATCCCCAAGGAAGAGTATTCGTTGTTTTCGGAATCAAGAAACGTTTATCATCTTTGGGAGAGAGGGCTACTTTCGTTTTCATATGGGTAAACATAGTAATGACATTTTTCTTGACACCTTTTGCTTTTTTAACAATTTGATCAACGGCTTCAACGCAGTAAGCTTTTGCTCCGGTTCCATAGAATGCTTTAATGGGATTATTAGGGAATTCGTCTTTAAATTTGCCAATAACAGAAGAGGTAACAGGGATATTGAAACTATTATCATGGGAATAATTGGAAGTGTCGAAGTGATGAATATTTTCAATCATATCTCTGTAGAAATTTTCCGTGAAAACTACTGTTGGTCATCAATTTAAAGAAAGATTTCCCAAACTTATTATTAAACATATTGCGTTTTCTAGTATTCAAATCAATGAAAGGTTTCAACCATTGTAACTGTTTAAACTGAATAGCTCTATGCACTTTAAGTAATTTTAATCCGCTCTGGAGAGCTTGTTTAAGCGGTAGGTAATGAACAATATACTTTGTCTTAGTCATAAGGTTCGGAATCAATTATTTGACTCTACCATTAGCATTACCAGGAGAAATAATATTTTCAACTAAAAAGGGAAGATCAGCATGTAAATCGTGTAGGTTTTGGGGATATTGAACGTCAACTTCAAGTACATAACCGTATTCAGAAGAAGCATGTAGGTAAATCGATAACATTTAATTCATCAATTTCAGCATCGGTGAGCCAACGAAAATGGGATATGGGAAGGTATTGACTCATGTGTCCATACAAATTGGTAGCATTTAAATACATAATGTAGGAAGTGGGAGCAGATGCGCCATAATCAGGAAGGTGTGGGTTATTGACGAAATGCATTCTTTGAACACACTGACTTATTCCTCCGCGTACCCCTTTTTGGAAAAACTTTAACATATCGATGTCAGTTAGAAGTTCTAAATTAACGCGAGTGAATTTTAACATGCTATCAAACGCTAGTCCGGGAGCGGTGTAATACTGAGCGGGGTCCATGGCGTAAGTGGAAATACATATTTCACGAAAATTCTCGAACACGTCAGCTAACAGTAGGACATCGGTTTTCAAGTAGAGGTCAGAATATTCTCCGAGAGTGGAGCAGTTAAAGGTTTTCCAAACGGTGGCAGCTCTTTCATAATCTTCATCGGAAATGGTTAGAGATGTTAATTTATCGAAAAAATCGTCTTTGAGAGGGAACGTTGATTGGTCAAGTTTAGTAATATCGTCGACGTAGGAGTAAGGAAAAACCCCTTTCCGTCGCACAAGTTGAAATTGTGTAGGATCAGAAAAATACTTCTTCACTTGGAAGCATTGAGAAGGGTCGAGTTCTTCAGACAGTTTATCGAGGGAAGAAGCCATAAAACGAAAGGAATCGAGAAATCGAATCTTAACAAACACGTTTTGAGTAGAGTTATCTGAAACACCGGGAACAGTATCAACTCGCAATAATTTGGTAAAGGAAACGTATTTTTCTTTATTTTGAGCAATTACGCTAATTTTAACATCGTTGACAGCCATTTCTTTTAAAAATAAATGACAATCGTAACCGGAGAGGTTGTGGAAGTATACAGGCAGAAAGTTGGGTAGTTTGTAGTTTAAGTTACATCTGGAATGAGCGGCCCCTAATCGAACTTTACCAGTCAAATGACAATGATCGCGAACCTTTACATCATCGATTAGGAAGGGCTCTTCGCAAATATTACAAGACGACATTTCAGAGAAAAGTCGCATTTCTTCATCAGTCAAGGGTATCTTAGATGCCGGGGTCTTTAAAAATCGGTGGTCGCAATATGGTTTCGAAGTCTGCATAAACAACAAAAGATACTTTGATACGTTTGTGGTAGTTTTGAAATTTTAAAACGTTATAAGGGATGAGCCTACCCATCTTATCCAATTTGAGATCAGCAGTTGGCAGCGTCGTGTAAACGTGGTTGCAATCATTCCGCTGATGACGGTGCAGGTGAGCCACAGAGCTGAAGTATTGCAAGCAGCCGTCACATAGGAATTTGCGATGTTCTGTTTTGGAGAGTTGTTGAGAGAGCAAACGAGACATATCCTTAATCCAACAGTAATGATTATTTCCTCGATCATTGTGTAGCAAGAGTAAATTGATGTGCAGCCTTCGTTTGACGGACGAGTAGTAGAGGGGACCAACAATTTCCCAGATCCATTTCCCATCTTTCAAAACGCATTCAGTCCCGTAAACATTCACAGAGCAATGGTTCTTCGTTTCAAACTTGGGAATGTCGTTTAATTTAATAGGAAAATCGATACCGTCATAGTCCATCGTGCGGGAGTAATGCGGATAGGAAGTCGTTCTGTGCGGGTTGGCTTGGGCAGGATACAAAGCCGAGGTTATTGCCCACGCAAAGCAGGCTTGGTCATCGTTTCGTACGTTCACAACAGCTCTCTTAAGTACAATTTGTTTAGGTAGAGGAATGTAAGACGAAGCTCTAAGGGGATTGTACTTGTTGCAATTGAGTTCTAGGAAAAGGACTCTTTCCAAAGCCCATCCTGTAAGAAGGAAATAATAGTAAATACAAGTGAAATACATATATAAAGAGAGGATGATAAATTACCTGACTCTCGTTCTTGAAACTCAGAAGCTTTACCCTCAAGAACGTCGAAGAAGCTTTGTAGAATATTAGAAAGATCCGTCGACTGAGTGACAACTTTGTTATTGGTGTTGAAGGATTTCACGTCACCCAATTGCTTGGCATCGTGCACATACCGTCCTTAAAAGTTCAAGATTTAGTTTAAGCGTGTCATGCAGTTGTATCTGATTACGAATAACACCCAAGCATTTGTCGAAAACTTCGGTGAAAAAGTCGGTATACGACAGGAAGAACTTGGCGGATGAAATACGAAAGGACACAATTCTGTTAGCGAACGCGAACGAAAGGAAAGTAATTCCTTCCTCAAGAGGAGAGCAGCAAGTTTGTTTATGCTTGAGACTGCGAAGGTGACCGTTGTAGGAATGTTGTGGAACGTAAATGTTACAAGTATCACACCAGCGGTCAGAAGAACCAGCAGGCGTAGCAATTTTAAGTTTTTTTCTTCGGCAGAGGCGATGTACGTTGGAGCTGTGCTCGTTTCCGACAAGAAGTTAATCGATGTCTTTTTAAATTATCAGATCGCGTAAAGGAAGCATCACAGTCCGGACAAGGGATCATAGCGGCTAGCAGTAAGAGGTATATCTCGACAACGACTGAGGAATACTGAACCGCGAGGGATGTGTAAGAGTAGTAATAGGAGAGGGCTACGGAGATCATGTCCCATTAGATTGTTGTTGTTTCTGTCTAACGTTAGTTTGCCGTATAGGTTCATCCTTCTCGCACCTATGGGAAAAAGGTGTATGTGTTCTGAGATCATGAACCGTTACTTTAATGCTGTGACGTAGCAAGGAAGGAGCGTTTTTTTCCCGTCGGTTGCGACCGACCGACGTACCTATCAAGGAATATGTGTTAATTGTTTTTCCGGTTCGGCTGGACATGCATGCCGCTGCGGCAGTGCAAGAAATAATAATTATTTTTCTTACGCGTTCGACTCTAATGAATGAATTTATCAAAGTACCTAATTGCGTGCATTGAATTGCTTCGTTATGAATAGGTAGATAGGTAGGTAGGTAACAATGTAAATAAAAAGTATTGTTATTCAGAAATAGAATCCAACTGTTTTGAGATTTATCGAATCCAAGCCATTTTACGTTGACTTGATCACCTTTTCTTCGCAAATTTTTTTCCACCAGGTACACGTCGGGATGTTTCGCCTTTTGCAGTTCCTTATCGTAAAATCCTCCCTTTATATCGTTACCTGTTAAATCTTGCAAATAATAGACGATTGGATTAGAAAATTTAATGTGAACCACTTTAAAAATTTCATTGGACCAGTTTGGAGTGTAACCTTTTGCAAAAACTTCGCGATGTTTGCTAATGCGTACGTAGTCTCCAATGGAAAATTTCTTTCTCTTCAGATCTACAGTTTTAATGCGAGAATATACGGTATTCAATAGTAGCTTTTCGTTTTCCTTCTTTACAGCATTTATCGGTTTCATTCTGATAGTTCTGTGTTTTTTATTATTATAAACTTGAACTAGTTCAGGTAACAAATCTAACAATTTGTAATTTCCTTGCAATGTAAATTTTTTCCACATTATACCTTTTAAGGTTCTGTTGGCTCGTTCGACTATAGAAGCCTTTTTACTGCTGAAAGTTGAATAGTGATTAATTCTGTATTTTCTCATTAGACTTTAAACTTGTCTGTATGTAGTGGTCGAATGCTTCACAATGAGTTGAAACATATGTACATGTATCGGTGATGTGAAATTAAATACGTCTGCAGTCGTCTGAAGTTTACGATTCTTAAATCCTTTTACATGATAATGTAGAGGAAGTGGAGAAAAGTGTAAGGTACAGGCATATGAAGCAAAAGTGAAGTCGTTATAGTTAACGATTCTTTATTTTGAAATAAATAAAGTATGTAAGTGATACAATCAAAATATTGAACAATAAGATTATATTAATAGTACTAACAACTTGTAGAAATAAGAAAGAGTCGGTGATATAGCCCTTAGTTGTAACGTCTCTGTTTTCATTAACCTTAAGCTGAATCCATCGACTTTCAATATATCTTCGAAACTGTCCATGTTTATCAATAAATGCTAGCTTTACAGAGTGAAGGTTCTGCACGTTCTCAACTGTAAAGACATTTGTTCCATTAACATTTCTTAAAATAATAGTATCCCAATTTTTCTTCCATGTACAAGACACATCAATATCCTTATTAAAATTTTTACAAACATAGCCTTCATCTCCAATAGTATTATCAGGTCGGGAAATGTAGAGGGTATTGTTATACAAATATGTTAAAATCAGTAACGATGACACACTGATCATGATCGCTTTTTCCCATAACAACTGAGACATTTAAAACGAGCAACGTGGTTTGTATAATAAGTTCCCCTCCACTGAAGCTTATGTAGTGGAAGGGGATTTTACATAAGTTATGGGAATGAGTGAAGGAGCAGTAGATGTATAACAGAGTTGAGTGTGTTTAAGTCAGTTTAACATGGAAACCTTTATCGAAAAGTTTAATAACGTGCGGGTGGGTTATGAAGAGAAAGAAATACGTGCTCTGAAATCACTGGAAGTAAATCAAACGTATACCGTGCAACGCTTCAAAAAGGTGAATACAAAATGGGGACCTCGTCTATTAGCTGATTTATACAGCTTTATCATATTTCTTCCGTGCAGACATGCAGAAGCTTTTACGGATGCAGAAATCGAGGACATAAACGAAAAAATTGTGAATAAAGTGGGTCATCCGTCAATTCGCCTTAAAGGATTTGTTGGAAAAGCGGCTGATTTAGAAATACATATGTAAAATGTATAACATTGTATAAGAATATAAAAAAATAAAAATCTAATTTATATTATGAACTTGTTTTATTTGTTTAAAGGAAAAAAATACAGTCAATTTATGAATGTAGAGACAACCAATATTTTAATAAAAGAACATTTTTATAGGCACAATTCTGTTCAACAGCGGTTGTAAATAAATGATAAGAACACACTTTAACTTTAAAATGAGTTGGGAGTTTGGAGAGAGCTGGACATCCGATATCTTCAATGTTAACAAAGTTAACAGTAGGAAAGGATTTCTGCAACCACATCATCTTTTGTAATCCTTTAACATATACAACTGTTGACTCCATCAATATGGAGTAAATTCTATCATAAAGCGTAGAGTACGGAAGATCGCCGTTATCCCAATATAACCCATGAAAATTTCTTGTTAACCAACGATTTTGACTTCTGTAACGAACGGGAAGAGAGCGTCCATGGAAATGGTGGTTCAAATGTGAAATGATAAACTGGTTCTTCTTTTAGAGCAACAACAGCTACTTCTTTAAAAACAAATCGATTCTCACTCCACTGAAAACCTTGTACGTCCAATAAGAAAGTCATCGTGCTCACTGTTCAGTACCGGTAAGAAAACTAAATTGTGGAAGTGATCGTTGTGTGTTATACTTCTTGAACTAAGCTTGTGGATGGATTGTAACGTATCACACGATCATGTATTATTAAACAGAAAGCTGCTGTTTTGTCTGGTATATTTTCTTTAGTTTGAAACTCTAGACGTATATCTATACTACCAGATTTAACAGTTTCATTCTGATATGAACAGTCTACTATTACAAGAGGAGCAATGACTAGAAATTGCTTAGGATCGAATAAGGGTTCACTTACACTGCCATAATACGATTGTTGGAAGTTGGCATACATTTTATATAAAACGGCAAATCTGGAAGTATCAAAATCTAAATTCAAATTATCATACGGGTACATAGTAGATCCTAAGTGAATTTTAAAATTGGTTAGTTTGCAGTGATCGAAGGCACTCATATTTGTTGCAAGATTATTACTTTTATTTGTTTGAAATCCGAAAATAATGAAGCGAGGCTTTTCCAATTGTGACGTTGTTTTCACATTCCAGTTGTGAGAATACGATTTGGGAAGTAGCGGATATTCATGTAGTTCCCAACTCCGAAATGAAAGTTCCATATTTAAATTTCGATCAACATAACGCAACAATTTCAAACGTTCAGCATCTGCTACAGATACATGAGGAATTTTCCAAGAAATCTGATCCAAATGTACAACTACATCTTCAAGTGGCGTTGCTGAGCAATATAAAGCATTATTGTCAGTGCTGCTGCGAACTAGAACTAATTCTTGCCGAAAGTTTAATATTATTTTTCGGAAGTCTTCGGCAAATCCAAAAATCATACGTAGTGGAATACAAACGTTGAAGTAACCGTTGGAATCTACTAGTTTTACAGAATTAAGCTTAATTCCTTGTAGATCGCTTAAAGCAGGAGGCAACCATCCACTGTTACTGAGACGTTTACTTTCATTCTCGTTGTAAGATGCGTAACCTTTCATTGTTGTAACCATGCCAGGATTACGGACTCGATCAATAACTTTTCCACCTAATTCATAACGAATTTCATCAAACAGGTGTAAAATTCCATTGTGGATAAAAGAAGTGTTCGCAGTTGCCTTTCCATCCTTTTTAAGAAGCAAACGACCCTCTATGTATAGGAAACTACTAGAAGGCAAAGTGTAAACATCTTCATTTTCTATTGGAATACGTATCGTATCATTATTTCTGAAAGTTGAATTCGCATAAGGTTGATGAGTATGTTTATCAGCGTTAACTATAGCGTTATCGAAGACTGCTTTTTCGGTAACATTCAGTATTTCTGCTACCATTTTACCGTTTCCTCTTTTTCAATCGCAACCCCAAAGATTTAAGGAACTGTTTATTGAGCGGTGTTAATCGCTTAATGGTTGTAGGCGAAATAAGCATCCGGGATTGTGGTAGTAGTTTTATAGTACTATTCTTCTTTGAATATCGTTGGGGACAGCTATATTGCACTACCATGTTACGCTTTTCGTAAGTGCAATCTTATTGTGACACGCTTTCCACGGAAATTAACTAGATTACCGTCTTGATCAACTATTTTAAGGGAAATGTAGTCGATGACACGAGTGTTGATTGATAAATAAATAAGATTCGTAGGATTCTCAACAATTTTAAATCCGGGGGGTACATTGGGAAAGAATTGATGTAGTATATGTCCATCTAGTCCTTTAGCACCATCACTGGTATGTATTTAGGAGTTAGTTACGAGGTTACACATCACTGAAATCGTGTTTACTTTGAAAATGTCAGCTACATGATCAGACACCTCTTTAAGTGATGGTAGAAGCTTATTTTCAAAACCCAAAATCTTTGCGGGAGAATCTGTAGGAGCAAAGTTGACTTTTTTGGTGCTTTTTATATGGCTTTTTAAGGTAGTCTCCAAACAATTCAATAGCATCATCAGTATCTCGCAATTTCTCGCGAAGATAATCATTAATATCATCGATTTCATAGGATCCTTCCGGAAGAACAACGACTGGTGGTGTAGAACCTTCAAAGTAGAATTTGTTGTTAGTTTCATCGATATTCGGAATACTGTTATATGCTTCAAAATTTAACAAAGCAATTTGATATTCATCATCATCGCTTAAAAAAATTGGCGGACTTATTATCATTTGCAGCTCCGACTTTGTATTAGTCAAGGTTTGCCTAGTCTCATTAAGGAATTGGACAACTAAATGGCCGCAGTTAAAATCTGAGGGGTTCTGAACACGATTGTAGTTATAAGTAATAGCACAAGGTCCGGAAGACTGTAAATATTGAACCAATTCTTTAGGTGGACGAAGATCTCCAAAACTGTCAAAGTACATAGCTTTTTTATTTCGTTTTACATACGCTGTCCAATGTGTACCAGTTCCTGTTTTTAAATCTAAATTAACAATTCCACATTCACACCTTTCAACTTTTCTGGGTAATTCGTTACGCATAAAGATTCCCCGAAAATGTGGAATTTGTAAATAGTTAATGTAATTGACTAAATCCAAATCTGTCAAAGGACGATTAGGTAACTTTACGAAAAATTTTACGTTTTTTTTTTTGTTGATAAGGTCTAAGGTATAAAGCCTTTACGGAAAGGTTGTACTGAAATATTTTTTTCCAAGAGCAATAGCTTCCATTAAAGCATTATGACGTTTATCTTCTTCTAGCTGTTGTTGTGCTGTTTTCGCATCACGTACAGCTTTATCTATCCCAGCAGCACCGCCAGAGAGAGCTCCAAGTGCTGATAGTCCAGCTAAAATCGGAATTAACGGCAGAAAACCACCTGTCTTTGGAATAGGAATGATTCTAGGAGATTTAGATCGCTTTCCAAATTTGCGAATTGTATTTAGTGCTATTTTAGCAGCATGTATCAGCTGGAGAGGTTTTGTTTTCTTAAGAGCAATTTTCGCAGTTGTCACTAGCTTACGAAACGACAGAGCTCCTCCTTTTCTTGTTCGTCTTCTCTTCTTTATTTTTCGCAATGGAATTAAACCACCAACTTTACGACGTCGCTTTTTGTGTCCCATTCCAAGTTTCTCTTTACCCTTCATAGCTGAAGCAACTGTGAGAGCTGCCAAGCGTTCACCAAAAGACGCGTTCGACGACTTTAGTCTTTGTAATGATTGTTGCGCCAAAACTTTATCAGCAATTCGACGATGGGAAATGTCTAGAAAAGTTTTGTAAGCAATATCGTGTAATTTACAAGATTCGTCAAGGGGATTTATACCGATATCACCTCGAGCTAATCGTTTGTCCAGTCGAGTCCCTGGACCGCAAAAGTTATACCCTGGGAGGTGTAATTCAATAGGTAATTTATCTATAAACCTATTCAGAAAACCTCGTGTCATGGAACATGTGTAGTGTTAACTCTTCCACTATACTGAACGAACTGACTACATAAACACTGTTAACTCTAAATTTATATATCCGAGAGCACATGCGTAAACCGTTTAATAGTCAATAAACATGCGGATAGTACAACATCCATCTGCTCTACCCATAACCAATCGTGACTTCGATATTGCTAGGAATATAAATCGACAGGGTCCATTACTACCATCCACAATAAGAGCCATTGTCGCCAGACCTTCAAATTGTGGAAAAACAAATGTGATTATAGGACTTTTGGAGCAACCGAACGGTTTACGGTTCGCAAACGTATACGTTTATTCCAAGTCATTGTATCAACCAAAATATAAGTATTTAGCTGAATTATTGAAACCAATTGCTGGAATTGGTTATTTTCCTTATAGAGACTCTGACAATGTAATTGCCCCATCACAGGCAAGACCTAATTCTGTATTCATCTTTGACGATGTTGCGAATGTAAATCAAAATAAGATAAGGGAATACTTTAGTATGGGAAGACATAACTCAATCGACACTTTTTATTTAAATCAAACATATGCACAGATTCCCAAACATTTAATTAGAGATAACGCAAATTTGATAATACTGTTTAAACAGGATGAATTAAATCTCAAACACGTCTTCGCAGACCATGTCACTACAGACATGACTTTTGACCAATTTAAAAATATTTGTGCAGAGTGTTGGAAAGAGAAGTTTGGATTTCTAGTGATAAACAAGGATTGTGGTACAAATGAGGGAAGATATCGCTTAGGATTCGATAAATATATATTAATGTGAGTGATATAAAGTCAATCAGTTGTTAAAAGACAACCTTGACAAGAGCATGGATGTAAAAGCAAAGAAAGAACTAATCAAAGTTAGGAAAGCGGTAAAGAGGAAATTGCAAATGTTAAAGGAATCGACAGCAGGACAGAATCTCCTGTTGCAGCAAGCATATCAACCACTTACAAAATCGCTTCATAACTTGAAATCAGAGCTGGGTGAAGAGATCAAAAAAGAATTAAAGCCAGAAGTGAGTAATTGGTCGAAAGGTGACGTTCCAGCTTCGTCAAAACCAATAAAAATTAGAAAGCTTGACCCTTCGAATGCTCCAGGTACCTTACTACTAGGTGCTCCTTCATTCTTAAGGGAAGAAAGTGTTTATGAAAGTGATCCAACAACGGGTCATGAAAACACAGACCAGGATAATGATGACTTTGAACAATTGAAGAAAGCGTACATAGACTATATTAATAGCTCTCGATTTGCTCAATATTTGGAAGAATTCGATCCTCTACCTCGAGACTATATAGAAGGAATTATTAAAGACTATGATGCTGACACATTTAACGCAGACGCTCTGAATCCTCCTCTTGATAAAATTCGATACGAATGGAACACAAATAAATTTTTTATTGGTGATTCTGAAGTGGATTTTGATGGACCAAACGTTGTAATCGATGGAAAATTTAAATACACAGGTACTGTGGGATTATACGAGCAACTCTTCAAATTACATTCTGAATATCGGTCATCGATTAAAGAAAGAAAAGACTACGCTGATATATTAAAACGTACGGGAGCAGTTTACCAGTTAAGGCAGCAACCATCGAAATTTTCTAAAGGCGGAGGATTGTCGTTGTTGACATACAACGAAAAACCGATCGAATACAAATATTTTGATGACGTTAATGAGTTGTGTGATCGTTTAAGGTTATTGGTTGCTTCTCAACAAGCAGGCAACACAAATCATGAAAACGAAATTCTATCAATTTTAGAAAAGTTGCGTGAGTGCAATATAATCGTATAAACAAATTATTAAGCTTATTAGTTAGACAATGACGGTTGATAAGTTCGGACGTCCGTTAAAAAAAAACGATTGTTTTCGCAAGCATTCAGCAATGTTCATGATTTCAATCATAACCGCTTAACAAGAATCGGTGATCCTCAGCAGGAGCATGATGCTGTGAATGTGAGATATTTGGAGAAGAAGGTGCAACGTCTGTTATCGCAAGATGATGTAACCGATATTAGACAAGCATTCGATAAAGTGTTGTATTTCGTTGATGTGGCTAATAAGCCTATTACACACTTGAACGAGCCTACCGCTGGGTTTCATGCAGCTACTAAGATGTATGTAGATGAGAAAGATCGGTTAACAAAAGAGCATATCAGAATCGAGTGTGAAAAGGTAAAGGATCGTGCTGTCAGTGAAGGTGTCAGAAGGATGAAGGATTTACGAGAAGAATTGAAAACAGCTGTCTCCAAAAGTGGTGAAATGATGATGAAAACTTTTAGTGATAATATAGAGTTAGCGATTAAAAATTTGGAAAAAGAACTTGAAAAATATAATACTGACAGGGATAAAGAAATAACAAACAAGGTGAACGATATAATAGAAAAGAATGCTGTCGGAATCATGGACATCTTTTCAACAAAAGTAAAACTAGATCGTAAAGATGTAGAAGCGTTTGTTAGGAAAGGGGATGAAGAAGTATCGAAGAAATTGAAGACGGAAATTGTGCAAGATATGAAAAATGATATAGACACCAGTTTTGAATTAATTAAAATCGCGATTCAGGATGAGTGTAAAAAAGTTAAGGAATTTTCAGAGAAAGAAATTCAACGAACCAATAAAAAGAAAGATGATCTGAAATACGAATTAGTGGTAATGGTGGAATCACTAAAAAAAGAAGCAAAGGAGCTGAAAGTAAGGCTAGATACTCTACAACAACAAAGAGGAACAGGTAGTGTAAAATCGAGCAGTTCTAAACCAACAACAGCAGCTCCGTCCATGTAGTTCTTCATTATAAGGAAAATGTTAAATGTGAAAGAAGAACTAGTGAAAGAACTGCATAAACCTGCGAGAATTAATTTTACACGTCGTAAAGTGATAGTGAAAGGATTAGATGATCTTCATCAAGCCGATTTAGTGGAAATGATTCCGTATGCGAGAGAAAATAAAGGTGTCAGATACATTTTGGTTGTAATAGACGTTTTTTCAAAATTTGTGTGGGCTCAAGCAGTAAAACGCAAAACAGGTGAATATGTTGGAAGGGCTTTACAGTTAATTTTCAAAAGAAGTAAACGTATTCCTAAGAATATGCAAACTGACTTGGGAAAAGAATTTTACAACGAACAAGTGAAACGAGTTATGCAAAAATATAAAATTAACCATTACTCAACGTATAGCACCAAGAAAGCGTCAGTTGTGGAGCGGGTAAATCGAACACTAAAATCAAAAATGTGGCAACGCTTTAGTTTACAAGGATCCTACAAATGGTTGAAGTTATTACCAGATATAGTACAGGAATATAACAATTCGGTTCACAGAACTATCGGAATGAGACCAAGCAAAGTTAATAAACGAAACGAAGAAACACTTTTGGAAAGTATTTACAACAATCCAAAGAAGGTGGATTTACGAGAAATTAAGTTTAAAGTTGGAGACCGGGTACGAATAAGTAAACATCGTGAATTGTTTAGCAAAGGTTATACCCCGAATTGGTCTAACGAATTATTTACGATTAGCTAAATAAAATTGTCACATCAAATTATGTATTACTTAAAGGACGATAAAGGGGAAGACATAAAAGGAGGATTTTATGGTATGGAACTACAGAAAGCGAAATATCCAGATGTTTATTTGGTGGAACGTGTACTAAGACGAAAAGGTGACATGGTTTACGTCAAATGGTTGGGGCTTAACCAATCTCATAACAGCTGGATTGATAAGACGAACGTTTTGTAATGTATCCCCAGTTTTTTTCTGATAATAAAGTCTGCAATGTTAAAACTGATTTTCTTTACCCCTTCCCCAAAGTATGATTATAAATAAGATAAAACGTGATGAGTTTAATCAGTTGTAATCGTTAGTTGCTGCATTGAACGTTTAAGACGTAGTAATGGTTGAAAGTTACGTAATTGAAGTTAAGTTTTTCAAAGACGGTTTATTATCTTTGAAAAGATATTTGGTAGCGTCAGAGTTGGATAGCGTGACAGAAGAATTCGAATTAAAAGGTGAATACGATAAAATCGTAATAGGAGGCTACTTAGTGGTCGATGAGAGCGATCCTGACGATTTTGAAGTATAATTTTTATAAAAATGGATTCATTATCGTACGAGCTGTATCAAGCAGAAAAGCAAGTCCTCATTCTCAACCTTCGAAGAGCAATACTATCAAACGATTTAGATAGAGTTAAAGTTGTGTTGTCGAAGTTGGGAGTTGCAGTACCAAAGGAAGCATTCAAATGGTTAACTGTAACGCAAGAGACATCGTTCGATATTTTATACTTCATATTCGAAAGAAAGCAAAGGTGTGACGAATTGGTGGATGAATTTCTAAAACACCCGCATTAGAACTGATCCGTTTGTTAACATTTCCTTTAAAAAATATACGTCGTGTCGCATGAAATTATACTTTGTTTTATTTAAAATCATTTCGACATCATCAACGGTTATTTCCACTGTTTCACAGCAACCTTTTAGAAATTCTTAAGACTTTCGATGGTGCAACGTTTGTGAAACATATTGAACACTTGTAAAAATAAAAAACAAAAGATGATGTTTCACTAAGGAGTTTTTATTATACTCGACTATATAGTTTCGATCGGTTCGATCATTATCAAGAGTAACTAGACTAAAGTAAAAACGAATGACAACGAATATATATACTATTTACAAATCACAAAGGAGGAGTGGGGAGTTTGAAGAACTTAATTCTGTTTGAGAATTCACTAAATTTAAATTTTTGCTAAAGGCTTTTTTAATTTCTAAATTCTCTAACATAGTTAAAATACGATTATTACCTATGTTTGAGTGTAAAATTTTTACATTATCAATTGTGACCGAATGATCCGAATCAATGCAGTGCTCAGCGAGACCTGTTTTTTTGAGTTTTTTATGAATTGAATAGCAATGTTTATTTTATTTACCTCTATTCCATGTAATAAACTTATTCCAATTATTTCTAAATTAATTTCAGACAGCAACTTAACCAATATACAAAGAAAAGATTTGCTCATATTAATAAATACTTGCCTTGAACAAAATTATTTCTCGTTTGACGACATAATCTACAAACAGAACAACGGGCTCCCTATGGGTTCCCCGCTGTCACCGATATTGGCAGAAATATTCATGGGTCAATTGGAAAACACTCTATTTAACTCGTCTAATTGTCTTGTAAATTATATTTTTTCTTGGTATCGTTATGTCGACGATGTGTTTTGTATTTGGTCTGGGACCAAAAGACAATTATCTTCTTTCACGAATTTCTTAAACTCGTTAGATAGTAATATTAAATTCACCGTAGAAGAAGAGATCAATAGTACGTTACATTTTTTGGATTTAGAAATTACAAGATCCCATGATCATTTAACATTTAATATTTATCGGAAAGCGACCTATACTGACACAATCATACCGTTTTGTTCTTCACATTCCATACAAACCAAACATGCAGCGTTCCACGCAATGATTAACCGTCTTATTAATATACCTTTATCAAAAGAGAATTATTTAAAAGAGATTAACGTCATAAAATTTATAGCAATAAACAATGGGTACAATACGTCAATCATTGATAAACTCATCAATAAAAAACTCAATGATAAAGTTTTAAGTCAAATTTATAACACCAAATTTTTGAAGTCACCAATAGTAGATCAATTCTGTTCAATCAAATTTATTCATAACGTAAGTTACAAGTTTAAAAATAAATTAAGAAAATTCAATCTCAAAGCGGTCGAAACTAATAAAAATAACTTAAAAACTCTTCTTGTTAAAAATAAACCATCACAACCACCCTTAACAAAAAGTGGTATTTATAAAATTTCATGTAACGATTGTGATGCAATTTACATAGGAAAAAGTGGGAGAGCCATTTTAACTAGGGTAAAAGAACATTGCTATTCAATTCATAAAAAACTCAAAAAAACAGGTCTCGCTGAGCACTGCATTGATTCGGATCATTCGGTCACAATTGATAATGTAAAAATTTTACACTCAAACATAGGTAATAATCGTATTTTAACTATGTTAGAGAATTTAGAAATTAAAAAAGCCTTTAGCAAAAATTTAAATTTAGTGAATTCTCAAACAGAATTAAGTTCTTCAAACTCCCCACTCCTCCTTTGTGATTTGTAAATAGTATATATATTCGTTGTCATTCGTTTTTACTTTAGTCTAGTTACTCTTGATAATGATCGAACCGATCGAAACTATATAGTCGAGTATAATAAAAACTCCTTAGTGAAACATCATCTTTTGTTTTTTATTTTTACAAGTGTTCAATATGTTTCACAAACGTTGCACCATCGAAAGTCTTAAGAATTTCTAAAAGGTTGCTGTGAAACAGTGGAAATAACCGTTGATGATGTCGAAATGATTTTAAATAAAACAAAGTATAATTTCATGCGACACGACGTATATTTTTTAAAGGAAATGTTAACAAACGGATCAGTTCTAATGCGGGTGTTTTAGAAATTCATCCACCAATTCGTCACACCTTTGCTTTCTTTCGAATATGAAGTATAAAATATCGAACGATGTCTCTTGCGTTACAGTTAACCATTTGAATGCTTCCTTTGGTACTGCAACTCCCAACTTCGACAACACAACTTTAACTCTATCTAAATCGTTTGATAGTATTGCTCTTCGAAGGTTGAGAATGAGGACTTGCTTTTCTGCTTGATACAGCTCGTACGATAATGAATCCATTTTTATAAAAATTATACTTCAAAATCGTCAGGATCGCTCTCATCGACCACTAAGTAGCCTCCTATTACGATTTTATCGTATTCACCTTTTAATTCGAATTCTTCTGTCACGCTATCCAACTCTGACTCTACCAAATATCTTTTCAAAGATAATAAACCGTCTTTGAAAAACTTAACTTCAATTACGTAACTTTCAACCATTACTACGTCTTAAACGTTCAATGCAGCAACTAACGATTACAACTGATTAAACTCATCACGTTTTATCTTATTTATAATCATACTTTGGGGAAGGGGTAAAGAAAATCAGTTTTAACATTGCAGACTTTATTATCAGAAAAAAACTGGGGATACATTACAAAACGTTCGTCTTATCAATCCAGCTGTTATGAGATTGGTTAAGCCCCAACCATTTGACGTAAACCATGTCACCTTTTCGTCTTAGTACACGTTCCACCAAATAAACATCTGGATATTTCGCTTTCTGTAGTTCCATACCATAAAATCCTCCTTTTATGTCTTCCCCTTTATCGTCCTTTAAGTAATACATAATTTGATGTGACAATTTTATTTAGCTAATCGTAAATAATTCGTTAGACCAATTCGGGGTATAACCTTTGCTAAACAATTCACGATGTTTACTTATTCGTACCCGGTCTCCAACTTTAAACTTAATTTCTCGTAAATCCACCTTCTTTGGATTGTTGTAAATACTTTCCAAAAGTGTTTCTTCGTTTCGTTTATTAACTTTGCTTGGTCTCATTCCGATAGTTCTGTGAACCGAATTGTTATATTCCTGTACTATATCTGGTAATAACTTCAACCATTTGTAGGATCCTTGTAAACTAAAGCGTTGCCACATTTTTGATTTTAGTGTTCGATTTACCCGCTCCACAACTGACGCTTTCTTGGTGCTATACGTTGAGTAATGGTTAATTTTATATTTTTGCATAACTCGTTTCACTTGTTCGTTGTAAAATTCTTTTCCCAAGTCAGTTTGCATATTCTTAGGAATACGTTTACTTCTTTTGAAAATTAACTGTAAAGCCCTTCCAACATATTCACCTGTTTTGCGTTTTACTGCTTGAGCCCACACAAATTTTGAAAAAACGTCTATTACAACCAAAATGTATCTGACACCTTTATTTTCTCTCGCATACGGAATCATTTCCACTAAATCGGCTTGATGAAGATCATCTAATCCTTTCACTATCACTTTACGACGTGTAAAATTAATTCTCGCAGGTTTATGCAGTTCTTTCACTAGTTCTTCTTTCACATTTAACATTTTCCTTATAATGAAGAACTACATGGACGGAGCTGCTGTTGTTGGTTTAGAACTGCTCGATTTTACACTACCTGTTCCTCTTTGTTGTTGTAGAGTATCTAGCCTTACTTTCAGCTCCTTTGCTTCTTTTTTTAGTGATTCCACCATTACCACTAATTCGTTTTTCAGATCATCTTTCTTTTTATTGGTTCGTTGAATTTCTTTCTCTGAAAATTCCTTAACTTTTTTACACTCATCCTGAATCGCGATTTTAATTAATTCAAAACTGGTGTCTATATCATTTTTCATATCTTGCACAATTTCCGTCTTCAATTTCTTCGATACTTCTTCATCCCCTTTCCTAACAAACGCTTCTACATCTTTACGATCTAGTTTTACTTTTGTTGAAAAGATGTCCATGATTCCGACAGCATTCTTTTCTATTATATCGTTCACCTTGTTTGTTATTTCTTTATCCCTGTCAGTATTATATTTTTCAAGTTCTTTTTCCAAATTTTTAATCGCTAACTCTATATTATCACTAAAAGTTTTCATCATCATTTCACCACTTTTGGAGACAGCTGTTTTCAATTCTTCTCGTAAATCCTTCATCCTTCTGACACCTTCACTGACAGCACGATCCTTTACCTTTTCACACTCGATTCTGATATGCTCTTTTGTTAACCGATCTTTCTCATCTACATACATCTTAGTAGCTGCATGAAACCCAGCGGTAGGCTCGTTCAAGTGTGTAATAGGCTTATTAGCCACATCAACGAAATACAACACTTTATCGAATGCTTGTCTAATATCGGTTACATCATCTTGCGATAACAGACGTTGCACCTTCTTCTCCAAATATCTCACATTCACAGCATCATGCTCCTGCTGAGGATCACCGATTCTTGTTAAGCGGTTATGATTGAAATCATGAACATTGCTGAATGCTTGCGAAAACAATCGTTTTTTTTTTAACGGACGTCCGAACTTATCAACCGTCATTGTCTAACTAATAAGCTTAATAATTTGTTTATACGATTATATTGCACTCACGCAACTCTTCTAAAATTGATAGAATTTCGTTTTCATGATTTGTGTTGCCTGCTTGTTGAGAAGCAACCAATAACCTTAAACGATCACACAACTCATTAACGTCATCAAAATATTTGTATTCGATCGGTTTTTCGTTGTATGTCAACAACGACAATCCTCCGCCTTTAGAAAATTTCGATGGTTGCTGCCTTAACTTGTAAACTGCTCCCGTACGTTTTAATATATCAGCGTAGTCTTTTCTTTCTTTAATCGATGACCGATATTCAGAATGTAATTTGAAGAGTTGCTCGTATAATCCCACAGTACCTGTGTATTTAAATTTTCCATCGATTACAACGTTTGGTCCATCAAAATCCACTTCAGAATCACCAATAAAAAATTTATTTGTGTTCCATTCGTATCGAACTTTATCAAGACGAGGATTCAGAGCGTCTGCGTTAAATGTGTCACCATCATAGTCTTTAATAATTCCTTCTATATAGTCTCGAGGTAGAGGATCGAATTCTTCCAAATATTGAGCAAATCGAGAGCTATTAATATAGTCTATGTACGCTTTCTTCAATTGTTCAAAGTCATCATTATCCTGGTCTGTGTTTTCATGACCCGTTGTTGGATCACTTTCATAAACACTTTCTACCCTTAAGAATGAAGGAGCACCTGGTAGTAAGGTACCTGGAGCATTCGAAGGGTCAAGCTTTCTAATTTTTATTGGTTTTGACGAAGCTGGAACGTCACCTTTCGACCAATTACTCACTTCTGGCTTTAATTCTTTTTTGATCTCTTCGCCCAGCTCTGATTTCAAGTTATGAAGCGATTTTGTAAGTGGTTGATATGCTTGCTGCAACAGGAGATTCTGTCCTGCTGTCGATTCCTTTAACATTTGCAATTTCCTCTTTACCGCTTTCCTAACTTTGATTAGTTCTTTCTTTGCTTTTACATCCATGCTCTTGTCAAGGTTGTCTTTTAACAACTGATTGACTTTATATCACTCACATTAATATATATTTATCGAATCCTAAGCGATATCTTCCCTCATTTGTACCACAATCCTTGTTTATCACTAGAAATCCAAACTTCTCTTTCCAACACTCTGCACAAATATTTTTAAATTGGTCAAAAGTCATGTCTGTAGTGACATGGTCTGCGAAGACGTGTTTGAGATTTAATTCATCCTGTTTAAACAGTATTATTAAATTTGCGTTATCTCTAATTAAATGTTTGGGAATCTGTGCATATGTTTGATTTAAATAAAAAGTGTCGATTGAGAATAAATGAGAATCGTAACCGGAGAGGTTGTGGAAGAATACAGGCACAAAGTTGGGTAGTTTGTAGTTTAAGTTACATCTGGAATGAGCAGCCCCTAATCGAACTTTACCAGTCAAATGACAATGATCGCGAACCTTTATATCATCGATTAGGAAGGGCTCTTCGCAAATATTACAGGACGTCGTTTCAGAGAAAAGTCGCATTTCTTCATCAGTCAAGGGTATCATAGGAACCGGGGTCTTTAAAAATCGGTGATAAATATCAGAAACGTCTTGATCAAGAGTTTTAACAAATTGATTAGCACAATCAGGTCCTCTATAAGTTCTGAATATTAAAAGGGAATCGTCAAAAGAGCACTTAATCAAGTAAGCAAACGAGTGCGGTTGATGTTCGTGGGTAGGTGTGGTGGAGGTCTTGTTAGGATCGGAAAAGCATGTATGAATGGGTCGCAATATGGTTTCGAAGTCTGCATAAACAACAAAAGGTACTTTGATACGTTTGTGGTAGTTTTGAAATTTTAAAACGTTATTAAGGATGAGCCTACCCATCTTATCCAATTTGAGATCAGCAGTTGGCAGCGTCGTGTAAACGTGGTTGCAATCATTCCGCTGATGACGGTGCAGGTGAGCCACAGAGCTAAAGTATTGCAAGCAGCCGTCACATAGGAATTTGCGATGTTCTGTTTTGGAGAGTTGTTGAGAGAGCAAACGAGACATATCCTTAATCCAACAGTAATGATTATTTCCTCGATCATCGTGTAGCAAGAGTAAATTGATGTGCAGCCTTCGTTTGACGGACGAGTAGTAGAGGGGGCCAACAATTTCCCAGATCCATTTTCCATCCTTCAAAACGTATTCAGTCCCGTAAACATTCACAGAGCAATGGTTCTTCGTTTCAAACTTGGGAATGTCGTTTAATTTAATAGGAAAATCGATACCGTCATAGTCCATCGTGCGGGAGTAATGCGGATAGGAAGTCGTTCTGTGCGGGTTGGCTTGGGCAGGATACAAAGCCGAGGTTATTGCCCACGCAAAGCAGGCTTGGTCATCGTTTCGTACGTTCACAACAGCTCTCTTAAGTACAATTTGTTTAGGTAGAGGAATGTAAGACGAAGCTCTAAGGGGATTGTACTTGTTGCAATTGAGTTCTAGGAAAAGGACTCTTTCCAAAGCCCATCCTGTAAGAAGGAAATAATAGTAAATACAAGTGAAATACATATATAAAGAGAGGATGATAAATTACCTGACTCTCGTTCTTGAAACTCAGAAGCTTTACCCTCAAGAACGTCGAAGAAGCTTTGTAGAATATTAGAAAGATCCGTCGACTGAGTGACAACTTTGTTATTGGTGTTGAAGGATTTCACGTCAACCAATTGTTTAGCATCATGCACATACCGTCCGAAAAGTTCAAGATTTAGTTTAAGCGTGTCATGCAGTTGTATCTGATTACGAATAACACGCAAGCATTTGTCGAAAACTTCGGCGAAAAAGTCGGTATACGACAGGAAGAACTTGGGGGATGAAATACGAAAGGACACAATTCTGTTAGCGAACGCGGACGAAAGGAAAGTAATTCCTTTCTCAAGAGGAGAGCAGCAAGTTTGTTTATGCTTGAGGCTGCGAAGGTGACCGCTGTAGGAATGTTGTGGAACGTAAATGTTACAAGTATCACACCAGCGGTCAGAAGAACCAGCAGGCGTAGCAATTTTAAGTTTTTTCTTCGGCAGAGGCGACGTACGTTGGAGCTGTGCTCGATTCCGACAAGAAGTTAATCGATGTCTTTTTAAATTATCAGATCGCGTAAAGGAAGCATCGCAGTCCGGACAAGGGATCATAGCGGCTAGCGGTAAGAGGTATACCTCGACAACGACTGAGGAATGCTGAACGCGAGGGACAATAAATAGCGATAGGAAAAGGGGAGGGATGCGTAAGGTAGAGAGGGCATAAGGAGAGGGGCTAAAAGAATATATACTGAAACTGTAGTGGGTACGGTGTGGTAAGATGAGTGTTGAACAAAAGGGTAACGGTGGTAATTTAGCTGCTGAGCTAAATATGAACGAAATCGAGCTGGCTGATATATTGGAAAACTTCTTTCCAAACGATTCCTTCACATCATCCGCTAAAGGTGAGGGGTGTGTTGGAGGTGCTACCACGGTAACGATGGTAGAGCCTGTGGCTAGCACCTCTACGATGGCGGTGGCGGGAACGAATTCGATATCGATGAAGCTGAAGAAGCGATCGTACACACGAAGGTTGTCGGCTGCTCCATTCGATTATTCCAAGATAGTCGACCAAGTAGGAGAAGCCATAAATAGTGCTAAGGAGGAAAAGCGGCGACGAGAAGTGGTACTGCATGAAAGAGAGACAAAAGCTGCTTCATTGATTGAGTACATGAAGCGGAAAGAGAAGGAGCTCGAGGAGTTGAACAGATCGGTAGTTGAAACGAGAAAGGAGGTAAAAGAAATCGAAAATAAGCTGGCTAACCTTAAGTCTGCTTTACTGAGTAAATTTAATGATTAAAATTGAATGATGTTTTAAATTATATTGTATTATATTAAATAAACTTCTGTTATATTGTATCATTTTATATTTTTTAATTAAAGAAATAAATAAGAAAATAAATTATAAATATAAAGATTTTATTTATTTTGATACAATTAAGTTACATTAAAAAAAAACAATACAGCTATAGTATTAAAAAACAAATTCAGTTAAATGTTTTAATATAAACGGTTGGCCCGTGGTCCTCAGCAAACACGACGAGTGTCCCCTGGAAGGAGCTCCACGAGAGCTGGATCTCCAGGTGCTGGCACAACTCTGCGAAGGGCCTACCGTCAGTAACCTTCCAAATTGTGAAGTTGCCTTGTGTGGTGCCAGTGAAGTTCATATTCTCCACCCTTACATTCATCTCCGTTGGCACGGAGCCATGGAATATTGCCGTATATTGAACCATCTTTATTATTTACTTATTGTTGTACTACCTTACGACAGTGTTAGCGATCTGTGCTGAATGTTGTGAAAACTTCAGTATTTATACAATTTAGAGGAGGAGGGATATGAGTGGGGTAAAGTTAAGATCAATACAAGTGTTTGTGCGAAGGAGGACTGATACATGGCTCATGTAACGTGTAAACCATTGCTTATTCAGCAAATACAAATAGGTCACATGTGTAGTAATGTCATGAATCGATGGATAGACATGGTGTTTGGTATTATCTCATACATACATAGAAGTAAAAGTATTTGTATTTGCTGAATAAGCAATGCTTTACACGTTACATGAGCCATGTATCAGTCCTTCTTGGCACAAAAACTTGTATTGATCTTAACTTTACCCCACTCATATCCCTCCTCCTCTAAATTGAATAAATACTGAAGTTTTCACAACGTTCAGCACAGATCGCTAACACTGTCGTAAGGTAGTACAACAATAAGTAAATAAATAAAGATGGTTGAATATACGGCAATATTCCATGGCTCCGTGCCAACGGAGATGAATGTAAGGGTGGAGAATATGAACTTCACTGGCACCACACAAGGCAACTTCACAATTTGGAAGGTTACTGACGGTAGGCCCTTCGCAGAGTTGTGCCAGCACCTGGAGATCCAGCTCTCGTGGAGCTCCTTCCAGGGGACACTCGTCGTGTTTGCTGAGGACCACGGGCCAACCGTTTATATTAAAACATTTAACTGAATTTGTTTTTAATACTATAGCTGTATTGTTTTTTTTAATATAACTGTATTGTATAAAAATAAATAAAATCTTTATATTTATAATTTATATTCTCTTTTATTTCTTTAATTAACAAATATAGCAAAAAAAACTAAATAAATTATGTTAAAAAAACAGCTTCTGAGGATAAACTAGAAAAGGTCCTAAAATAATTTGGGTCAAAAAACGTTAAGATCAGTACAAGTGTTTGTGCGAAGAAGGAAAAACTAGAAAGAAAAGTTGTTTGAGCTATAAATGATAATGTAAGTTAGAGTGAGGTGTGGATACTTTCTGATTAACACCTGTATACCAGCAGCACATACATAAAAGTTCTGATACATGGCTCATGTAGGGTGTGAACCATTGCTTATTCAGCAAATAGAAATAGGTTATATGTTTAGTAATGTCATGAACCTACGGATAGACATGGTGTTTGGTATCATCTCATACATACATAAAAGTTCTGATACATGGCTCATCTAGCGTGTGACCATTGCTTATTCAGCAAATAGAAATAGGTTAAATGTATGGTAATTTCATGAACCTACGGGTAGACATGGTGTTTGGTATCATCTCACACATACATAAAAGTTCTGATACATGGCTCATCGAGCGTGTGAACCATTGCTTATTCAACAAATAGAAATATGCAAGAAGTATGGAGGGAAGGTAGCAAGCGGAGCGTCGTCTCATTCTTCTCTCGACTCTCGTACTGCGAAGACGTTCCAATAAATATAAAAAATTAATAATAAAATAAAAATGGTTAAAGAAAATAAACCAGAAAGAAAACCAGCCGTACCTAAAAGCCGGTACGGAAAATCAAGATCAAGTGGTGTAAGTATTAATTAATATTGTTGAAGTAATTGTTTAATTGTTAATTAATAATTTTGTTTTACAGTGCGAGTTTGTGGTCGCCGTGACCACAATGGCGGCGATAGCTGTAGCATCGGCGCCACGAACATCTTCTGCTGGTGGACGGAAGAGTCTGGGGATGATGAAAAGGAGACTGCCTTCGATTACGACGCCCACCACCTCAACCACCACGCGAACGACTACCAGGACGGAGACGGTACCGACGCCGTTGTCCACGTCCACGGCGGCGGCAACGACGTGTACCTGGACAACGGCGACGACGATGACAAGTGCTGCTTCGGTGCCACTTCCAGAAACCCCAACGACGCCTTCTCAGACGACTCTATCGCAGGACATAGATAGTCTGGAAAGCGCCTTTGGGATAATTCCGAAAGTGGTGGAAAAGATGGCGTATTTGACGTCCGCTTGTGAAGGAAGGCGCGCTGCGCAGCAGAAGGTGCGCGCTGGAATTTCCCATGTCGACAAGGCTATCTTGCAACAGAACGGCGACATCGCTATGTGGAAAGCTGAGATCGCTAAGCGGAAAGCTGAGATCGCTCAGCTTGAAGCAAAAGTGGCGAAGTCTGCCTGTTACAAGGAAGCTTTGTTGACGAAACGGGTCGAACTGGTTGAGGAGGACCACCAGATCGACCAGGAAGTGGACGTCTTAGAGCACTCGAAGGAAGCAAAGCGTCCGAAGTTGGAGCGACTGAAAACGTTGCTTGACACCGCGAAGCAGCAGTTGACGTCGGTTACCAATAGGTAGTGTAAATAATGTAAATTAGTAATTTAGTATGTAAGTTTTGTAAATAAGTTAATTAGTAAATAAGGGTTAGTATGTAAGTTTGTAAATAAGTTAAGTAAATAGTTTGTTGGAGTTAGTTTGTAAGTTGTAAGTGAAAAAAAAAAACAAAAAACCACCAAGAGAGCATTGTTGTTCTAAATTGTGAATAAGACATATATGTGAAATTTGGTGAATTTATGTTTCCTAGGAGAAGTTGTGTATAGGTATGCAAGGGATGAAAAATGGGGTGGAAAAGGGGTTGAGAAGAAAATCCGCTGAAAAACATAATAGGGAAATGGGTACAGGGGGGGGGGCAGGGCGCCGAGGTGGGCTGGTGGGGGGAGGTCGGGAGGCATTAAGTCCGAGAGGGGTAGTTGTCCGAATTTGATACTTCTGCCATTGCCAAGTGGTACCTTTAGCCTTCAACATCAATAGTGAGAGAGGCACCTTTTTTTTAGCACCGCTCCTTATACCTTTAATTAATTCTTGAAATTTAGGGTAGAAATTACTTCCCTCATTACAGACGTCCTTCAAGTTTCGTTGGAAGCAAATTGTTCTTCATGGAACACTAAACATTTTTTACTCAGACATTTTCTCCCTATCATCTACCCTTCATACACTTTTCAGGGCTCAAAGTATGAGGGTGAAACACGTTAAAAAAATATTTCTTGACTTTTCAGGGTGGGATCATTTAGCCCACTGTTCAACTTACATTTTCCAAGAGGAACACTTTTTTTTTTTAACAGCTTCTATTTTTTTTTAAGCTTAAAGGTGTCAACTTTTTGTCAACTTTATTTTTTTTTTTCAAAAATTTTTTCAGATTCGGGTACTTCGACTTAGGGACCTTCTTCCCACACCATAAGTTATTACCCAATTTCAACTCCTTCTGCTTCAAAAAAATTTCTAAAGCTTCATTTTTACACTTTTACCCCCATCATTTTTTACGCTTAAGTATTTCATTAAATACTTCATTGTCTTCTTATACTACACCTCATTATCCATATTTTCATGTGCTAATTTTTCCTTATACTACACCTCATTATCCATATTTTCATGTGCTAATTTTTCATACAACTCTTTTCCTGCCCTCAAAATATATTTTTTTTAATTTCTGGACTGAAACAACAGGTTCAATAACATATATTACGCCTTATGTACTCTCTCAATTATCCCACTCCTTCATCAATTAAAAAATTACTACTACCTTGCGATGCCACCTCATTATAAAAAATATTGCTACACCATCACCTTCGCTACCACACTACTCTATACCACTTTCTTTACATCCCCACTATTCCCGACTACTCTCCCCACTCTTTCCCCACCACATACCTTCCTATTTAAACCCTTGTCAACCTGAGAGAGCATCACTTCACCAGAAGGGTCTTATGAATTAACATGGACCTTTCTCGTGTATCTATTGTCCTTTCACCATTCAGGCAAACTGTTAATGAAACCACCTCCCTCCAATGCAGATATTGTCGGCGTCTGCGTGAAAGCTGTTCGGCTGAAACAGGATTCTGCTGTCAAGAATGTTTTGACAACAGACCTCTGCTTTTCTGCCACAGCTGCAGATTTTATCATTGCGATGTCGTAAACTTGTGCTGCCGACCTTGTCGTCAGGGGCCTCAATCGTACCTCTGCGAAAAGTCGGGCTTTGTTTACGAGATCTATGATACGCACACGCTGTACTGTATTCTTTGCAATACTTACGAGCAAAGGCGTCAACTCTTCCGATCCATTATGTTTTCATAAACCTACCTTTCAATTACTATGTCATTACCTGTCCCCTCTCCTACACCTTCCTTTTCCTTTTTTAAAGACTTGTGACCTTGACAGACTTTCCATATACCTTCTTATTATCCCTAAACTGAACCTTAATCTTATATCTCAAACGTCTACTACCTTTTGCCTCTTTATTTATTTCTTAACACAAATATATACATGTACACGTTCTACGCTCCTTCTACATAACCAAGATTATTACTTATTTCTATTACATATCCTTCTTCAAATACGGTCTTATTTGTGATACGGTGGTTCTCACTGCAAACAAACTCGTACTTACACATCTGACCACACCATCCGCAATGAATGTGAACTTCGTCATGGATATACACTTCCAACATCCATCCACAAGTTTAAAGTCAATGACCTTCCGTCAATTTGACTTTAAGTAACCTCTCCTCATCTGAATTAGAACCGGTCATCTTACACTACTATCTTGAAAAAGATCATGCTGTATTTATGTGAGTTGATAATTTTTTAAAATGCTCAAACTGGTATATTGATTTACCACCTGCATGACAGGATGTCAGAAGGAATTTTTTTTCTGCCTTTTAATGATAAAAATTAGGATATTATTATAACTACAATTTTAAATAGCTACGTATATGACAAAATGTTACAGTTATAGTAAAAATGCAATCATACAAGTGGAACCTGCAACGGATGCTCTATAATTAATAATCTTAACTGCGGGCTTCTAATGAGTTTGCATTTATTTACAAAGATATGTAAGTTTAATGTGCGCTTGCGTACAAATGGTAGATATAAGTGTACAGATTTATTAATTGAGAATATTTTCCACTATCATCATTATATGCCGGAAATTATTACCAACACTCACTCACTACCACCACCACCTCCATTACCGTTATAACAACGATTCGAAATAATTTTAACCAATAACATAAAAGTATTCCTTAATTAAATCTAACTATCTGTTGAAGAGGGATAATAGTTATAAATAATGGTGCAAACGTTACTATTTTTAAAGTCGGTTATTTCCTAATCAAAGTATCTACCTACACTTTAACTAAAGTTTAGTCTTTAAAAAGTATTTTAACTATGGATTATATAAAACAATTAAATGCGGCCGGTTCGGTAGAGTTCAAAACAACGGTATCGTTAAAATCGTTAGAAATTGGGAAACTGTATCCCATTGAACGAGTTTTCGCCGTACAAACGCGATATGGTCGACAGGTGAAGGTCGATCTAGGAAACTTTGAATGTTTTTTACCACAAAGATGGGCCAAAATTATTCCTGATGAAAAGTTTTCAGAATTCGCGGACACAGGCCTTGTTTTAAAAGGTGTCAAAAAACTACCAAATGGAGCAGAAACGTCCGAAATTAAATTAATTTCGAAAAACTGAAGACATGTTTTCACTATAAAGTAGTGTAGTAAATTAGTAAAATTAATCAACAAACTATACGCGGATATCAATATTTAAGTGAACAATTTTATTCGTTTTTTTCAATAAAAATTATTCTTACATATAAGTATATACAAGAAGTGTTATTAAAAAAATTAACATACTATAAATGCATAGGAATCAACATTTGAATGAACAATTACATTCGCTTCCGAGTACTAGTAACATCATGGAGCAGCCTCCAGCTAAAAGAGTTAAGCTTACAACATGTGATATTTGCAAGTGTACACTTGAATCCGTAAATTATTCTGCGCATCTTAAATCTATTAACCACAAGAATAAATGTTTGGAACGTGATGTCACTCTTGGTTCTAATGTTCATGAAATATTGTCAGCATTCAATCGAACGGTGGTTTCCTATCGTTTGTCACCTAATAATACAAAAATTGTCAATCTACCTATAAACGACTATAGCAATTTATTAATAGAAAACTTCATTCATGATATACGGAATGAAATCGTGACCATCATAAATAAAAAAACTTAAGGATTTTAACGTGTTGAAAGTAAATTTCGAAGTTTATGGAAGTTTTCTGAAGCCTGCAGCAGTCTTAGATGATGATGATGGAAAACATAACTTGGAAGTAAAATCTTTTCTGGTTCCCTACCAAGTTGTAGATAAATCTGTCAGTGTAAACGAAGTAATTGAAAATTTAATTGCAAATTTAAAGAAAAAGCTTGAGGAGTTCCAGGTAAGTTAAAACTAGTCTAGTCTAATAGTAATAATAATAATACTAATAAAACGCTTATACTTGTTTTAAGGAACGTGATAGTGGATATGCACTTCAGGAACTTTTATTTTTAGAAGTCAATTTGGTGAAATACAATCCACTGAAAGCTTCCACCTATGTAAAACTTCCATTGGACATTGAGCGAAAAAATGCTGTTAGTAACGTTAAAAACCAAGATAATATGTGTTTCATCTGGGCAATTCTTTCTGCACTATATCCCGTCAGATGTCGTAAAAATCATGTATCAAGTTATAGGAAATATCTTTCAAAGCTAAATTTAACAGGTATGACCTTTCCAATGACCTTTTGTAACATTAAATTGTTTGAAAAATTGAATCCTAATATAAGTGTAAATGTTTTTGGTCTCGAAAAACAAAAAGAAAAGTCAATAATTGTAGGACCATATTATTTCTCTCAATGTAGAAAATTAAACCATGTTAACTTATTATACATCGAAGAAGAAAATAAACAACATTACTGTTATATTAAAAATTTAAGTCGTCTTATTTCGAAGCAGCTAAGTCGGAGAAAAACTGTTAAATATATTTGTGATGGTTGCTTGCAATATTTTGGTAGTGAAAATCTTTTAGCTAATCATATGCAACAGGACTGTGCGAAATGTGTAACCGTTTTACCTTCAGCTGGAAATAATTTTTTAAAATTTAAACAAATAGAAAAGCAAATTAAAGCTCCTTTTGTTATATATGCCGATTTTGAATCTTTGCTAGTTCCAATTCAACAATCTTCAGAATCGTCGATAGATACTAAAACAGTATTAACTCACATTCATAAGCCATTTAGTTTTGCCTATTACGTTAAGTGTTGTTATGACGATTCACTTTCGAAATTTTATTCGTTTCGGGGAGAAAATTGTGCAAAAGTTTTCTGTAATATGATTAAAAATGAGGCTTCTCATATATACCATACATACTTAAAAAATATTATTCCTATGAAAGAATTAACTGAAGAGGATTTAGAAAATTTCGCATCGGCAACAAACTGTTATTTATGTAACGGAGATTTAGGTTCAGATAAAATTAAAGATCACTGTCACCTCACCGGCAAATATAGAGGCTGTTGTCATAATTCCTGTAATTTGAAAGTAAAAACCGTTAACTTTATCCCGGTTTTCTTTCACAATTTTAGCAATTATGATTGTCATCTTTTTTTTTATACGTGAATTTGCCGCCGAAGATGACGAACCAATGAATGTCATTCCGGTGAATAAAGAAAAGTATATTTCATTTACAAAGAAAATTTTAGTTGATAGAAAAAATAATGAAAACAGTTACATAGATTTACGTTTTGTCGATAAATAATGCAAACTATGGAAAATGTATCGAAAATATAGAAAAAAGGGTTAACGTTAATTTAGTCAATTCGTGGAAAGATTTGGGTCATAAAAAAGGAGTTGAGAAATTAGTTTCACAACCCAATTTTCATAGTATATCCATTTTTGATGAAAATTTTGCAGCAGTACAATTGTTAAAGTCTCAAATCTATTATAATAAACCAAGTTACGCCGGGTTTGCAGTATTGGAAATTGCCAAATTTGTAATGTATGAATTTCACTATAACTTTATAAAAAAAAAATATGGTTCCAAAGCATCACTTTTGTATACAGATACTGATAGTTTGTTGTATTTCATAGAAACGGATAATATTTATAATGATATGAAGAATAATTTACATAGATTTGATACCTCAAATTATTCTACTGATAATATTTTTGAAATGCCTTTGGTAAACAAAGCCATCCCAGCACTTATGAAAGATGAAGTTTGTGGTAAGATTATTTGGGAATTTGTCGGTCTTAAAGCTAAAATGTATGAAGTGAATATAGAAGGAAGTTTGATAATGAAAAAGGCTAAAGGTGTTAAAAAGAATGTTATAAAGTCATTAACGGAAAAAGATTTTAAATATGTATTAAATGAAAACGAGATAGTACTGAAGCGACAAAATGTATTTAGGTCTTTAAAGCATATAATTTGTTCTCAATGCATTAATAAAATTGCTTTGTCTGCGGATGATGATAAACGTTTCCATATACCAGAAACGTATAAGACTTTAGCATGGGGACACTACAAAATTACTGATAATACTAACAATAATTTAAGTTAGGTTATTTTAATGATTTCTTAATGTTTTAATTATTATATAAAGTTAGTTAATTACTATAATGAAAAAATGATGTTCAATAAACTAACTTGAAACCATTAGATACTTGTGTTTTATTTGTACGTTAATGACCTTAACATCTAGGAAGAGGAGGAGCAGGAGGAGGAGGAGGAATGGATAATAGTAGTGGTAATAACCAATTTAAAGAGTAGTTCTCGAAACAAATGCGTTAGTTTTAACTTTAGAAAGCAAAATGGCAGTTGTACAGTTAAAACCGGGAAATAAAATTAAAGTTCTTTCAGCATTTGAATTAATCCAACTGGCAAATGTTGTGCAAGCGACTGAGGATTGGCATAGCAGTATTGCAAATTTAGAAGAAAAATGGAGAACATCAAGCACTGGCGTGTTTGATAGTGATTTGTTCAATATTGTAGCTTGTCCGTTATCTGAAATTTTAAATTATCCAAAAACCATCGATCCTAATAATGGTAATAATGAAGAAATTTACCATACAGGGAAAACGTTAGCGTTAGAAGTTCAGAAAAGAAGAGATATTTTTAAAGAACCGAAGAAAAGAAGAATAGTAACGGAAAAAGGGAAAAAAAGACAAAGGAAAAGAAACGAGAAAGAATCTTATGCATTGATATCACCACCACTACCATCCTCACCGCCGCCGCCGCCGTCGCCCACTACAGCTAAAAACGAACAATGTTGCTACCTATTTGATAATATTTATAAAGAATTGGGAATTAAAGATTTGTAGGATTTTTTAAAATAAAAAAAATCTTATTTATATGAGTATTTTATTTCTATTAGTGTTAAGCATACAAAAAAGTCTTACATTAATTCTTGCAAAATATTGAAAACACTTTTATAGTCTTTAGAATAAATTGATGGTAATTTTGCAGAATCTGATCTATTTTCATCTTGCCAACCTACTGGCAATCCTTTTTTCGCTTTTTCTAAATTACCAACAAGCCATTGAAAGACTGCTTTCTGTCTACAATTATGCAATGGTTCAAATTTATAAGCCAGTTTGTTGGCTTTTATAATTTGAATTATATAGCACAATAGTTTTGGTTGTGCATAATAAGCAGTTTCTAGTATGATATCATCCAAACATGCTAATACATTTTTATAGTTTTTCTTAATATTACTTATGGGAAATTTTTCTAAATTGCAAGGATTATAATTTGAAAGGAGATCTTGAAGGAATAATATATCATTGGTGCACAAAGTCGTCATTTCCTTCATTTCAGTTAATACACTCACTACATCAAATACACTTAAAAAGTCTAAATCATCTGGAACTGTATTCAAAAAGGATTGTACAAAATCATCGCATATAATTTGACGGTGAAATAACAAATCCAGCAACGATAGAGATGGAAAAGTCTTTGTAATCCATGTGAAGGCTTCGAAGGGCACTTGAAATCCTAATCGCATAAAAATATTTTTGGCTGTCTGTTCATTATTTCGAACAAATGCATAGGAAAGTTCCTTTTTCAAATTATTCACATCGCTATTGTAAATTGCATAAGGGTTGGATCCATCCAGATGAATCAGTTGTGACCGCATGATTGAAATAATTACCCAATATTTCTATTTGATCATATGCAGAAACATCAAATTTTTCAAAAATGTTTACTAAACCTTTAGCTTCGAGCGTTTTACTTTCAATCAGCACACCATTTTCGTAAAACTTTATAGTAATGTAGTAGTATGAGCAATCAGACATGCTTTCTCGTACCATGGTAAAAATATACTAAAACAATACTAAAATTCTCTAATAGTTCTATGACACATTGAAGAGGAGTAGGTAGGTGGAGGGGAGATGATTCGACTCAGTGTTTAATTGTTTATATTATTTCCCATTACCTATTAATAAATATTAATAAAGTGGAAAAATAATATTTTTATTCATTATTTATACACATCTACATATAGTCTTTTAGTAACCAACTTCTTAGAACAAAAACGTTTTCTAATGCACAATTATAGTTTGAATTTTGGTGGTGGTAGGTGCATAGTGATGTAGTAGTTGTAGCGACTTTATAATCTGCAATAAGTTTTGTTAGAGATGGACATTTTAAATCCTCCAAGTTTATAATGTTCTGCAGATAGGGAAATTCTTTTGATAACCATCTTCGTTTCTCCAAGCCTTTGACATAAATAGTCGTACAATCATTTAAAATTTTCCCTATTTCACCTATTGTCTCGTAATAACTGTGCAATCCAAAATTCCATTCGATTCCATGATAATCTCTAGTAAGCCATCCATTCTGACTTCTGTAACGGGCTGCAAGTTGCGACCAAGGAAATGGTGGGGATAATAAATACCATGCAATTTTTTCTTCATTGCTTATTTTACCGAAAGCAACTTCCTTAAATATGAAGGTATTACCCGCTGCCTTAAATCCTTGCACATCCACTATGAATTTCATCTTTATAATATGTAAGTACAAGTTACAATACAAACTTGAACAATGTTGTTGGATGGATTGTAGCGAACCATTCGATCATGTAGAATTAAGCAATATGCAGCTGTATTTGCTGGAATTGCTTCATTAGTTTCAAAATTTAGACGTACATCTATAGCGCCCGCCTTCACATTTTCGCTTTGATATGTACAATCGATTACAAATAAGGGAGCAATTTTCTTAAAATCTGATGGTTTCATTACCGGCTCGCTAACCGTTCCGTAATAATACTGTTGAAATTGAGCATACATTTCATATAATATAGAAAATTTATTATTCTTAAAATCAAGATGAAGGTTGTCGTAAGGGTACATAGAAGAGCCCAAATGTAATTTAATATTATTAAGATCGCAATGATCAAAGTGGGCTTTATTTTTTTCAGGTTTATTATTTCTATCTGTTTGAAATGCAACTATCACGAAACGAGGTTTTTCAAGTTGTGACGTAGTTTTCACAGCCCATGTGTGATTATTTGTTTGAGGCAATAAAGGATACTCATGCAACTCCCAACTACGGAAATTAATTTCCATTTGTTGATTTCTTTGCAAATATTTTAAAAGTTTAAGACGTTCTACATCTGCTACAGATATGTGTGGAATTTTCCAAGAAATTTTATTTATGTCTACTTTTAAAGTTTCACCTGCAGTTGTATTTATTATAGCGTTTGTATCG
Source organism: Agrilus cyanescens (assembly GCA_947389935.1). Taxonomy (NCBI): domain Eukaryota; kingdom Metazoa; phylum Arthropoda; class Insecta; order Coleoptera; family Buprestidae; genus Agrilus; species Agrilus cyanescens. The sequence goes on from OX376706.1 coordinate 12,083,740, forward strand.
ATACTACTTCTTATTAAAATAAGTTCTTGTTTTATGTTGAGAAGAATTTTTCGAAAATCTTCCGCAAAACCTAAAAGCATACGTAGTGGGATGCATACGTTAAAATTTCCATTTTGATCTATTGCTGAAAATGTATCATCATTGGGAGCCCAACCAGCATTCTGAAGACGCAAGCTCTCGTTTACATTGTAAGAAACATAACCTTTTATGGTGCTAGTTATTCCAGGATTTCGAACACGATCAACAGTTTTACCACCGATTTCGTAAAGAATTTCGTCGAAAAGGCGTGCAATTCAATTATTTATAAATTTGGCAGTTGCTGAAGGTGTACCATCAGTTTTTAGCAATTTTCCTTCAACATATAATACACTATCCCATGGTAAAGTGTAGACATCTTCATTTTCAATTGGAATGCGGATTTCATCATTATTTTTAAACGTTGTTTTTGTATACGATTGATGAGTATGTTTTTCCGCATTGGTTATAGATAAATCAAATAATGCACGTTCGGTAACATTCAAGATTTCAGAATGCATGATGGTTTTAGCTTCTTAACTTGATATCCTAAACTTTTTAAAAAGCGTGCGTTTGAAGGTGTTAATCGCTTCACTTCTTCTTTTGTACTGAACGATTGTGATAATGTTGGTTTCCTATAAATTTCCTTACGTTTGTTAAAATTTTTATAACGGCAAACCATTATGGTTTAATATCTATTAGACAGAGAGAGACGTTTCAAATGAAGTCTTACTGTAACGGTCTCTCCACGAAAATTAACCAACTCACCGTCTTGATCAACTATTTTAATGACTATTGAATCAATAATTCTCGAATTTATAGGCAAATAAATAACGTTGGTTGGATTTTCCACTATTTTGTAGCCTGGCGGAACTTTTGGGAAAAGTTGATGAATAAAATGAGCTTCTTCGTTATTTCTATATGAACCGGGAACAAGGTTGCAATGGATGCATATAGCGTTTACTTTAAAAATATTTACAGGATAATCAGACACTTCATGACTATTAGCTTTAATAATTCTCGGTTTAAATCCTAGCAGTCGTCCGATTGAATCCGTTTTTGTGAAATCAACTTGCTCTGTACAGTTAATTTCCGAAAGTAAAGTGTTGTTGTTGCCAGTTATATTAAGAAATATAATATCTTTACCTTTTGCTCTCGGATCGCCTAATTGAAGGCGTAGATAACGATTTATGTCATCAAGCTCATACGATCCTTCCGGTATGGTTATTACTCTATTCCCAACATAAAATTTGTTGTTACTTTGATCTATATTTGGAATAGAATTGTACGTTTCAAAATTAACGAGTCCTAAAGAATACTCAAAATTGTCATCCAAAACAATTGGTGGGCTAATATTAGCTTGCAATATTGATTTGTCTCCGGTTAAATTAAACGTGTACATGTTGATAGTCTGTTAACGTTATATTAAATGGAACTATTATCGTCTGCGCTAACGTTTTAAAATTGAAAGGGTGGTGTGATATTATACAGAAATTGTAATACTAGATGACCACAGTTGAATGAGTTGTACATCTGTTTGCGATCATAATTATAAAAGATTTTGCATGGTTGAGAAGAATTTAAATATTTCAGAACTTCCGGAGGTGGTCGCAAATTTCCGAAGCCGTCAAAATAAACTGCATTGCCGTTTTTAATTTTGTATGCTGTCCAATGCGTACCCATGCCCGTTTTCTTATCATGATTTACAATTCAACATTCGATGGTGCGCACTTTTTTAGGTAAACTGTCACGCATAAATATTCTGCGAAAATGAGGAATTTGAAGCATTTTAACATATTTATGTAAATCTTCATCGGTTAGTGCTCGTTGTGGCAGACTTAGAGAGGTTTTTTTTTTTTTGATATGGTAAATAAAGTCCCAAACCTTTTTTATATGGTTTCAAGAAAAGACCTTTTCCAAGAGCAATTTTTTCCATAGCCTTATTATATCGTTCAGATTCCCTAAGACTTCTTTGGGTTGCTTTAACATCATTAACCGCTTTCGCGATTCCGGCTGCTCCTCCGGACAAAGCACCTAAAGCTGATAATCCAGCGAAAAGTGGTATTAATGGAAGAAATCCACCGCTTTTTGGAACCGGTATTATCCTGGGAGAATCGGTCACTTTTTTCTGATTTGCATTCTTTAACTGTGACATTGCTAATCGTGCTGCTCGAATGACATTTTCTGGCTTTTTCTGTTTTAAAACATTCGCCGCTTTTCTTATAAATTTTCGAAAACTTATTCTTCCACCCTTTCTTTTTTTCATAGAACTACTAGTTCGTTTTCTTCTTTGTTGTTGTTGTTGTTGTTGTTGAACTCCCATACCCAACTTTGTTTTTACATTCATAGCGGTTGCAATTGCTCGAGCAGCTAAACGTTCTCCAATGCTTGCATCCGATGAATGAACTCGTCTAAGTGCTGCTCTAGCTAAAATACTATCTGCTTTATGTCTTTGTTCTAGATTTTTAAAATTAGAGTATGCAATATCATGAGCTTTGCAGGATTCATCTAAAGGATTTATTCCTTTGTCCCCTCTTTCCAACCTCTCGTTTAACTTTGTACCTGGTCCACAAAAGCGATAGCCCGGTATATGAAATTCAAATGGTAAAGAATTAATTAGTTTATTAAGTAAACCATTGCCTCGTTGCACTTCTTTCCGCATTGCTCTCTCTTATTCAAAGTTTTCTTCGAAATAAACCAATTCATGCAGAGCTATCAGCTTATAAAATAGAAAAACAGTAACCATATTTTTCATTAGATTATTGACATGCGAATAGTTCAACAAAAAGCTGTGCTGCCTATTAATAACCGTGATTTTAACGATGTACCAAAGGCAAATCGACATGGACCCCTACTACCATCAACAATACGATCAATCGTTACAGGTCCTTCCAATTGTGGAAAGACGAATGTTATAATTTCACTTTTAGAACATCCCAATGGTCTCCGATTCGAGAATGTTTACGTATACTCTAAATCGCTAACTCAACCAAAATATGAATACTTAGACAAGCTTTTTAAGACAATAAAAGGCATTGGCTATTACCCTTACAAAGATTCTGAGAATATTATTTCTCCATCAAATGCGAAATCTAATTCAATATTTATATTTGATGATGTTGCTTGCGAAAATCAGAATGTAATCAGAGATTATTTTAGTATGGGACGTCATTACAACGTCGATTGATTTTATCTTTGTCAAAGATATACTCATATTCCAAAACATCTAATACGCGACAATGCAAATCTAATTATATTATTCAAACAGGATGAGCTAAATCTTAAGCATGTCTATTCAGATCATGTCAATACTGACATGCCATTTGAAATGTTTAAAACCATTTGCAAAGTATGTTGGGATGACAAATATGGGTTTATAAGTATTTATAAAGATAGTGATGTTAAAAACGGTCGATACCGTAAAGGTTTTGATCAATATATATATTTATAACCATTGCGATTTACCTCTGAGTAATATAAAAGCAGTAAACGAGTGAGGATCATATTATCACTGTAATGGACTCGAAAATTAAACAGGAGCTTGTAAAGGTAAGGAAAGATGTAAAACGAAAATTGCAAGCTTTAAAAGAGGGTGCGATAGAGGAAGAAGATATATTGCGGAAATCCTATAAACCTTTGGTGGAACCTTTAATGCAATTAAAAGAAGAAATACAATTTTCTAAACCGAAAATTAAGCAAGAAATTAAAAAAGAAGAAGAAGAAGAAGATGTTGAGAAATCGTTCATAGCACCAGATTTATTCTCACCATCGTCATCGTCATTACCAACCTCATTAAATACCTTGGTAAAAGATTCCGATCTTTCTACAATGCTTCCACTGAATGACGAGGAAGAAGATAAAATATTTGATTACACTAAACAAGAAATACAGAAAATCGTAAACGATCCTGCTTTTAAAGATATATTAGATGATTATGAAGAATTACCGAGATATTATATTGAAGGAGTATTAAGCGATACTGAAGGAGAATATGACAATAGAAATGATTTTCGATACGATTGGATTCAGAACAAATTATATTTTGGCGATAAAGAAATGAAGGTGGTCGGTAAAAATCTAGAAATAATGGGACGTAAATTTGTCGGAACGCCTGGACTATATGAGTTACTTTTCAAAAAGAATCCTGTCGGAGATAAGCAAAAAGATAGGGATGTCTATAGGGAAATAATGCAGCTCGTTCGATTAGATAACCCTCAAACTTATATAACATCTCTAAATCATGATACTAAAGGAGTTTTTGACACGCAATATGGTGTAAGATTTAATCCAGAGAAACAGAAATATTTTATAGGAGATTCCGAAATAAAGTTTGGAACTAACAAAATAACCATAAAATATGTAAGGTATACACTATCCCGAGGATTATTGGAGCTTTTGTTTAAAAAGGAGCCCAATGGTTATAAGGAATCTGATTTGGCGAAATATAAAGATAAAGTGTATAGAACAAATGCTCATAAAATTGGCTACAAGAGTACCGCTCCAATAGCTGGAAACAAAGGAAAAAAGTATCAGCTAATCAAGAAACTCATGATCAGACCTCTATTTCCTTCCGCTGCTGCCAATGTCATAGCAGCTACTTCGACTCCAGTTAAAAATCCTTTGGGTAAAGGTCTATGGATGAATTTAAACGATAAACCTCTAGAATATGTATATTTTAATGATGTTAACGAATTATATGATCGTTTAAAATTACTCGTTTCATCTCAATCTGCAGGAAATACCAACCATACCAATGAAATCACATCTATTGTCGAAGAACTTCGAGAGTGTGGTATAATAGAATAAATAATTTATATTCTCACTTAGTTTCAATATGGTTGTTGATAAATTCGGTCGAGCATTGTCGGGGGGTTCTAAACGAAAGTTTGAAACGATAGATAAATTCTTGATTGAACATAATAAGTTATTCGCTCGAGTTAAAACGAGCGACGACGACGACGATGATGGGGAACAGATTGAAGATGAGATTGTCACAAAAAAATACTTGGATACAATAATAGATACGTTAGCGACAGCTGAAGATTTTAGAAAGATTTCTTATTTTATTGATTTCGATAACAAACATGTAACTCGTTTAGAGATGCCAACAGCATCTTGGCATGCAGCTACAAAAGCATATGTTGATAATAAAGACAAAGTTACTAAGACCCAAATTAGACTAGAATGTGAAAAAGTCAAAAAGGATGCAATGTCCGAAGGAGATAAAAAACGTGAAATTCTCCGAAACGAATTATTAGTACTAATACACTCTCTCAAGGCTAACATTGACTCACTAAACATTAATTTTCGTTTAAATACTTTGTATATAGATGCTATCTTTAAGCACCTTGACATACAGAAGAGCTCTTTAATTACAGCCACGCCGTCAAGTGTACTGCCTAGCAATATCGATACCACCACCACCACCACCACATCTTCTGTTTAATAATAATGGTCAAAATACTAAAAGGAAAGATAAAAAACGATTCTAGCAAAAACGGTAAAACAACAACCACTATTAAAGAGTAAGTGGTAGCTGAATTACATAAACAAGCTCGAAAAATTTTTACTAGACGAAGAACAATTATTAAAGGATTATACGATCTGTTTCAAGCCGATCTGGTTGAAATGATTCCGTACGCAAAAGAAAATAAAGGGTATCGATACATTCTTGTAGTAATTGACACTTTTTCTAAATTTCTATGGGCGTCACCGGTTTTACGAAAAAACGGAGAAGATTTTTCAAAAGCGTTTGAAGATATATTATGCAAAAATAAACGTATACCAACAAACCTGCAAACTGATATGGGAAAAGAGTTTTACAATAAATGGTTTCAGAATCTAATGAGAAAATACAGAATTAATCACTATTCAACTTTCAGCAGTAAAAAGGCTTCTATAGTCGAACGAGCCAACAGAACCTTAAAAGGTATAATGTGGAAAAAATTTACATTGCAAGGAAATTACAAATTGTTAGATTTGTTACCCGAACTAGTTCAAGTTTATAATAATAAAAAACACAGAACTATCAGAATGAAACCGATAAATGCTGTAAAGAAGGAAAACGAAAAGCTACTATTGAATACCGTATATTCTCGCATTAAAACTGTAGATCTGAAGAGAAAGAAATTTTCCATTGGAGATTACGTACGCATTAGCAAACATCGCGAAGTTTTTGCAAAAGGTTACACTCCAAATTGGTCCAATGAAATTTTTAAAGTGGTTAACATTAAATTTTCTAATCCAATCGTCTATTATTTGCAAGATTTAACAGGTAACGATATAAAGGGAGGATTTTACGATAAGGAACTGCAAAAGGCGAAACATCCCGACGTGTACCTGGTGGAAAAAAAATTGCGAAGAAAAGGTGATCAAGTCTACGTAAAATGGCTTGGATTCGATAAATCTCAAAACAGTTGGATTCCATCTAATAATTTTGTAATTTAACTTTTTTTTTAAAGAATAAAACTATTTCTGAATAACAATACTTTTTATTTACATTGTTACCTACCTACCTATCTACCTATTCATAACGAAGCAATTCAATGCACGCAATTAGGTACTTTGATAAATTCATTCATTAGAGTCGAACGCGTAAGAAAAATAATTATTATTTCTTGCACTGCGGCAGCTGCATGCATGTCCAGCCGAACCGGAAAAACAATTAACACATATTCCTTGATAGGTACGTCGGTCGGTCGCAACCGACGGGAAAAAAACGCACCTTCCTTGCTACGTCACAGCATTAAAGTAACGGTTCATGATCTCAGAACACATACACCTTTTTCCCATAGGTGCGAGAAGGATGAACTTATACGGCAAACTAACGTTAGACAAAAACAACAACAATCTAACGGGACATGATCTCCGTAGCCCTCTCCTATTACTACTTGTAAGGTAGAGAGGGTATAAGGAGAGGGGCTAAAGGAATATATACTGAAACTGTAGTGGGTACGGTGTGGTAAGATGAGTGTTGAACAAAAGGGTAACGGTGCTGATTTAGCTGCCGAGCCAAATATGAACGAAACCGAGCTGGCTGATATATTGGAAAACTTCTTTCCAAACGATTCCTTCAGATTACCCGCTAAAGGTGAGGGGTGTGTTGGAGGTGCTACCACGGCAATGATGGCAGAGCCTGTGGGTAGCACCTCTACGATGGCGGTGGCGGGAACGAAGTCGATATCGACGAAGCCGAAGAAGCGATCGTACACACGAAGGTTGTCGGCTGCTCCATTCGATTATTCCAAGGTAGTCGACCAAGTAGGAGAAGCCATAAATAGTGTTAAGGAGGAAAAGCGGCGACAAGAAGTGGTACAGAATGAAAGAGAGACAAAGGCCGCTTCATTGACTGAGTACATGAAGCGGAAAGAGAAGGAGCTGGAGGAGTTGAACAGATCGGTAGTTGAAACGAGAAAGGAGGTACAAGAAATCGAACATAAGGTAGCTAACCTTAAGTCTGCTTAACTGAGTAAATTTAATGACTAAAATTCAATGATGTTTTATATTATATTGTATTATAATAAATAAAATTCTGTTATATTGGATCGTTTTATATTTTGCAATTAAAGAAAATAAAAGAGAATATAAATTATATATATACACATTTTATTTATTGCAGTAAACAAAAAAATTTGGGAACGTAGTTCCTTAATAAAAAGCAAATTCAAGTGAACGTTTTGATGTACACTGTTTATGTCCCGTGGTCCATCGCATAGACGACCAGTGTCCCCTGGAAAAAGCTCCAGAACAGCTGTGCTTCGAGGTGTTGGCAGAAGGCTCCAACCGGTCTTCTGTCGGACACCTTCCATAAGGTGAACCCTCCAGGAGTGATATCACTGAATACCATCGTGTCCACCCTGATATTCATGTCAGTTGGCACGGAGCCATCAAAGAGTACAGTATATTGGACCATGTTTGGTTGTAGTAAGGTTGGACAGTCTTAGCGATCTGTACTGAACGTTGTGAAAACTTGAGTAATGTAAGTTAGTATATTACACAAAGAGGCAAGTGTTACCGATGGTGATGACGTCACGTTGGTGCTTCGAGTAGTTTGGCTTGCATATAAGAAATTGTTGTGGAGGTGGAGATGGTAATGCCTCATTTTTTCTCAGTAAACTTGTACAGAACAGATGTGCTCTTACAGTATTGTCAAGTTAACCACACACACACTTAGTCCGAGAGGGGTAGTTGTCTGAATTTGATACTTCTGACATTGCCAAGTGGTACCTTCAGTCTTCGACATCAATAATGAGAGAGACACCTTTTTTTTAGCACCGCTCCTTATACCTTTAATTAATTCTTGAAATTAAGGGTACAAAATACTTCCCCCATTACAGACGTCCTCCAAGTTTCTTTGGAATCAAATTGTTTTTCATGGAAGACTTAACATTTTTTATTCAGACATTCTCTCCCTATCATCTACGCTTCATACACTTTTCGGGGGTCAAAGTATGGGGGTGAAACACGTTCAAAAAATATTTCTCGGCTTTTCAGGGTGGGATCATTTAGCCCACCGTTCAACTTACATTTTCCAAGAGGAACACTTTTTTTTTTAACTGCTTCTATTTTTTTTAAGCTTAAAGGTGTCTACTTTTTGTCAACTTTATTTTTATTTTTTTCAAAATTTTTTTCAGAATCGGCTACTTCCACTCGGGACCTTCTTCCCACGCCATTAGTTATTACCCGATTTCAACTCCTTCTACTTCAAAAAAATTTCTAAAGCCTCAGTTTTACACTTTTACCCCCATCATTTTTTACGCTGAAGTATTTCATTAAATACTTCATTGTCTTCTTATACTACACCTCATTATCCATATTTTCATGTACTAGTTCTTCATACTACTCTTTTCCTGCCCTCAAAACATTTTTTTTTTAATTTTTACCATTATTCTCACCTAAAAATTTTTCCTCCGACAACTGTCTATTGAAACTCATAAACGAATACAACAGGTTTAATAACACATTTTACGCCTTATACACTCTTTTAATTACTCCACTCCTTCATCAATTAAAAAATTACTACTACCTACCGATGCTACCTCATTATACAAAATATTGCTACACCATCACCTTCACTACCACACTACTCTATACCACTTCCTTTACATCCCCACTATTCCCCCACTACTCCCCCCACTCTTTCCCCACCACCTACCTTTCTATTTAAACCCTTGTCAACCTGAGAAAGCATCACTTCACCAGAAGGTTCTTGTAAATTAACATTGACCTTTCTCGTGTATCTATTGTCCTTTCACCATTCAGGCGAACTGTTAACGAAACCACCTTCCTCCAATGCGGATATTGTTGGCGCCTTCGTGAAACCTGTACTGCTGTCTTGACAACAGACCTCTGCTTTTCTGCCACAGCTGCAGATTTTATCATTGCAATGTCGTGAACTTGTGCTGCTGACCTTATCGTCAGGGGACTCAATCGTACCTCTGCGAAAAGTCGGGGTTTGTTTACGATATCGATGATATGCACACGCTGTACTGTATACTTTGTAATACTTACGAGCAAAGGCGTCAACTCTTCCGATCCATTATGCTTTCATAAACCTACCTTTCAATTACTATGTCATTATCTGTCCCTCCCTCTCCTACACCTTCCTTTTTCTTTTTTAAAGACTTGTGACCTTGACACACTTTCCACATAACTTCTTATCCCCAAATTCTACCTTTATCTTATATTTCAAACATCTACTACCTTTTGCTTCTTTATTTATTTCTTAACACAAATATATACATGTACACGTTCTACGCTCCTTCTTCATAACCAAGATTATTACTTATTTCTATTACATATCCTTCTTCAAATACGGCCTTATTTGTGATACGGTGGTTCTCACTGCAAACAAACTCGTACCTGCACATCTCACCACACCATCCGCAATGAATGTGAACTTCGTCATGGATACACACTTCCCACATCCATAAATTCGGTACTCGTGTATATAATGACACAATTCCTCCATTTCTTCCCCCATATCGACAGCTCCAACACATTGGTAGGTAGCGAAGATTATTCCTATCACAGTACAGCACATACGCAGAATATGCTGAGAAGTTCGTTTCACATTTGAAGAGTTTTCGAGCTACGTTTCACCCTTTCATGGAGCTAACATCACTTACATACTTCTTTGCTTTATTTACAGTATACTCCTCTGTGTCTACGTAATCTCCTCTACGTAACACAGTGTTACGCTGCGCAGCATTCAATCCTTCCATGTGGTCCGCATTATTTCAATACTCTACTTCTTCTGTACCACCACAAGCTTCATCGATACTACTACCTCTACTACTGCTTCTTACATCCATTCTCAAACCAATCTTCTCAACTACTTCTGCCTTCTCTTCCTTTTTCACTACTTTAACGATTGTCTACCTGCATACAACTGCACTTCTTTCCCGTCCTTCCCCATCACAATATCTACATGAATGTACAATTGCAATTGCAATAATCAGTGTAAGTGTAACTAAATACCTAACATCATTCCTCGGATAACGTTGCAATGACACTTCAACGGCAGTAGATGTATTTAAAACCTTCCGTCATAAAAATCGTAAACTTCAGACGACTGCAGACGTATTTAATTTTACATTACCCCGACATGTACATATGTATTTATTGTGAATTATTCAACCACTTCATACACACAAGTTTAAAGTCAATGACCTTGTGTCAATTTGACCTTAAGTAACCTCTCCTCCTCTGAATTAGAACCGGTCATCTTATACTACTATTGTACGAGTTATCCATCTACCGTATTTTGTTACTTAAAACTGTATTTTCAACCAATAGATATTCTTTTCCATCAACGTATTCGAGAGGCCTTTTATTTCAATACCCTAGACAACGAAAAGGATCCTACATTATAAGTTTCTACCTGAGAAATCGGAAATCGGGGTGGCTAATTATTGTCACGTATTTTCTGGTCTATTCTTTTTCAAAAACCTTTATTAACATTCTATATACACTACTAAAATTTCCAACAATTTGCCTATAACTGTTCACTTGGTCATACATTATCACTTCCGTTCGCCTTCTTCTTTTCTTCATTATCGCTCGCCAAGTAATAACCACGACTACCCATCGAGATCTCTACGATCTCGAGGCCTGATTATAAAGGCTGGATAATCGTTCTCGATGCTTCGAGAATGTTCTAAGTTCTAGACGTTCTACGCTCTTCTCGATTGGTAATACGTCACAAGCCGATCTTCATTTGTTATATGTCTAATGGGTTGCCTATATACTGTAGTATTAGTGGGTTTATTAAAAATTTATTTACAAGACTAAAGTACAGGAACACAATTTATATATACTTATTTAATAATAAATACTTAAAAAACACTAATAATTAATACGGAACTTAGCTTACTATTTATTTACGACACTCACTTATATGCGCGTCTATTTATTTGTCTTTTCACTTCTAACACTGACAATTTATTTCGGATGTTACCACTGTCACGGTCAATTTATAACTAACTCACTGTCGAACGTCTTTCCACTTTTATAGCATCATGGAACAATCCAGAAAAGTTTGGATGTTTGTATGATTGTTTACGTTTTCGGCGAACCGCTTAATTACTTTCTTGGAAAGCAGGTACGAGACACACGCTTAAAAACACACGTATACACTGCCGAAAAACGCCCGCGGCTAGTTGAGCCGGCCGGCAACGCATACAAGCGTACCCGGCCGCACACAAGCACGCTCGCGTTCGCTAAAGTACTATGCTTTCCTCTGTTTACACTGACACTGCTCCCCACCTAGAACGTATCGTCCCGATCAGTAACGTCACTTCTGCACTGCGCTAATCGGTCAAGCTGTACGACCTACATTATGGTTCGAGGTCCTTTTTGAATTCGATGGATGACGTCGTTGATGCGCTAAATAACGGTGTAAGAACCATACCAAGCTTGTTGTAGTTTCGGACAACGTCCCTTCCATTGGAATGAATGATATAGCCACCCACACTTTGTCACCTTTACTAAAACCAGCGGAGTGAAATGGACACTTATTTTATAATTCTGCTTATTACAGGCTGAGTAATATCTCGTAAATCCCCGGAAACGACCTGAAAATTAGAAGTAGCAAAAAACGCAAAGAATTAAGTAATTGTATTAATGCTGATATCGGTAAACCACGATTACTAGGCTTTTCGAGGTCTGCAGCAACAAGAGGTAGAAAAGTTTCTGTAACACATTCTTTGCTAAAACGATACCTAGCACGAAATTCGCGGTCGTTAAAAAACTCAAGCGGGTTTTCAGCATCTCGGATGTATCTTCTTAGCACACGTTCTTGAATTTGTTCTTGAACTACATCGATGTACCTGTTCTAAAAAGTCGTTTAACTTATCAAACTTTTTTGTAAACACAAATCTCAACCATTGCCTCCAAAATGTCAAACAACAGTTACAACTTTTGTAGGTTATATTAATGCGCGCACCGTCAAACACGGACTCGATTCTTGCTCAAGTCTACAAAATCGTTGCCTTGAGATCGTCTCAGGATTATCGTGCTGTGATTGGCTGGCCAACATCAACCGAACTTGAGGTCGGTTTATGAAACGCAAATTGACCCCGACTCGGACTTGAGCATCGAGTCGGTCTTAAGTCCGGTTTATGAATATGAGCAATACATACTCAACGCACGGGACACTCCACGAGAATTTGATAGTTTTTTTTTACGTACCTATGTTATTTCCTACTCCGCCTGAATGGAACAAAGATAAGTCACATTTGGAAAACTCAATTCCAATTCAGTCCTCATAATACGGCGTCCATCAATCCTTCAATATAGCTGGTGCATTGCACAATCCGAAAGGCATCACACTGAATTGCCATACTCGATTCCCAGTCGTAAACGTCGTCACCCCTTTATGATGTGGGTACACTTCAACTTGCCAATATCCGTTTTTTTAAATCGAGAGTAGAGAAGCATTTATTTCCGGCTAGACCGTGAAAGTAGAATAAGATAACCGATTCTGGCACAAAGAGGAGGAATAAGGTCATTGAACAAAGTATACAATGTCATTTATATTAATAAACACCAAGTGGTTGAAAGGTTCATGCAACATTTTTTATTTGTAAGTAAAACGTTGGGGAAAGGAGCGTTAATTTATGCGAGGGAAGTGGGTCAAGGTCATTGACGATATAAAAAGAAAGGTTGAGACGGGGAAGGGGACAGGAAGGTGATGAATGGTAGACTTAGTGAAAGGTTATGGTATCGAAAAAGTTAACGTCTTTGCCCGACTTTTCGCAGAGGTATGAGTCCCCTGACCGCATGTTTATGACATCGTAGTGATACTCCCTACAGAAGTGACAGAAATACATAGGTGCATTGGAAATGCATTCTACGCAACGGAATCGTGTCTCAGCCGTACAGCCTTCGCGAAGACGTCGACAAAATCTACATAGCAACCGGGTAAAATTTGAGGAATTTGTCTGTCTGAGAGGCTTATCTACAAATGATACATGAGAAAGGTAATTCAATGGTTTACTACAGACTTGCAGCAGCTTAAATAGGAGGAAGAAAGAGAGGGGATTAGTGGGGATGACCTAAGAATGGTATACATCAAAGTGAAGAGGAAAGGGGGTAAGAGTGGCGTAGGAGTGGCGAAAGAAGAGTATATAACACGATGTTTCGAATATGAGTTACAGTCGAAACAGGTCGGAAAGGATGTGAAGGAGAGAAGATTACGACCACGAGAGTGTGAACTCTTCGGTAGAGTAACCTTCTAGCTCGTTGCGGACTTGTTCCCTATCATACCATGGAGCGCACTGCAAGGTATGATACTGCGCGGAGTCATAGAATAAACATGTCTTATCGTAGAGGTATCCTGCTCTGCAATTAGGACAAGTTCGATTCACAACACCCTCCAAGTAAGTTTTGCAGCTAATACAAACTCAGAGGGTTCCACAAGCCGACATAAAAGGCAAATAGAGCCTTTCGTGCTGGGACATAGCTAAAGATATTGCTGACACTGCAACTTAGTGGTAACCTTAGAGGTGACAGTAGATTGAACGACCTGTCGGAACGGTTGTACAGAGATGATGGCATGCCCAGGTAAACAATAATTGTAAGGGAGGAGAGTACCTTGTACTTGGTTCATAGACATTATGTTACTGTGAGGAAGGTTGGAGAAGGAATGGTGTTGTGTACAGAGAGCGAATGATTTGAATAAGGAGTAACTTGGTGAGGATGACGGTGGAGAGGAAGGTGGGGATTTGTGGATATGAAAGAGGAAGATAGTGTTGGTTCCATGTAAAAAGTATAAGAGAAAAAAATTTATGAGAATATAATTGTTGAAAATGTAACAATTAAAATAAAATACATCATAATTGAACAAATAAGACGACATAGGAATGTGAATCATGATTAAGAAATGGATATTGGAAGAACCTAAATTCGAATATGCGGTAAAAGTCGCAAAAAAGAAGAAATTTTATTTTCACCCCTTACACAGTATGTCGGATAACTAGTGTAAGAAGGGAGCTTTTTGAATGAGTAGCACTTGACAATTTCGGTAATGAGGTATCTCATACAAAGACAAGACGAATGTTAACGAAATTCCACAGCGTAGGTAACAAATTGGAGGGGTAAAAGTGTGAAAATGAACCTTTAAAAATGTTTAGAAGTATAAGGAGACGAGATCGTGTAATAACATATGTTGTTAAGAGATGCTCCCCAAGGGCTAGTACCTGAATCTGAAGAAATTTTTTAAAAAACAAAAATAATGTTTCTCTAACAGCGAGCTTCATGATGCCACCCAAAAATGAGAAGAAATATTTTTTACATATGTGTTTATTTTTATACCTCCTGTTGTAAATGGCCTTCCCCATTCGGAAAATGATGATGATGATGTCTGCCGTGAACATGTAAAACGAAAACGAACACTACATCCTCACATTTACAAACATCTTCCCCTACACCGGCTTCACTATAGCAACTGTTAAATAACACCAGCGTCGTATTTTTATGTATGTTTAACAACACTTTCCTTTGGTATACGTGCATTCGTTAATGTTCTCACACACACTATATCTCACTATGTGCTCGAATGAGCAGTTACCCTTCAAAATATAAGTAACCCATCACTGTTCGTCTCTTGCTGTTTGCCGTTGGCTGGTAAATAATGTGATAAATAATGATTGGGAACACTCGTCCTCGCGTACGTCTATTCCGAAGTCTGTTCGGTACAAAACAGGTAACCCACCGACTACTCCATCACAAAAAGATCTCGATAACGAACGGTTCTCGAAGCATGATATTCTACAAACGGATCCCATGCTGCTCGCAGACGCACTGATGCTTACATTTTTCGTATTATATTATCAACTCTGCAGTTCCTTGTTTTACCCCACTCTCGTCTTCCCCCTCCTCTTCCGAATCTTTTCAGTCCACTCGCAACCCCATTCCTCCAAATCGTATAAATACTCTCAGATTCCTTCCGTTCGGCAGAAGATTTCTTCTCGTTAAACCACCAACTACAACTTGAACAAGTACACATTCAACATGCACTACTTCATGGTATTCACCAGGACACCTCTACAGATAAACCCCCGCAAGTTCCACATATTGCAGCAGCAACGGTGGGAGACATCAGGAGGGACGGTCACCACTTTGACTGTAGGCTTCTCAATGGAAATGGAGAATTGAGAAGCATCTCCTCTTGCAATATCTGCGAAGGACTCTTTCTAGACAATGACGTTCGCGTTCGCGATCATTGTCATTTGACCGATAAAGTTCGGTTAGGTGCCGCTCACTCCAGATGTAATCTACCCAACTTTATGCCTGTGTTTCTCCATAACCTCTTCGGGTACGATTGCCACCTATTTATAACGGAAATGGCTGTGAACGATGTTAAATTTATCGTAATCGTTCAAAACAAAGAAAAACATATTTCCTTTTCTAAATTATTACGAGTTGATGCAGTACAAACTGATACGACTCAACTCAAAATGTGTTTGTTAAGATTAGATTTTTTGTTTCATGGCTTCTTCATTCGACAAGCTATCGGAAGAACTAGATTCTTCTCAATGTTTGCAAGTGAAAAAGTCCTTTCCAGATCCTCGACAATTTCAGCTTATGCGACGGAAAGGTGCTTTCCATCATTCCTTCGTGGATGATATTTCTAAGCTTGATGAAACGATGTTTCCACAGAAAGATGATTTCTTCGATAAATTGACTTCCCTTCCCGTTTCCGATGAGGATTATGAGAGAGCAAAAACGGTTAGGAATACTTGCTCATGTTCAACTCTTGGAGAATATTCAGACCTATATTTAAAAACAGATGTTCTTTTATTAGCTGATGTTTTCGAGAATTTCCGAAAAATATGTGCTGCCGCATATGAGTTAGACCCTGCTCAATATTATACCGCTCCAGGGCTTGCGTGAGATAGCATGTTAAAGTTCACTAGTGCTAGTTAACAACTTATTACCGATATCGATATGTTAAAAAATTTTCAAGAAGGGGTACGTGAAGGAATAAGTCAAAGCGTTCAAAGAATACATTTCGGTAACAACCCTCATCTCCCCGATTATACCTAATGGTGATTATACTCACATGTCCGTTTAAAAAGTAAATAATCTTTATAACGCAGCATTATCT
Source organism: Agrilus cyanescens (assembly GCA_947389935.1). Lineage (NCBI taxonomy): Eukaryota > Metazoa > Arthropoda > Insecta > Coleoptera > Buprestidae > Agrilus > Agrilus cyanescens. Next base: position 12,100,364 of record OX376706.1, read on the forward strand.
TTAACTAATTTTTTAGAAATTGGATTATTTCCTGAATATGGAAAGAAATCGCTCAATGTTTCTGCTGTTACAATTTATTGAGCTAATAACATTAACAATGAATAATTTTTCTTATAATCTTCAATATTAGTTGATGGCCATTAGCCTAAGGCAGGACCGCTTTGCTAGCCTGGGGCCTTTTCCGTTCCTTCCCGTAAAGTATTTTCTTCTATTCACCTCATCACTATCTAACGACAGCCGTTAATGTTTGGACTTAAAGAATATGCAAACCGGAACAAGTTGATGAGCTTAATACTCTTTTCCAAATATTTCGGTTATGCGTAGTACGCCACATCCATTATTTAATCATCTACACACTTTAACAATGTTGCATACGTTTTCTATATGTTAATGATGGAGAATTTTTTGCTCCTAGCTAGAACTGATCCGTTTGTCAGCATTTCTCTTAGAAAATATGACCATATTATAAAACTTTTTTTTATGAATCCAGTTATTATGAGATTTGTCCAACCCTAACCATTTCACTGTAATTCCATACCATAAAATAAAAATTTTATAAAAATAACTATAAACCAATACAAGTAAGAATAAACGTGCTAATATTACTCCGATTCGATAGCGAGCTCGATAGCAAGTGTTTCTCTCGCCGTTCGCGAATCGCAAAATTCTCCATCCAATGCCTACAATGAACCATTATTCTATAAATTTAGACTAAACAATTTGTTAATCATATAAAATAACAAGAAGCTAACAGGCTACATTACTCCCCCCCTTGACAGAATGTCAACATTGAAAAAAATCAATACAGTCATTAAAAAAAATGAGGTAGCTCCCGTCCCATAAGTACCCTCAAACTGTTCACTCATTCGAAAATGACCATAATCGCGCACTTCACTTCAATCACCGTTATCAAAGTTTTCACTTTGATGAATGGGTAACACAGCCAACCTCCTAACTGATCTCTTGAAAAGTCCTCGGTTCGTGCGTAGGGTTACTACTCTAACCAGCCCATCCTTCCCAGGAAATAACTCCTCAACTATTCCCATTGTCCATTGTAGTGCAGGAACATTATCCTCTGAGATTAGAACCACAGCCCCTGGCCTCAATAACGTGGACGAAGATTGGTTCCACTTTTGCCTTAACTGCAGTTGAGTCACGACTTTCCTATGCCATCTTTGCCAGAAATGCTGTTTGATTTGCTGGACGCGTTGCCAGCGACTCAGCCGATTATTTGGACATTGAGTAAGATCATACTCCGCGATCGAGGGTGATGTTAAAGATTCCCCAATCAAAAAATGCGCCGGAGTAAGGACTTCGAGATCGTTTGGATTGTCGGAAATTAGGGACAAAGGGCGGGAATTTATTACTGCTTCTATTTGGGATATCAGAGTAAATGCTTCTTCCATAGTCAAAGAAGCGTTCATAACAACCCTTTTAAAATGTTGTTTCGCGGAACGTACAAACCTTTCCCATAATCCCCCAAAATTCGGGGAGGAATAAACTTCCACTGAATGTTTTTATCCGACAAATAAGAATTAATTTTAGTTTGTAATTCAGGATTTTGAAGAAAATTTTGAACTTCATCCAATTGCTTTTTCGCACCAATGAACGTTTTTGCATTATCACAAAAAATCACAGAGATGTTACCTCTTCACGCAATCAATCTTTTAAGTGAATTTATAAAACATTCGGAGATCAAGTCTCCTACTAATTCCAGATGTACGGCTTTTGTTACTAAGCATACGAAGAGCGCTACCCATGCTTTAACCAATCGATTTTGACGTTTTAGGCCCTGCTTAACAAAAATTGGCCCAAAATAGTCCAATCCAATTTTTCTGAATGGGCGACAGTATTCCAACCTTTCGCGGGGCAAATCGCCCATCGCAAACGGTACAGGAACGAGTTATTTGGCGAACAATGTCTCTCCCTCTTAAGGGCCAATACTTAGTTCTAATATAGGACAGAGTTTGGGTTGGTCCCGCATGCAATAAAGCATAGTGAGCCTCCCTTATTATTAACGAAGTCATGTTATGCTTAGCGGGGAGAATTAGCGGGTGCATCATTTTGAACTTCAGTGGGCCATTACGCAACCTACCTCCAACCCGAATTTGTCCCCTTTCATCTAAAAACGGATCTAATGCCCAAAGTTTATTTGTCTTTGGGAGTGACTTGCGCTCTGTTAAAGCGATGTATTCTACTGGGAATTCCGATTTTTGGACTAATTTAATTATAACATAATGAGCCTCCCCTAATTCCAAGATGGTCAAAAAACCCTTTCGGATCTCATTCCTATTTCTAATATTGTAAACAAATCTCCTACATAATCCTACTACCCGTTGTAATTTTCGAAACGATGAGAATTTTCCCAATATTTCCATAACCGGACCCGCAACAACCTGACATGTTCTTTTCCGTTCTGGGATGTCATTCGGATTTAGATTGGAATCAAATTTTGACCTTGGCCATGTAGAAACATCACGCGATAAGAATTCGGGTCCATGCCAATATAAATCCGCATTGTTTAATTCTTTTGGCGACATTCTCCGCGATATCACATCCGCAGGATTTTGCTTACTAATTACGTGATATCACCACACGTTTTTCATCCCCTAGGTAGGTACTTTTAATGTTATATCTAATTCATTAGTTTATCTGGCTATTAAATATTAATTAATGTTAAATTATTATTTTTAGACTTTATCATATTATTTTGTTATGATCTCTAATAAATGAATGGTTTAGATCGTTTAACAACTTATTTATTCAATTCTGTTAACTCTAATACAAATTTTTCCCAAAATTTTTTAATTTTCTGTGGGACCTCCTCATCCCAGTCTAATTTTAAAGACCAAAGCTCTTGCATTAACATTTTCACTGTTATTATTACTGGAGAAACAATTCCCGAATTTTCTACTGATGTATTTACTTTATATGACAAGGCGTCTTCATGTGGATTCTACCACATACGCAAAACCTTTGAAGACTTGTCCTTATTTAGATCTACTTCGCGTTGATTTTCAGAAACAATCACTTCCGACAATACTCTCCCGTCGTTACTTATCCATTTTGATAACTTAAAGCCACCTTTCCCTGGAATTTCTACCAATTGATCTCGCAACAAAATTACGTTCTCGATACTATTCTCGCCGCACAAAATATCATCCATAAAAATATCCTGACTTAAGACTTTACTTGCTTTGGGAAATTTATCCGAGCTTTCGTTTGCCAATTGCCGAACACACCGCATTGCCGTAAAGGGCGAGTTGGTAAGTCCAAATACCAGTCGCACCAAACGTTACGTTTTAATCATTTCGTCCTCAGAATTCCTCCAAAGCAACCTTTGATAATCAACATGTTTTCCGTGGACTTTTATTTGTAAAAACATCTTCTCGATGTCACATGATAAAATAAATTCATTTGTCCGAAACCTAATTAAAATATCTACTAATTCGTTTTGCAAATTTGGACCCGTCATTAAATTATCATTGAGGCTACGACCGTTCGAGGACTTGGAGGATCCGTCGTACACTACGCGAAGTTTGTTTTTACCCCCCGACTGTTTGACTACTCCGGAACGCAGTAAATAAAAAACATCTTCGTTTTCTACTTCATTCCCCGGCACTTCTTGCAAGTATCCTAAATTTAATTCTTCTATTGCTTTCACGTAAAGTCTTAAGTTTACTATCCTTTCTGAATCGCTTTTCTAACAACAGAAAACGCTTAAGCGCACTCCCCTTTGAGTCGCCTACGTCCATTTTATTATTTTTTATCGGTAATTGTAAAACGAATCGGCCGTCTGTTTTATCCCGACTAAAAGTGTTCACAAAATATTCCTCGTATTTTTGTTCTTCGTCCGTGTATGAATTTTCTACCAATTCAAATTTTTCAACTCATTATCTTCCTTTATGGTAACGTCACAAATTGCAGATGCCACGGTCTTACAAGAATCAACAAATGCACCCCCTACTATCCAACCCAAGCGCGTCTCCGATAGTATCAAACGTGAGCCCGGCAATGATATTCGCCCCGTATTCAAAAGTAGCCAGAATATCTCCGCCCCTAGAAGTAAGTCTATGGGTCCGCTTTCATTAAATTTCGGATCTGGAATTTGGAGTCGATGTTTTTCAAATGAACTTACAGGTATGTCTGACGTCACTTTTTTCAAGACAAAACAATTAATAGTCATTTCAAAGCTTGAATGTTCAGATCTAAAGGTTACTTCCGTTGTTTTATTAGTATGACTAACTGGGAACTATTTGGGAACCGCCGTCTAACAATGATCGAAATTCATGATAACATCCGTTAACATCTTTTACTAACAGACGTGCAGTTGAAAGAACAACTGTTTTATTTTTGTCCTTTATATATTAATTACAAAAATTGGAAATAGATCGTGTAGAATCAATTCCTTTCCTTGTTTGAGTATTTGTTTCCGACTTGGACCTATGTAAAAGCGTATGATGACGTAAATCACAAATATTACACCCTCCAGCCGTACATTCATCTGAACCGTGATTATTTCTCAAACAATTAATACACATTTTCCTTTTCCTAACTTCCTCTGCTCTTTCTTTTACCGATAATTTGAGGAAAAAACTCACATTTCTGAATAAAGTGACGCTTTCCGCAAAAATAGCATGAAAACCTACCAGTAGCAACATGCGATACGCGAACGTTTGTTGACGATTTTTTCGATACAGTGGTATTTAAATTTTGTTTAGCGCCTCTAAATTAGATGTTATCTGGTCAATAATTTTTCTCAACGCATCTACAGACCCTTTTGTGATTTCTGGTAAATTTAAAATCGCTTGAACATGACCGTTTATTATTAATCGAGTATTCTTATATCTTTTCTGTAATAAATATAAAATAACAAGAAGCCAACAGGCTACAAAGATCATCCAATTCTTTAATAATCACCTTGCGACATGTAAAATTTATTCTAGCAGGTTTATGTAGTTCTTTTACAAGTTCTTCTTTCACATTTAACATTTTCCTTCTAATGAAGATCTACATGGACGGAGCTTCTGTTGGTTTAGAACTGCTCGATTTTGCACTTCCCGTTGCTCTTTGTTATTGTAAAGTATCTAGCCTTACTTTAAGCTCCTTTGCTTCTTTTTTTAGTGATTCCACCATTTCCATTGATTCCTTTTTTGAGATCTTCTTTCTTTTTATTGGTTCCTTGAATTTCTTTCTCTGCAAATTCCTTAACTTTTTTACACTCATTCTGAATCGCGATTTTAATTAATTCAAAACTGGCGTCTATATCATTTTTCATGTCTTGCACAATCTCCGTCTTCAATTTCTTCGATACTTCTTCATCCCTTTTCCTAACAAATGCTTCTACATCTTTACGCTCTAGTTTTACTTTTGTTAAAAAGACGTCCATGATTCTGACAGCATTCTTTTCTATTATATTGTTCACCTTGTTTGTTATTTCATTATCACTGTCATTCTTATATCTTTCAAGTTCTGTTTCTAAATTTTTAATCGATGTCTGTATTATTACTAAATTTTTTCATCATTTTTTCACCACTCTTGGAGAAAGCTGTTTTCAATTCTTCTCGTAAATCCTTCATCCTTCCTACACCTTCACTGACAGAACGATCCTTTACTTTTTCACATTCGATTCTGATATGCTCTTTTGTTAACCTATCTTTCTCATCTGCATACATTTTAGTAGCCGCATAAAAATCAGCGGTAGGCTCATTCAAATGTGTAATTCACTTATTAGCCACATCCACGAAAAACAACACTTATTAATCCTTGTTAAGAGGTTATGATTGAAATCATGAACATTCTTGAATGCTCGCGAATACCATCGTTTTTTTTTTCTAGCCTACGTGCGAACTTATCAACCGCCATTGTCTAACAATTTCAACAATTTGTTTATTCGATTATACTACACTCACGCAACTCTTCTAAAATTGATTGTATTTCGTTTTCATGATTTGTATTACCTGTTGAGAAGCAACCAATAGGTTTAAACGATCACACAATTCATTAACGTCATCAAAATATTTGTATTCTATCGGTTTTTCGTTATAAGTCAACAACGACAATCCTCCACCTCTAGATTACTTCGACGTATATTGTCTTAAATTGTTACATAATTTGAACAGTAGCTGGTATAATCTAACAGTGCCTATGTATTTACATTTTCCATCGATTACAACGATTGGTCCGTCAAAACCCAGTGCAGAATCACCGATAAAAAATTTGTTTGTGTCCTATTTTATCGAACAGTATCAAGACGGGAATTCACAACGTCAATGTAAAATGTACCACCTTCATAGTCTTTAATAATTCCTTCTATATAGTCTCGAGGTAGAGGATCGAATTCTTCCAAATATTCAGCAAATCGAGAGCTATTAATATAGTCTATGTACGCTTTCTTCAATTGTTCAAAGTCATCATTATCCTGGTCTGTGTTTTCATGACCCGTTGTTGGGTCACTTTCATAAACACTTTCTTCCCTTAAGAATGAAGAAGCACCTGGTGGTAAGGTGCCTGGAGCATTCGAAGGGTCAAGCTTTCTAATTTTTATTGGTGTTGACGAAGCTGGAACGTCACCTTTCGACCAATTACTCACTTCTGGCTTTAATTCTTTTTTGATCTCTTCACCCAGCTGTGATTTCAAGTTAAGAAGCGATTTTGTAAGTGGCTGATATGCTTGCTGCAACAGGAGATTCTGTCCTGCTGTCGATTCCTTTACCATTTGCAATTTCCTCTTTACCGCTTTCCTAACTTTGATTAGTTCTTTCTTTGCTTTTACATCCATGCTATTGTCATGGTTGTCTTTTAACAACTGATTTCATTTACTTCACTTACATTGATATATATTTATCAAATCCTATGCTATATCTCCCCTCATTTAAACCACACTCCTTGTTTATCACTATAAATCCAAACTTCTCTTACTTACATTTACCCATTTACACTTTTAAATTGATCAAAAGTCATGTCTGCAGTGACATGGTCAGGAAAACCGTGTTTGAAATTTATATCGTCTTGTTTAACCAGTATAATTAAATTAGCATTATCTCTAATTAAATGTTTAGAGATCTGAGCATATGTTTGATTTAAAATAAAGTGTCGATTGAGTAGTGTCTTCCCATGCTAAACTATTACTATTACTATTACATGAAACGTGGCGTTCTAAATAGTGTTGTAGATTATCTTTTGAATTACATCTACCAGGCTATAAGTTTTGTGGTTCAGGAACACGATTAAACAAACGATTAGCACGAGGTGATATTGGTATAAATCCTCTCGACGAATACTGCAAATTACACGATATTGCATACACAATTTCACCAGACATTTGGCAGCTTTAACAATTACTTCGTCTATGAAGGCTAAGAAAAAACTTAGAATGGGACATAAAAGGAGACGTCTACTGCGTCACCGTAACAAAGGCGGTTCGATTCGGTAGAGGAGAGTAAATAAGAGAAAACTAATAAAAAATAGGAGGAGTTGTACCGTTTAGTAAACTAGTAACAACTGCGAAACTTGCTCTTGTGTTGGATGCTGCTAAAATTGCGTCCAATCAAATTCGGAAACATGGAAAGCGATCCAAATATCCTAGAATCATTCCTATTCCGGATTTCTACCGCTCATTCCTATTTTCGCTGGATTATCGGCACTTGGAGCTCTCTGTGGTGGTGCTGCTGATATAGCTAAAGCCGTAAAATATACTAAATCAGCGTAGCAACAAATAGAAGAAGCTAAGCGTAATAACGCTTCCATGGAAGCCATTGCTCTTAGAAAAAATATTTCGCTGACTAGAAACAAGAGAAACAACTACTCCGAGGGCTAATACCCCTACCGGCATTGAATTACACTATTGAATCTGAAGGTTAACACATGTTAGACGTAGATAAAATATTCTAAAAAGACAGGTAAATACCTGTACGTCTAAATAATTAAGGATTTGGAACGTGTCCACAACTTTGCAGTTTGTGTTTTGCCAGCGTCTACCTGAAGAAGACCCAATAGGTCGAAACCGGTCGTAAAATATTTCGGTACAATCTAACCTTAAAGGTTCCGATTTATACCTCAGACCGTTTCAACAAAAAAACAAACAAAATTTTTCATGAAGCTACCTAATCATCCTGTTACAGAATTAGATTTACACAATTACATTCGTCTTTTGCAAATTCCGAATTTTCGTGGAATCTTCATACGCAACGAATTACCAAGAAAAGTTAAAAGGTGTGAATGTGGAATTGTTAATTTAGGCACGAGTAGTGGCACACATTGTATAGCGTATGTTAAACGAAACAGCAAAGCTATTTACTTTGATAGTTTTGGTGATCTTCGTCCACCGAAAGAACCAGTTCAATATTTGCAATTTACTGGACCTGGTGCTTTCACTTATAACTACAGTCGTGTTAAGAATCCTACCGATTTTAACTGTGTTCATTTAGTTCTACAATTCCTACGACGGACTACGCAAACCCTTTTTAAAAGAAACTATCAAACTTACTTCTCTGTATTAAACAGAATGTTAAATTTTGAGGAGTATAATAGTATTCCTAATATCGATGAAAACAACAACAGTTCTATTTTGAAGGTCCTACGAAACCAGTCGTAGTTCTTCCAGAAGGGTCATATGAAATCAGTAATCCTAACAATTTGTTTCAAGAGAAATTTGGAGGGACTACTGATAGTAATCTCTTGTCAGGAGACAACACTGCATTAAAAGGCCGTATAAAGAGCACCAAAAAAGTTGACTTTACTCCGACTGATCCTCCTGCAAAGATATTGGGTTTTAAAATAAGCTTCTACCAACACTTACGAAAAGTATAACATGGTTGCACCCAACTATATTCAAACAAGACAACCACTATAAAACTATTGCCACGCTCGCAAACGTTTATATCGCCTACACCATTTAAGAGAATAATACCCTCCAATAAAAAGTTCCTTAAATTGTGGTTGAAAAAGAGGAAAAGTTAAAATGATTGCAGAAATGCTTAATGACCGAGAAAGCGATCTTCGACAACGCTATTGTTAACGCTGATAAACATACTCATCAGCCTTATGCGAATTCAACTTTCAAAAATAACGATACCATACGAATTCCAATAGAAAATGAAGATGTTTACACCTTACCTTGCAACAGTTTATTATACATAGAAGGACGTTTGTTGAAAAAAGATGGAACTGTACCTACCAGTACTAATTTCATAAATAATGGAATTTTGTGCCTTTCTGATGAACTTCGATATGAATTGGGCGGAAAAGTTATTGACCGAGTCCGCAATCCTAGTATGACCACAACAATGAAAGGTTACACGTCTTACAATGAAAATGAAAGTAAACGTCTCATTAATAGTGGATGGTTGCCTCCTGCTTTAGGCGCCGTACTAGGAGTTACCCTTCATACCAGAAAACTAATAGATACAAACGTTACTTCAACGTTTGTACACTTTGTATTATTTTAGGATTTGGAGAAGACTTTCGAAAAATAATACTGTAACGACTTTTCTAGTTTAACTTATTTATTTAACGGATATATATTTACAACTATTTATTTAACACTTAAACACTAATAGAATACTTAAACACTAATAACAATTCAACAACTTATTTATATGACAAGCAAAATGCGTATTTATATCACTCTCTATATCGTAGTTCGGTATTTATATTACTCGTTCGGAAGCTAACTGTAAACTACTGTCACTGACCATGTCAAAAAGTATTTATACAGACAAGGAACAATTCAGAAGGATCGACAATGACCTGCTAGAACTTACTCGAGTTCCTATTGTGTTCGTTTAAGTTATGGCCTTGTTTATTGTCATCAAAACGCCGACTGACGCCGGTATTCTTTGAACTCCGCTTATCTGCTCCCGGATCTCGTCGCCGCTATCGCACACATACACGCTCGTTACACTGCCCCCTCCTTAAGGGTGATCCGTCCCGGATCACATTGTGCCGTTCCTTCAAAGGATCATGCATTCAATGAACCAGCGAGTCCGAAGAAGTAAACAAATCTTTGGAACTCTCGGGGGTGACACCGAATCTGGAGTTAACATACAAGCTCGGCGTGGGCATAAACTCGTCATACCGGGGATCCGGAGAACGAGCTTGCATAAGCCTGATACGTGCTTCTTCGTGATTGTCACCGACATATGGGGCCAAACGGTTAAAATGGACAACCGTCGGTTCTCCATTTGGTGTGCGTCGAATCCCGTAAATAACGTCATTTATTCTCTTGACGATTGTATATGGTCCTTCCCAGTGCTGCTGTAGCTTCGGCGAAAGACCTTTACGGAGCAGTGGATTGTATAACCACACCATGTCTCCCTCCTGGAAACCTCCATCAGTGACCCGTATATCGTAGGTGTCCTTCATGCGGTCGCTAGCTATCTGCATCCGGGAACGTACTTCCTCATGGATATCGTCAAGTCTTCTGCGGAGATCACTAACGTAGTCTTCTCCGGCAACGTCCTCACCAGGTTTTCAGCCAAATTTCAGGTCACATGGCAATCGTAGCTCCCGACAAAACAGTTCTTTTGCTGGTGTTTGTCCAGTAGTTTCGTGAATCGATGATCGATATGCCATAAGGAACAGTGGCAGATGGCGATTCCAATCTCTTTGGTGGTTGGAGACCACTTTGGACAAGTACTTGTTAATGGTCCTGTTCATTCGCTCTACCATGCCGTCTGATTGGGGATGCAGAGGTGTTGTCTGTGTTTTGTGAATGCCTAATTTCTTGCAGATTTCTTGGAACACTGCCGACTCAAAATTCCGACACTGATCAGAATGAAGCTCCATGGGCACGCCGAAACGGCTGATCAGGTGGTTTACGAGCTCCTCTGCTACCGTGGTGGCTGTCTGATTTGGGAGTGCGTACGCTTCAACCCATTTCATGAAGTAATCCATTGCCACCAGGATGTATTTATTGCCACCATCGGTCTATGGGAACGGTCCTGCGATGTCTATGGCAATCCGTTCGAATGGACTGCCGACATTGTACTGGCGCATAGGAGCACGCCGTCGTCTTTGTGGTCCCTTGCTGGCTGCACAAGTTGTGCACTTCTTGCACCAGTCTTCAACGTCCTTTTTGCAATGGACCCAGTAAAACCGCTCACGGACTCTTCCAAGGGTCTTTTTAACACCAAAATGTCCCCCCGAAGCATCGTCATAGAGGCACTTCAAGACTTCCTTTACCAGGCTCTTCGGTACAAGCAATTGACGTTTGCTCTTAGTACCATTCTGGTTTTCCACTATTCGCTTCAGAAGTCCGTCTTCCCATTGAGACCACAACAATTTCACCTCCCCAGATTTGGCGCCGATCTCTTGCCAGGTCGGTCGTCTGCCTTCATTCTTCCATCTTCGGAACAAGCTCAGGACCGGATCAGAACCCTGTTCCGCCTTGCTGTTATCAGGATGCCATTGTTTATCCGTAACGGTTATCCTCAGGACTTCATCACATGTTCCTCCAGGCGCTTGCAGTGCTTGCAGTATTCGGAACATGGTCTTCTGGATAAGGCATCGGCGTTCTTATGGCTATTTCCAGCTTGATGTTCTATGTCGAAGTCGTATTCTTGGAGCTTGTCTATCCGCGACTTGACCCTCTGGATTCTTGAAACTCAGTAACCACCGTAAAGCAGCATGATCTGTTCGGAGTAGGAACTTCCTTCCATATAAGTACTTATAAAAGTGCTCCACGCTCTTTACTACTGCCAGTGGTTCTCATCGGGTTACACAGTAGTTTCGTTCGGGCTTGGATAGGGTCTTGCTGAAATAGCCGATGACTTTTTCCTCTCCGTGTTGTATTTGTGAGAGTACTGCGCCTAACCCAACATTGCTAGCGTCGGTGTCTAGAACAAATTTCCCCTCTGGTATCGGATAACTCAACACGGGTGTGGAAACGGGAGCTTGCTTTAATTTTTCGAAGCCAGCTTGGTTCCCAGCAGAATGATCTGCTATTTTCGGTTAGTCGGGTCAATGGCTTGGCAATATTGGCAAATCCAGGAACGAAGCGTCGATAGTAAGTACACAGGCCAAGGAATCTTCTGACCTGATGTACGTCAGTAGGTACTGGCCATTCTTGTACGGCTGTGATCTTCCGCGGATCGACTGAAACGCCGGTCTTCGTGACTACGTGCCCCAGGTAATTCACTGTCTCTTGTAATAGCTGGCATTTCTTGGGGCTTAATTGAAGGTTGACATCACGCAGCCTTCGAAGAACCTTTTCCAAGTTTTTCAGGTGATCGTCGAAGTCTTTTCAGATCACGATTATGTCGTCAAGGTATACCAGGCAAGTTTTCCCAATCAAGCCGTTCAAGGCCGTCTCCATGAGTCGTTCAAATGTGGCTGGCGCATTACACAACCCGAACGGCATCACGCTGAACTGCCACAGCCCGGTTCCGATCGAAAATGCCGTCTTCTCTTTGGCCTCAGGATCCAGGTCTACTTGCCAGTATCCACTTTTAAGGTCTAGCGTTGAGAATATTGTCGACCCCGCAAGCGTGTCCAAGGTATCATCGATGCGTGGCAAGGGGTAGCTGTCTTTCTTGGTGACATTATTTAGCTGGCGGTAGTCAACACAGAAGCGTGTAGATCCATCCCTCTTCTTGACCAAAACTACCGGCGACGTCCATGGACTGGTCGATGGTTCTATTATTCCGTCCTTCCGCATGTCGCTTATAATCTTTTCGGCCTCTTCCTTTTTGGTCAGTGGTAGTCTCCTCGGTCTCTGATAGATGGGCTGCGCTTCGCCAGTGTTGATTTTATGGACGACGATGTTGGTTCGCCCTTTCTTGCCGTTGTCCAATGCGAACACGTCCTGGCACTTTTCGAGAAGTTCCCCTATTCGACGTTGTTCAGGTTGATTACGGTTTTCACCCGTCTCCTTGTACAGTTTTAACAACGCCTCCGGAATACCTTGGACTTTGCGCATCCCTGAACTCATTCTTTTAACTTTTGGCATGGCAGTGTCCTGGGCGTGTAACTGGAATGTTTCGCCGTTCAGCGTCACATTCTTTCTCCGGAAATTCAAGCAGAAATCATATTTTCGGAGGACGTCCAAACCCAGTATTACATTGTCCTCTATTTCTGCCACTAACACGGAGTGTTTAAAACACATTTTTCCCATTCTGATGTTGACGTAACTTTCGCCTCTGACTACTACTTGTTCTCCAGTGGCGGTACGGAGCTTCCATTGTGTTGGCAAAAGTTTACTAGGCTTGTCAATATTCCGAGCCTGATGACTGTTCTGCTAGCTCCAGTATCCAGCAGAAATGAACACTGCTTCCTATTTATGAGTCCAGTGAGAAAAAGGCTCACAGTTCGGTCTTTCATTGTCTTAGTCAGTGCTACTAAACCTGGGGCCTCGTGTCCCGGGACCGACGTTTGCCCCGCCGCGTCGTACTGATTAGTTTTCCGGAACGTAAGGCACGCGCTCTTGAGTAACCTCTTCATTATTGCAAGCGCTCCTTATGTGTCCCAATTTACCGCAGTTCGAGCATCTGATTGGTCTCGGTTTCTTATTTAGTCTTCCCACTATCCTGCTAACTGCTTCCTCTAGTCTGTCTTCGTATCGACCGTCGGGCTCCTCCCTTAGCTCGCGCAATCTATCTTGCCGTTGCGATGCCTGTTTAACAACGTCATACTCCAGTGCCCGAGCCAAAGTGTCAGCGAGTGTTTTTGGCCTGTCTAGTCGAAGCCGCTGTTGTATGTCGTCATCCCTCAACCCATCGATGAAAGAGTCGACAACCAACTTTTCTATAGTGTCGTCGGGAGTACCTCGATACGCGAGGCGGACCAGACGAGCGATATCTGCCTCATATTCTTGCAAGTTTTCGCCTGCCTTCTGACGTCGGTTTCTTAGCTGCACGTGACTGACGCTCGTCATATGTGCCTGACCATACCGCATCTCTAACTTCTTCACTAGGTGTCCATAGTCGTTCAACTTCACGGGTGGTATGGTATCCAAAATCTCCTCGGCATTACCATGCAGCGCACAGACCAGCTCGGAGGCTTTATTTTCCAACGTCCATGCGTTCGACTTCGCGGCCGTTTCAAATTTCTTAAGGAAAGTTGTCCATGATGTTTTTCCGTCGAACTTAGGTGGCTTCGTATATGCTTTCGATGAAACACCGTGCCCATTCTCCTGCTTCACACTTCTAGCTTCATTATCGATTTGTTCGGACATTGTCGTATATAGAAACCTTTCTTCTATTTCTTTAATTCGTGAATCTATTTCTTGAAATTTTCCTGCAAAATTCTGTTCTGATTCGACCAATTTTTCGTCGAATTTCTCTATATTTTCTTTAAATTCTTCTCTCAAATTTTCTTTCAGTTCTTCCAAATTTCCTTTCAGTTCTTTTGAATTTTCGGTTAATTTCTTTTCCAGATTTTCGTTTAGTTCCTTTGAATTTTCAGTTAATTTCTCTTCCAGGTTTTCTTTCAGTTCTTCCAGATTTCCCTTTAGTTCCTTTGAATTTTCTTTCATTTTCCCTTCCAATTTCATTGAATTTTCTTTCATTTTCCCTTCCAATTTCATTGAATTTTCGGTTAATTTCTTTTCCAGTTCATCCTCAAATTCGTAGGTATTCGGATCGAAACCCTCTCGTATCAGAGCTTCCTCGAGTCGCCCTTGTAAGGTGAGCTTGTTACCAGACGTATCTTTGTCTCGCTCCTCAAGTTCACTTTTCAGTTCGGCAACTTTCAACTCCAACAACTTTTTCGGCATTTTGATTTATTTAACTATTTTTCTTCTACTAGAAAATTCTCTTCTTTGGGAGATCGATTGGCTGAGCACCCCACACCTGACACCAATGTAACGACTTTTCTAGTTGAACTTATTTATTTAACGAATATTTATTTACAATTATTTATTTAACACTTAAACACTAATAGAATACTTAAACACTAATAACAATTTAACAACTTATTTATATGACAAGGGAAATGCGTATTTAAATCACTCGGTATGTCGTAGTTCGGTATTTATATTACATGTTCGGAAGCTAACTGTGAACTGTTATCACTGACCCCGTCAACAAGTATTTATACACACTTAGAATATTCCAGAAGGTCAGGAAAGACCTTCTAGAATCTACCCGTGTTCGTTTGATTTATGGCCTTGTTTATTGTCATCAAAGCGCCGACCGACGCCGGCATCCTTTGAACTCCTCTTATCTGCTGTCGGATCTCGTCGCCGCTCTCGCATACATACATCTCGTTACAATACGTTACAATCCCTCTACAAATTTGGTTCAAGAAGTATAAAACCCACTTTACTTTCTTTATCGATGGTGAACGGTAAGCACTATGACTTATATGCTAGACGTTCAAGGTTTTCAGTGTAATGAGAATCGATTTGTTTTCAAAGAGGTAGCTGTTGTTGCGCTTAAGGAAGAACGACTTCATCGTTTCACATTTGAACCACCATTTCCGTAGAACGCTCTCCCTGTTCGTTATAGGAGTCAAAATCGTTGGTTAACCAGAAATTTACATGGGTTATATTGGGATAATGGTTATTTTCCGTACTCCACGATTTATGATACTATTTATCCCATATTAATGGAGTCAACGGTTGTGTATGTTAAGGGATTACTAAAGAAAGTATAGTTGATGGAATACTTTCCTAATATCAGCTTTGTAAACATCGAAGACATCGGTTGTCCATCTCTCTCAATCTAGCAACTGATTTTAAAGTTAAGGTGTGTTCCTATTATTTATTTAAAACAGATCTTGAACCGACTATTAAAATATTGGCCATCTTTACACTCGTAAATGCATTGTATTTTTTATTCTTTTAGAACAACATTATAGATTTTACATTTGAATTTCAATATCAGCTGATTTTTCCACAAATCCTTTTAGACGAATCGATGGTTGACCCACTTGTTTATCAATTTTATCATTTATATCCTCGATCTCTATATCTGTGAAGGCTTCTACATGTCTGCATGGAAGAAATATAACGAAGCTGTACAAATCGGTTAACAGACGTGGTCCCCATTTTGTATGCACCTTTTTGAAGCTTTGCACGGGATATGTTTGATTCAGTACTAATGGTTTTAGAGAACGTATTTCTTTTTCTTCATAACCCACCCGTACACTATTAAACTTTTCAATAAAGGTTTCCATGTTCTACAGACTAAAACGCACCCAACTCTGCTAAACAAACATCTACCGCTCCTTCGCTCATTCGCATAACTTATGCAGAATCCCCTTCCACTAAAACAAGTAACTGTGGAGAGGGGGTTGTGCAATAAGAATTAGCTACCCGTATTGATCATCTCAGTTGTAATGGAAAAGCTGATCATGTTCATTGTATCGTCGTTACTGATTTTAACATATTTTTATAACAATACTCTCTACATATCGCGACCGGACAATACGGTTGGTGACCAAGCCTACACTGTAAAAAATCTGTAGTCAAATTAACACAAATCGGGTGTGCGCACAGGTCCACACCCTTTGTTATTTTTTTTTTGTAAAATTGGAATGAACTTTTTTTAATATTACCGAGATTTTGTAGTTGATCATGCAATACTACATTTCGAGTCTAACAAAAAAATATTGCTATTTCAACACAAAGTTCTAGTTAAATATGCTTCAAGTATTACGTCTATACGTCAATTTTAGATTGTGAAATTAATAAACTTACAATGTCTTATTCACAAAATAGTTTTGTTAAAGTTTTAACCAAATAATGAAAAGTTTAACAAAAGTGTTCTTTGACTTTAACACTGCAAAATTGTTACATCTTCAACTTGATGTACATGCACACTTGTTTTGTAGAATAAAAACATGCTGCGTACTTCTTAAAAGCCCACATTGGCAGTTACAACTAACGATCAAGTCGCGTCGCCTTTTCATCAAACAAGTTCTCTGAACAACCGCAGTTGGGTATGTGAGCGCCATCTCTGGCGGTTCGCTATACTTTTATGAGTTTAAAATTAACTCTTAATTAAATTTCAACTTGCTGAAAAATTATTCATAGTAAGAACTTACTCGAAAACAACACATAACCCATTTATGAAATAAGAAAACTGCATCTGTGAAACAAATACTTACTTCCCCCATCCTTGCAGAAATTTTTATGAACAATTTCGAAGAAAACCTTTTTAAACTTAAAGACCCCCTTATCAAGAATATCTTTGCTTACTACAGATACGTCGACGATATTTTTTGTATTTGGTCAGGTTCCGAAAGACTTTTAGATAAATTCTTTAAACTCCTGAACAGCTTAAACAAACACATACAATTTACTTTAGAAAAAGAGTCTAACAATTCACTTAACTTCCTTGATGTCACAGTAAAAAGAGTCAACAACAAGCTAGAATTTAATATTTTCCGTAAGCCCACTACTACTGATACTATCATACCTTTCTCTTCCAATCAAACTAATAATATAAAACATGCCTTCTTCCACAGTACTTTATTCAGATTAATAAAAATTCCTTTAAACGAAGACAATTTTAATTTAGAATTAAATACTATTAAACAAATAGCTGTAAACAATGGCTATGATACCAAAATCGTGGACAATATTCTTAAACAAAAACTAAACAACAAAACCCGTTCATTACTTTACAACCCACAAATTTCTCAGAACCCTCCCAATAAAGTTTTTTGCTCCATTCATTACGTCAAAAAAACCAGTCAAATTTTAAAATCGCATCTTAAAAAATTTGGTATCACAGCGATTGTATCTAATAAAACTACAATTAAAAAATTACTTGTCAATAACAAACCAAAATTTGACCCCTTAGATAATAGCGGCGTTTATAAGATTCTATGTAACGATTGTAATGCTGTATACATCGGACAATCAGGAAGATCCATTAATACTCGTAAAAAAGAACATTTAAAAAGCATCTCAAATAACAATAACTGTACAGGCATTTCTAAACATTGCATTGAAAATAAACATAACATCAATCCAAACTTTGAATTACTACATATACAACCCAAAAGCAAGAAACTCAACTACCTGGAAAACCTAGAAATTAAGAAAGCCTTGTATAATAAACATAATATTGTGAATTCTCAACTCGAAATGTATACCAACAACTCGCCTTTGTTATTGTACGGACTAAATCATTAAGAAACTTCCCCATCATTATTATGAACTATAAATAGATTTGTTCACATTTTATATATTCAGTATTTCTACGTAAGTACTCTTGATAATGACAGACCCTGTCGAAACAATTGTCGAGTTACGATAATAAAAACTGTGAAAAGTTATACCAAGTGTTTCATTTTCGTTTTATCTATTTAAAATACTTATTTACTTAACAGGATACATTAAACACTTTCTTAAAAGATAAAAGTAAGAGAAATACAAACGAAATTTACTGAGGATAATGAAATCCATTGTAATTTTTCTTGATACTTGTAACGAACATGATTGTATCCTGAAAGAATAAGTAAATGATAAATTGGCAAATTTGAATGATTGCGATGTTCTAGTCAATTCTAAAAGTTGAAAATATTTGAACTATTTTATTCTGAATAAGTAAGAAAAACTGCAAATTAACTAATAGTATAATAGCGTAACGTCAGACCTAATTATCTCATGGAATAATTAATGTTTTGATTTTATAATAATGAAAACAAAATATGTATTAAATTATAATCACCCTAAACTGCTGAAGTAGATGTCTGTTACCTCAAAAACGTGACTATGTACCTATTTTACCCTTATATTAAATTATTTGTTCTATTTAATAAAACAGAAGAAAGAAGATCAATAAAATATAATCTTGCCAATAACCAACGCTTTTTAATGAACAATTAGACAACGTTTCGACCGCCAATTTCGGTCATCGTCAGGTTAATACACAACATAGTGTATGCGCTTTTACATGCGATCGCCATCCTATTTGCGGATTGGGGAGACGATGGCGTTGTTGTTCCATTCCAACCAATGTTTAAAAAATACGTTCGAAAACTAGCCGAATTTAGTTTATAAAAAATTATGCATATATGTATGTTTGTTTATATTGTATAGGTGCCTACCGCAAATAAGTTTTTGGGAAAATGCAAATAACTGTTTCATATTCGACACTTCTTAAATAGTTTAATAACTACATAATTATAGTCGAGATGGCAATAATAAATCGCTAAAGCAAATACCCCTTACAGTATATTCTTCACTGTAATTGTGCGCTTTCCACATTTAACCTAAAGCAACCGATTTTAGTAATATTTTCGAATATATTTTGTTAATGTTACAATTTCAGTTTTAACTACTAGAAGAAACCCAGTAATGCAGATTTAAAAACAAATTATAGTCAATAATCACCACAAAGATTTAACTACAACCGTGTTGTTAATAAAAGGCAAGTTTGACAAAATATTTCTTACAGTGTATGTATGTAGAAATTCTAATAGAGATGTTGATGTGTCCTGTGTATGGATGAAAAATTGGGAATCAATTATTTTAAAAACTGTTAATGGAACAAATGTCTTCACTGTTAAAAACGTGTAAAACCTTCATTCCGTAAAATTTATGTTTGTCGAAAAAGATGGACAATTACGAAAATACATCGAAAGCCGATGGATTCATCTTCATGGTGATCAAAACAGAAAAGACATTGTTACAAAGGGTTACATGACAGATTCTTTCCTATTTCTACAAGTTGTTAGCACTATTAATGTAATGCTATTGTTCAATATTTTGATTGTAGCACTTACATACTTTATTTATATCACAACCAAGAATCGTCAAATTTAACAACGTTTCCGTTAAATCTAACGTCTCGAGAGGTAAATGAAGATAATCCAATACCCTACATATAGTACACTGGAGCGAATGGTTGGGTGGGAGGGGGGAGGGGAGTATGCTGTTGTATTTTCTATATATCATGTATTCATATATATACATCCACCTATAGAACGCTTTCAGTACTGCAAGGTATGATACTGTAAGAACGTTACCGGACGGGTAACGATGGTAACGACCTTCCTCCCCCGTCCTTGTTTCAGAAGCCTACTAATTATGTTTATGGATTGATATAACTGATTGAATTGTCTACTGGTCGCGTTGAAACAAACCAGTATATAATCATAATTAAAGGCCACCCTTTATTTAAATATTGTTCGTATTGATTTAGATACGTTGATGAAGACACAGTGTGTCGAAATAATTGTTGTGTGTCTACAATAAAGTGTCTTTTGAAACTTTGTGTTTTTCTTTCTATTACTGTATAAGTTGGTTTATCAGAGCATCTTCCTTTGGTTACTAGGTAATAGATATTGCGTCGACCGTCAAGCAGTCTCCTTCCCATTTGTACTTGTTCTTCAAGGTGTTCTAACCCGCCAAATCTGCATCTGAACTCGGACGCGATACCACGGCTCATTCTGAGATCCTTTGAAACGCAATGGGCCAGAGAATATTCCTTAGATATAGCAAAGAGTTATCGTCGGATTTCTTGCGTCACTCCAAATATCCCGTTAACATGGGGACCTTCCTTCATGAAGTCTTCGAATGTGGGCACGGAAGGGATGGTTCTTAATAATCTGGCCCGCGCCGCCTCTTCATTCTCGCCGGCAAATGGAACCAATCGATGAAAATGGACTATCTCCGGCTTCCCATTTGGAGTTCTCTTAATTCGGTAGATCACGTCGTTAATCCTCTTCACTATTTCGCAGGGTTGGAACTTAGGTGATAGTCCACGGCAACGACGAGGATTGAACAACCAAACAACATCTCCAGCTTGGTAACCACCTGCTGTAGCCTTGATATAGTAATTTTCTTTAATCCTGTCACTAGCAGTTCGCGTATGCAGACGAACCGACTCGTGGATATTGTTAAGCTTTCTTCGAAGGTTGGTAACATAATCTTCTCCAGCCAAGTCATCTCCTGGTTTACAGCCGAATTTGAGGTCACATGGTAGTAGCTCCCTTCTATAAAGGGCACTGGCTGGTGTTTGGTCAGTCGTTTCGTTTCGAACGGTATGCCATTAAAAATAAAGGCAAATAGCGGTCCCAGTCCCTTTGGTGATCAGACACTACTAGAGATATTTAATTAAGGTCCGGTTCATTCGTTCAACCATGCCGTCCGATTGTGCATGGAGTAGAGTGGTTCGAGTTTTCTGTATCCCTAGGAGCTCGCATATTCCACGGTATATAGTTGATTCAAAATTCCTCGCTTGGAGTGCAACTCTAAGGGTACGACTGATCAACTCCTTCACCAGCTCCTCAACTGTGGTTCAGGAGGGCATAGGCTTCAACCCACTTGGTAAAATAGTCCTTAACGACCACGATGTACTTGTTACCTTTTTCGGACTCTGGGAAGGGACCTGCTACATCGATTGCGATTCATTCGAAGGGGCCGCCAACGTTGTATTGACGCATTGGCACCCTTGACCTTTTCTGTGGTCCATTACTCGCGACACAGATGGTACACTTCTTACACCAATTCTTGACATCTTTCTTACAGTTCACCCAATAAATTCGCTATCGAACTTTCACAAGCGTCTTAGTCACTCCAAAATGGCCACCAAGTGATCCATCATGAAGACACTGCAACACCTCTTTAACCTTGTTTCGAGGAATAACCAGTTGCTTTCTCTCTTCCTCTCCATTTGTACTTTCAACAACACGCATCTTTCAAGACCATTGAATCCCACTGAGCCCACAACGATTTTAGTACAGGAAGAATTTTTTTTCCATATAGGTCGTTTTTCGTCTCTTTTCCATTCCATCGCCTTCTTCAAATCCGGGTCGTTTTCTTGGTCTTGTCTTATATTTTTAGGTAACCACTCGTCATAGATTACCGTGACGCGTCGAATTGTTTCTTCGTGTTTTTCCCTTCGGTCACGCTACTTGCAATCTGCTTGACAGAATCTTCTGAAAAGTGCATCGGTATTGTTGTGTCCTGTTCCAGGCCGATGCTCTGCATCAAAGCCATATTCCTGTTGCTTCTCAATCCATCGAGCTACCTTGTCCTCCGAATGCTTGAGGTATTTCTAAAACTGTTCTATACATTTGACTACAGCCAGCATCTCTCGCCTAGTGACACAGTAGTGTCTTTCGGCTTTTGACAAGGTCTTGCTAAAATAGCCGATTACCCCAGCTTGGCCATCTTGTAACTGCGAAAGAACGGCTCCCATTCCCACATTGCTGGCATCGGTGTCTAAAATGAGCATTCCATTGGGCCGAAGATATACCAGTACGGGGGCTGTGGTTAAAGCCTGCTGCAAAGTCTCATATGCCGTTTGACAATACGAATCCCAATGAGATTTGCTGTCACTTTCTGTTAAACGTGTCAAAGGTTTGGCGATATTGGCGAATCCATGAACATAGCGACGATAATACGTGCACAAACCCAAGAAGCTTCTTATGTCATGAACATTTTCAGGCAACGGCCATTCCTTCATGGCCTTTATCTTCTCTGGATCCACGACCATGCCTTTCGCTGATACAACATGTCCCAAGTAAGAAACTTCTTCGCAGAAAAGGTGGCACTTTTTCGGACTGAGCTTCAAACTGGCTTCATGTAACCGCTGGAATACTGCTTGCACATTCTGCAGGTGTTCATTCCAATTAATGCCATCCAAGTATACCAAGCAGGACTTTCCAATTTAATCGCTCAATATTTTCTCCATCAACCTTTCGAACGTCGCCGGGGCATTGCATAACCCGAAAGACATAACTGTAAACTGCCATAGGCCCGTGTCGATCGAGAATGCGGTATTTTCCTTGTCGGCAACATCTAAGGCAACTTTCCAGTATCCGCTTTTCAAGACGAGTGTGGAAAACATTTTCAAGCCAGCAAGCATATCCAAGGTGTGATCAATTCGTGGTAGCGGATAACTGTCTTTCTTGGTTACGTTGTTGAGCTGTCGGTAATCCACACAAAAACGGGTTGTCCCATCCTTCTTCTTTACCAACACTACCGGTGATATCCATGGACTTAACGATGGTTCAATTATGCCGGTCTTATTAAACTCATGTCAAAATCGTCCTTTTGTAAAACGTTCAGTCCAAGAATGACGTGATCTTCAATTTCTGCTACCAGCACTTGATGGTCAAAGACAGTGTTGCCAATTTCAAGTGAAACATTAGCTTCGCCATGAACAACCACTTTCTCTCCGGTAGCCGTACGCAAAGCCCATTTAGTTGATACAACCCTGCTAAGACCCTCAACCACGTTGGGTTTGACTATGCTCCTATTGGCCCCGGTGTCCAAAAGAAACACGCATCCTCGTCCATTGATCTTTCTGTCATGCTGGTGCTTCAAGTTTTTCGTAAATGCAATAAGTTCGAGTTCTCTTTGTCCATGGGTCAACGTTTGCCTCTTACGTCGACCCTATCTAGTTTTCCTGCTTTTGAGGTCGAATATTTGGTACTTTTCCTACACTGCCTCCTCGTATGACCTAGTTCGCCGCAATTCTAACATCTTGGTCGAACTTGGAGATGATTCGGCGGACGGTTTCTTCTAAAGATTCTGACAAATATATTTCTTCACACAGTACCCGAACCTTTCATTGTTTGATATAGGCCCGTTTAACAGTTTCATACTCCAATGCACGAGCCAATGCATCAGCTAGCGTCTTAGGTCGGTCGATGCGTATCCGTTGTTGAGTGTCATTGTCCTGAAGTCCATCAGTAAATGCTTCCACTGCCAACCTTTCCATCAATTTTTCTGAAGTATTTGAATAGGCCAATCGAAACAGTATTGCAATATCGGCCTCGAATTCTTGCAGGGATTCCGTTATCTTCTGCTGACGGGTTTTCAGTTGGATGTAATACACCGCTGTTAAGTGAGCTTCACCGTAGCGCAACTCCAACCGTTTTACCAATTGTTCATAATCCGCCAATTCTTCCGGGGATAGGGTGTTCAAAATGTCACATGCATCTCCACGAAGCGCAACGATCGACGCAGTGGCTTTTTCTTCAGGCGCCCAGTTATTATTCGCCTTGACAGCCGCCTCGAATTGCTTGTGATATGTGGTCCATGCGGACTTTCCATCAAAATTTAGTAATTTTACTGGTGTTTTTGACTCTACACCGCTTCCTTGGCTGATTTAGCTGACTTAGTTAAGTGTACTAGATATGCCAACATCAACTTCGATTGGTTTTATCTTGCCATTAAAAATTAAAAATTCTTCTTGTATGAAACAGTGATTCAATAGATATAAACCACAATGCAACCTTTTTTGTCCAAAATGGTGATAAGTCTTTGCGTTCTATACTTTCAACAATATTTAACCTTCCTGCCTGACTATGATGGTGCTACGCCAGTTTGATTGGACTGTCTTGCATTCAATGTATGATATTCGACCTGTTTTTACCCAGATTTATTGGTTCCACCTTGAATGTGTAAATTTTTGTAGGTGAAGTCTGTAGGATCGAAAAGCAATCATTTAGACTGCCTGAAATGTTTTTCAATTTAGCATTAATAATTCCCTTGAGTATTCTGTATGGAAATGACGTTTCTGACGAAGAAAATTTAGGGATAACTTCAGAGTCCCTGCAACGTAGCAAAAGTATGAGTGAACAAAACAGCTGAGATTTTTTTTTTTGCGGAATGATTCCAATCGTCGCGTTAAATTATGTATTTCCTCTCCGTAAAGGCAAACAATATAAGAACATAAGTTTTCACGGCCGGCTAAGGTTCGGGCTTGTAGGCCGTGGTTTATAGGGTCTATTTAGTCCTTACGTGCGGCTGACATGCTCCAACAATGATGCGAAGTCTACTCGAGAAAGATAGGAGAGCAGGAAACGCAAGGATAAAAGAACAACTCTTATTATCAGTGAGATTTTCGGTGGAGAGGATGGCAACTATGCGAACGTCTTAAAGAAGATTCGTAGGGAGGTCGATATAACCACCGAGGTGGTAAAGATCGCAAAGCCCTTGAATGGGGAATAGCAATCAGACCTCGGAAAAGAGGGAGAGCGCGGCGAAATATCTCATGAATGAGATAGGTAGAGTGATGAGAAACAGGGAAGCTGTCAAGAGGACATTCAATTGTGATAGTGATAGATGTAGACCCTATTATAGGCGTCGAAGAAGTCGACGCTGCACTAGAGAGGACATTCAGAACCAAGAAGGGAGAACAATGGTTGATCAGTGGCATGGACCGCGGACAACATGATCTAATGAGCACCAGGAATGTGACCGTACAAATCGAAGAACAATTGGTACGGAACTGCTTCAAAAAAGACGACTTCGAATCGGTTGGAACTCCTTCCGCATCGAGTAGAAGTTTTTCCCTTCACGATTCTTTCGGTGCCAGGAATTCGGGCATACGACAAACTCCTGCAAAAGCAAAGAAGGAGACAGGAAACGATGTCTTCACTGTGGGCAGACAGAGCATGTAGCTAAAGAATGCAAGGCTGAAGTGAAGTGTTATAGTTGCGGCGGAGACCACCGTGCAGACAGCATGAGATGTAAGGTCTACCGAAAGATCATCGAAAGTATGAAAGAAAGGAAGAAACAACACCAACAAAATGAAGGAGAAAAGGAAAAATAATGAGTTTTACATGTTAATTGCGGTAGGAGTTGAGAGGCCATGGAATTAGTAGATATAACGGCCTAGACCGTGGGTGTGCGGTGGCTTTGATATCAGAGCCGAACAAGCGATAACAAACGGGAGGATCTTTTTGAAAAGTACTCGGTTGACCTTGAGCTCGTTGTCCGTGCGGATGGCAGGCCAACTATAATAGGAGGCGTCCTGAACGGCAACTCTACCTTGTGGGGCACCATAAAGACCGATTGAAGGGGGAGGATTACCGACGAATTCATTTCGGAACAGGAGGCAGTATTCTTAATATAGGAAATACCCCAACCTTTGAATCTGGTCGAAGTACCTCGATAGTCGACATCACATGGATAGTCCACGGGCCGAAGACTATTGACCTTCAAATGGGAAATTTAAAAAGAAGAAACGTTAAGTGATCATAATTATATAGAGTATACATTGAAAAAAAGTGGAGAATCATACAGAAAGCATGAACATTGTACAGGAATGTAGTATTTTGAGGGCAAAGATTACGACAGAGAGCAAACTTGCGTTTCGGCTGTCACTCCAAAGACTAGCCTAGAATAGAGAAAGAGGTGGAATGCCGATGAAATTAATGAAGCGGTAGAGGCAACATACATAGAAGCCTTCTCACTGAGGCAAATAAGGAAAAGGAAAAGTACTGCTGGAACGCGGAGATTGCGGAACAAAGAAAAAAGTGAAACGAAACCCAAAGAAGTGTCACGAAACTTAGGAAAAGAAGTAGGTGGACAAAGGGAGACTATGACGTCTCGGATAGTCCCCCCTGACTTACAAGAAATAAGAGATGCACTGAAGATGTCAAAAATGGGTAAAGCTCCTGGGCCAGATGAGATTACTCAATATTTCGAAGAGTGCTATAGGAACGCCACCGGATTGGAAGGTGGCTTGCCTCGTCCTGATACCGAAAGAAGGGAAGCAGGAGTACAGACCGGTGTGTTAATCAAACTCTCTGGGGAAAATCTACGTAAGAGTTGTGTGCAATAGATTAAACGGGTATCTAGAGGATAACAAATTACCGTCTAATAATCAGTATGGGTTTAGAAAAAAACGCTACACTATCGACGCCCTCACAGAAACAAACGAATGGATGCAAAAAAATAAATCGGTTACATACCAATACAGACGTT
This sequence comes from Agrilus cyanescens, assembly GCA_947389935.1. Taxonomy (NCBI): domain Eukaryota; kingdom Metazoa; phylum Arthropoda; class Insecta; order Coleoptera; family Buprestidae; genus Agrilus; species Agrilus cyanescens. The sequence goes on from OX376706.1 coordinate 12,126,984, forward strand.
TCGCCGCAATGGTTGCATGTGATGTACAAAAAGCTTTCAATAGTGCCAGATGGGAAGATGTAATTACAAGCATAGAGGTGAAGGGAGTCCCTACGAATATCTTAAGGTGCATTAAGGGTTAGAATAGCCAATTTCATACGAGAAATAATAATAAAAAAGGTGGAAGAAGAGAGAGAAGCACAGTCGGTGTGTGAAAACTGGACGTCGCTCGCACGTGATCTTTTTTACTGTGTTGTAATTGTGTTAATTTATTTATTTTTTAAATTCATGTTGTCGAAGAATTAGTAAGTGGTGTGGTACTTATATGTTGCATAGTGCAAGGATGTTTTATTTATACAAGTTTTTAAGTCGTATTTAGTCTATCGATGAAACTTTTGTTGACTAGTGAATAGGTGTTATTATTTATTTCGTTACTTAGTATGGTAAACGTTGGTTGACTAGGGAGTAAGTGTTTTTAATTTTTGTAAGTATGTGACATCAGGATCTATATGTTGTTAATTTCTACACAATTCGTCATGGAATGTAGGATGAACAGTGAGTAAGTAAATAAGTAAAATTATTTATATTTATATAGTCTATACCTTACAAACTAAGTTTTATTTTAAGATCAATAAAAATCTAATCTTGCCAATAACCAACAACTTTTAATTAACAATTAGGCAACGTTTCGACCGTCAATTTCGATCATCGTCAGGCTAAACACAACATCAATTACCTTATACAGGGTGTTACTGATATAACTGCGGATATTTAAGGAGGTGATAGGGCAGTAGAAAATAAGAAAATTAAGCAAAACTTCGCAGGTCCTAAAGTTTACCGTTTTCGAGAAAAACGTATGTGAAAATACAGGCAAAACCGAGTACGGTTCTGTGTAAAACGTGTCCTCGATTGACCTGGTCGTGTGTAGTGGCAACGCTGTCTTCAATCAGCTGACGGTGAATGAGGTTACTCGGTTACTGTAACGTAAACAAGTGTGTTCGAAAATGGCGTTTAGTTCATCAGAATTTTGTGACAGTTGCCAAATGTGTTGCTTAAGTCAAAGCGAAAACGCACAGGACCGTATTCAAATTAATTCATGTTAAGATGTTTTTCAAAAATTTTGAAATTTTTTTTGTTTCTTCACCGCGCTGCTGTAGTGACCATTCGATTACATATTGCATCTAGTTGACACCCTCCAAAAATCCGTATTTATATCAGAACCACCCTGTATACATATAATAAATTATGACTTAGTAAAACTAGTCAATATGTAATATTTCATTGCCTTCTTGACTTAAAAGAATGAGTAACGAAGCTGTAGTTGCCTGCCAGCGCTTTGGTTCCTTATACTATCCGCTGGAGGGCTCCTCCCATAAATAACAGTGTTAATGTTGGCCGGCGGAGTTTATACCTTTATACTGCCCGCTACACCGTAGGTAAGCACAAAGTTAGTTGCGATCATGGAAACGGACAGTAGGACTGAGACTAAAGATATCAGGCGAGCTACCCCCACTTGTGAATGGCAGTAACATTTTGACTTTTTTTCCTATTTTACTTTTTTATACAGCCACCCCTTTGCTAGTTTTGTCTTGGTTCGCTTTGTTTTTGCTTGAGTCCTGTTATGTCTTTTTTTTATACTGCTTCTTTTTCTTTTATGATTTTTGTTTTTACTACGGCTAACGCGTCATGGACAATTCAGAACGTTGTTGCCCGACCCATCACGATGAATGCCCTGTGGGGATGCCACGATGAGTCCCTCTGAAAGGGTCGTATGTTGTAGGGGGTGTTCTTAGTGGGTATGCCGTAAGTGCCACATTACCGGGCATCTTGTTTAGCCGGTGTTCATAAAGAATTTTCCCCTCCTTAGTCGTCGAAAAAAAGTTAGATTAGGTTAGGTTAAGTATTACGTAGCTGATTCGTTGGTAAAGAGCGATTTGATGTGACCATGGAACAACTTCTTAATACCATCTGTAACCGTCCTGATGTAGGGTAAGGATACGTATCTTGTCTAAAAAGACAAGCTTTCCGTTTCTATTGTAAGCTGAATGCGGGGATGGACAGTATTGCTGTGGAGAATAAAATTGAGAAGGGTTTCATCACCATGTCTCCAGACAACGAAGGTATCATCCACATAACGAAACCATCATTTAGGCTTGAGAGGTTATAAATTAAGGTCCTTTGGAAACCACTGGGCTGAGAGGGCTTCCCATAGCTACACTATCTGCTTGTTCCTAAAAAGTAGGTGGTAGTGAGCACATGGTAAAAGAGAGAAGAGAAAAATCTACTGAGTGTAATCGGGAGTAGGTATTCTTAATAAGGACCATAGTGAAGAAGGGCACTACATTGAAAATGGGGTTGTAAAAGTGTGTAAAGTAGTTTCACATGTCCATAGGTATATCATCATAGTTCGTTTGTCCTATGCTGGTAGTGAGGAATCCTTAATCAGTCTGCTAGTATTATTGAGGATCTTATTAGTCGGATCACCTGTATGATGATAGGGTCTAAGAGATCCAAAATCTTCTAGTGATAATCTTTGATGTTCAACAATACTGTAGTTTTTCCCTTATCTGCAGAGAAAATAACGATGTCCTTGTTGTTGTTAAGTGTTTTCAGGGAAGAACGTTCTCTACCAGTTATGTTTGATTAGGGGAGTTTGGCGTATTGGAGAATTCTTGCAGATTCTCGACGTTTCCAGTTTACGGATCAATGACTCAATGTTAGCCACAATATCCTCTATAGGCAGCTGGTTCTACTACAAAGCATCCTTTTTTGCGAGCACGGTACGTTGGTCATAAGTTAAAGGATGGCCAGAGTAATTACGATTACGATGCGATTACTGTCTAAAGTCGGCGGAATTGTTTCCGGAGTAAGGCCTTCAAACTTTCCCATTCGGCTTTCGGAAGTAGTGACCATCTTGATAGTCGTAGAATTGAAGGTAAGTCTATCAATTCCATTCCAATTTATTTATACTGGGTGGTCCATTTAACTTCAGACACGCTTGTATCTCAACAACAGCAGTACCTTTTACAAAGAAAAAGTTTATATGAAAGTTGTTTAGTATTGAGGGGGAAAGAAGATGGTGACATTTATTTTTCAGTGTGACACCTCTTTGATGAATATTTCAAGGTCTCTTCCCTTTTTTTAATGGAAACGTATATTTTTTATTGCATAATAGAATTCTAGTAAAAAGAATAATTAACTTTTATTTAAAAAAAATTAAACCGATTGTAACATTAGAAGTTAGAACATGAAACATTGTTCGTTAATAATTTTGAAGAATAGTAGGCAATAAGGCAATTATTCATTAATCCCATTTTTTTAATAAACGGTGATCAATGATCAAGAGTGTAGTTATCAATTTTTAATCCATTAATCATCTAGATCACAATTTTTCATACTTTAATTACCTGAACTGAAAAAAGAAAACGACTCACCCAAAATTATACTGTCAGATTTAATGAAATTTTACTATTGTTAGTTTAAGTTTTTTAAATATGGAATATCACCAGATGAGCTGTATATTACGTTCAGTTTAGGGAAATCTCGGCGGTAGTAAAAAATGTATTGGGGTAATATTGTAGGTTGGTGGCCTTCGTAATCTAAAGTTCCTTGCAGGCGAAGGAACAGACAGAAATAAATTTGTTTCTTTTAGTACAAAATTTTTTAACAGAGTCGGTTGCTTTATTACCTGAATGGGTCAAGTAGGTTAGCGTCCTTTTGAAAGAAATACACATGTGTGAGGAATAGAAAAAATTGAACATTAAATCAGAAACAAAAATACCTAATTGACTTATTACTCGAGATTCACAATTAATTTTCAACGAATTTAAAAGCAACTTTGATTAATAGTTATCAGTTATTTCCTCATAAATGAACACAGGAAATTGAGCCAATCCTCAACAAATTTTACTATAGAGAAATGATTTTTATTTTAATTAAAATATTTAATTTATTCTGTAAGCCATAACTAGATTTCATTTTGTTCAGAACTTGGTACAATTTTATGGTTTCAATTCTCTTTTGCAGTAAGAATGTCATTCGAGGATGCAAACTTGACACCATTTTTACAGACATTCGAAGATTTCTGTTTTATGATGCCTGATGTGGTTATAAACAAACAAAAAGAATTTTCCAACATTGTAAACATTTAAAAGTAAAATCAATAGTTTGTTTTTGAACGGTTAAAACAGGAAAATCCAAATAAATCAAATTTGAATTATGTACTTTAAAAGTATATAAACAGTCCAGAACTATTAGATATGTATTCAATGCCATCTCTGCCTATGCAGGGGCCCTTAGGCATGTTAGGTTTAGGGTCCTTTTAGAAAACCAGAAAAAAAATGTACGCGTCAGTCAAAAACTAACAGCGTCAGATTATCCCGAATTTATTACTACGAAAGTTTCACTTGTACGTATATGTATATTGTCAAACGTATGTGTATAATTAGTAATTATAGTTTTAAGTCAATTTTTCTTTACTGCAATGTATTTTTTTGCACACTCATTGACAGTTTACGAATAACAAAAAGTTTCACTTCTGACGCTGTTAGTTTTTGACTGACGCATACATGTTTTGTATCTTCATTGACAATAACTGAAAACAAAAAAAAATATCAATTTAAAAAACCAACAAAAATGACAATATCAAATAAATAACATAAATAATGCTTGACTCCTATGCAGGCATAAGTACATTAATAAACTCTCAATAAGTAACATGATCACCCTGAATAAACAATGCCTCTCACAAGGCGTTTTGTTCCCATATGCGCGCGCAACTACATTTCTACATTTGGTATGCTCGGCGGCAATTCTCGGCGTCTCCTCTTTGTGCAGATCTTCGTAAACTTTTTCTGCCTCTCTCACTCTGCCTACGTAAATGGTAATTAGAAAAAGACAAGGAGTTTAACAGATTTTCTGCCTCTCTCACTCTGCCTACGTAAATGGTAATTAGAAAAAGACAAGGAGTTTTACAGATTTGTTAAGCTCTACGAGTTAACTCTGATGCCAAAAACTCCTATAGTGACCCATAAATAGTTTCACTTCAATTAGAGAGAATGTAAGAACAAGCAACCACAACCTGACGTGAAAACGACTATAAAAATTTTACGACCAAGTTAAACAATGTTCACGGTATTTCGAGGCAACCATTAGGCGGGGCCCTAGGCCCCTGCCCTAAGTGTTCTTATGGAAAAAACAACTATATGTATTTCTGTAAAACCGGAAATAAATGAAGCTACAGCAAGCGGTGTCTTAGGAGATTCAAAAGCCATAAATCATAAGATGCGCAGTGGCAAAGCGTAGCCCGCATCAGCCAGGAGGTGGAGGTGGAGAGTAGTTTCAAACAGTTGCAAATTAATGGGGTTAGAGGTGGTTATTGACGATTTGTTCCAGCAATATTATTCGCTCTTTTATCTATTGCTGTGATAATGTTTCCGCCTACCCACCTGTCAACGCGCCGCTGGTAATACAAGTACGTATTTCAAAAAAATACGAAAAATTTTTTACGCGCATTCAGCACCTCTAACCCCTCTCCGACAGACGGTTCCATCGTGTATGGATTTACTAAATACTTAAACCAACAAACACTTTTTTTGTTTAATTGAGCCCCCCAAAAGTATTTTGCACGGGGCCCCCTGATCATCTAGCTGCGCCAATGATTCAACAATCCAGATTCTAACCGAAAAGCCGAGTTGGTGTTATTGGCATTGCTACGTTGGTGACATGTGACAGCTGTTTCTGTAATCAACACGAAGTGACGACTCAACAATAGTCGACTTAATTTGTTCAGCGCTGGAATATATCCGACCATCTTGTTCATGCTTATTGCTTATTGATCATTTATGAAGGTACTATATTGATGACTGCCGCGCCATCTTTCCTAGTTTTGGAGTGGTAAGCCACGTAAGCAGTAATAAGCGTCCGATCTTTCGCCTTTCGCCGCGCCTGGCGGACTCGTAAGTGGTAACGATGCGGCCAAATAATATTTAGATGGCATTAATGCTAAGCGATAAATTAATACTGCATCGATTATTTACTACAGAAAATTATTAATGCCAAATTGAAAAATTGTCGGTAGCGAAAGCAGATGAAGGCAGCGTTGTTCAGATTAATTCCACCGTTTGAGAAAATGTGCAGTGGTTTGCGGACTTATTCGTCACAATAATTGTAATTAATTTAATAACATCGAAGTAAAAATATAACATAATGAAGCGAAAAAGTTTGGAAACTGCTGCGGTAGAGTATATTATGGCACTATTAATAAAACACCTCATTTTTAATTTATAACAATTTTGAAGAAATGTATTAAATGCTAGGTGAATAGTAGAAATTACTATTAATCACTATTCGACAAAATGCTAATCAAGCATAATTTAGGAAGTAATTACTATTATGTTTTACAGGAAAACGTTAATTTTTGTTGAATAAATTGTTTAAATTTTTTATTTCATATACATATTCTGTATGTGTCTAAGTTATTGAATTAAATAAAATTACATTAAATTAAAGAAATTTTATTTTGTACAAGAATTTGTTTCAAAAATATTCGCTAAAAATTAATGATAAATAAATGTTTACTTGGATCTGTTTTGTAGTTCCTCTAGAGGAATAATACGCAAAGTATTTTCTCCATCATTATTTAGCTTTATTCCTAGCTCCTGCAAAACTTCTGCATCCACAGCTCCTTGTTTATTTAGAGAGGCGATTATTTTTTGATTTTCTAAATTATTTTCACATAAATTGTGAACTGCAAATATAACCCATTGGATTATAACTAAACATATTAAGGAAAAACAAAAAAATTTGAAAAAAAAAACAAGAATGTTGACTTAACGTTTGCTTCCGACTTATTTTACTTGGGAATATTATTCACATTGCACCAGTATTAAATAAATGAAACAATAAATTTTCAAAATTGTTTTGAAGCTTTAAATCATATTTTAAATCGTCTTTTAGACATGCTAATTTTGACACCTCACTCTATAAACGAATACGCATTTTTGCTCCCATTTCATTCGTTTAAGGGTTAAATTTTGAACAAGAAAAAATGTTAATTTCTTAATTAATGAAAGGGCTTTTCTTTTTAAATTGGTGCAGTGACCTTTAAGCTAGGTACCATATATTGTTCAAATTTCATGTTTAAAATAAAAGTTTTAGGCTGCATGTTGATACACAAGGTGACCAATTTAAAAAGAATCACCTATATAATTCCCAGTGGAAGGCCTCAATCGAAAAATGCAGAAAAAAAAGCTGTACCATAATTTTTATGCAGTAATCGAATGAAGACCTTTAATATGACCTTTAAATTCGAATTTAATGGATGTTTCAATCCGATCTCAGTAGTTTCTTTTAATGAAAACGCCCATTTTTGTCTACTGATTTTAACAGCGCATAAAATACTACTTTAACCATACCGTCTTGTGACAGATTAAAGGTAAGTTCAATTTCCCCTTAAAATGTAAATAATTTTTTGATTTAAGCATTCTCTTGATAGTTATTGAAGTATCAGGTTTGTTCAAGATGGGTCACCTTTATGTCAATAATTTTTAGTCTATTTTATACGTAGACAGACATACAAAATAAGATTAAAATTAGAGAAAAAAGGATACAAGGATTTTTGGCATCAATATTACAACAGTCTAATATAACCGCAATTCCATCCATTTCTCTTACCTAAAAAAACATATTTTAAAGCATACTTATGCTTATGAGAAAATCATAGGGAGTATAGTGAAACAAAAGCATAGTCTCATCTGTAAATAATAAACAGTAATAGACAAATAGTATCGGACTACTGTCACTACGCGTGTTGGGTTACCTACATACATGTAAAGTCAAATTTTTCAACCGAGACTTGAATTCGGTCAGATGTAGGAAGACCTAAGAGCTATATTATTTAACCGCCAGCCAATCACGTGCAATTTCCCTATCTGTATGCCGATACCTCCGTATTTCATAGGCGTACTTGAAGGAAATAGCTAGAGTGCCTGCCCCTTCCAACAGTGTACCTACCATCTTAGGACGGGGTTTGCTGGTGCGCATCTGGTCGTTGTCTCGGTTGAAAAATTTCACATTACCTATTCGTATGCAGGTATTCTTTATTGCGCTAGTGCCGCTGTATGGCGACAATAGATCGTATACAGGGTTGTAAACCACATCGGATGGCAAAGTGTTGTGAGGTGGAAGATTGTATTTCTACGCTAATATTATTTGGAAAATACCATAGAATGACAATCAATACAAACAAAACTGTTAGGGTAAATCTCAGTTAACAATTAGCAACAGAGCTTGTTTGGCTGCTTGACTCAGTGACGTGTAAATTATTATTTGCTGAAAATAATGTATTATTGATGTACTTAATTGTAACAAGAAACCTTAGTAGTAATTAAGAAATAATATTGAGCCAAACTATTAATTTATCTATAGAAAATTATATTCCAATGAAATTAACATTAGAAATCACAACAATTGAAACAACCAAGAGGTAAAATTAGTATTAATTGGGTAGTTATCTAAGTGCAATCAAGATTTATGCAGATGCACTTTTACCTCCTACCAATTTAAGTATAAATAATAATGTATGCAATGACAGCACCTTATCGTAATTTCTTTGCGATAACTAAACGATATATACAGCGTTTTTGTTAAAGTCTACTTTGCAGTGTCACTAATAATGACGGTAGTACACGATTGTGCTTAATGCTTATCAATCTCCTCAGAGTGCATAAACCTTCACATTTGAGTCAAAAATGTGTATGAAGGGCTTCTTACACTTAAGTTTGCGACAAATGTAACGCGTGCGGTTGAGGTGTGAAGTGCTTTAACTAGTCTCGGCTACTACTGCGTATCGTTCAGTAAAAGTAAATCGTCGAATTGTGCATAGATTCTTTTTTCAGAACGAATTAGCAATATAAGAATATAAGCTCTCACGGCCGAAATCCGTAAAAAAAACTAGGACACGGACTTGCTCTATAAGAACTATTTAATCCATGTTTCGTCAGCAAACTCAATAGAAGTGTTAATGAGAGCGAAGATTCTATCTTGAAGTCTGGACAGCGACTGAGTGGAGAGCTGGCTGCGCGCTGATATCCATTCCGGACGGCGGTGGGCGTGCCGCAGATGGAGGAGTGTCAGAATGGTTCGTAGGTGGATTCGACGCCATCTGCGCCGTTCTCTCTAGAGCTAGATGCCATACTTTACTCAAATGTCCTTCTTTTCTGTTTTCAATGGCTTCCCTACGCAATCGGTAGTAGTGGACAGGACAGATGCTGCATCGTACTTAACAAGACGGTTATCGTTATTCAAAATTTCTCAGGCTACAAGAATCGGCAGCTGCGTTTGTGTTCAGTTATTCTCGTCTTAATGCTGCGTTTTGTTGTCCCAATGTATACTACTCCACATGAACAGGGAAATCTATAAACACCGGCGGATGTAAAGGGGGCTCCAGTGGCCTTTAACTGATCTGAGGAGGTTACATAGCTGATTCGTTGGATTAAAGACCGTTCTGATGTTATGACGATTGCGATTTGTAACTATTTTTATGTAGGGTTAGGAAACGTGTACGGTGGTTGGGGTGTTTTAGGTGAAGTTCTTTAGGAATGGAGCGCGCGTTTGATCTCTTGTCGGGTATAACCGTTAGATTGGAGAGCTTAATCTAGATAGTAGAGCTCTTGTTGTAAAACAGAAGGTTCACAAATGCGTTTAGCCCGGTGAAGAAAGGTCTTTATCAAGGCTCGTTTTTGTCCAGTATGATGATTAGAATTCTTATTGAGATAATTATCGGTATGTGTAGACTTACGATACACGGTATGACCTATTGATCCTTCGGACTTTTTAGTAACAAGAACGTATAGAAAGGCAAGTTTTCCGTTATCTTCCGTTTCCATTCTAAATTGATAGCGGAGATGGACAGCATTGATAAGAAAAAGAAAATTCTAAAAAGCTTCATCAGCATGACCCCCATGTAACTAAACCAGCATTTAAACTTTGAGGTGCTGAAATAAAGGCCTTTTGTTCAAAAAACTCCATGTAAAAGTTAGAGACCACCGGGCTTCCCATAGCTACCCCATCTGCTTATTCTTAGAAGGTGTTATACTACTGGAAGTAGGTGAATCAGCAAAACTGAAGAAACATTGGCGGTTTTGTAGAACGTACTAAATAGCTCAAACCCTAACGCCAAAACTTAGATCAAAAATGTCCGAAACGCTTTTCTATAAAGTTATCTTCTTCAGGGAGTGATGTGAACGGTGAACAAAGCTCACTCAATCCACCACAATGTTTAATGAACCTTACGAAATATCCTTAATAAGACTAAATAACGGAGAGCTGACAATAAGACCTTTGTCACTGTTGAAAGAATTTACATACTTACAAGGCTGTCAAGTAGGTAACAACTTCTGATTTCCTTAACTAATTTAAGGTTATCAATATTAATTGTATGATCTTCGTTTAAAGTATGTTGGGCAACACTGGATTTTTTAGTTCTACCAAATCTAGCATGAGCCAAATGCTCCTTAAACTTAATATGAATGAATCGTTTAGTTCGCCCAATATACTTCTTATTACAATCCATGCGATCTATTTCATATACTTCTTATTCAAAGGTACTGACAATTGGGCGAAATGGAATGCCTAGTTTGTGAATTTTTGACAGACCGTGGATAGCTCTCATCAACACTTCCACTGAAGATGTCAGCCGCAGTTGCTGACGAAACGTCTGGGCTAGATAGTAGAATGCGTTCTCCTTTTTTCTTCTACGCCGATTGTAAAATATTGAGAGCTCACCTTACTTTAACCAAGCTGTATAGTTAGGTATTATTTATTGTATGCTCCGTTTGACGAACCGCTACTGACTTTTTTACCCCTTCCCATTGCGCTCTGCAACGCTTGGTATAACGATGATTCATTACTGTCTATTATTTTCAGATAGCAGTATAATGAAAAATACTAACAACCAAAATTTTCAAAGACAATTAGAAATCTAAAACGCGTTTTATCACTCGAGATGTCATCCGCGTACATATATGGGTTACATACTCTAATTCCTAGTTTTTATACAGGGTACCTCAAAACTACGTCTTACGATCCAATTTGCATCTTGGGGCCTAAAAGTAAGGAAGTAAAAAGAACATGTGGACCCATAGATATTTAATAGTAGCGTGCGCGCACTTATGTGAACAAAACTATCCTCGCTGCTTTTAACGGCTAGTACATTAAATGACCAATATAATAGGTGGGTTTAATTTAAACTGCAATATGTATTACTATTTACAAACAAGCATTACAGCATCTTACAACAGACTTCGATAATGTAAGTAAAAGGTTCGAGAAGTGCCACTTAAAAAACGTTACATAATAATCAATAATCTTTTTTACAACCAATTGAAATGGTTGGGTCATTCTGAGGCACCCTGTATGAATGCTTGTATCAATATAGGAGTTATAACTCACAGCATCCTGGTTCTCTTTATGTTTCCAGCACATATTACTAATCATTCTTATCAAATCTACTTTGAAGCCAATTGCGGGTGAAGAGGCTTCAAATTCCACAGTATTTAATTGGGTAATCTCTTTTATCGGAATAAATTCTTCATGTCCTTGCTTTCCAGTTTGGTGGATACTTATTAGTAAATACATGCAATTAATAAGCAAGCTTTTATCATTTTGTATATATTGCAACTGCCTTTCATAGCTACTCAATGATGATAGTATCTCTAATAAAAGTGTAACTTCTTTTACATCAATTTTACTGAGGTACTCTGGAGTCGTCTTTAAAATACAATCTGACATTTTTTTAAATTCCATTGCAAAAGATAATATCTGCTCTTTGGAAATGTTAAAGAATTCGTCTCGTTTCAAAACTAATCTCTGCTTAATTATTTCTAATAAAATAATTCGATGTTGCATGTTAAACAGTGGATATTTATCACAAATATGATCATGTTTTAAAAATAGTTCAATTAAGAATAAAACATATTCATTCTCCTTTCCATGTTCAAAATAATTCAAAATTATTTTGTATATATCAATATTTAGTTGTATTTTGGGACGTTTTATCATTATGTTATATAATAATGCGCAAGTATAGTAAGAATCGTATTTTTTGCATAAACTAGGAAAAATATCTAATAATGCAGACCAAACCTTCTGCGCACTGTTCTCATTTCCAACAACTAAGTTAATTAAAAACTGGAAAATAATTTTCATACATGAGGACCATTTCTCGTACTCTTCATCATTAATTAGAATTAACATTATTTCTTTAACATCCAGTAAAGAATTATCTTTATTAACGAAGTAATTTTGTCTATCATTATCTGCCACCATGCAGTTTCTCAATGATTTAAAAATTTCTTTTACCAAATTCACTGTGCATGATTTTAAATTTAATTTAAGGCGATCCTTGATGTTAGCTAGTAGATAAATTAAGTAATCCAATTCCTCCTTACCTACATTCAATCTAAATGGAAAAACATTTTTAATAACATTAACCTATTAAAGATTTAAAGATTATTAGACTTACTCTGAACGGTTGCCGTATATATCAATTACAATTTCAAATTTTTTGCATAGTTCTTCTAGAATTACTTTCAAATTTTCATCATTTAAACTTTTTTCTTTAATTCCTTGCATTTTAAATCGTTGAATATATTCTTTATTTAAAACTGTTTAATTTGCTGTTTAAAATACATGTTTACATATGTCCATATGTCCGAACTCCGAGTGACTCCGAGTGCTCCGAACCATAGACACATTAAAATGAGGCTACTGAATCTTCGATAAAAGCTTTCTTGCCTCAATCTAAGAGGGCGCCATGAGCTAACATGGAAAATTTCATAAAAATTCACTGGATTTATATAAAATCCTGGGAAAACAGGGCTGCATTTAGAAATGAACACACCAGGATAAAAGGTATACCTCGACCTAGTGTGATGCTGGAATATGTTAAGAAAATCGACCCCTTATTTAAGTAAAAACCACGAGACCCTTTTCAAACAATAATTTACACTATCTATATTCTATTGCTATGAAGGAAATTAACACCAATATTATGTATCACCAGCAATAAATGTGCTAAAAGGATATGAGTTCAAGTGACTATATTCGAGAGAAATGACATTACATGTAGAGCGCATAGTTTTAGCACAATAAATTTTTTATATGATAAACAGTACTTAACTGCAAACTGTCCTGACAGGTACATTGGTAATCCCTTGTTACTCTTATGAATGTCACTCATATATTTCTTTTTCAAAGGTGTCACGCCCTTATCCGAAGGGCATCACTATCACTCTTTGAGTTGAAATTTTACATTTTAGTATTTTGTAATTATTATATTAACACCCCGTAACTGTACCTACCATAAAATATTAAAGTTCCATTACAAATGCACTAATTTCTAATAAAATACAAATACTTTATTTGAAGCATTATATATCATTAAAAATGTATTTCATAAACTAGGTTTGGTACATATTTGATAAAACATGATAGGTAAATAATAAATAAAAAATGCGAAAAGTTTCAACAATATATCTTCATAAGAGGCGCCAGGTTGGATCTTTCCATCTATAGTGAGTGATTTATAGTATTTTCTGGTCTATGCTCTTGTCTAGTTTGAATAATTGTTCTATTTGCTCTCTATTTTGATATTTTGAAAACCAAACTGCTATTAAAATTAATGTAAAATATCTAACGCCGCGCTTGTTAACAACAATGCTTGTATACTATGATGATTGAACAGTCAACAATAGAAAAAATTACTAATTGCAATTTTTACCAAAAATTTCATTTTTACTCAAAAAACATTAGGGAACCTTTATATCAATCGACGCAGAACTCAATTGTAGGTTCACTGATGAAATCATATACAGGGTGTTCCATTTGAAATAAACAAGTTCTGTGTGTTCGAAGTTTGTCACGTTGAACGTTAAATTTTCATCGCCAGGTATAAACGTACCATATTGTAGGTACAATTTCGAATAGACGTAAGAATAAGCTAGCTAACCACCAAATATGGGGCCGGTAATTTCAAATTTGAAACAATTATTCACTATATAAGTAGTGAGGCGACACAATCTTCAAATTTTTTCAGAAAAATCGCAGTATTTCAAAAAGTACTATTGGAAGGGAAATGTGTTATCAGTCTACCTAAAAAATGTGCCTAATCCAAAAATGTCGTAAAAAATATAAGATTCTATTTAAAATAACAAAGTTGGTGTCAAGTAGCAAATGACTGTAAATATTTTAATTATATAGAGCATCAGCTATTAGATTATTTGCCACATATTGAAAACTCTACCAGTATTGTAAGTTTAAAAACTTTTAAAGAACGAGTTATGTGAAAAACTGTATATTCTTCTTCAGCATGACAAATTCTGCAACATAGTTTTTTTTTTTTTCAGAAGAACCTAGTGGCCAAACTGCAAAACTACCACTTCTTTATCCCTCTATATATTAGTTGGAACAAAACTAAAGTAAAAAAGTTAAAGCAGAAGTGATATAATTTAATTATAGTTTGAAGTCACTTAAGTCCTGTTCCACAAAAAGTTACCAATTGTAAATATCATCTTTTCGCTAAACATGATTAGTGAAATTTTGTGAAATGGGAGTAAGAGACTTCAGTTTATAATTTTGGATAAACAACAAGTATTTATTTAAATTTGCCGCTATTGAGTGTTTAGTTTCTGGAGACATCAAGAGATAGGTAGTTTGTCCAAAAAAATACTACAAGGCCGCGTTCAGAAAGGCAGAGTGTGGGTAGTGTTTTTTACCCAGGGGAAAAGTCACGTGACAGAGTGACACTCTGGGGTGTAAAAACATTTCTGAACGCTTTGGGGGTTGGGGTGTTTTTGGTCGAAGTTAGGCCCAGTTAGGCCAAAGTTTGTTGAAGCTGATTCGTTAACGTAACCTAATTTGTTTTTTAAATTTGTTTTACCTAAATCAAAAATTAAATACATGATTGTTTTAATTGTGTATTTATTATAACTACAAATAACATAATGTAATAAAAAACCGATAACTTTTAATTTAATTTAAACTGTTGCCACATATATATATCTATTGTTATGATATGATTTATTGGGGCTAATAAAATATGTTATAATATTTTGGATGATATACAAAACAATTCTTTAAATAAAATTTTAATTTAATTTACTGAATTCAAAGAGCATGAAAATTCTTAACTCGGAGTAAGTTCCAAAAATATAAAAAATTACAAATACCTTTAAAACTAAATTAAATTCAAGAATTCTACTATATAACTAAATCTAATTAGTACTAATTAGAACTATAAACAATTTTTTTTAAAATATGAAAATTTTAAATTAATAGTCAAAAGTTTTTCTATTAAATTATTTAGACATATTATTCTCACACTGTCACGATGTCAATTGAAAATCAGCTTTCACCAAAACTCCAACTCCACATCCACATTAGTTTTTCTATTTTTTTCTTTTGTAGTGGCTCTTCATCTTTGTCTTCTTCTTGTACTTATTCTTCTTCAGGTATGGTTCTATCAATGCTGCCTTTTAAATAATCTCGAACTTTCTATAAACTGTGATTCTCTTCATAATATTGTTTATAATTCTTTTAAATTCTAAATTTCTGTTTTCAATATCTTTTTATAATAATCTAAAAGATAGGTAAATACCTGTACGTCTAAAAATAAAGGATTACAAATCCTACATTTGGAACGTGTCCTATACAATAGGTAAAACGAACCATGAGCCAATTCTGCGACCGGTTTCGACCTATTGGGTCTCTTCAGGCAGAAGCAGGCAAAACACAAACTGTAAAGTTCACTTGAATATTCGGAGTAGTTGTTTCTCTTGTTTCTGGTTAGTCTTGTTATCTTTTTATAAGTCTCAACCCCTAGTAACAATAACAAATTCTCTAGTGTCTTGATCTTTCAAATAAAATTTAATTTTCTTTTTTAAACAATCAAGAATGATATAATAATTTTGAATCCAGTCATTTCAAAACATTTTAAAATTAAATTTTCTTTGTTACAATTTTAAACTTTAAATAAACAATTGTAATACATAACTAATAATAATAATACATTTCTTTTTTAAAATATTTTTTTTTTAATATTTTGGAACTTTTGTTTCAATTTCTAAATTTGTTAATATTTTTTTAAATTGTATTATGACCATCCCTATTTCATGACATATTGTGACCATCCCTATATCATGACAATATATATACATATATATATATATATATACGATTTTTTAAATTATTTATTAATTATAAGTACGAATAACCGTAATAAAAAAATTGTTAGTTTTAATTTAAAATTCTGTTCATTTTTGTTTTCATTTTAATTAATTTTTAATTAATTTTAGATTACGTTAACGAATCAGCTTCAACAAACTTCGACCAAAAACACCCCAAAGTGTTCAGAAATGTTTTTACACTCCAGAGTGTCACTCTGTCACATGACTTTTCCCCCTGGCTAAAAAAACACTGTACCACACTCTGCCTTTCTGAACGCGGCCCTGTGTTATTAGCTTTCCTTACTTTACGCGTTTAGCTTATCTATGGTTGTTTAGTCGTCTTATGAGCATGTGAGTCAAAAGAATATTGTGAGTCTGCCGGTCTGCCGTGTTTGGTTAGAGTTATTTGTTGTACTCGTTATTTAATTGAAGTGTTTAAATATATCTAACATTAATAACTAACTAACTAACTATCTAATCCAAATATTTGAAGTGAATGCAAAATGGCACAACAAAATCCCGGAAGTCATCCTATTACAGCTACAAACCCAGACACTATAATTCCTCCTGAATTTTGTTCAACACCCCTTTCAAATCTACCGAATATTCAACAACCTCCACCCTTATTAATACCACCGAATATTCAGCCTATTTCTGGAAATGATAAACAACTTCCATCGTTACTGTCTCTTAAAGTTGATCCACCAGATCAATTAATAGAAAAGACAGAATCTGAAGAAATGGTTTTACCACAAGCACTAGAACAAGTTCTTGCTCTGAAAGATAGGCGTGAAACAGAGTTGGGATCTGTAGAAGTCGAAAATGAAGTCCAAACGCAACCACGAATTATTGCTGAAGCTGAACTGGACTCTATTGTATTGAAAGAATCTTGGGAAAAGGAAGATAAACTATATACTCCAACTGAAGACATTGTCGAAACCAATACAACAGTTAAAGAAAAGAAAGTTAAATTGACTAAAAATAAAAAGAAAAAGAGAAATAAAAACAAAAAACGAAATCTTCAAAATGATAAAGCAAACGAGTCTGATATGGATGAGAATACAAGTACTCAAAATGAGGAGTCTAATGTTGAAATTGAATATATACAGGAAAGTTTGAGATTGCATGAACTTGCACCTCAGTATCGACAATTTTTTCATATATTTGAAGCATTTAAAATTTCTGATCCTATACCCGATATTGCTCCACCGCAGCTCATAACACCTACTCTTTCTGGTACAAAGACATCTTCTATCACTGGAGATCAGTTTCAAGAAGAAGCTGAAGAAAATGAAGAAAAAATTAAAGAAGACAAAACAAAAATGTCAAAACGTAAGTTGAAAAAGCTAACTAGATTAAGTGTAGCTGAGTTAAAACAGCTTGTTACAAGACCGGATGTAGTTGAAATGCATGATATAACTGCTAGGGATCCCAAACTCTTAGTGCAGTTAAAAGCTCATCGTAATACTGTTCAAGTACCCCGTCATTGGTGCTTTAAACGTAAATATTTACAAGGCAAAAGAGGTATTGAAAAGCCCCCTTTTAACTTACCAGATTTTATTAAAAAGACAGGAATTATGGAAATGAGAGCGTCTCTTCAAGATAAGGATGAATCAAAAACTTTAAAAGCAAAGATGAGAGAAAGAGCTCGTCCCAAATTAGGCAAAATTGATATTGATTATCAGAAACTTCATGATGCCTTCTTTAAATGGCAAACAAAGCCAAAAATGACAATTCATGGTGACCTTTACTATGAAGGAAAAGAATTTGAAACTCGTTTAAAAGAAAAGAAACCTGGGGACTTATCAGAGGAACTTCGTACTGCACTAGGAATGCCTATTGGACCTAATGCTCATAAGGTTCCTCCTCCATGGCTTATTGCAATGCAGCGTTATGGTCCTCCTCCTAGTTATCCAAATCTTAAGATTCCTGGGTTAAATGCCCCAATTCCAGAAGGTTGCTCATTTGGCTATCATGCTGGAGGGTGGGGTAAACCTCCAGTTGATGAGGGAGGAAAGCCTCTTTACGGGGACGTTTTTGGAACTAATCAAATAAATATTGATGATGCAGGGGAAGACATTAATATAGATCGTTCTTTATGGGGTGAACTTGAATCAGAATCAGAAGAAGAAAGTGAAGAGGAAGATGAAGAAGGGGAAGAAATACAACAGCCAACAGATGAAACTGGACTTGTTACCCCTGCAGAAGGTTTGGTTACACCTAGTGGACTTACAAGTATTCCTGCTGGAATGGAGACACCTGAGGCTATTGAATTAAGGAAGAAAAAAATTGAAAACGAAATGGAAGGGACAGAGACGCCAGTTTTATACCATGTTATACCAGAGAAAAGAAATGAGCGTATTGGTGGTGCTATGATGGCCAGCAGTCATGTATATGACATGACTGGAGTAGGAGCTCTCCCACCAGCTGTCATTTCAGCGAAAAGAGGGGGTACATCAGCAGTGGAGCAACGTGAAGGCATGGTGGAACTTGCATTGGACCCATCAGAGCTTGAAATGGACAGTGATGCAATGGCGGCACGATACGAACAACAAATGCGTGAGAACCAGTCCCAACTTCAGAAAGAAGATCTCAGCGATATGTTAGCTGAACATGTTGCAAAGCAAAAGAGTAAAAGAAAACGGCAGACGATGGATACCAAACAAAGTAAAAAATATAAAGAATTTAAATTTTAATTGATTACATTTTTTTTTACAATGGAGTTAGATTTCAATCTATAAAATACAATAAAAAGACTTAAATATTTTTTTTGACTATTTATTTTATAGTAAAAGGATATAATAATACGATCAGAATTAACAAAATAAAATTTATTTAATATAACAACAAACACAAGCATTATAATTAAATAAAAAGTATTTAAAACAGCGCTTTTTTTTAATATTTCAAGTAGGAATAACATTTGTTTTTCTCTAATTTAAAATGTCAATCAACAGACAAATTTCCTGCTTATTCTGCGGTGGTCCTGTCTTCCTCCACTAGACCAGTCTCAACTGCTGACATCTCCAGCATATCTCCGCTGCTGTTGCTGCTGCTTCCTCTGCTGCTACTAAGAGGAAGCAGCGGAGATCCAACCGAAGATGCCAGCAGTCGAGACTGGCGAAACGTCTAGTAGAAGAGAAAGACAGGACCACGGCAAAGTAGCCCGGAAAATACATTGTAACCGAAGTATATAAATCTTGTCCAAATCACTTAAAAAAGTTAAAAATTAATACTGTAATAAAGCTTAACACATATTTATATCAAAAAAAGTCAATAAGTTTTCACTGTAACATAAAACTACGTTTTCAATTTATTTGAATGAATCCAAAACGGAGATGCTATTTCTGTATTTGGAACTCTTGAAACTGTCACTATTTCATCATAAACCTTGTCAGCATTATAAAACTTAAGTAAATCTTCAATAGCATGATCTTCGATCTGGAAATTAATGTGGTAGTTCTTTTTAATTAATACGATTTTATTTATTAGGGTGGTTCCATAAAATTTAGGTAACTATGTTCGCAGCACTTTTCACTTGATATTTTTATTAATACGATTTCTACATTAATAAAACAAAATGAGCCTTTTTATTGCACTTGCTTTGTTCGAAATAATAAAATCATTTTAGTTCTGAAATTCTTTCCTAGCAATGTACGCGCATACGAATTATCCGTTAGAGCATTGATATTTTGAAAAACACGCTGCCTAAAAGAAAGCCAAAATTGTCCAAATACACATCCATCCAATTACATTATCACTTTTAATTGTAATAAAGGAGAGTTACTTTCCAGTTTAGTTGTCAACTGTGGTAGGGTGTTTTAAAAATGTATGAAGGCAGTAACTGTTTAAAATGACATTTGACACAATATAATTATTTAAAGAGTCAAATATAAACTATGGTTGGCAGGGTTGGCTAGTGGCACTTTTATGGAATCACCCATTAAGATAATTTACCTGAGTATAAAACAGCGATTTAGTTTTCATCTTTACAAAATTTTCTTTCATTTTCTTTTCATCTGTTATAATGGAATCTATAGTTGCTTTAAAATCTGGAGAACTAATAGGACTTTTAGGATCTGGTAAAGTTTTCCAGGGATTTTTAGGACTAACTAAAAAATACCAACAATTAGAGAAGCAACTTTTTAAGGATACTAATATGTAGTGTTATTTTTCCTTTTGTAATTTATAGCCGCTTCTAATTGCATTTATTTACATATGTGACGGCGATTATATCAATTTTTCTCTTTTTCACTTTGAATTAATAATCATTAAACTGAATTCGTCTCAAAATTATTCCAATTTTAGTTTTTTTTTTCTACTTGTTCATATGTAAGAAAACATCAAGTTGAAAACAAAAGAATAAAGTAAAATAAACAAACCTGATAACGCAACAACTTCCTTTTCATTTGTTGAACTTTCAGAAGATAGTCGTTTTCTTTGTTTTTGAGACAATTTTGTGAATTTCAATTTATATTCATTTTTTTCACATTTTCCCGGTGATTGTGAAAGTAAATTATGACTAGAATCTTTTCCTAAAAACGGAAACTCTTCCTCATCTAACTCTTCTTCATGCTTCAATGGGAGAATAGTGTAACACGAATGACTAACATCACTAGTAATTATTTCTTGTGCAGACATTATAGTTTCCACCCTGTTCTTAATAGTATCGCCTTGCTTAGTAACAGACTTATTTTTAATATCATCAGTTTGTGTAGGATCACCGTTTCTATTTTCTTTGTCATAATTGTAGTTTAAAGAAGCATCTGAATTATCTTCAAAAAGCAATTCTTTTTTGAAACTATTTCCTGAAGATTTTCTAGTTCTGTTTCTTTTTCTTGCAATTTTAGTAATATTTTTCGGCGTAATTTCGTCGTCCTCGGGATCGGTAAAAGTAACAGAACAGTCATTTTCAGCAGAAACAATATCATCGTCACAAGGTGCGTTGGAATATGGAGTTAATACCCTGTGACTAACATCTCTATTAAATTTTGAATAAAACTCTGACAAATCAACAAGAATATTCTCATCTACTGATTCTAAAGTATGAAGCTCTAAAATTGCCGAAAGATTTTGTAATATAAATTCCATGCAGCAGTCTTTCAGTTGAGGTGCATTGTAGGCATAAGAAAATTGAACAAGTTGTGCGATATTTTTAAGGGATAAATGAGAACTAATAGCCAGTTCACAGATTTCCCTAAGACGTCGTAATAAAAAGTGATCTGCAGCAACCAATAAATTGCATGCCAAGTCAATATCAAACTGTAAGTTCAATGGCAATTCATCGGTGTATAAATAATCAATTAGGAGATCCAAAATTGCATGAGGGAACGGAAGCGAAATTTCGTTAGAGTTCTGAAAACAGTTTAAATTCATTAAAATACACAAAAGGAAAACAGCATGACAGCTAATCATGTTTCTAAATGAATAATGCTGTAGAAATTTAGATCTTTTTAGTATTGTAGAATTCAATAGCCTCAAAAAAATTAATTATCTCGCACTATACAGAGCAAGTGCAATATTAAATAACAAAAGCAAGAACAAACATATAATCAGTTACTATGCCACTATTTCTATTTCTTGTCATTTTCTAATATAAAACAGAATACTAATTTTTTCGGTGATAAAGCTCCGAAACATGAATTAAAAAGGTAAAGTAAGTGTCAATAAAAAAAAGGAAGTTAATAAACAACCATAAAAATAAAAACTTACCGACTTCCACCTTACAGAAAATAGATTTTCAAAGTATTCCATTCGTGCGACTAATATGCATTTATGTGCAGAAATTTGTTTCCGATCCTTTGACATTATGTGAATATCGTAGAACTGTTGCAGTAATTCTTTTTTAAGCCTGTGAGGTCTAAATTTGCTTAACGATTGTTTAAATTTTGGAATACCATTTATAAGGGTTACACCTTCCAGATATTTATATAATTCTTTTATTCCTAACTTTTTAGCCAAATCCCGCAGAGCAAATAATGGATTATCCTTACATGATGCTATTTTTGTATTAGGGGAGGCAGAACATTTCTCTGTAGATTCAGCCTCTTTCTCTTTCCCTCTGTTATACTTTTTTAAACTCTGGACATAAGTATCACAACATTCTTTGAACTTGCCAGGTTCAAGAAGGTCGCATGTTCCCGTGTAAATATATCTTAGAAGGTTAGCAAATATATACTCGTTTTCATTTTTAATTTCGAGGTAGTCATTGCTTTCAATTTTACAAAACATTTCCTCCAAATAATTGCTCGCCAAAGCACAAATGTATTTGTGAGCTGGGAAATTATAATTATTTACTTTAAAAATAACATCGTGAATTTCGTCTTCCTCATCGGCTTTTTCAAGAAGAAAAGAAATATCTTCTGATATTAATGACGGTGAAATATTGGGATATAACCGTTGGTAAGTTGTAGGGTTAGTCTGGAAAGCATTTAATAAACTTAAATCCCAGAACACAAATAAAATATTATAATTTTTTTCTTCTTTTTGAGAAATTGCATTCATAGGATATCTCAGACTAATTAGTAACTAAGTTACAGCTAAATATAAAAATGAATTCCTTAGGACTTCCTATAAACTTCTTTTCGTGAAAATAATTATGTTTTAGGAAAACGCTTCTTTGTCCTGTTTTATTAAAATCTATAATTAAGATAATTCAAATTTACATGAAAGAAGAGTTCTGGGTGAAGGAAAGCTTATAATGCTAATATTTTATTTTGATACAAATAACATGGCAAAGAATACAGAAGTAGAAACTTTTGTTTATATCCCGTGAACTAACAATCCTATACGAATGAGACTAATTACTTTAATTGTGCAAAAAAGTTCTTATTTATTATTTTGTCGAGATAATACTTTATAGTTCATTAGCTTCCAAAGTTTAGGAATATTTTGAATATTACGAAAAAATCAATATAAGAACATAGTCTTTCACGGTCGGAATCCATGGAAAAACGAAGGTTCAGGCTTGTAGATCGTGGTCGGTAGAAAGTAATAGCACAGCAAAGTAAAATACAGCAATGAATATCGTAGGCGGCACCTTTGATCTTTTGTCCAGATACTTCTAAGTATGTAGAAGTAGAAGTGCACTGTGAAAAAGTCCTGGACCGGCTTCAGAAATTTATTAGACTTGAACAACGTCGTCTTTGTAAAAATTTATACCATTGACTGCGTAAAAATGCAATATTTGGGAATAAATTTGTCTTATCATTTCACATACTTATGGTGTCACTTGTTGAAACAGGTAGAAGGGATTATTTAAAGAAGTATAACTATGTAATAAATATGTTTATAAAATGGTGTAGACAGCCTTGATACCCATCCACAGAGCTCGTCAGGTTATGGGTTATTTCAAGAAGATGGCCGCCATATGCGCGTTAATAACTGCGCTAACTTTCCTGTCTATGAAAAGATTCATTGCTGTATTAGTTCCTATCGACGACGCTCTACAGGCCCGAACCTTAGCTTTAGTAAGAAAAATAGATGGTACAATGAAAAAATACATATTAAAATTTAGGATTTCTAATCGACTTTCTCTGTCTCATTAATCCATTACCACCTGAGACAAGCAATCATGTAAAAATTTCATGGGATGATTTTTCATAAGGTTTTATTTGATTTCTGTAAAATAGTTATAACAATCATTTGAATCGTATACAATGAAATAAAGTGGCACTATGCTATTGTTATGACGACTTTATATTAACAAAATTAAATCTGACTAAAAAATAGGAGGGAGTTTTGAAATTATTGTTTCGGATTTTAACAGATTAATAAAAAAATCTATTAAAAATCGTAAATTGTAATGTTTCCATTGTATCGTCCATTTTCTATTACCTAACCTAAAAAACACTCCTAAACTTTGGAAGCTAATAAACTAATGAAGTGTTGTATTAACGAAAAAATGTACAAGTATTTATAGGTTAAGAATGTAGTACTAGACACGTTTTATATTATTTTTAATGGAATTGGATAAGATAATTAGTTCACGAGATATAAACAAAAGTGACTAATAATGCATTCCTTATATGTTATTCTTATATAAAATAAAAGTTTGATGAGCTATCCTTGCACCAGGGGTCTTCTTTCATGTAACTGCAACTAATGAACCTGTTTAAAAAAATTGTGAATCATCTCTGTAGATGAAGATTGATAATGTTTACAAAATAAAAAATATCTTAAAACGCCACCTTATCTTTATAATATTTGGAAGTTATGTACTGAAACAATCAGCGAAACCTACGAACACGTACATATATCACCTAGTATTGCTTATGAAATAAAAAAGATAAATACATTACATACAAACCTGTATAACTGCATAATTAAGTCCTTTCAAGTCACTATAAATTGCAAACCCTCTATGAATTCTTGGTATTTTTTTCAGTTTTAGCATTTGGCAATCTCCTTTTTCTAAAAATTCTAGACTGACGGATTTCTTTTGGTGTTCTGCAGTAGTTTCGGGTTTACTTTTTTTAGGTTTAATAATTCCTTGGAATGCCTCGCCAGTATTGGTCACAAATAAAATTTCGTTAGCATTTAGCGCTAAATGGGTTACTTTTAAAGCTCGACTAATTGAATAAATACATCTTAAAAACTGAGGGTAAGTTTCCCGCCATAAATATAGGTTTCCCGCAATGTTCAAAGCAATTACTTTTAATTCATAGGTTTCATTCGAAGAATCGTCAGACGTGTCCTTATTTAATTTACCTCCAACAACGGAAATGGAAACGATATTAAGTTGTCTAAAATAATTAATAAAATGTAAATATAAAAATAATGATAACCGCAGTAACCACATTAGGTAAGAGTTATTACCTAGACGCAATTTTTCGACATTGGTATTCATGTAAGACGTAAATGTCTCCCTTTTTTGTGTAAATCGCCGTAGCCCCGTTACTGGCCGAGATTAAACTAATTTCTGAATTTGTGCCAAATGAAGCAGTAATGCATTTTGGAGAAATAACATATCGATCAACGGTTTTATCCAAGCCCAACTGACCACCATTTAAACCCCATGTGTAAACATTAGTTTTTGTAAAAGCAACGGTGTGATACCTAGCCGCACATACACCGATTATCTCGTCATTAATATGTATTTGTCTTGGTGCAAGTTCATTTGGGGGAGGTGGATTCAGGCCTAGAACTTTATGAGTGTTTAGGCCACATGTAAAAACCTAAAACAAAATCAATATAAAAAAAAATACATTACATGTTTCAGAAAATTGTTTAAGAAAGCTTGCTAGCAATCACATCCCGCTTTTTCAGATTTAATTTAGTTGGGTAAAAAATCTAAACGTCCATCTTGTCCATGCCCGCTAGCAAAAGCTATTCCATCTTTTGTTAATAAAATGCTATGAAAATTTTCGGGACAAATACAAGAAACTTCATGTGGACAATCTTTGTGAAACAAATCTAGACGTTGTATTAACAACAATATGATCCGAAAAGAATTACATAAATTCGGTCGTGTTTCTTTTAACAAAGACTTAAATTTAGTAAATTCTGGAATTTTTAAAAATATATTTTTCTAATAGAATTGGCTCTGATATGACTATACTTTATAAAAATCATATATTTTTATCCTAGCAAAAAACTGTTTTTTTTTTTTAATATTACACCACTCAAAGCTCTCAAGGATAATTTATAAATAAATACTGTAGTGACAAATAAACATATAAATGTGTTGAAATTTTTGATTTACATGAAAATTGCTCTTTATTATACTGGAAAGTTATTCGTGTGGACCTCAAAGATCGCTTGTGTAGTATTTAAAAATTCCTTGAGTATGTTTGGAGATGATAGATAATTTTTAGGTGGTCCGATTTTGATTTTTGTTTTATGACGAAATGAAAGTTGTGCCCACCACCCATCTCGATTTACTTTAAATGTGTATGTAGCCAAACTTTGCCAAAGTGTAAAATTGGAATAAGTGGTTGTTTCTGCGGATGTCCAGATGTGATCAAATACGTGGCCTATCTCTAGCATCCAAAGTACAATAAGAATATATAAAAAGGTTATTGTTTTTGCGGATGTCAAGTAACTCTTCCTTTCAAAGTAAAATAAAAGGTTCTTATGAGGTTTTGCTTGATTATGCAGATATCGTGATCCGGTCAAATGGGCGGTCTAGCTCTGCCGTCCCCAATCTAGAGATAACGGCGGTTTCTGCGGATGTCGAGATCCTGTCAAATAAGTGGCCTAACTCCAAAAGACAGATACGAGGTTGTTGAGGTTTTACTTTATTTTGCAGGAGTCGAGATCCGGTAACATATGCGACTTATGTAGATCTACCATCCAAAGTTTGTAAGAAATTTAAGAGATTACGACTGATTCTGTGGATGTCTGGATCCCGTTAATTACGTAGCCCATCTTTGCCATCCAAAAGTTCAAATAGCATAATCAAATTTTATTCAGCTCGTTTGACGAGATAAACGGCTGTTGATGTGTGCAGCATATCGTCCTCTGGTATTTCGTCTATTTTGGGTCTGGTATTTCGCCGAAGAGGAGGTCTCGAGCCGCACTGATTGCCACTCCCGCTGCCTCCAGAGAATCGAATGTCAGTTCTACAACCAAGGCGTCATCCCTACCATCCCGAGTACACTAACCCCGTCTTTGCCTTTTCACACTGGTTCATCCCCTATTGCCGCCATAAAATTCTTAACAAAACAGCACTCCCCGTCACCACGCCACGTCAGTGGACAACCGTTCACTGTAGCCGGTGCAATATGCCAATATCGAACTAGATGTGCTACCGAAGTAGACGGCATTCTATATAGGGATGTGTGAACTTAACGAGCGATGTTTGTGGTTGTAATATGGACCATACTTTTATTTTTAAAAATGTATAGCTCCTTTTGTTGTCCCTCTTAGTTTATATCTTGCATCGTTACCAATTCTTATGACTTACCCTTCAGGTTTTCACGGAACCCGTTCGTTAAAATTTTTTAAACTTATAATACCGGTAGAGTTTTGAAAATATGGCAAATAACACAATAGCTGATGCGCTTCTAATAAAAAATTTGCAGTGGTCTGTCATTTCCGATTATACTGGAAGTCGACATCAACTTTGTTATTTTAAATGGAATGGTATATTTTTTACGACGAATTAGCATTCAACACAAAATGATAAGGTGACTTTGTTGACTCATACCTACGACAAATGGTTTCTGAGATAATATAATTTAAATTTAAAAAAATCGCTATCGCAACCCAAAATTATAAAAAAACATAATTTACACAGAATATAAGGGGCTGTTCGTAAATATGTTCGCAAATAGCTAATTTCAATATTCTTCCTATTAAAAAGTATGCTTTGGACAAGTGACCACTAACGACAATGCAAAATTAAACCAAAAACCGTTCTTTCAATGATTTTGTTACAAATTTACGGAAAGCGGAAATTACAGTTGAAGTATTAATTATAAACATTGTTTTCAAATGTCTTTGCAACTTTAAATGTTAGAATTTTTTCTGAACGCCCTGTATAAATTATTAAGTTCAATGTTGTCAAGGCGTTAGCTTGGAGATTCAGCTGTTTAGTAAAAGTTTTAACACTCTAGGTCATATTTTATGGAAGTTATGATTGTTTATAATTTGGGTTGCGATCGCGATTTTTTTTTCTATAAATTAAATTATCTCAAAAGCCGATCGTCGTAGGTATACAAATTGGTTAACAAAGTTACCTTAAAATTTTGTGTTTAATGCGAATTCGTCGTAAAAAACATACCATTCTAGTTATAAATATAATCAGAAGTGACAGACGACTGCAAATATCTTAATTAGACAGAGCATCAACTATTACGTTATTTGCCACATTTTCAAAAACTACCGGTATTATAAGTTAGTTACTTTTGACGAAAACGGGTTACGCAAAAACCCAGTATATTATTGTGTTTAAGCTCGGTTAGTTTTTGTTACTAGTTTAAGGAAACGATTTTATGTCCACTTTGCAATGTGTACAAATTTTCCAATTGACCATGTTCTGCTGTTTGATTTAAGGTAATGTTTGATGAGCACTTTAGTTTTGGTTTAGTAAACTAGTATAACTTGAGAAGCTCGACCAGCTGTTTTAGAATGGGTTTGTACATTTTTTGGTATATTCACCTTAAACATCCGCAAATATAAATGTGACTATTCCGGATTGGAAGAGTTTAGGTGCCTGCAGAGTCTAGAAGAAACTCCCTCGTTGGCTCGCTGATTAATTCACAGTATCTATTCTTACTTGTTTTAGAACCACGAACGCTATTTAGTTAATCTCAAGGCTTTACCTTAGTAACAGGTGTATTAGTTTGAATTTTAATCTCTCTATTGATCAAGTATTCTTCAGAAAAAAGAATGTTGAGTAAGTTGACATACTGTTGTTATGAATTGTCCTAAAATAGACGCTATGTCCACTAAGGGTGGCGTGTCACCTCCAACCTTATAAATAAAGTCTATATTCTCTAGGGCGTCATGTCTTGCTAAACAAATAAAGTGTCCGCCAAAATATAACAGTTTTTGTGGTTACCAAGGGCGCCTGATTCCTACCTCAAACTTATACGAAACTCACTCCCGTGAAGTGACAAGTTCAGACAGCAGGTATTTCAACATGATCTACTAAGATAGCCCATGGGTTTACAACGGTTGTGGCTTTATTATCATTAATAGCAGTTCACAGCAATAACCCCGATTGGTACGACTTATCTTCTCCCACAAAAAAGGAACACGTGAAAGTGTAGACTACCATACACTGTGAGAATCAGACCGTGGCGACAGTGTACAAAAATGCATTCCGACGTAGACTTCCAGTGGAATGTGACAGTGCCTGATTGAAATTAATGACGTCATAGTTGACGGCATTTTTATACTGGAAGCGTACTGTATTTCCTCTCGGAGGAAATACGCCCACAATGTTATTCGTGATCATACTTTTATTAACACAATCAACAAACCACGTAATCACCTAACATTCACTATTGAGGCAGAGAGGTTTCAGTCGGTAAGTCTGAGGACATCTTCTTCTAAAAAACCGGCACTATCCAGACGCCCCATTGGAAGATACTCCTCCTTCCACGAAAACAAGAAAAAACATTCAAAAAAACTAAAAGATCCTTACAATTGTTTGAAAATACTATCTTCTCAACGTACATAAATATAATGTGGACCTACCTTTTGACGATCACAATCACTGCCAATTGTTTTATTATTTGTTAATTGTTTTATCATTCGAAGTTCTTTTTTAAAAGATTTCCATTACGTTGGAAGTTGAAGTATTATTATGATATAGAAAAATTTAAATCAATCTAAATTATTGCTAATGAAAACAGTTTTCAAATTTACCTGTCCATTCTCATTTAAGAAAACACTGTGATCTCTTGCAATACTAATTTGTTTAATGTTGGATAAAGTTCCTGCTTTTCCAAATTTAATTTGCTTGGACATTAAAACTGTTTCTTCACTGGACAAACCTAAACGTCCACCTTGTCCATGCCCGCTAGCAAAAGCTTTTCCATCTTTTGTTAATAAAATGCTATGAAATTTTTCGAGGCAAATACAAGAAACTTCAACATCTGGATTATCTTTGTGAAATAAATCTAGACGTTCGGGTACCGATCTTGCTTGGTAAGGTCCTAAAGTATAATTTGTATTCTGTCCCCAGACATAAACTTCGCCGCCATTTGATGTGCAAGGTTCTAATGGAAGTCTTAAATCTTTCATTGCATGTTCTAATACAGTTAAACCATCAAAGTCAGTAGCGTTAATACAAGCACCTGTAATAATTCACAGCCGTTTTAAAAATAAGGTCATTATATCCTTTAATCCCCACCTCTCAATTCTCTTCAAATGAGGAATGTGAAAAACATTTCTTCATATAGGTGACCTTTTTCCTCCTTCATAATTTAAGTCGATAAAATTAAGAGTAGCGAGAAGTGGGAGTTGGGTTAGAAAAGAACAGATTAAGTGAAGTTTTTAATTATTCCAACTTTTAGTCATCTTAACATTAATGAAAATTCATTATTTGCTCCGATGATATTAAAGTGAAGCATTATATTTTTATAATCAGCATTAAATACTTAATCAAAAAATATAATCAAAACAAGCATAGATCTTACCTAAGTTTAACCGACAATTTTTATAAAATTTAACAAGCTGTTTGGATAGTTCAATGTATTGAGAGGGCACACTAGTAATTTTAGATTGGGATAAGTTTTTTGTGAGGTGATACTACATCTATAATACTGAAATAAGCTTTTTCCTTATTAATTTGAGGTAATTTGTAGATGGTTCTTGAATTTAATTCACATTAATGTATTTAACATAAGTGAGTGATCGGAATGCTAACCTCAACGCTAAGCAATTACTTAACGATTTGACCCAACCTTCGGTAGGTATATAGACTTAAGACTTCCCGCACACTAAACTTTTTGTCTTTCACTTGATCAGCCTAAGATTAAATGTAAGTGCGCACACAATAAGACTTTTTGTCGCGAGACAAACCAATTTTATAGACTGACGAATTCTTATAAAACAATACTGTCTCAAGACAGCACAACGCAATATAGGAGTCAGCACTGTTGTATTTGTTCAATAGCAACTATTCCAATCAACTGTAAACAATAGCTAACTAACGCAATTAAATAGAAAATACCCAACCAGACAAAACAGTCTAAAAACAAAAACTCTGTGGTGTGCGGGGGCGCTAACTAAACTGAACTAACTGTATATTGATGTTAGCATTTTCAAAATAGTTAACGAATATTAAATAAACTAATAACCTGTCAACCTATTGGTTTTATAAAAGAATTTAAAGAAAAAAAAGCTGTACTTGCCATTGGAATTGATCTCGGTAGTTATTTGGTAAATGATCTACTACAGCTAAATCCAAGTCTCTCACTCATTTATGTGACTCTAAATACCACCATTCAAAAGATTATTCCAATCTGAAATTACAAAAGCGGGACCTCTCCTTGTTAACCGAAAATCGACATTAAAAATTGAAACTCACATTTTCAGTTACGTTGATGGTGACTGAAAGTTGGTTTTTAGCAGCATTAACTTTTATAGATTATACATTCTTTTTACGACCCCACACAGCAGATTAAACTTAATATTCGCTTAACTCTTGGTGAAACATTTTTATTAAATAAAAAGTTGAAGAAGAAATTATACTGTATAATTTTTTATTACTCTTGGTAATGACGTAATTTCGAAATAATATTATTGGATGTTTACCAATAGCGAAACCATTAGCCAAAGTTGTTTTTAAACGCACCAACCATTCGTTAAATATGGTGTTTCACAATAAATGCGATTAAAACAGTATCTCTTTTGTTTAATTTTTGTTGATTTTGTATTAACAATATCAGGAATTTCTAGAAAAATGCTTTCTTTGCTAGTTAATACATACATATTGTATATATGTATATATAGTTCAATATGGCAATAGTAAATAATGGTTCCCTGCAAAGTTTGTTAGTTTCAATAGAATTTCTGTTAAAATGATAAAAATATTTGGTCATTATATAGCATCACGGCCACCTGTTTTTTTTTTGGCCGTAAAAATCGAATAACGGACCAATCTGCATAACATTTTTTTTAATTGCCTTATAAAATGTCTGATTTATGATAACCACCCCTTCACTCTGAAGATAAAAATTCGTGTCAACATCGAATTTTCCTAAGATTGGGATCTTCGAGCAGGAGATAAAAAATGGAAATGGTGTTGGGAGTGAAGGTGGTGTAATGGGTGGGACGATGGTGGGGATTGGTATCGGGGGTGGGATATATGTTGGAGTGGAGTAAACGTTACGATTAAGAATATAATTTACCTCATCCCAAACAACTATCCCACCCCCAACACCAAACCACATCATTACCATCACCGTACTCACTACACCCTCCCCCCTCACTTCCAACACCACCGTCACTCTAAATTCTTATTCTTAGCGTTTGTTTTTGTAACAAAAATTAATCGAAAGGACGGTTCTTGGCTTGCTTTTGCATTGATTGCCGATAGTTTTTAAACTTTACAATGTTTTTGAACGCCCTGTTTAAATTATTAAGCTCTTTTTTGACAAGGCGTTAGCTCTGACATTCAGCCATCACTAGTACAAGATTTCAACACTCCAAGTCATATTTTGTGGGAGTGACTTTATCTC
This sequence comes from Agrilus cyanescens, assembly GCA_947389935.1. Taxonomy (NCBI): domain Eukaryota; kingdom Metazoa; phylum Arthropoda; class Insecta; order Coleoptera; family Buprestidae; genus Agrilus; species Agrilus cyanescens. The sequence continues at coordinate 12,159,322 of OX376706.1, forward strand.
AGAAACTGGTCATCGTTAGTATACAAATTGGTTAACAAAGTCACCTTAAAATTTTGTATCTAATGCTGATTTGTCATAAAAAATATACTATTCCATTTAAAATAACAAATAAAGACGAAAAGAGTATTTGGAAGTTTCAACTGTACTTGTAAACTACTCTTCGTTAATGATCGCCAGGTCGAAACAATTGTCAGAGTGATTAAATAAACATTTGAAACTTCCAAATACTCTTCTCGTCTTTATTAAAAATGTTTCATCAAGATTACACCGCTAACAATAATTCTATTATTAAAATAACAAAGTTGAGTTCAACTTCAGACATAACTGGAAGTCCCACATAGATGACATCACTTTAATTGAGGAGAGCATACCTAATACCGTTATTGCCCAAAGTTTCAAAATTTAAACCGATATAGTTTCCGATATATCGACCACCGCGTACAAGTTGGTTATCAAACTTACCTTAAAATTTCACGTTTTATTCGAATTCGGCGTAAAAATATACTATACTATCTAAAATAACAAAATTGTTGTCGACTTTCGGTATAACCGGAAGTGACAGACGACTGTATAAAAATTTTAACGAACGGGTTACGTGAAAACCCGTGTCTTTTTGTTTTGTTGGGAGCGGAAATAAGCCATGTTGTTATATAGCGTTATATTAACAAGACTGACTAGAAACAAAAGAAACAACTACTCCGAGGGCTACTACCCCTACGTCTAACATGTGCCTTCAGATTCAATAGTGTAATTCAATGCCGGCAGGGGTAGTAGTAGCCCTCGGAGTAGTTGTTTCTTTTGTTTCTAGTAAGTCTTGTTATTCAAGTAAACCTTGCGGTTTGTGTTTGCCAGCGCCTACCTGATGAGACCCAATAGGTCGAAAACGGTTGTAGGATATGGCTTATGGTTCGTTGTACCTATTGTATAGGACGCGTTCCAAGTGTGGGATTTGTAATCCTTAATTGTTTAGACGTTACAGGAATTTTACCTGTCTTTTTATATAGCGTTATATTGTTGTGTTTATTTTAATCCTGCTAGCATGTCATCTTCATTTTGTAGATTCGATGGAGAACACTTGAGAACGAAATGTTTAATTGCCTAATAAAGTACTAGGTTACAGTTGTAGATGTAGGTGTGCATACCTAAATGTTTAGATTTACACACATACACAGCCACTACCTTAACCTAACCATAACACAATCAACCGTTATTTATGTAATCTAAAAATAACAAACATAACATACTCTCAATATTGAAATAAATCAACATTTTGAATACTAATGATGTCATGCTATGGAGTTCACATACACATGTGCATTCTTGTTCAGTATGACGAAATGGACGGAACTTTTTCAACTTTTTACAGCCAAAAAACCCAGGTGACTGATTCAATATAATTACCAAATATATGTATTGGTTCACATAGACAGGGCTCATTTAATCTAACCTAATCCCCATTGGTACTGCTCAAAACAATCAATTTTGTAAAAACCACAGGTTTAATAATATTATCACCACAATTAATTGACAAAACAACCCAAATGTGACTACTATAAAATTAACAAACACCTACCCATTTTCAAGAGAGAAATAGCAGTGTGTATTTTTCCGTAATAAATACTTCTATGCAATGCAGTATATCCAGATTCAGTATCTTTAACATTTATATTAGCATGTTTGTAATTAACTAACCATTTAGCAACATTTGTACGACCACAACTAGCTGCAACATGCAAACTAGTACGACCCAAAGAATCCTTTACAGTTCCACAAGAATAACATGTTTTCGATAAAAATGCACAGAGTTGATAATCAGTTACATCACGTTTTGTTAGAGCTGCACACAAAATATCTCCATGAATTACTGAAGAGCAACGTTCAGTACAATCAGGTGTATCTGACATTTCTTTAAATACTTAAACCAATCTGCAAAGAAAGACAGATTTTTACAAATAAATATTATTGATAGCCTTTCAGCTATTAATATGCCTTCTGTTTTTACAAAAGATGAACTTAACACTAACAGAGAGATTCAAGAAAAAATTGTGTTTCTTCAGAAAAAATCTTCGAATATAACAATATTTTGAGTAGCACAAACAACCAAAACAAAACCAAAACAAAACTATTGACAATTTTGCCAAAGAATATACTGCCATATATTGTTTTATAATTTTGCACAATTTTGACAATTCGTTGTTTACTAATACGCTCTATTAGTATTACGTCACGCGATCAAGGTCATTTTTGCGGGATCCAAACAAAACATCGGTCCGTGTATTAGCTTATGGACGAAACTTGTAGGGTGAATTTTTCGATTTTTTTGAGCGTTGCTGAACATTTGGAAGCATTTGTATGAAAGTTCATGTAAGTTAAATTAAGTACTGTAAGTATTACGTAATATTTTCTGCAATACAGATTACTTTCATCGAGAAATTTTAGTGAACATAACCTATAACATGGTGATGTGATGTGTTGGGCGCCTGGTCATTACCATTACAATCAAAGAGAAACCTGCCAATTCTTCAGATTTCCGAAGAATGAAAATCTTAGGTGTAACGTTTGATCTTTTTAAAAAATATTTTATCCTTCATATAATGTATTTTATGGTTTATTAAGCAAAATAATACAAAACCTTATTCGATAGAATTGATATTTATAGCTGCGTTTGTTTATTATTGAGTCACAGAGTTGTTCTTGTTTTGTTTATAAAAGAATGTTCACACTATTGCGGGGTGTGAGAAAGGGAGAGAGAGTACTAAAACACATGAGTACACAGTGCCACAGTGGTGACATGTGATTCAAAGAAGTAAGTTGTGTAGTATGCAGGTTAATAATGTGTATAGATATTTAAATGATCAGTAAAAGGGTTAATCGGGTTATGATGCATTGGGATGCCATGTACAGGCGTCCGGGGAAGCCTCTACTTTTTCAGGTGACTCTAGCTAGTAGTTGAAGATAACCAAGATATTATGTAAAATGCATAATTGTTAACTTTAAAACTTAGCTGATGTCAATGATAACTGGATATCACGATCCAGACATATAAGTATTGTGAGGGGGCAGAGGACCCCCGGTGAGTACTTTACGTAAATTGTATTATTTGCAGAACAGTAATTTTTGTTCTTTATTACATGTAATTAATATTCGTCTGACTGATTGCATTAAATCTAACACTGCCGGAGGTAAACTGCTCTGACCTGACCCACGGAGGATTTTCAAAATAATTTCCATCGATTAGGTAAAATAAAAGTCTAGTTTATATAGGAAAAAGTGGATTTTATTAGTTAAAAACAGTTTGATAAGTTAGGAGTACGCACTCTTATAGGTTATGTTTATTAAATTTATTCTGTAAAGTTTTTTCTTTTGAATAAAATGCCAAGCAATACTAACAGCACTTAGCCTATAACTTATGAACTTTCACAAAAATGCTTTAAAATGTCCAACAACACTGTAAAAAGTCCACAAACTCGCACAGAAAATTTCCGCCGTAAGGCAATACACGTACCTCTGCTTTGTTTGGATCCCTGACCGTGATCTACGTCAACAAAAATGGCGGGCTGACGTCATCACTAATAGAGTGTATTGCCTACAACATCCGTATTGCCAGATTCATTCTGTATAGATATATTTCCATACATGAAGACTAGAACAAATTTCCAATCCTTTATAGACATTTAGTTCTTAAAAAATATAATCCGTCTGTAATATTATTAAAAAAGGAATTATCTGCTGACATGTGATTCTTATGCAATTTATTTTTCCTTGTGTGTTACACAAAAAATGATGTTTGGCAACCCTGGGCTATTTATTAATACAGTGGAACCAGGGTCTGAAACGAATATTACTGAAACTGCGAACATCAGCGCCACCTTCTCGGACGGCACCGAAAGCTAAACTGTACTTCAAGTGCACTTCTATTCTTCTTCTAAATTACCTACCATTATAGAATACAAATTACAGTCGGTGAATATTACAGTGAGATTGTTTTTCGGTTGTGAAATCGACTAATTTGAAATGAAAATCCCCAATGATTGCGGTTGAAGTCATTCATTCGACAAAGTTGTGTTCTTTCGTTTTTTTGTGATTTTGTATTTGTTCTTTGAAATTGTGTTGGTTGTTAGTTTTTTAAGTTGTGGTATAGTGTTTTTAAAACTTAAAACAGGTGCTTCAAGTGTTACCTGATCTTCTTCATCAGACTACTGTGATGCAAAAGCTTCTGGATTATATCAAAATTGATGATTTCTTATGTCCCGACCATATTAATTATCAAAAGCACTTTTTCCAAATTGTAGCCCAACTTATTTTATTTAATTACATATAAAAACTAAATTTCGTTTTGAAAGGAAAAATTACAGCAGCCCTATACTGATCCCCTCATGGACTTGGCCACAGCCAAATGTAGGCATAAAAAGTAATTTTGTATTAATTAATTTATTTATTTATTCATTTATTTATTAACTGCAGACATCAATTGCATATCTTTTATTTAATTTTTTTATTTTACTTCTCCATATTGAACTGTTATTAATATGCTGAAGTTGTGTTAACGTTTACCAGTGATTCATGAGTTTACCAATAATTATACACTACACCAAAAATTGTATTTAGGTATGATAATTGTCGTCTAATTTTAACAATAGAATCATGCAATATTTTTTTCCATACAATTATGGCTTTACATTTGTTTTTCTGCTATTGCTGTTGTTATAAAAACATTGCTTATTGTTGTAATTATTATTTTTTTAAATATATTTTTATCACGATGTATTGTGTTTATTTTGATAACGAATTAAAATTGAAATAACCAAAAATAAAAACCCACCCAACCTGCCATTTTAAACTTCGCGCCATAGCCGGTAAGGTAGCTTTCTATGTTCTATATTTTCCAAGTTCCTTTTAATTACGGTGCCGTCCGAGAAGGTGGCGTTGGACGTTCAAGGTCAAAGTCGAGTTTCGCATCTATAAACTCATCTAGGAGTGGAACTTCGATAACTCGAACTCGAGGGAAACGCTAAATATTTCGAGTTAATGAATTTTCCAGTTAATAAGATTTTCAAGATAATGAACTTTTTAAGCAATAAGCCCAAACATGAACAAGCATAAGATATCTACACAACAGTGTCACTTTAGAAATTTTAATGATGGATTTTATTGTCATGAGTTCAGGGAATTTTATAAAAGACGTCACTACATTTTGCTAACTTCGACTTACAGATTCTTGTTTTTGAAATTCGAGTTATAGTGAATAAATATGCATTATAAATTCCCCACAGGGAAATAACCTTTAGTTCGAGTTACATACTCTAAATAATTCCAGATAGTTGTTCAGCGGAAGGGAATAACATTTTTTTCGTCTTACTAAGGATTTCGACTTAACGGAGCTCAAGTTATCGAGGTTCCACTGTAGTGAGCAGTAGTGAGTGAAGTGTTCAGAGCCGTTACGATGAAGAGTATAGAAATGAACTCTGTACATAAAGAACATCCGGTATATTAAAAAAATATAAGGAGCTCTGTGATCGCTAAGTTACCACGGTAAAGGAGAAAACTACGACATTACGACCATTTAGGTAAGTCAATTGAATCTATGACGTCAACACCAAACGATTCCCCTAATTTTGAAACTTTCATCTTCGGAAGATAGGGTCCGGGTAATTTTGTAACACTTACCCCCCCCCCTTCCACCCTATATCACCAGCCCTGAACAATCTCTCTACACATATATGGAGGCTGGAGAGGTTTTCGGTTGGAGTCTACCCTCTTAAAGACGTGTGTACATATCCGTAGGTCCCTGAAGAAGAAGGGAGACTTTTAGGGGATATGCCTAGAAGCCGGAACTGCCTTAAGACTTTGAGCGATACGGCAGAGACTCTGCGAAGGAAGACGGGCAGGCTTCTGGGTGGCTCGAGGTAGTGAAGAAGTCCCCGGGCATCCCGATAATCGAGCCGTAAAGCATTTGGGCTGGTGATGCATACAGGTCTCCATTGTAAGCTGTGCGGAGGCCGAGTAGGACGAGGGGAAGCCGGTCCGGCCATGGCGTCTCTGGGTCGCACATGAGAGCAGTTTTCAAGGTTCGGTGTGTGCGCTCACCATCCCGTTGGACTGGGGTGGTAGGGGATTGTGCGGATCCTGGAGGGTCCGAGAAGCTGGTGAACTCGGAGAACATCGCAGACTCAAACTGTGTCCCCTGATCTGAAGTGTGGTGTGCCGTAGTGACTGATCCATCGGTCAACGAGAGCCTTTGCCACGGTGATGGCCTGCTGGTCAGGCAAGGGGATGGCCTAAGGCCACCTGGGGGACCTGTCGATCACGGTAAGGCAGTACTGGTATCCCTTACACAGAGGCAGTTTAGATAGTGTTCTGCTGAAGTAGCCGATAACATTCTCCTTTGCGTCGTATACTTGGGATAGCACTGCGTCTATTCCAACAACGCTGGCGTCGTTGTCAGGAATAAACTTCCCACTTGGAAGAAGATAACCCAATACAGGAGTTGTAGAGACAGTTTGTTTCAGTTTTTGAAAGGCAACGTAGCAATCATGTTCCCAAAGGAACGGTCTACTAGCTTCGGTAAGTCTTGTCAAGAGTTTGACGATGTTGACAAATCCGGGAACAAATCGTCTGTAACAGGTCCAGAGCCCAAGGAAGCTTCTCACTTGATGTACATCAGTAGGTACCGGCCACTCTTCTGCGGGTTAACCGAAGAACCGGTCTTCGAAACAATGTTGTTAAGTACTTTTGAATTTTTTCCCTTTGTATACATTCTCCTTGTGCGCGTGTGGTGTCGGATTTGTTCTTATTGGTTTCTACGTACAATGACGTGTGTGCCTGTGCGCGCACCCCAGGTGAAAGGGTTCATCGATCGTATTTTCAGCGTCGGTTAAAAAGAACGAGATCATGACTGACCATAAGCAGTACAGGACAGTTGATATACATTGTTCATTATTTTATTAGTTGTGTTAATTTCATTAGTTGTTTATGATTGTTTTCATCGTTATATTTTTATTATTAATAAAGCATTTAAAGCTTTTACATGGTCCTTCGAAGCCAGATAATTGAAAACCAGTAAAGGGATGAAAACACACGAGAAACGCGTTAATCAGCAGTGGATCACAGCAACCAAAGTACCCATTTGTGGTTAGCAACGAGGCCAGGCAATTATTACGTGGCAAAGTATATTATACAGAGGTATTCTGCAAAGAATTAAAAGTGAGTACCTATTTCTCCATTCCTATTATTATCAACTGTTACAAGTTAATTTGTTCTCAACAAAATATTTAAATTTAAACGAAACAATTACCACAATGGAATCTTTTATTAGACAAAGGGGCGGTGTAAAAACCAGCTTAACGAACTTTAGTAAATATTTAACGAATTTACAAAATAAAGTCGATCATACAGACATTGAAATATTGGAATTAAGTAGTCGTTTTAATGCATTCGAATGTAACATTTTGCAAAAGTTTATAGAAATACAAGATCAGATAGAAAGCTCATGTGAAAAAGTTGACCTAGAAAATCAATATACGGAAAGGTCCAATTTTGAAAATAGTTATTATTGTTTACTAGCGGCAGCTAAAAAGATTTTGAATGATAAAGAGGTTGTAGATAATAAAGAAGTTTCAGAAAAGGTTGAGAGTCTTGCTAGTAACAATTCTAGAGAAAGTTCAATTTCAGATGCTAAAATTTCAAATGTAAATGATCCTCTTTACAATATCAAATTGCCAGTTATCAATTTACCCACATTTAATGGTTCGCTACAAGATTGGTTGGAGTACAGGGACATTTATGAATCTCTTATAAATAATAACGAATCAATCAGTAATATACAAAAGTTTCATTACTTGAGAGCGTCTTTATCAAATGAGCCTGCTCAGCTCATAAAGGGTGTAGAATTTTCTGCTCAAAATTATGATTTAGCGTGGGATCTATTAAAACAACGGTATAACAATGATAAGATGTTAATTCAAAATCATATTAAAAACATTTTTAACATCGAGCCAATGTACAAGGAATCTTCAAAAAATATTCGTATACTCATTGACAGTTTAACAAAAAATTTAAGGGCTTTAAACCAATTAAAATTGCCCACTGAAGGTTGGGATGTTCCCATTGTTTACCTTATGAGTACGAAATTCGATTGTACAACTTCTCGCGAATGGGAAACATTTAAATCCAAGGAAAAAAGTACGACCACAATTGAAGATTTAAAAGCATTTTTGACTTCTCGAGCTGAAATGCTGGATACCCTGGAACAAAATCGTACTGAAAAATATTCTGACAAGCGTGGTATTAACAAACGAGATACGCGTGGATTTGTCGCAACAGAAAATAATAATTGGGTTCCCAAATGCATTGTATGCAAAGGGCAACATTACATTCAGTTTTGTTCCGAATTTTTAAACTTGTCTGTTAATAAGCGGATTGAATTAGTAAAGTCGTTAAAATTATGTTTGAATTGTTTGCGATCAGGTCATTTTAACAAAAAGTGCCGTAAACCCATTTGTAAGAAATGCCAATCAAAACATCATGTATTATTGCATATTGATAGCACGGGTTTGAGCGAAAGTACCAAGGGAAACGAAACGATGCAAAATGATGTGGCGCCTAAATCTTCCGCGGTCTATTCTGCTCGCAGTGATGTTAGCGACGTTTTGTTATCAACAGCGTGTATTCAAATTGACGATAAGCACGGGAATGGGCATTCTGTTCGCGTTCTATTAGACAATGGATCGCAATCCAGCTTTATAGCCGACAGAGTTTGTAAAATTTTAGACATTCCCAAAGAGAAGGTGAACTTTTCGGTAAGTGGAATTAATAATTCAAGGTCTCATATTGGCTACAAATGTAGACTAAAAGTGCATTCAATGCGTAACAATTTTTCCACTTCGATAACATGCTTCGTATTACCAAAATTAACTGATCCTTTGCCTAAATGTAAACTAGATGTTTCTTATTTAAATATTCCGGAAGGCATACAATTGGCCGATCCTTGTTTTTCTGAAACTCAGGATGTAGATATGATAATCGGTTCAGATTTATTTTGGGACATTATTTGTGACGGGCAAATCCGCATAGGTCGTAACTTACCGGTATTACAAAATACGAAATTTGGTTGGGTTGTCTCAGGTCCTTTAGGAAAGCTAGCAGCGCGCAGTGTTATTAGTTGTAATGTCGCTAGTTTTGTCGAGTCTGACAATTTATCTGACATACAGGGTGATCTTCGTAAGTTTTGGGAATTGGAAGAAGTTGCTTCTATTCCAACAAAGATGTCCGACGAAGAAATTGCGTGCGAAATTCATTTCGACAATAACACCAGACGCGAAACAAACGGTTCCTTCATAGTGAAATTACCAATTAAACAGAACGTATTTAGGCTTGGCGATTCATTCGAGCAGGCAAAAGTTCGGTTTTTAAATTTAGAAAAGCGATTAAATTCTAATTTAACTTATAAAAAACTTTACCATGACTTTATTAAAGAATATATAGACATGGGACACATGACGAAAATTAATAAAAGGAGTAATGTACCAATAAGTTACTACATGTGTCACCACGGAGTATACCGGAAAGATTCATTGTCTACAGTTCTCAGAGTAGTCTTTGATGCGTCTATGCCTAGCTCTACAGGATATTCGCTAAATAACTTGCAAATGGTGGGTCCCACTTTGCAGCAAGAGTTGTTTTCAATTTTGATAAGGTTTAGGCAACATAAATTTGTAGTGTCTGCAGATATAGCCAAAATGTATCGTTGCGTTATTGTTTCTGCAGAGGATAGACCATTACAAAGAATTTTATGGCGTTTTGATTCGAATGATGATTTGGACACGTATGAACTGAATACTGTTACGTATGGAACGGCAGCGGCATCGTTTTTGGCCATTCGTTGTCTTTTTCAGTTGGCAAACGAAAATGCAGATAAGTACCCGGACGTTGCTGAAATAATTAGGTCAGATTTCTACGTGGATGATTTGCTCACGGGAGCTGAATCCATAGAAGATGCTTCACGTATTTCCAAATTAATTTTTGAAATTTTGCAACAAGGTTGTTTTAATTTGCGTAAGTTTTACTCAAACGAATCAAAAATATTAACTTGGGTACCACAGAATGACGGTCTTTCAAAAATAGTAAATTTCGGAGAAGAAGGTACTGCCAAAACGCTTGGTTTAATTTGGCATCCGAGTTCTGACAAATTGATGTACAGTGTAAAAGAATTTCCACAAACTGATTCGGTTACTAAACGCGTAATTTTGTCCGGTTCAGCCAAGATATTCGATCCTCTAGGATTAATTAGCCCTTGTATAATTTCGATAAAAATTTTATTGCAACATTTATGGCTTGAAAAGGCTTCCTGGGATGATCCCTTGCCCGATTATATTGTTCGTAGGTGGAATGAATTTAAAAGTGACGTTAGAACGTTAAATGATTTTCAATTAGATCGACATGCCTTTCATGAAAATTATGATACTTTTGAACTTCATATATTTTCGGATGCCTCCGAAAAGGCATATGGAGCATGCGTATATGTTAGGTCTGTTTTGACTAACGGTTCAGTCATTGTGCGTCTGTTAACTGCAAAAAGCAAGGTTGCTCCCTTGAAAACGGTTACAATTCCGCGTTTGGAATTGTGCGGAGCTTTGCTAGCTGCGAGGTTAGCTAATAAAGTATCAACTTCGTTAAAACATAAAAGTACTAGATGTGTATTTTGGACGGATTCAACGATCGTGCTTGGATGGCTAAGAACTCCTCCAAATAAGCTAAAGACCTTTGTTAGCAATCGTACCACTGAGATAAACGATTTGACATGTTCTGGCACATGGAATCATGTTCCGACTAACGATAATCCCGCTGACATTTCGTCTAGGGGTATGAAACCATCGGAATTAAAAGATTCAAGGCTTTGGTGGTCTGGACCTGAATGGTTGGACTGTAATGAAGATATGTGGCCAAAAAATCCTACGCAAAATAATAAAGACTTACCCGATGTAAGACAAAACGTTGAAGTGTATTTAGCAGCGTCGGAGCGCGACACGTGTTTTCTTTTTTCTCTTTACTCTAATTTCGCTAAATTAAATCGCGTTACCGCTTACGTTTTAAGATTTGTACACAATTGTAAATCCCAAACGGAAAACCGCGTTTTGGGACCTCTTTCCACTGATGAAATCGACAGTGCTTTGAACAAATTATTAAAATTGGCTCAGAGAGATTCATTCTACAATGAAGTTGAACAGCTTAGTGATAAAGGTTTGAATCCAAAAGGCAAGCTTACCAGTTTAAATCCATTTGTTGACAATGATGGTATGCTTCGTATTGGTGGTCGCCTTTCCAATGCTCGGTATGAATTTGAAAGAAAACACCCACTCATTTTATCTAAAAGTCATCCGTTTAGCGAATGTTTAGTTAGACATTACCATGTAAAATTATTACATGCTGGACCGCAGCATTTAATGGCTTCGTTAAGGGAACGGTATTGGATTGTTGCTGGGCGTTCTTTAATAAAAAAGGTTGTACGAGAATGTATTCTTTGTTACCGTTTCAAACCAAAGATTACAAATCCTATTATGGGAAATTTACCGGGGTCGCGAGTGAATCCTACGCGTCCATTTGAAGTTGTAGGGGTTGATTATGCCGGACCATTTTCAATTAAGAGCAGAGCAGGTCGTGGTGCTAAATTATTAAAAGGTTACGTTTCATTATTTGTTTGCTTTCTCACCAAAGCGGTTCACTTGGAACTGGTGACTGATTTGTCAAAAGATGCATTCATTTTAGCATTGCGCAGATTTGTCAACAGGAGAGGTTTGCCCTCTACTATAATGTCTGATAATGGTACTAATTTTGTGGCAACTAGTAGCGAATTAAAAGGATTAGCTGACTTTATTAGTACATTTAAAACTGATCTGACCTCATCTTTTCATAGAGAAGGCGTTAACTGGCAGTTTATACCCCCTCGTTCTCCCCATTTTGGTGGTTTGTGGGAGGCGGGTATCAAATCCATGAAATACCACTTAAAGAGGGTAGCAAAAAATGTTACTTTCACATTTGAGCATTTTTACACTTTGTTAACGGATGTTGAGAACATTTTAAATTCTCGCCCACTCACTTCCCTATCCGACAGTCCTCATGATCTTTTACCTTTGACGCCGTCTCACTTTCTGCTTGGTGGTCATCCAACTTCGTTGCCCGAAGTTGATTTAAAACAGATACCTCTCAATCGGTTGTCTGTCTACAAGCATCTACTGCAAATAAAACAGCATATATGGGAGAGATGGTCAAAAGAATACGTCTCTGAGCTCCAACAAAGATGTAAATGGAAGCAAACGCAAGGTGAACTAAAGGAAGGTACTTTGGTTCTGCTCAAAGAGGACAACGTTCCACCTCTTGCCTGGAGATTAGGAAGAGTCGTCGACGTTCACCGTGGAAGTGATGGAATTCCGCGTGTGGCTACAGTAAAAACTCAAAACGGAAAAGTAAAGCGTGGCTTTCAAAAACTGTGTCCATTGCCTGTGGTTATACCTAATTGACTTTAAACCCATCGTACGCGATCACAAAAGACAAGGTTACCGTATCATTTGTTGAAAAGTTACCCCTTTCAAGGCCGGGGGTATGTTAAGTACTTTTGAATTTTTTCCCTTTGTATACATTCTCCTTGTGCGCGTGTGGTGTCGGATTTGTTCTTATTGGTTTCTACGTACAATGACGTGTGTGCCTGTGCGCGCACCCCAGGTGAAAGGGTTCATCGATCGTATTTTCAGCGTCGGTTAAAAAGAACGAGATCATGACTGACCATAAGCAGTACAGGACAGTTGATATACATTGTTCATTATTTTATTAGTTGTGTTAATTTCATTAGTTGTTTATGATTGTTTTCATCGTTATATTTTTATTATTAATAAAGCATTTAAAGCTTTTACAAATGTCCTCAGGTAGTTGACCGTTTCTAGAAATCGCTGACATTTCTTAGGGCTCAGTTTCAGATGTACATGTCGTAGTTTTTGGGATACCTTCCTCCAGGTTCTTTATGTGGTTACCGAAATTTCTCCCGACTACGATGATATCGTCGAGATATTGCAGGCAAGTTTTCCCAATTAGATCCTTCAGGACTGTTTCTATAAGTCGTTCAAATGTAGCTGGCGCGTTGCAGAGGCCGAATAAGCGTGCTGATCCATCCTTTTTCTTGACTAACATAACCGGCGATGTCCAAGGGCTGGTTGATGGCTTTATTACGCCTTCCTTCCTTCCTTCAACATATCACGTACAACTTTCTCAGCCTCTTCTTTCTTCGCCAACGGTAGTCTTCTCGGTCTCTAACGTATAGGTTGCGCTTCGCCCGTGTTTATTTTATGAATGACGGGGTCGGTTCGTCCACCCTTACCGTCATCTAATTGGAACACATCCTGGTATTGTTCCAATAGTCTTTTCACCTGCTATTTCTCGTCGGGACTGCATCCCTCGCCTGTTCGGTTAAATAACGCCACGATAGCTTTTGGAAGACTTTCGAAATTGTCTGTTTCTATTTGCGGAAGTGCAGGAAAAAGTCATACTTCCTCAGGACGTCCAGACCCAAAATTGCGTTGCCTTCTATTTCTACCACCAAAGCGCAGTGTTAAAACGAGGTCTTTTCTATCCTGATGTTGATCTAACTTTCTCCACGGTCTACTACAAACTCTCCGGTGGCGGTACGTAGCTTCTGTCTAGTAGGCAAGAACTTACTAGGCTTGGTGATACTTTCAGGCCTTATAATTGTTCTACTTGCTCCGGTGTGTAGCAAAAGAGAACATCGTTTATCGTTTATATTTCCCGCGAGAAAAAGGCTGTCAGCTCGGTCTTTCATAGTCTTCGTTAGTGCAACTCAACTTGGGGCCTCCTGTTACGGGATCAACATTTGCCCCGCCGCGCCGACCGTGACTAGTTTTCCTGTGTGCTCGGCTTGCTTTCTTGAGCCGTCTCTGAGCTCACTTCCTTCTTGCAGGCGCTCCTTACATGGCCCAGCTCCCCGCAGTTCCAAAACCTTATTGGATGAGTTTTCTTATTTATTACTACACGCTCTTGGCCGCTTTTGTTGTTCTAGCTGACAATAGATGTCCTTATACTGGGGGATCGTTGTTGGTGTTGAACCTAAATTTTGGCTAACTCTCGCAGATGGCTTTCTCATGTCATGTGTGGTATTATATTGAAGTAGTCCTGGAGAGGTTTCACTTGATTTGATCGTTGTTCTATCGAAGTCACCTATGACGTACTGGTGAGACCTAATGAGCACGAAATCATGATCTACGTCTGGTGGTGCGACAGATTACCGACCAAATATAATATTTTCTGTTATTATTATGTTTATGGCGTTACTTACACGCTGGTGGTAGTTTCTGTGGTTCTAGCCGGCAATAGATGTCCTTATACTGGGGGATCGTTGTTGGTGTTGAACCTAAATTTTGGCTAACTTCCGCAGATGGCGTTCCCATATCATCTGTGGTATAATATTTATTTTTTATCTTGGAAACGATTCATCGTATTATTTCCTCATAGCGATTCGCCATCCCGCGCGGTAAAATGTTCATCCTGCAGATGACGCACCCCATGTCTTTGTGAGACCTGCTTGACGGCCTTATAGTCCAGTGCACGTGTCAGCGTGTCCACAAGGGTCCTTGACCGATCCAATCCAAGTATTTGTTGCGCAACGTCGTCTCTTACTCCATCGTTGAACGACTCAACGGCTAGCTTTTCCAGAGTGCAGTCAGTATTTGGATTGGATAGGGGTACCAGAGGTGCGATATCGACCTCGTACTCTTGCAAGGACTTCCCTGCCTTTTGGCGCCATTTCCACAGTTGCAAATAATACACAGCTGACAAGTGTGCTTGACCGTATCGCATTTCTAATCTTCCAACTAGCTGCTAGTAGTCAAGCAACTCTTCCGGTGGCACTGTCCCGTACGGCGAGTGTGAGTGCCGTGGCTTTTTCTTGACATGTCCAGGCATTAACTCTTGCCGCTGCCTCGAATTGTTTGAGGAAAATGGTCCATGATGTTTTCCCAAATGGTGGCTTTATGTGCCTTCGATAGTAAAACATGTTCTTCTTTCACGTCAATAGCGTCCGTCATAGCCATGCTTTCTGTCTGTCCGGGAAACTGGTCACAAGTTTTGGATTCAATGTTGATATTTAAAAACTTTTCTTTCAGTTCTTTCACTATTGAATCCATATCCACAATTTCAGATTCAAGCTTCTGTTCTGTACCGGTAATTTGCGATTGAAGCTTGCATTAATTTCGGCATTATTTACATTTCTATTAATATACATTATTGGTTTATCACTACTTACGGTTCCCTGAGAAAGTTTAAATGTTTTTTTCAAAATTTGTATAAACTAAAATTGGTGGATTACTACGAATTTTATTATTTGTGTTAAAAGCGTTCATAAATTCAGTGGTGTGGTCTATTTTATCATTTTTCTTGAGACACTGTCAAGCAATTGCTTTTGCTAATTAACATTTGCTTGATTTTTATTCATTAGTTTTCTACGAATAGGCGATACAATTTTTCAGTTTTTATTGGTAGTAACTAACAAAGAATATATATATTTCCATTTTTCACCATGTTAGATCTTTATTTTTTACATATACTTATTAGGAAACTTAAAATCTCATATTTACGTATGAGCGTTATTAATTAACAATTATGCAAGAAACAGTAAAAATTGATAAAGCTTATTAAAATTAAAAATTGACTCTAAGATAAATACACAATTTGGATAAAACTGCAAATTGTTTATCACTATGCGATTATAATGCAATAAAATTAATATAGTGCTTAATACTTGTTTATATAATTTTAAATATTGATATCTTAATAACTCCGAAATTAGTGTTTGTTTTACGAACTTTGACTTTATTATCTAAAAAATTAATATAATTGCCAGCTAATAAACTCATAAGTTATTTTGATGAATAGCTAAGTTTATAAGCCTTAAAGTATAACCGCAGATCCTTGTAATAGGACTGGTCATTTGGAATAAAATTAATGAAAATTCATATTGGTATAAAACCGCGAATAGCAATTGTGATAAATTGCTGAGAAGAGAACATACCTATTTGATGTTCGGTAGTCGTTAATTACCTTACTTTGTGAAAAATAACTTGCGTTGAAATTTTTAAGCTACAGTCCTGAAGGATAATTTTCTCAAAATTTTAATATCACTATAGTTGAGGAGAGAATCAAAAGGGGATGGGGAATTTTACTAACTTCAAAATCCCGTTTGTGACGAACTGATATCCGTACGAGGTTTCTACAACCCCCTTGTTAAATGTACAACAAAAATTTACTTTAAGTGAACGAAGATTAACCTGTATTTTATAAAATAAAAGAAGAAATAACATGCTAGGAAAATCGGTTCAAAATTTAAATAAAAACCACACAAGAACCTTTGCAAATAAAAAAAACTTCTTTTCATATGATGATCTGTATTTTATGTAAGAAAATTAACATCAGTATTTTATATCATCAGCAATTAAGCAGCACAGAGAAAAATAAACTAATCCCGACGTTTCCAAACATCTCAAGAATGTCCTAGAGATTAAACATTAGAGTATATAAAAAAAAGAGACGATCGCCGAAGAGTCATAAATAAATTGACAGTTGCAGCAGTGAAATCAAAAATAAATCGAGACGCGCAGTGAAAAGTGATAAAGTATAAATAAATAGTGTAGTTAGCAATCTAAGTATAGTAATAATTTCATAGTGTTTTTAAGTTTAATTAGTTATTAATGTAAATAAATAGTTGTTGCTGTTGTAAGTCTGTAAGTTTGAATTTGTTAAACCCACGAACATTACAACTTTTGTAAGGCATGGGGTCTAACGTGACCTTAGTGCGGCTTGAGTAAAAGACAATACAATGGCAAAGAAGTTGTGCGAATTAAAAGTAGCCTAGTTAAGAAGAGAATCAGATGAACGGGATGAAGCGACAATCCTGAGACGCTCCTTTTCGAAGATGAATTATCGCAAATGATGAAAAAATAAGAAGAAAATAGTAAAAGTCTGGGAAGTAAATTAGACGAAAATAGTAAGTCTAGAAAATAAACTGGAAGAAAAATTTAATGGAAAATTTTAAGAAACAGAAGAAAAGAAAAGTGCTGGAAGAAATTATTTTTAATAGCAAGATAAAACCAATCGAAGTCGATGTTGGCGCATCTAATACACTTAACGAAGCCAGACAAATCAGTCAAGGAAGCGGTGTAGAGTCAAAAACACGAGTAAAACCACCAACGTTTGACGGAAAGTCCTCATGGACCACATCCCACAGGCAATCCGAGACAGCAGCCAAGGCGAATAACCAGGCGCCTAAAGAAAAAAGCACCACCTTATTCTCGGAAGAATTGGCGGATTATGAAAATTCCTCACCGTCAAGTTTCCCCGGATCGGTTTTTTAGTTTTACGTGGTGATACCTGCCTGTAAGGCTCAACTGACCACGGCCCCCAAGGGCGCGGAAATAGGGTACGCCCAATTCACGCGTGGAAGATCGAAATTAGCTAGTACCAGTTACTCCCAATGGTTGCTAGACCACCGGAACCTACTGGTGCGGGCGGGACCTATCTAATCCCTACCAGGCTTAGCAGTGCTTGATACCCGAGCAGATACGCTGCTTACCCGCCACTTTCGTTAAGCCTCTATCACACCTCTCTACAGAGATCCCAGCCTTTATCCACTTATAGTGGGATCAGTTGGTAGGAGTTCCATCATGTTTCGTACGATCCTCCAAACTAGGCTGTCCAGTCCACAGTCAAGCTTCGGAATCGCCAGCTTTTGTACGTTACTCTCTAGATGTCGGTGGAGTTTCATTACTGTTTCCCAAAGGTCTCTATAAGTAGGTTTATCAGAGCATCTTTCTTCAGTTACTAGGTAATAGATATTGCGTCGTCCGTCAGACAGGCACAACAGTCTTCTTTCCTTTTGTTCTTGTTCTAACCCGCCAAATCTGCATTTGACTCAATACCACGGCTCATTCTTTGAAACGCAATGGGCCAGAGAATATTCTTCAGATATATCAAAGAGGTCTCGTCGGATTTCTTGCGTCACTTCAAATCTCCTGTTGACATAGGGGCCTTCCTTCATGAATACTTCGAATGTGGGCTCGGAAGGTATAGTCCTTAAAAATCTGGCCCGCGCCTCCTCTTTATTTGCGCCGGCACATGGAGCCAAGCGATTAAAATGGACTATCTCCGGCTTCCCATTTGGAGTTCCCTTAATTCGGTAGATCACGTCGTTAATCCTCTTTACTATTTCGTATGATCCTTCCCAATCCTGTTGGAACTCAGGTGATAGTCCACGCCGACTACGAGGGTTATACAACCAAACAAGATCTCCAGTTTGGTAACCACCTGCTGTAGCCTTGACATCGTAGTTTTCTTTAATCCTGTCACTAGCAATTTGCGTATGCAGACGAACCGACTCGTGAATATCGTAATGCATTCTTCGGAGGTTGGTAACATAATCTTTTACAGCTAAGTCATCTCTTGGTTTACAGCCGAATTTGAGGTCACAAGGTAGTCGTAGCTCCCTTCCAAAAAGGACACTGGCAGGTATTTGATCAGTCATTTCGTGGATAGATGAACGGTATGCCATTAAAAATAAAGGCAAACAGCGGTTCCAGTCCTTTTGGTGATCAGACACTACCTTAAAGAGATATTTAATTAAGGTCCGGCTCATTCGTCCAACCATGCCGCCCGATTGTCAATTCTTTCACCATAACCTCAACTATGGTTTCCGACTCCCAGTTCGGGAGGGCATAGGGTTCAACTTACTTGGTAAAATAGTCCATAACGACCACGATGTACGTGTTACCTTTTTCGGACTCTGGGAAGGGACCTGCCACATCGACTGCGATTAATTCGAAAGAGCCACCAACGTTGTATCGACGCATTTCTGTGACTCGCTGCACAGGTGTAACACTCCTTACACCAATTTTTGACATCTTCCTTACAGTTTACCCAATAGATAAAAGAAAAATGGCCGTTCCAGTCCCTTTGGTGATCAGACACTACTAAAGTGACTTCTGAGTTTCAAGAATCCGGAGGGACAAGAAGCTCGATGCATTGAGAAGCTGCAGGGATATGTCTTTTACGCAGAGCACCAGCCTGGAACAGGACTCAAGAATGCCAATACACTTTCCAGAAGATCCTGTAAAGCAGATTGCAAGCAGTGTGATCGGATGAAAAAACGAAGAAACCATTCGTCGCGTTACGGTAATCGATAACGAGTGATTACTTGAAAATATAAGACAAGACCAAGAAAACGACCCGGACTTGAAGAAGGTGATGAAATGGAAAAGAGACGGATAACGAGCAACGAATACGTTCCTGTATTCAAGTACTAAAATCGTCGTGGGCTCAGTGGGACTCAATGGTCTTGGAAGATGACATCCTGAAGAGTATTGTTGAAAGTACAGATGGAGAGGAAGATAGGAGATTCGAGAGCGATTTTATTGGGTAAATTGTAAAGAAGATGTAAAGAAATCCGACGGGATCTTTGCTATATATAAGGAAGGAATATTTTCTGGCCCATTGCGTTTCAAAGGATCTCAGAATGAGCTGTGGTATTGCATCCGAGTTCAACTGCAGATTTGACGGGTTAGAACAAGTACAAAAGGGAAGAAGACTGTTGTGCCTGCCTGACGCACGACGCAATATCTATTACCTAATAGTAACTAAAGGAAGATGCTCTGATAAACCTAGTTATAGAGACCTTTGGGACGCAGTAATGGAATTCCGCAAACATCTTCTAGAGAGTAACGTACAGAAGCTGACGATTTCAAAGCTTGGCTGTGGACTGTACAGCCTAGATTGGAGGAGCGTACGAAACATGACGGAAGTCCTGTTCCGCCGTATTGGAGTGTATATTTTGGTTAGCTGTAATAACCCGAAACGGAACAATCATGAGAAGACCAGTCCTGTTCCGCCGTACTGGAGTGGATATTTTGATTTGCTGTAATAATCCGAATCGGACCAATCATGAGAAGACCGTGGACTGTTATTTCTATTCCCGGAGCGGATCTCGTCAAGGCGAGAACTGCAGATTCTGGCATGATCCTGCGGGACGTAAAGTGAAAATGCTTCGAGACGAAACATCTTTAAGGAGGTGGCAGTGTAAAGAACACGAGTATGCTTGTGTGCGATCAAGCACACGTGGACGTGAACGAACGGGTCGACTAGCCGATTAGCGCGGGCGATTTCGCTGCGTCACGTTTAACTAATTAAACTTAAAATCGGAAATCGGAACAAGAAACAGCAGAATAACTCATCAGGAGTGGTTCTTTACTAAGAAACTGGCCAATAGAAAATTGTTGTATTTTTTTGTTGTTGTTAGGGTAGGGGCCAGCGCAGAAAAGTGCTCAACTGGCAAACGCTCCATGTCGATTAATGATGCTGAGCATAGGGATACAAACGTAGAGAAGCTTGAAATCAGCATCAGTATTTAATAAAAAATTCCCATGTGATCATATTTTTGTCTTTGAACGAGAAGGAAGTGTTTATAATAGACAATACGCAATTAAAACTTGCTCTAGGAAAAGAATATCCGGAATATATGGAAATAATGGGGGACGAGGATAATTTGGTGAATATCATCTTCCTCTCTTGTCCCAAATTGCAGCTTTTATGAAAAGTAATGATATCAACTAATATTAAAATATGTTTTGTTAACCCGTGCCGGAAAAAATCGTCTTCAGTGTCCGTTACTCATTATTTTGAATAAACCACCATCGTTAAAACTTGTTTATTTTTAAAATTAATTAAAACCATTCTCGAAATCTTTCTTAGGTATAGTCACAGGTTAAGTATTTGTTTAGGTATTTTTTATTTTACGTTTTGGGGGTTTTTACCAAAACTTTTGGTGTTGGTCGTAAAAATGATTTTCCCATTATGCGAAAAACTGACACGAACGCGTCAAAGGAGCTTTTTGGAATCCTCAATGCGTTTTACATAAAAACTTTATGATCCGACTTTGAAAGCGGGCTACAACACGACATGTGTATGTTTTTTGCAATCATCGATACGAGGACTTCCTCTTATGTAGGTATAAGTCGTTTGACAATATTGCAATGGACTCAATTTTACTTAATAAGATGCTTTAGGTTCAAATGCGGTTATTATATTTCATAAAAACAACACGATTAATGACGGTGTAACGTTTGATTTTAAATAAGCCTTAAACTTATTATGGAACAATGAATATCTCTTTTAATTTATTAATAGTACACATTTTAATTTAATAGATAATAAGTACGAAGATGACGCTGTTAAATCGATTGCTCAATGTTATTTGAGAGATAAAGTCCACTCTAGACGCCACCATTACGTTGTAGAGACAAAATATCATGCAATGTTGAACTCAATACATACGTTTACATACGTGTTTATCATGGTCGTATTTTTATCACCGAAGATGTAGTAAATGATAGTTATAAAAATTAACAGCCAATTAATTTTAACTGCTTCTTTATATTTATCAATGTCACAATTAAAACAGTTTCATCAATATATATATACATCTGTATTGTGCATTTTTATTATAT
The DNA here is from genome assembly GCA_947389935.1 of Agrilus cyanescens. Taxonomy (NCBI): domain Eukaryota; kingdom Metazoa; phylum Arthropoda; class Insecta; order Coleoptera; family Buprestidae; genus Agrilus; species Agrilus cyanescens. Next base: position 12,180,870 of record OX376706.1, read on the forward strand.
TTAATATAGATTAATTAACAATGTGGAATCGGTATGCAAAAATAATGAAAGCATTATTGTGATCGCATAGGTAAATACAACGCGCCCAACATATAGGTATTATATTTTTAAGAATATTGGGTAAGGATGACCCAGCTTATTAAGACCAAACTACCACTTCCGCATGTAAACAAATAATAGTCATACATGGAGGTTTAATATGGCTGTTTCCGTCTCCATTTCACTATAAGTCCACTCCTCCTTCAAAGGTTTTGATTAGGCACTTTCAGTTTAAAAAAAAGTCCATATTAAAGCTTAATTACTGTAGTTATCGAAAAAGGTTCTTATTACTGTATTACCTTCATTCGACCGCCATTTTAAAAGTATTTTATAAGTACAATTAATTACTCTAAATTTCCTCCTTAATTTCGACTTTATAAAAATTTGAAACAGAATAGAATAGGAACAACTAAAATAATTGGAGGGGTGTAGATATAGGTATCTACCATTAAAATAATATAAAACTAAAAAATAAAGAGCGTTTCATTTTCATTGCCCATAACAATTAGGTAGGTACAAAATCTAGCAACTCCCCCCACCCCCGGATCCGCCACTGACTATTATTATGGTATAATTAAACGAAATTAAAAAAATTACCTACTACCTAACTGACTACTATATTCTTTGCTAACTGATTTATTTCATGTGTTGCCTTGTTTCGTGTTATACCTAGTTACTAATTATTTTTTAAACAACATTGCTCTATCTATGCAACGCTGTTTCTGGCAATGACTTGCCGACGCGACGTCGGACGACGTCGAGATGTTTTTATTTATCTTTGTATATACTTGCAAATTCTGCCTAACAGATAGATAAGCGTGCCTAATTAGTTTTATAATATGTGATTTGAACAGCTATGCGTGGGAGCAGTATTAATAAAAATCATCAATGAAACTCATGTAGTTAATGTGCCTCAAGTGACGAGCATAGTCTATGCTGTGGTATAGTGTTGTTTATATATGTAAAAATGAGTATTTACAGAGGAAGAAGCAGAAAAGAATTTTATTTAACCTCGTCATTGTACGATTCAATTGAAGATCAGAATATTAGGTATTATTTTTTTATTGTCTTAAATAGAGAAGAAACAAATTAATTCTCACTATTCTACTATTGATTTGTAAATAATTACAAACATTTTAGTGCTGTAGAGTTCCTATTAAATAAAGGTGCAGATGCAAATATTGTTTTGCCTAGGGTAGGAATAGCACCTTTTCATCTTATTATTGGAAATAATAATGAAGAGTTTGCAAATTCTGTAGTCAAATTTATCTTACAACACGGTGGAAATCCCAATATACAGTAAGTATTATTTTGAAAATTACATTTGAGATGCTTGCTTTTGTACTTAGTTTATTTTTTAAATATTCATTCAAACAATTTATAAGTAAATAGTTTTTCTGATTAATGGCAATCTCTACTCTTATTGCATCACACGCTTTTACTGTTTAAACATATGCAACTTGTTCTATAGAATATGATTAAGAATTTTTATTTTTGTAACAAATAATGTTGTAAATAACATAACTATTTATGGTATTTGTTCAAACGTTGATCAACATGAATATTGCTTAAATGTTGTTAATTCTTACTAATTGTTTTAATTTTCGTTTTTTTTTTAGATCTGATGATGGTTTAACACCGCTGCACATAGCTGTGGCTTGGGGTCGTTGTGAAATAACTGAATTACTACTTCATTGTGGAGGAAATCCTTTTGTGCAGGATAGAAACGGTTTTACAGCTTTAGATTATTCAATTGAATATAAACATTTGAATATTAGAAAGCTTTTAAATGATTTTATACCAAATAATATAATAACTTCATTTGAAACTGAACAAAGCCTGGGATATGATTTAACATTAGGTACAATAAAAATACAAAAGTATACTAGAACTTTGATACTTTGAAATTAAAAAAAAATTGACATGTGCTAGTTGAACATGTGTGAAGGGGGTTCCACACAATGGACAAATTATTTACCATGTTTTCTTAAATCTGAGAAATTTGTTTGTGGTATTCATAAAAACACTATGTACGGTACTGTTGTAACCCACAATACCCATTTAAGGGCCAAATTTCTCATTACCTTCCTTTAACCTCCTATCTACCGTTTTTCTATTGGTAACCTAACTTGCTACTAAGCACATCATTTTGGCTAAAATTTTCAACCTTTTTATTAATTAAAGTTTTCGTTCGTTTTTCATCTTTTTTTGAAGTTTGACTTACCAAAGTTCTATTGCAATTTGTACATATGTGGGTGTATAATTATTTACAAATAATTCCAGACAAAGTTGTTGTGAACAATGGATATGCAATTGGAGAATATAAAACTGTAGATAAAACAATGGATACTGATCAGTTACAAAATCCTGGGAACATTTTGGGCGACTTGCCTGAGTATAAAACCAACGAGTTTTTGGATGTCTGGTTTGAAGATCAACTGTGCAAATTGAGTTTATCATCTGAATGCAGTACAAAACGAGATGTTGAAGATCATTGTTCAATTGGATCAACATTTTCAGACGAATCAGACAAACTTATTTCAAATAATCTTTTAATGAATAACGTGAATTATAGCTTTCAAAGTAAGCTAAATGATAAACAAAATACCATTGAAATTGTGCCTAGGCAGCAACATATAAATACAAGAAATAAAATATATGAACATGATGATTTCTGCAAATACTACGAAAATACCCGTGAAAGCGGAATTATTACGCTTGCTGATGACGCAGTTGAATACACTGAAGAAAGTATTGAATACAGTAATGACAGCCACAGTAACTTTATTTATTTGACTAAAAATTCAAATGATACAAAAATGGCTTGCAGTGATTTAATTGCATTGGATGAAAGAAATAACGAACAAGTTGTTTTTGAACCAAATTTAAACCAACCCAAAATTCAAAGATTAATTCCTGGTAAAGACTGTAGCAGTGATTATTTCAGTTGTAATGATATGTCAAGCAATATAAATTTATTTGAAAAAAACATTTTTGAAGTTACATCTGATCTTTCCAATAACTGTAGCTATCCACAAAGTTCAAATGTGCAAATAATAGGACAAAGTAACTTTACTACTGAAATTACGAATTTAGATAGCAATTGCATCACAAATATACCATGTCAAGTTTCTGAAAATTTAATTCCCGAATCCGAAGAATCATTTGTCAGTGTTTCCGAAATTTATAAATATACTGACAAAGAAGATGGAATTGTGTTATATGAAAAGCGGTTACGAGTAAATTCTCCCAGGTGAGTTTTGTTTATTTTATAAATTTAGTACGTGAATAGACTAACCAGAATGGTTCTTGGTGACCTAAATAAGCGTTTTCGGAGTTAACTTTGCATAAATAGACTGAAAAGTAATTTCATAAAAATTATATTCATTTAAAATTACGCATTTTAGGAAAGTGCATTGTATTTCGTGAAATTTCGTACGAAACTTAAAACTGATTAACAAATTAAATAAGTAGAATAACTTCTTCCTTTACGCACGACGTGTATAAGAATTAATTATTTCTAATTTTGATATTTAAGCAGTCTTAGTAAGTTGGGAATCAACGAATTCACGGACATGTAGTGGTTAACTTGTTAAAAAAAAATTATAAATGACTGAGTGACCCGGTGAACTTAGTATCACCTATAATTTATTTGATTATAACTTTTAGTCAACGATTATCAATCCTAATCAACCCTTCAACTGCAATTGTTTTCACTGTCACTCAAGTCTGTCAATTTTACCTTGATAATTTTAAAATATTGGAAATCAAAAATTTGGTCCTTGAATCACACCGAGGAAATAGACGAAAGCTCCGACACAAACCCCATCAATTAAAAGTAGCCTGAAGTCGCGATTCCCAAACAAAATTATTATTTTAAAAAATTAATTATAAAAAAGAAATACGTGTGGCACTCGGGGACTGCCGCGGTAAAGCTATTGCATAGTTTATCAACTTATGCTATTATAGTATTTCTTTGATATTAATATAATAATACACCTATATACTTCCTCACAAACAGCTGCTTACGTATTCGTCCGATTTCGGAGCAGCTCGTCTCGATCCGTGCGAGCTTCGTACAGTCTACACGCATACGTCTAGTCGCCGCACCGCTGTGCCGGTCGGAGTGGGGGGGTGTTAGGTTTTTTCGTTACGGAATTTCTTGATTCGGTCGCCGCGCTCAAAGCCCGCGATAAAAGCTATGCAATAGCTTTAAAAAAAATTGTTTTGATGAGAGAGAGAGCGGTCAGTTACTAGATATTAAACCATAAATTTTGGACAAAGTTTTAGGCATATTATCCTATAAAGGTTCAAAGAAAGTATATTTCTCAAGGCTCGCTTACAACGTTAAAGAGCGTTGCTTTTTTGTATGCATCCCTAGTTTTATAGTTTGATTCAAAAGTGCAAATATTAAAGGTTTAAGGTAAACTGTTGCAACAATTTGTTGAATATCTGTATTATTGTTAGATAAACATCTATAATAGAATCTTATTATTATTATAGTTGTGTTTATAAAACTTAAACCTAGAAGGGTGCACAGTTTGTGAAACTGCAGTTTAAAAATGCAAAAATAGAAAATAAAAAACAAAGTTTCACTAAAATTTGTTTGAGAACCTCGACAAATTTGCTTCGATCCAAACGAAGTCATTTAAAGAGGAATACAGAAATTTGCCTAGGTTATCTAATAAATTTTAGTGAAAGTCCCTGTTTTTAATTTTCTATCTTTAGTTGTTATAAAAGCAAATTTTAAAACATAAACTTTATAATAGCTCGTCTTAATTAGGAACATATTTGCATATAGGCATTATTTATTTTAGATAAATATGTCTAAACGAAAATAAAACAATTACGAAAATACGGACGAGATAAAACTATAATGTAGAAATTCTTTTATTGTTCATGTATTAATTAAAATAGTTCAAAAAGTAATTATTAAAAAAAATATGCCACCGGACCACCCTCTTACTTGCACACTTATGTAAGTTTCGAAAATTTTTGGTATATAATTTTGTACCGCGCAGTCAACATAAAACATTTGTACGCTGCTTGTGCTTATGCATTTATGCGGTTAAATAAATTATGAGGATGATATGAAATACACAATTTATTGAATATGATGCATGTAGGAGCTTTTGTTGAGAAAAAGTATTGTGTATCGAGTTTAATCGTTAAATATTATTAATGTTATTTTTGCATTTGTTTGTGTTTTAATTGTTATATAGTTTTTAACAGATCTATAAGCAACTAACAACCACAGATACAGAATTAATGTTAACAAAAGGCAATATAACGCAATTTCTGGCAATTTTGCTAAATTATGAGCTCCAACAACATTTGTAATTTTAAAGAAAACTTAAACTAGATGTGAACAACATAGTCCAAATTTCGTAAAAAAACATCAAGCCAACAAATAAATTATATTTATGCGAACTTGTCTGGTAATCAGGGCAGTTGTTTAGCCTGTTTTACACGCTCGCAATAGCGATCCGTGTCTGGTGGTTTCGACAGAACGCTGACCAAGCTCAATTTTTTGATTTATAATTGATGTTTGATTCTTGTAATTTCATTATTTCAATCGAAAACATCGTGATTCCGGTTATGGAAGTTCGATTATAATTCCACGATTTATTTTCTTTAGTAAAACAAAATTATATTTAACAATCATTAAATGATATTGTTGCTGCAAAAATGATTACCTAATAACCTAAGATACTGCATATTTTATTAACAATAAGATCTGAAATTTTTCGGTTTGCATGTATTTTATCAGTTTCAAAAATTAATCACACCGATAAAATTTATTTACTGTAAAATATCTAATTGAAAAGTATGTTTTTTTTACTAACTGTTGGTAGACAATAATATATACATTATTTTAATTTAGGGGTTCCAGTGAAAGTGAAAAATCAATGGCGGGGACCCATTCATCAAAATTATCTTCGTTACCGGCCATTTTTGATTATGATAGCGATCGGATTCGTAAAGAATTACAATGTAGTGGCTATAATCCAGGACCAATAACTGTGACTACAAAACAACTGTATTTACGGAAGTTGTTACGATTAAAAAAGGAACAAAATCAATTAGTAACAACGTTTGAAGAAAAAGAAAAAGGTAAATGTTTTGTTTGATAACTTAATACCTTTAGTTTTTAGTGACGTTATAGTGCGGCTTCTTTGATGTATATTATAGTTTTGAAAAACCGTCAGTTTTCTGGAGTGTCATTTTGACATAGCTTTTAGTTTAGTTTATCGATTTTTTTACATACTCTAGGGTTTTAACGAAATTATTTTTAGACGGAAGATGATGCTTTTTATTGGTAAAATAATTTTGAGGAATCGTGTAGTTAAATTTTACAGACGTATGTATCACAAGAGCTTTTTAGCACATGAATAAGTATTTTTATTTTTTAAGTACATGTATTTTGGGTTTGAGTATTTTACGCAGTTCATATTTAACGAAATACAGAGACATACTAAAATTTCGTACATTTGTTACACATGTTTTCTAAAAGGGCTAAATGCAGCCTGTTGTTGTGTTTAATATTTCTGGGGTGCCACTATTTGTATTTTGATAAATTGATCCAAAATAAGTTCAAAATAAAGAACAAAATTTTTTTATATCGCTTCGTTTACGAGACATTGATAGGTACTTAAAGTTGTAAGTTCTGAATTTATCAATGTAATAATTATTGTCTATTAGAACCTCGTGCTCAACTACAATGCCTTTAGTTTATAATTAGACTTAAAAGGCATGTTTTCTGACATTTTGCAAGCTTGCGGAAATGTTTTATAAAACGTAAAATTTACTCTAACAAGAAGTACCTTTTTTAGTGTAACATAACCTAACTTTCTAAAATTGTTCCTTACTGAAGTATTCTTTTTATTAATTACGATTACCTAAATATCACGAGAACGTTTTTATTAGTGATAGAAGACAATTCCACTTCGGAATTGTTACACACACAAACTCGTTTTTCTTTTTAAAAGGTTTATTATTAAATATTTGTTAAATCGACCAGCATTTCAAAATCAAATCATACCAAAAATTGTTCTCGCTCTCTTCTGTCTTTTCTATTTATACCTTTGTCCCCATTTAGTTCTAATAATCCTTTTATCCAATCAGTTCATAGCATTTATTCAACCGCCAAAATTCTCAAACCAATCACATTCAAATATTTCCAAACGGTCCTATCAAATCCTTTCAGAAGTCACGTACAAATTTTCTCGGGCTTTCATTATTTATAAACACTATTTCGTCGCTATCGCATAGGTATCCTGGCGCCATTCGTTCCTTATCTAACTAATAAATTCTTAAAAACTATAACATTAGTTTCATTTTTTAATTGAAATAATCTAACTACGTGCATGCATGCCAATATTTAGGGGTGAGTCTCTGAATGATTTACATATCCCCCATTATTCTTTTAGCATGCATGTGGTTTTAATCAAGCAAGAAACTGAGAATTTATAAACATGCATCTATGTAAATTTAGTGCTTAGGTATATTACGCGCACTTTCTTTATCGAGACTATTGTGTAGAGAGCCGACAACCTGTCCGTGACGACATATCGGCGTCGTATCGTTAATGAAAAAGCATCATAGGTAGCCTCATACATTTCAGTGAACCGATATCGGTGACGACGATATATCATTATCGTGTCGGCCAGTGAAAAAATGCTCTAAAGAATAACCTTTTTTACGTTATTAATTTATTAATGAGTATACAATATTGTTTCGACCCTTGCCCTTGCCTGTTATGCTATTACGAATATTTATCAATTCACTGTGTATGACGTATGAATTAACCTTAGGATTATAGGCAAATAAGGTATATGCGGCGAATTCTCTATTGGTTACCCACCTTTCGCCTAATTTTTTTAGTTTCATCATTTATTTGAAATATGCTTGAAATCAAATCACAAATATGACGGTATACTTATTTGGGTAGCTTATCAACTTAACCGCCATTAACTGTGCGGTCATCTTTGAAGTTGTACATTTTTTCCTTTTTATATCGTATCCCTTATAAAATTAAATTGCACTTTTCTGGGTATTGACGACGCATCCCCTGTCATTAAAAGGGATACAATAAACATATTTTCTATTTCGTAAACTATTTACAATTACAACTCTTAAAAGAAATGGTTCGAAGTTCTTTATCGAGAAATTTTGACGCCGCAAAAAAGTGCCCATGTGGCGGGCTGCCCCTCATATCCCCTCATAGTTTCGTCACTGTCTAAAAACTTGGTCAGCAATGTTTATTTCGTTTATTAAATGAAGGTCATAATCAAAGTTAAAATATGTTTATTAGGGTTTAAAATCCATATATTTGAATATTTCGTTTTCACAGTTGAATTGGCCTTATTTTTTTATATTTTGTTAACACTAGCTCGTCTTATAAGGAAGTTTTAAGTCAATATTTTGCATGGGTCTAGGTCTTCTATATCTCTTACAGTCTTTAAACCTTGTTGCTGTTTACATATTTAAGAAAAATAAAGTCATGACAATTATAGGCTGAAAGTGTGATGACCGTTTTAATTTGACACGCTTACGCAAATAGATTTCTATTTTTAACATAATTGCTATAATTTATAGTACGTACTTATTAACATTTGTATCTTGAATATTTGTTTATGTTATAGTTTGATCAGTAGAGTAGAATGAACACAAGGAAATTCATTCTTCTCTTCTAGTAAATGATAAAAGATTGTCACTATAGTGTTGTATTCACGGTCTTATCACAGTATATTATGTATTATTCTGAAAATTAAGATTAAGTCAAAATTAAACATATCGAATCAATTGCAACATTTAGTGTTTACAAACATTTATTCAATACTAATTATGCACTTACAAGAATTAAGAGCAACTGAAAAAAATAATGAAATGGTTATTAATAAATGTACAATATTAATATATTATAGACCGTCAACAGATAGTAGTAGATTTTAATGCTTCATTTTATCTGATAAAAAGTGATGTAAAAATTAGGGCTATATTCTGTTGGTAACACAAAAACATATTCTGACACAATTTTGTCATTTCTATACCGTGCTTACCAGATGAAATTTTAGATAAAATCAAGCTAATAGAAGATAATTTGCAGAAACGTTGCACGTGCCCAAAGGTTTGGAATGAAAGACCAAACCTGTAAGAAAAATATAATCATTTTCCACGATTTACTCAGTTGAAATTTTACTTGGACTTACAATTAGTCATTCGCAAAATTTCTGCATTTATTTTTCTCGGGCTTTAAAATTGGAGCCTTCACCCTAGATTTTCCAGTATGTGCTGTTATTCTATTTATCGTCTTCTATTCTGATAGTTTAGTTTTATCTATCAATTACAATTTGCCAATATGTTTATTATGCGCAGCGAATGAAAGCGTCTTACATAGTTTTGTGAAAACGAGTGCGCTATTTGTTTTTTTTGTATCGCTTATGGTTATTGATTTCCCCTATATACACATCGAATTTGACCACCCTGTACAGTTTACATATATATATAAAGAGATTTCATTTGGCAAGCTTGGCAAACGCGACAAAATTTTGTCAGAACGTTTTTTTTTTTTCTGAAAATAGAAAAAAAAATTTAAAGTGATTCACGCGATCCACTCCTAATTCTCATATCATTGTAGTCTACGTCCACATACATTATTTTAACCCACTTAAAGGCAGAAGAGAGAAAATGTAGCACTGAAATCTACATTCTGATATGGCAGCCTATTAGTTTAAATAGGTATATTAGATATTCTCCATATTTATAAAGATCACTAATAAAATTACATTAGGGATGCTGTTTTTAAAGAAATAAGTAAATGAGAAAACATTTCGATTATGATTGCAGCTTTTGTCGGAGAAAATAGTACTTTTTTGAATCATAATGAAAATTAATAAAGAAATTTTTGTCATAAATACATGGGGCTTAAAGATTTTACTGTAAAATTGCTATAACTAACAAACTGATCATAACCTAACCTAACCGCTGCATAATATAACACCCACCAATACAAGTGATAACGATTAAAAAAAATGTACTATTGGTTTTCTTCTGTTTTGATTTAAATACGTAAATGATCATTTATTGATCGTTTTTATTCATATTTAAATTTGTTGTGGGAGTAAATTAACGATAGGAAAGATCGAAAGATATAGAAAAATATTGTGAAATGTAATTTAAAACTTTAAACTACATAGTTTTAAATTGAATTTTGTATATTTTGTTATTATATTGTAGTCTTTCAAGATTAAAATTTATTATGCTTAATTTAAAAGGTTTTGCTGATTTATTACAAAAAATAAAAACTGCAAAAAAATAACTTAATTGTAAGTGGATATGTTTAGATAAAAAATAATAATATTAACGATAATACATTTTGCTTTATTTTAAACTTTTAAAAAGACAGAAATTTTTATTTTCAGTTTTCTCATCCGAATTGGAAAAAACTTTAAGAAGTGCGAATTGGTCTCAGGATCTTGCGTCTTACAAACTTCTCGATGCAAGCGTTTCTGACCAATTTAGTTGTACCGACCACAGGCGTACTTGGCGTGAAGGACATAGTAAATCTTCATTTACTTACTTACTTTTAGACCCTCGCTTGACCAATAATCTTCCATGTCGTTCAGAGACCTTATCACCCCCAGAAATATGGAAAACATTTTTGTCTTCTATATTTTATGTTGGGAAAGGGAAAAGGTCACGGCCATATGCGCATCTGTATGAAGCAGCTCATCAGTGGAATTCGGGGAACTATTCGAATTCAAACAAGAAAATACAACGTATTATTGACATATGGAGGGCAAATAAAGGGGTTGTATGTTTACATTTATTTCAAAATGTGATACCTGTAGAAGCGTATACAAGAGAGGCTGCTATGATAAGTGCGCTTGGAATAAATAATTTGGAAAATAATAAAGGTGGAGAATTTTATGGGGTTGCAGCAACTTGGTCGACGAAAAAGAAGGAAATGTACGGCGTTTTCCTTTTGCATAAGGCTTTAAGTATATTTTTACACGAAGGTGAACGTCAGTTAAGCCCCAAAGATATCGATTGATATAAACCTTTTGACAAAAGCTCCAAATCAAAGAATAGGCGAGACGTGTACCCTCAAAAAGTTGAATCAAAAAGTCACTAAACCTCTCGAGTTGTCGGATTGATACCAAGTGAAATCGATTAAAAATTAATACAAAATTGAAACTTTTTGAAGACACTTATGAAGTTAACTAGGCAAAAACACTTTTTGACTTTTTCTAAAAGTGCATTTTCTCCAATCAATAACTCAAAAATCAACTTTGCCGCTTCTACTGAATCTTTTTCTTAATATTAAAGCCTGTTTCTAGTCCTTAATCGCCCATATTTCAAAAAAAGGCAAGAAACAAGAAGTGTTCTTTTTCCCCATTTGACTTAATAAAATGGTTTTGAGAAAGATGTTTTGTTTTTGTTTACTTTTCAACTTTTAAAGTAAATAACTGATTATCTGCTTCTTGAGCAAAAATCTGCTATATAGCTTTCCTAATGATAATAATTCGGTTCCAATTGGTTTCAATCCACAACTTTTTGAGGTTTGATGACTTTTTTCTTCACCTTTATAAAGGTACATCGCTCACCTAGATTAATCTAGTCGATGCAACAGTATAAAAATGTAGAATTGATAAAATCATTTCTACAAGTGTTTTATAAATAATGTTTTTATACAAGGTGAACAAACAAAACAACGTTAGTGATGTATGTAACTTGCACGTTGTCGTTTTATATTGACTAACAATTTGTTTATTACCATTTTATTTTTAAAGTATATAGTAAGATGAAGAAATTGAAGAAAAGCAAGTATAGTTCCAATTTAATTTTTTTTAATCACCTTGTATCTTAAAAACGGCATATTGACAAACCAAAGGTACAAGATAATCTGTATAAATATTTTGACTATAATAGCAAATTGCTTTTAACATATGTATTGTAAATTAACGATGACTTTAAATTGTGATACTCATTTTATATCGATTAAAAATATTTATAAATGCTATTTATATTTGTTTTATCTGATGACATAGTTTATCGTTTGTGTTAAATTTTTATTAAATTTCGGGCCACTTTAGTTCCTGCGAATAAAAAATTGATTAAACTTTGTGCTGTATAAAAAGCTCTCACCTTTTTCTACAAAATAATATTTGTGTGTCTACACAGGTAAGTGCCACTAGTTTACATTACATATTACAAAAAAGTATTAGTTTAAATAATTCGGATTAATAAGCAGTTAACTCTTATTCGTTTTTCTTTTCGTTACTTAAAATGTGTATGTTGGTGTATTAGTATTTCTTATAGACGAAGTCGCTTTATGATACAAAATATTCAAAATTTCAACTGCTTACTATTGCGAAAACACAAGCGGTTATTTTTTTTTATGGTGACGCGATTAACATAGCAAGTAAACCGAAGTAATGTTCGGATTGTGTGTTATATATCAAATTGTGTATATAATTACATTGATCGTAAATAAAATTATAAGTTAAACCATAGACAAGATTGTCTATGAGTTAATTAATCTTCATACATGGTGTTTGATACCAAACCGTAGTAGTATAAGTATAGACATCAAAAAATGTTTTTTATAAAACTGAATTATTAAATTTAAAACTCACAATTGCTATGTTTTAAAACAACTTAACATATGCAAGAACTCAATTTAGGTAATTTAAAAAACTGAATATGATTATATAAATTATATTAAAAGGTGCCTAGTCCAGATACTTGTCAAAGTAGCATTCTCTTCACAATAGTCTACTGTTTACTGACCAAAAAAGTAGGAAGTTCTTTAGCAAAAACTAAAATAGCATCTTAGATTTCAGGATTGTTATTGTAGTTATGTATGATGAATAAGCAATTGCTACTAGCAAAAGCAATTGCTAAATTGTGGTATAAATAAAAATTTTAAGCAATTGCTGGTTTTGCTGCATATCCAGATCAATTTCAAGCAATTGCTATTGAGATTGTTAAGAACTATGTATATGTACATCAAAATTTTACTCAAATCAAATTAATGAGGGTTGTGGTAAATTTATACCACCAGTAGTAATAAGGGGAATGTAAGAAATATAATTTATGACATTTTCTTATGTAATATTTTGTAGCGCGTAGAATGTATAGAATGAGCCAAAATCGATGTTTCTATAGGGCAACTTACTGGTGTTTTTAAAAAATTGCTATTGTCTTTTGTTTTCGAGTTATAAACAAAAGTCTGAATTTTCAAGTTTTCGAAATATGCCCATACCTTGTTTGTTTATTAAATTAAAAAAAAAAAAAACGATTTTAATGTTCTTCAGGCACTTTTTTATGTAGAATACAGAGTATTTCAGAAAATAGTGAGCTTTCGAGTTATAGCAAAGTAGTGGGAATCATAGTTGAATATGCTTTAGTTAAAAAGGCATTTTGTTTCTATTTTCTAAAATATGTAACATGTGGGGCTCTTTTGTTGTGTAAGCGCAGAATAATAAAAAAAAAAAACTACAGTCTATTACCCCAATTGCACTTCGAAATAAGCATTTCTGGGCCCACTGTTCTTTGGCAATCAGAATTTCATCTACAGTTGTTGGAAATGTAATCCAAATATTTAATAAATATTTAAGTACTTTCTGTAAAACAAAATTACTTTTTTTTATACAGTAGCTAATAGTAGCCCAATTCCTCAGCAGTAGAACTCTGGAAGCTGGGATCAGATATGTTTTTAACACTTTAATTTGCTTTAAAGGTTATAGAACGCCACACACACCGTTTTTCGCCACTATTTTCCAAAAAATATTGCGCCAACCACCACATTTTCCCGTTCGAATCCGTATAATTTTCGACAATCATCATTTCTGAATTAAAATGCAACGTATGATAATTAAAGGCGTTCAAGCTGCTGTTGACATAGCTTGTAAATTTTACAAGCAATTGCTACAGAGAAATAGCAATTGCTAGATTTATTCATCCCATTTTAAGAAAATGCAAACAATTACTCACATTCTTTAAGCAAAAGGTTGTCTGAAAAGCTTTTACTTATTTTTGTAGCAATTGATTTAAGCAAATGCTCACAGTTTTATTCATCAGATTTTAACCTTTTGCTTATACATTGTAGGGAAAAGCAAATGCTTAACTTTTATTCATCAGGCTGTTTCAAAAATATAAATAAAATTTATCCAGAAAGGGAGAGGTAATTAGGGTCCCGGACTTAATATGTGGGGGCTTTAAGATTTTTCGTTAATGAGGGGGATTTAAAAAGAAATCCGGATATTTATAATCAATAGAAGCTAATAAAGCTACTACTTTAACTATACGACGTTTCGACCGTCAAATTCGGTTATAATCAGGCTAACAACTGGAAATATGTTATTGATTAACAAAAATCTTAAAATAATAATTATTAGCCGTTGGCACTTGGTGATACTTTCAATAACGAAAAAAATAAAACACTTGGAGAAATTTCAGTATAATTGGTTAATGATTAAATTGTACTCTATGTACATTTCGCCTTGTTAGGACATTATCAGCATGTTTTTTTACTCTCGTCAACAATTTTCGTTTTGTATGGCCTATGTAGATGGTTTTACAATTTTTACCCAAGCATTAATTTGGTAAACTGCATTGGTTTGATTTTCTTTTAGGTTGTCTTTATCTTCAACTATTATATTATTCAGTTTATTATGGACAGAATTAACTATATTAAAATTTAAGCATTTTAGAATTTTAGTCATACTATTATATGAATTATGAGTTGGGACAAAATAATTTCTAGATTTTTCCAGATACGATTAATCTTATATGAATAACATAACAGTCGTAAATTTTAAAGCAGCAAACATTGTAATAGGTATAATACGTTAGATCTTGAGATTGTTTTATAAAATTGTTAAATATGGACCAAACTATAAAAAAAATAAGATTCGGGCTTGTAGACCGTGGTCCATGTGGACTGTTAAACTCTGTTTACATTTATAGTATAAATTAATGTACAGAACATACACATTTTCTATTTTTTGATTAGACTTTTTTCCTTTTTTTTGGAGGGAATACCGACAAAGTCGGAAAAAAACTCCTAATATGAAATTTCAGGTCAGGTTAGTGACGGTCTTCGAGTAGTCGGGACCGGACTAATGCATATTCTGCATAGTGAACAGTTATAACATTAATTCATGTTTTCCAAATTTAGGTTCTCAATTCGTAAATATTTATCGCATTAGTGCTATCTTACAATCTAAAATGAAACCGTTTATTGGGAGAAATTTATTTACAGCTTGCTCTCTTGCAAATGGATAAGCAGAAGTATTCTTAGATATTAGTTTTACTTTCTGAAGTTAGATGGTGCTTTCTGTTGCAATATTGAGGTATTGCAACTTTTACATTTCAGCTTTTACAAAATTCAGTTCAAACATGAGTAGGTAATGTTAAGTTTGTACTGCTTTATTTAAATAATAAAAAATATTTAACTTTCTAATCATCTAAACGAATAAATTAATGTTAATAGTAAAATAAAAAAATACTATATACTTTCTGTTCCAGTTTCATTTTGACGATTGTTTTTATAGATAATGTAAAAAACAGAAAATTATACAGGGTGTTCCACTTAAGCGTATTTCTTTCATAGCTGCATTAATATTATAAATACAAAAAAAAGTTTCAATAAATGTTTCATCCAATTTGTCTCTTCACTTCATAAAATTATATTGTGTAGAGAAATTGGCCGGGCCTTATGATTGTTCTGCTAACTCCAGTATCTAGCAGAAATGAACACTGCTTCCTGTTTATGAGTCCAGTGAGGAAAAGGCTGTCAGTTTGATCTTTCATTGTCTTGGTCAGTGCTACTAAACCTGGGGCCTCGTGTCGCGGGACCGACGTCCCTGATTAGTTTTCCGGAACGCGGGGCACGCGCTCTTGAGTAACCTCTTCGTTCAGGCAAGCGCTTCTTACGTGTTCCAATTTCCCGCAGTTCCAGCATCTTATTGGTCTCGGTTTCTTATTTAGTCTTCCCACTATCCTGCTAACTACTTCCTCTAGTCTGCCTTCGTATCGTCCGTCGGGCTCCTCCCTTAGCTCCCTCAACCCATCGATGAAAGAGTCGACAGCCAACTTTTCTAGAGTGTCGTCGGGAGTACCTGGATACGCGAGGCGGACCAGAAGAGCGATATCGGCCTCGTATTCTTGCAAGTTTTCCCCTGTCTTCTGACGTCGGTTTCTTAGCTGCACGTGACTGACGCTCGTTATATGTGCCTGACCATACCGCATCTCCAACTTCTTCACTAGGTGTTCATAGTCGTTCAACTTCTCGGGTGGTATGGTATCCAAAATCTCCTCGGCATTACCATGCAGCGCGCAGACCAGCTCGGAAGATTTATTTTCCAACGTCCATGCGTTCGACTTCGCGGCCGTTTCAAATTTCTTAAGGAAAGTGGTCCATGATGTTTTTCCATCGAACTTAGGTGGCTTCGTATATGCTTTCGATGAAACACCGTGCCCATTCTCCTGCTTCACACTTCTAGCTTCATTATCGATCTGTTCGGACATTGTCGTACATAGAAACCTTTCTTCTATTTCTTTAATTCGTGAATCTATTTCTTGAAATTTTCCTGCAAAATTCTGTTCTGTTTCGGCTAATTTCTCTAAATTTTCTTTCAGTTCTTCCAGATATCCTTTTAGTTCCTTTGAATTTTCGGTTAATTTCTCTTCCAGGTTTTCCATTTTCTTTTCCGGATTTTCTTTTTGTTCCTTTGAATTTTCGGTTAATTTCTTTTCCAGATTTTCTTTCAGTTTCCCTTCCAATTCCTTTAATTTCTTTTCTAGTTTATCCTCAAATTCGTAGGTATTCGGATCGAAACCCTCTCGTATTAGAGCTTCCTCGAGTCGCCCTTGTAAGGTGAGCTTGTTACCAGACGTATCTTCGTCTCGCTCCTCGAGTTCACTTTTCAGTTCGGCAACTTTCAATGCCGGTAGGGGTATTAGCCCTCGGAGTAGTTGTTTCTTTTGTTTCTAGTTAGTCTTGTTATTTAATAAAGCTTAGATATATATTTATTGTTGATTGTTTTCGTGCCTACTTGTAGCCAATTTCCAAAAGTAAAGCCTTTAGCAATAACAACTCCAAAATAATGTAAAACCTATTAAAACTATTTCTAAACATAGCAAATTATGGGTGTTATCGCTACATTTGGTGGAGGCGCCAGGAAAACAAATTGACACATTCACAAAGTACAATAATCTTTATAATTCAAAATTCACTTTCCAAAGTCAGACAAAATTTTTAATGAAGTCATTTATAAACAATAGAAACAGAAATATTGATTGAAAACAAAAACACAGGAATTTGTATAAGGCGTTCAGGAAAAAAAACTAAAATTTAAGGGCTTCAAACAAGAATAACTTCCTTTTATAAATGGCATGTACAATATTTTATTTTTTTATTTTCCTTTTTCGCCTGTTTCAATCCCTTAGGATATTTTCTATTGTATTATTTGTAAACCTTTGAACAATTTTGGATTTTTAAAATATGCAGTTTCATTTATTGTCGATTATCCATGGTACACTTTTATATAGATACTAAAATTATTGAAATTACTTATTTGAAGTAAAAATTCAGTCACTCAAAATAATAAGAAGTTCAATAGATCCAAAGTTGAGAAATTTAGCTGGTTCTTTTTTTTAACTTTTTATAAACTGTTGGTTAATAAAATAGTAGATAATTTATACTTTGGTTTGGTTAAAATAGTGGCATGGATGCTTACTTCATGTAGTCTATTTTGATAATTGAATTTTTATATATCGCAAAGTTGAGCGATGGCTTAAATAATGGATTAGCACTGACACCTCCGATGGGATGGATGAGTTGGCAACGTTATCGGTGCAATGTGGACTGTCATACGTATCCTAATGACTGCTTAAGGTCCGAAATAAACCATTACACTTACATAACTTGATAGTTATAAATACTTTTTTATTGTTCAGTGAAAAATTAATAAAATGTATAGCAGACGTTATGGTTTCGGAAGGATATAAGAATGCTGGATATGAATACATAATAATAGATGATTGCTGGTTAAACAAAAGTAGGGCAACAAATGTTGAATTGCTGGAGGATGCGGAAAGATTTCCCAGTGGCATGAAGAATTTAAGTGATTATGTAAGATCAATTGATAATGAGTCATAAAAGACTTTTGAGTAAATAGTTAAACAAATTGTTAGGTACTTGTAAGTCAATTGCCACTTTTTATCATTTGGTCATTCATACCTATATATATGTATATATATATATATATATATATATATATATAAACTAGTGATTATTTGGTCCACTGCATTCACTACTTTGCAATGTTAAGCAAGTTTATATTTCTTGATAGAAACTGATACCATTATTTGGTTGTAAAAATTATACATATCTGCTTGTAAATATTATTTAATAACAGCACTAGAATTTTGAAGGAAGCGTATACATATAGAAAATAATTGTTAGGGTGTATCCAATTTTCTGCCCACTATTCATCAGAATTATGAACGAACAATGTTTTTCGTAATGAAAAATATACGTTTCCATAAAAAAAGGGAAATGACTTTTAAATAACCATCAAAGAGGTGTCACACTGAAATAACAATGCCATCATCTTCTTTCCCCCTAAATACTAAACAATTTTCATGCAAACTTTTTCTTTATAAAAGGTACCGTTCTTGAGATACAGGCCTGTCTCGAATTAAATGGACCACTCGGTATAAGGTCCTTATAGAACTCGCTTATTATGACGTATAAAGTTTTGATATTCATTGATTTTGGAAAAGTTTACCTCTTTTATTTTAAATGTATTATTGCTAAGTTTGAATAAACCACAAAATTTGATGTATTTCTTATATTAATGTCCTAAAGGATCGCATACTAAATACCGAAACAAGGATCCCATATAAAACATAAACTTTGAAACGTAAATCACAGGGCATTTTAAAAAAGTATCAGTCAAAATTGGCATTATTTTTTTTTGTAATTGGCAAAACCTATTCCTATCACTTCAATTTCGTTACACAATAGAGCGAAATTTAACAAAATATTCGAGTATGAAATAAATTCATCAATTTAAAATACCAACCCTATATTTTACATTTTAAAACTTCTTGCCAATATCTGTAACCGTTAAAAAAATAAAGTTAAACTTTTAATGTACCTATCAGTAATATAGGAGGTAATTAGTGGTAGGATGTTTGAGATTACGGGTAGAGAATGTTTTTAAAAGATAAGAGTGCAGGTTTGAATGACGACCGTTTTATATTATTTAAATTTGATTGGTTCGTAAATTTTGGTAAGTGAAACAATGAACGAAATTTATTGGTTGCGGATCACGGTAATGTAGTAAGAAATTTAAAAAACCATTGTCATTGAATGGGAGTGATAGTTGACTAAACCTTAGTTAAAAAGACAATTTTTTTTTCAAAAGTAGGTTTTTTATTTGTTCTTACTAGACGTCATTTCTGCCTCGGTAATCGTCAAGCAAAACAGCAATTTTTTCTTCTTTTCGGATGGGGTACTTGCATATACAGGGTGTTCCACTTAAGTGTGTTTCTTTCATAGCTGGCTTAATAGTATAAATACGGAAAAAATGTTTTAATAAAAGTTTCGCTAATTATGTACTTAATGTCCCCATCCCCTTAGGGGGTTGGGGTTGCAGGGGGTGTTTAGGGGGGGTTGAAGTTTTAGAAAAATATCATATTTATCAAATATCAAAAAATCAAAAATTTTAAAAATTAAATTAAAAAACAAAAATTGCTCCAAAAAATTTCTTGTATATTAAAAACTTTTTGTACATCAAATGCATTTTAGAGGTGGGGAAGATATATTTTTTATAAAAAACAAACCGTCGTAATAATTCCCTGTGTCTTGCAATAGGTTTTGGTAGAGGGTGGGTGTATTTACATATACATACCCCACACCCCGTACCCTAACCTAACCAAATACCAAATTAGCTACCATAACGTATTTCAAGACAAAGAATTATTACGACGGTTTTTCTTATTTATTTCTTTAATATAAAACGTATCCC
The DNA here is from genome assembly GCA_947389935.1 of Agrilus cyanescens. Taxonomy (NCBI): domain Eukaryota; kingdom Metazoa; phylum Arthropoda; class Insecta; order Coleoptera; family Buprestidae; genus Agrilus; species Agrilus cyanescens. The sequence goes on from OX376706.1 coordinate 12,200,957, forward strand.
CCACCTCTAAAATGCATTTGATGCACTAAATATTCATAAATATCATATTTTTATAAAACTTCAACCCCTCATAAATTTGTGCCGCTTATGAAAATGCTATACAATAATTCTTTGTTCATTCCAGATTCATAGAAAAGGTTTAAAATTTGGAATTTATCAAGATTTTGGTAATTTTACGTGTGCAGTTTATCCAGGTTTATTTGGCCACTTGGAACAAGATGCTCAATTATTTGCAGATTGGAACGTAGATTACATAAAAGTAGATACTTGCTATTTATACAATGGTCTAGATTCTAGAAGAATTAGAAAAAGCTAAATTTATTAAATAGGCATGATAACTAGACACAGTGTGTTTGCTTTTAAAAGAGCTTATTTATACACACGGGAGTTATGTACACACTGACACTAGGAATAAAATATATACAGGACAGAGAAAATATATACACAAAAAAAAATTGTTTTATTAGCAAACGAAAATGCAGACATTTATATTATAAAAATAAATACAGTACACAAATTTATTCATTATGTCAAATATTTATTTTACACAGTTATATATATTACTGGGATATTTACTTTGCACTGTCGCTTCGCACTTTCCTCTGATTTCGCTTTATTCATTTTCGTTAGAACTCAACTTATATTTCGCATCCCGACAGTATTTATACTGTTTACCTTGTTTCTAGAACAATTTCGCGGTGTCTTTCCGAAAACCCGGGTAAAGGCTCCGCCGAAGATATCCATCACTCGTAACTTCCGTTCATAACTATATATTGAAAAATTATGTGCACAAGAGCTATATAAAAATAAAACAAATATTGACCAAAGAACACGAATGAAGGCGAACTTTGAAAAATTTGCTCGACTAAACATTATAATTAACAATTTCCGTATACTTCTTTATACTTATTTCTTTGCAAGTCTTTATTTTAGACCTAATATAACATTCTGCTTTTAGTTTGGAAGTTTTATAAAAGTTTGATGATAGATATGTATGCATACATGTGTCCATTCACTCTCCTTAATTTTTTTTCGTTATGTTGACTTTCATTTCGTTGCTATAATTCATATTTGCATTCTTACTTCTAATGAGAATCTCTTTTAGACTTAGGTTAGGTTTGGTTAGGCTAGTCTTTTATGTTAGCATTTGAGGGACCATTAGGAAGTGCCGGTCATATTTTGATCACTAACAAAGTATGGTAGTTTGAATTTCTTTTTAGAATTTTATAAAATTAGTTTTAAGTGACTGCTTGAGTTAATGTTAAGTGTGTTTAGGAGCTTGAAAAAAAAATTTGTGGACCCATCTTTGCGAGAATCATGAATCCGTTCCACCATATTTGCACCGAAAACGAATATTGGTTGGCCCCGTGGGCTTCTTTTCCAATCAAAACAGAAAACTGATAAGCTTTTAAGTTAAATATTCTTCAAATTTCAATTAAAAAGTTAAACAGATAATTTTTTTCTCATAATTTTTAAGGCTATTACAATTTTGGTAAAATATTGAACAAGACTGGACGACCAATAGTCTATTCATGTAGTTGGCCAGCTTACTTTGAAACTAGTGGCCAAATAAAGGTCTGTTTACAGTATCACACAACTGAGGCATTCTGTTTAATAACGTAAATGATTTTTTAGCCTAATTATGATGTTCTTCAAGAAGTATGCAATCTGTGGAGAAATTACATAGATATTGATGATAGCTGGTCCAGTGTTCTCAACATTCTAGATTGGTTTGCAAAAAATCAAGAACGAATCGCTCTCTATTCAGGGCCTGGTCATTGGAATGATCCGGATATGGTAAAAATAGCTTTACTGTTGCCTACCTAGAATGAAATTAATTTAATGTCTCTCTATGAAGAACCCCTAAAAACTATTATACAAGTTTTTCTGTGTTAAATTTGGAATATATAAATTTAAAATTTTCGGTATATTCTATCCTAATGAATGGAATTTCGTCTTTCCAAACGTTTCGACATTTTTGTTGAAGTAGTGTGATTAATCCAGTCACATATTTCAAACTGATAAATATTAACGCGAAAGACCATCAACCATGAAAACCCCGATATTAATTTGAAAAGAGTAGCTGACTAATTTCTTGCTCAAGTTTCAGTTATACAACAATTTTTTTAATTACTTTTTGCATAATTCATAACTGATATTGCATTACGTTATTCTAGTTATTGCTTTGTAATTATGGACTCAGTTTTGAACAAAGTAAATCACAAACGGCATTGTGGGCTATTTTAGCGGCTCCTTTGATAACGTCGGTCAATTTCGAAGAAGTCAAACCTGAAATTACAGATATTCTACAAAATAAGGATGTTATTGCAATTAATCAAGATCCGCTTGGATTTCAGGGAACTCTTGTGTTAACAGTATGTAGCATTCTAATGTTATACAGGGTGATACATTTTAATATCTCGTCACGGAAATGATTGAATCAATAATTACTTCCGCAAAACATTACGTTAGAATTGATATTGAGGTTTTTTATAATGACTTTTAGAGTTTAAGAACATTTAAAATTTTAAAATTTACATAATTCTAAAAGAACGTAAAATGTTGGGGAATTTTAGGTCATAAATATCAAGGTTAATAAGAATCATAGTTTCCATCCAAAAAATTATCCTGACGTTCAATGACTTCAAAAATAAGAGTCTGATGTGTAACGATCGTGGGGGGGGGGTACCCTCTCTTTCGTCAAAAACAAGAGAATAGAGAAACAAACAAAATTTAACCTTTCAAAAAATCTTTATTTATTATTTAAATCGAAGAATTTGGCTGTGAATGTGAATCGTCTAGTGATAGGACCTTTTAATTACGTTGTGTTAAATGAATGTAGTAAGATAGATTATTTTATGAGTTCCGTACAAGTTATATGTGCTAACAAAGAAAACACAAGAAATTTGAACCACATGATTTATTTACAAATATACATATTTACAATTGCCCTTGGTATCGGTTCGGGAAGACAAGCACCTATTTATTTCACCATAGAATTTAGGGTTGGGACAGATGTGCCATCAAAGACATTTAATTACCAAAGGTATGTTGGTACAAAGTTCGAACATCGTCAAACAATGCAACAACGAATTGTGTAGGAAAAACCCTCGCATGTTCGTCTTGAGCTAGGAGAAGGAAAGTCGTGCAGATCGTGAAATTTAACCGTCGATAAAGCCACAACCGCTGTAAGCCCATGGGCTACCTTGGTAGGCCATGTTAGAATACCTGTTGTCTGAAAATGCCATGTCACGGGAGTTTGTATACATAGTTTGTTTGGTGTGAGGAATCGGGCACACTTGGTAACCACGAAAACTATTATATTTTTTTGTCGGACACGTCACACTTGGTGAACATAGCCCTTTTTGTGTTTGGCGAGACACGTCACCTTGGTGAACGTAGCCTCTATTTATAAGGTGGTTCGAAACACGCCACTCTTAGTGGACGTCGTCTCTATTTTATGACAGTTCAGAACAACAAAGTATGTCAACTTACTCGACTTCCTTCTCTCTGATTAAGAGTTCTTCAATTAAAAGTTTCGCCTAAATTTAGACAACTCCAAATCTGCTACCTTTTTAAACACATCTGTTACCAAGGCAAAACCTTGAGATGCTCAAACAGTGTTAGTGGTTCAAAGATCAAACCAAAACGGATACCTTCAACTAAAAGAATAGATACCGTCAAACTGGTTAATACGGTAGCTACACGTTCACCTGAATTAATAATGGGAGCGTAAACCGTAAGGAGATCCTTCTAAATCCCTGCTGGTAGTTTTATTCCCTCAGGCCGATTTAGTCAACATCTACGTTTTCGTAATTTTGTGGTAAATATACCAAAGTTAGAATGAACCCATTCTAAAACAACTGATCAAACTTTTCAGGTTATACTGATTTAATAAACCAAATTAAAGTGCTTGTCATGCACCTTCCTAGTACCCAGGGTCATCACATTAATCAGGGACAACTGTAAGAGATATAAAAATACCAAAATATAGCGATATATACACATAAAGTAAAATGAGTTATAAACATAACGAACAATTCAATAGAAATTAAACCGAAGTAATAATAGTTAGTAAGAACGATAATATAATAAGCTAATCAAAATTAAAGAATAAACATACTAAAAAAAAAGATTATGTAAATATAAAGAATCGAAAGAAAATAAAACCTAAACGTTAACTATACTGAAATTTAATCCTAAGGGTGGTGAAGTTCAAGGAACGGTCAAAAACTACAAGTTGTAAACACGGGTAGCAATGCAAAGAAAGAAAGTGACACAAAATACCGAAAACCATAAATTTCAAATAGTGACAGAGAACACAATTTACGACCCAAATATCGCTCAGCGGTTATAACGCACCTTGACTTTGTGTGTCGTCGGACATGGTATCGTCCATGGGGCGGTTACGATTCTGGGTAGATCTCAGGGATGACGACCTTACACGACCAGTGGCGGGGTGTGCGGGAAACGGGCACGGCTTCCTCAGGGCGTCGGGGACGGCAATATGTAATTCAAAATTACCCTAGGCGGGGGTTGGTACACCAGGTAGTAGACAAACAGGTACGGACGGGGATGTCACCAAAACAGTGTATAACGGGAACCAATTACCCTTAGACTCGTCGTGGGCGGTGGAGCGACCAAAAAAGTACTGTTGAGGGGCAGCTGACGGCCAGAGGTGGACTTCGACTTTCAGACAAGATGGGGGATGAGCCACCAGGGTCAGTCGAAACAAACTCGGGCTCCTCTAGGTAGGTTGGTGAAAACAAGGCGGACGTCACTGGATGGACTCGAGGTGGCCAGGTAACGACCCTCCACACGTACAGACTTTTTACGTTAGTATCCAAACAAGCTCAGGTGAGGAGGCCCTCTCCGAACGCTAGACAACTACCGCATCCAATCAAGCTAGGGCAAGGGTTCGCTCTCTGAACGCTAGATAATTTCAGTATCCAATCAAGCTAGGGAAAGAGTTCGCTCTCTGAACGCTAGATAACTTCAGCATCCAATCAAGCTAGGGAAAGGGTTCGCTCTCTGAACGCTAGATAACTTCAGCATCCAATCAAGCTAGGGCAAGGGTTAGCTCTCTGAACGCTAGATAATTTCAGCATCGAATCAAGCTAGGGAAAGAGTTCGCTCTCTGAACGCTAGATAACTTCAGCATCCAATCAAGTTAGGGAAGATAAAGAGCCAACAATATTCCATCGAAACTCGCAGCTATTTATACCTAAATTTTACCCTCACCACCACGCGATTTCTGCATCTCGCGAGCTTCCCCTTGCTTTCCTTCATCCCTAACATACCTATCGTTCGAAACTAGGACAAGGATCTTTCTATCTCTCTTCTCAATAGTTTTATCTCTCTTGTTCATATCTAAACGTACTTCCTCGTGGTCTACAACGACACCCTCTTTCCTCCCTAGAATAACACATACCTACGACATAGACGTGCAGCTCCTCCATTTTCCATCTTACTCTTTCAACCGGATTCCCTATACTGTTCTCGCACTCGTTATCTAACGATAAACAGATGGCTGGCCACCCATACTCCGAGACACAAAGTTGACGCAAAATGCAGACTTTTATGGCGAATTCTATCTTTCTTTAACTTATTATTTTGTTTGAAAAATTATGTATTTTTTATCATTAGTTATTTTATTTATTAAAGTATCGTCTTGCCCAATGGACAATAATTAGAGAAATTTTATTCATCTGACCTGCAATATCTGAATTCAATATTATATATATATATATATATATAATTATAGGTAATTAATTAATTAGAAAAATAAGTACAAATCAAAGCGAGAAATCTTAATGATATTTTACTGGTTGTCCGAGTCAAAGTCTATAATAAATTTGAAATAGAGCAGTTATACAATTACCTGTTAAAACAAACAAACAAATAGGGAATTTATTAAAATATATCCGTACCCGGGTACGGGTGATTACAGATGCAATTCTCCAGTTCTACAACATTTGCGAAGATGGTTTTTGAAAATGGTCGTTCCTTGATGAGATATACAGTTGAGTAATCTAAAATGATTTAGAACGTACCAAATAGCTCAAACTTAGACCAAAAACGTCCGAAGCACTTTTCGATAACAAAGTTATCTTCTTCAGGAACTTAAGTGAACTAAATGCTAAGCGTAAAGTGCACATTATAAATACTAACTAATGTTATGATCCAGTGAACAAAGTCAGTCAAGTCAACCACAATGTACAATGAACCTTACAAAATATCCTTAATTACACTAAATAACGGAGAGCTGGCAATAGGACCCTTGTCACTATTAAGATAATTTAACCTATTTTTATAAATATGTATACATTCTATTCAGCACAGATCGCTAACACTGTCTTAAGGTAATACAGCAATAAGTAAATAAATAAAAATTGTCGAATATACGGCAATATTCCATGGCTCCGTGCCAACAGAGATGAATGTAAGGGTGGAGAACATGAACTTCACTGGCACCACTACAGGCAACTTCACAATTTGAAAGATTACTGACGGTAGGCCCTTCGGAGAGTTGTGTCAGCACCTGGAGATCCAGCTCTCGTGGAGCTCCTTCCAGGGGACAGTCGTCGTGTTTGCCGAGGACCACGGGCCAACCGTTTACATTAAAACATTTCAGTGAATTTGTTTTTTTAATACTATAGCTGTATTGTTTTTTATTACTGTAGCTGTATTGTATCAAAATAAATAAAATCTTTATATTTATAATTTATATTCTCTTTTATTTCTTTAATTACAAAATATAAAATGATACAATATAACAGAAGTTTATTTAATATAATACAATATAATTTAAAACATCATTCAATTTTAATCATTAAATTTACTCAGTAAAGCAGACTTAAGGTTAGCTAGCTTATTTTCGATTTCTTTTACCTCCTTTCTCGTTTCAACTACCGATCTGTTCAACTCCTCGAGCTCCTTCTCTTTCCGCTTCATGTACTCAGTCAATGAAGCAGCCTTTGTCTCTCTTTCATGCAGTACCACTTCTCGTCGCCGCTTTTCCTCCTTAGCACTATTTATGGCTTCTCCAACTTAGTCGACTATCTTGGAATAATCGAATGGAGCAGCCGACAACCTTCGTGCAGCTAAATCACCACCGTTACCCTTTTGTTCAGCACTCATCTTACCACACCGTACCCACTACAGTTTCAGTATATATTCTTTTACCCCCTCTCCTTATGCCCTCTCTACCTTACACATCCCTCCCCTTTTCCTATCGCTATTTATTGTCCCTCGCGTTCAGTATTCCTCAGTCGTTGTCGAGGTATACCTCTTACCGCTAGCCGCTATGATCCCTTGTCCGGACTGTGATGCTTCCTTTACGCGATCTGATAATTTAAAAAGACATCGATTAACTTCTTGTCGGAAACGAGCACAGCTCCAACGTACGTCGCCTCTGCCGAAGAAAAAACTTAAAATTGCTACGCCTGCTGGTTCTTCTGACCGCTGGTGTGATACTTGTAACATTTACGTTCCACAACATTCCTACAGCGGTCACCTTCGCAGCCTCAAGCATAAACAAACTTGCTGCTCTCCTCTTGAGGAAGGAATTACTTTCCTTTCGTCCGCGTTCGCTAACAGAATTGTGTCCTTTCGTATTTCATCCACCAAGTTCTTCCTGTCGTATACCGACTTTTTCGCCGAAGTTTTCGACAAATGCTTGCGTGTTATTCGTAATCAGATACAACTGCATGACACGTTAAACTAAATCTTGAACTTTTCGGACGGTATGTGCATGATGCTAAACAATTGTTTGACGTGAAATCCTTCAACACCAATAACAAACTTGTCACTCAGTCGACGGATCTTTCCAATATTCTCCAAAGCTTCTTCGACGTTCTTGAGGGTAAAGCTTCTGAGTTTCAAGAACGAGAGTCAGGTAATTTATCATTCTCTCTTTATATATATTTCACTTGTGTTTACTATTATTTCATTCTTACAGGATGGGCTTTGGAAAGAGTCCTTTTCCTAGAACTTAATTGCAACAAGTACAATCCCCTTAGAGCTTCGTCTTACATTCCTCTACCAAAACAAATTGTACTTAAGAGAGCTGTTGTGAACGTACGAAACGATGACCAAGCCTGCTTTGCGTGGGCAATAACCTCGGCTTTGTATCCTGCCCAAGCTAACCCGCACAGAACGACTTCCTATCCGCATTACTCCCGCACGATGGACTATGACGGTATCGATTTTCCTATTAAATTAAACGACATTCCCAAGTTTGAAACGAAGAACCATTACTCTGTGAATGTTTACGGGACTGAATACGTTTTGAAGGATGGAAAATGGATCTGGGAAATTGTTGGCCCCCTCTACTACTCGTCCGTCAAACGAAGGCTGCACATCAATTTACTCTTGCTACACGATGATCGAGGAAATAATCATTACTGTTGGATTAAGGATATGTCCCGTTTGCTCTCTCAACAACTCTCCAAAACAGAACATCGCAAATTCCTATGTGACGGCTGCTTGCAATACTTCAGCTCTGTGGCTCACCTGCACCGTCATCAGCGGAATGATTGCAACCACGTTTACACGACGCTGCCAACTGCTGATCTCAAATTGGATAAGATGGGTAGGCTCATCCCTAATAACGTTTTAAAATTTCAAAACTACCACAAATGTATCAAAGTACCTTTTGTTGTTTATGCAGACTTCGAAACCATATTGCGACTCATTCATACATGCTTTTCCGATCCTAACAAGACCTCCACCACACCTACCCACGAACATCAACCGCACTCGTTTGCTTACTTGATTAAGTGCTCTTTTGACGATTCCCTTTCAATATTCAGAACTTATAGAGGACTTGATTGTGCTAATCAATTTGTTAAAACTCTTGATCAAGACGTTTCTGATATTTATCACCGATTTTTAAAGACCCCCGTTCCTATGATACCCTTGACTGATGAAGAAATGCGACTTTTCTCTGAAACGACGTCTTGTAATATTTGCGAAGAGCCCTTCCTAATCGATGATGTAAAGGTTCGCGATCATTGTCATTTGACTGGTAAAGTTCGATTAGGGGCTGCTCATTCCAGATGTAACTTAAACTACAAACTACCCAACTTTGTGCCTGTATTCTTCCACAACCTCTCCGGTTACGATTGTCATTTATTTTTAAAAGAAATGGCTGTCAACGATGTTAAATTTAGCGTAATTGATCAAAATAAAGAAAAATACGTTTCCTTTACCAAATTATTGCGAGTTGATACTGTTCCCGGTGTTTCAGATAACTCTACTCAAAACGTATTTGTTAAAATTCGATTTCTCGATTCCTTTCGTTTTATGGCTTCCTCCCTCGATAAACTGTCTGAAGAACTCGACCCTTCTCAATGCTTCCAAGTGAAGAAGTATTTTTCTGATCCTACACAATTTCAACTTGTGAGACGAAAAGGGGTTCTCCCTTACTCCTACGTCGACGATATTACTAAACTTGACCAATCAACGTTCCCTCTCAAAGACGATTTTTTCGATAAATTAATCTCTCTACCCATTTCCGATGAAGATTATGAAAGAGCTGCGACCGTTGGGAAAACTTTTAACTGCCCCACTCTCGGAGAATATTCTGTCCTCTACTTGAAAACCGATGTCCTACTGTTAGCTGATGTGTTCGAGAATTTTCGTGAAATATGTATTTCCACTTACGCCTTGGACCCCGCTCAGTATTACACCGCTCCCGGACTAGCGTTTGATAGCATGTTAAAATTCACTCGCGTTAATTTACAACTTCTAACTGACATCGATATGTTAAAGTTTTTCCAAAAAGGGGTACGCGGAGGAATAAGTCAGTGTGTTCAAAGAATGCATTTCGTCAATAACCCACACCTTCCTGATTATGACGCATCTGCTCCCACTTCCTACATTATGTATTTAAATGCTACCAATTTGTATGGACACAGCATGAGTCAATACCTTCCCATATCCCATTTTCGTTGGCTCACCGATGCTGAAATTGATGAATTAAATGTTCTCGATTTACATGCTTCTTCTGAATATGGTTATGTACTTGAAGTTGACGTTCAATATCCCCAAAACCTACACGATTTACACGCTGATCTTCCCTTTTTAGTTGAAAATATTATTTCTCCTGGTAATGCTAATGGCAAAGTCAAAAAATTGATTCCAAACCTTATGACTAAGACAAAGTATATTGTTCATTACCTACCGCTTAAACAAGCTCTCCAGAGCGGATTAAAATTACTTAAAGTGCATAGAGCTATTCAGTTTAAACAGTCACAATGGTTGAAACCTTTCATAGATTTGAATACTAGAAAACGCAATATGTGTAATAATAAGTTTGGGAAATCATTCTTTAAATTGATGAACAACAGTACTTTCGGAAAAACGATGGAGAACGTTGATAAACGAGTTGACGTCAAGTTAGTTACTCATTGGCAAAACGTTGGACGATACCTTGGTGCTGAAAGTTTAATAGCTAAACCCAATTTCAGAAATTCAAAAATTTTCACCCCCCATTTCGCAGCTATTCAGATGAACAAATTACACATTGTTTACGATAAACCGCTCTATGTAGGTTTCACTATTTTGGATTTATCAAAAGTTGTTATGTATGACTTCTACTACGGCTTTCTTAAGCAAAAATATCAAGAAAATATTTCTTTGATGTATATGGATACTGATTCCTTCATTCTTAAAGTATTCACCGAAAATTTCTACAGAGATATGATTGAAAATATTCATCACTTCGACACTTCCAATTATCCCCATGATAATAGTTTCAATATCCCTGTTACCTCTTCTGTTATTGGCAAATTTAAAGACGAATTCCCTAATAATCCCATTAAAGCATTCTACGGAACCGGAGCAAAAGCTTACTGCGTTGAAGCCGTTGATCAAATTGTTAAAAAAGCAAAAGGTGTCAAGAAAAATGTCATTAAATTACATCTTCAAATCGATGATTACCTACGCGTCATTACAGATGACGCCACCATTCTTAAATGTATGAATGTTTTCGTTTCCGATCTGCATACTATGTTTACCCATATGAAAACGAAAGTAGCCCTCTCTCCCAAAGATGATAAACGTTTCTTGATTCCGAAAACAACGAATACTCTTCCTTGGGGACATTACAATCTAAAAAACTCAAACAGTTCCCTTTCAAAGTTCGACGGTGCCGTTGATCGATTTATACAAAATTTTCATCAACCGTATACCGACGACTTAACGGTTGGAGAATACTTTATTAAAAGACTTTTCGAAGCTTCGTCACTTCCACAGGAAGCCATTGATAATATTTATGAACACCTACTGTAATACCTACCTGGAGTTCTGTTTAAGTATAGCTATAGCTTACGCTGAAATGTCACTCAATGTAAATATTTTATCCTTAATATTGGTTGTATTGTATAAATAATAATAAAACGTTACTACACAGCTTGTTTGCTTACTATTTCTATTCTGCGAAATATATTCCTCAACTTCACAAATAACATCTGTACGATTTCTATTGTTACAATTTATTGTTTCAATAACATTAACAATGAATAAATTTTCTTATAATCTTCGATATTACTTGATGGCCATTTGCCTGAGTCAGGACCGCTCTGCCAGCCTGCAGCTTTCTCCGTTCCTTCTCTTAAAATATTTTCTTCTATCCATTGCAGCACTGTTTGATGACGACCATTGATATTTGGACTTAATGTATACGGAAGCCGAAACAAGTTGATCAGTTTAATACACTTTTCCAAATTTTTCGGTTGTGCATAGTATGCTACATCCAGTATTAAGTCATCCACACACTTTAACAATGTAACATACATTTTCTTCACATTCATTACGGAGAACTTCTTATCCCGCATTAGAACTGATCCGTTTGTTAACATTTCCTTTAAAAAATATACGTCGTGTCGCATGAAATTATACTTTGTTTTATTTAAAATCATTTCGACATCATCAACGGTTATTTCCACTGTTTCACAGCAACCTTTTAGAAATTCATCCACCAATTCGTCACACCTTTGCTTTCTTTCGAATATGAAGTATAAAATATCGAACGATGTCTCTTGCGTTACAGTTAACCATTTGAATGCTTCCTTTGGTATTGCAACTCCCAACTTCGACAACACAACTTTAACTCTATCTAAATCGTTTGATAGTATTGCTCTTCGAAGGTTGAGAATGAGGACTTCCTTTTCTGCTTGATACAACTCGTACGATAATGAGTCCATTTTTATAAAAATTATACTTCAAAATCGTCAGGATCGCTCTCATCGACCACTAAGTAGCCTCCTATTACGATTTTATCGTATTCACCTTTTAATTCGAATTCTTCTGTCACGCTATCCAACTCTGACGCTACCAAATATCTTTTCAAAGATAATAAACCCTCTTTGTAAAATTTAACTTCAATTACGTAACTTTCAACCATTACTACGTCTTCAACGTTCAATGCAGCAACTAACGATTACCACTGTTTAAACTCGTCACGTTTAGTCGTATTTATAATCAAACTTTGGGGTAGGGGTAAAGAAAATCATTATTAACATTGCAGACTTTATTATCACAAAAAAAAACTGGGGATACATTACAAAACGTTCGTTTTATGAATCCAGCTGTTATGAGATTGGTTAAGCCCCAACCATTTGACGTAAACCATGTCACCTTTTCGTCTTAGTACACGTTCCACCAAATAATCATCTGGATATTTCGCTTTCTGTAGTTCCATACCATAAAATCCTCGTTTTATGTCTTCCCCTTTATCATCCTTTAAGTAATACATAATTGGATGTGACAATTTTATGTAGCTAATCGTAAATAATTCGTTAGACCAATTCGGGGTATAACCTTTGCTAAACAATTCACGATGTTTGCTTAGTCGTACCCGGTCTCCAACTTTAAACTTAATTTCTCGTAAATCCACCTTCTTTGGATTGTTGTAAATACTTTCCAAAAGTGTTTCTTCGTTTCGTTTATTAACTTTGCTTGGTCTCATTCTGATAGTTCTGTGAACCGAATTGTTATATTCCTGTACTATATCTGGTAATAACTTCAACCATTTGTAGGATCCTTGCAAACTAAAGCGTTGCCACATTTTTGATTTTAGTGTTCGATTTACCCGCTCCACAACTGACGCTTTCTTGGTGCTATACGTTGAGTAATGGTTAATTTTATATTTTTGCATAACTCGTTTCACTTGTTCGTTGTAAAATTCTTTTCCCAAGTCAGTTTGCATATTCTTAGGAATACGTTTACTTCTTTTGAAAATTAACTGTAAAGCCCTTCCAACAAATTCACCTGTTTTGCGTTTTACTGCTTGAGCCCACACAAATTTTGAAAAAACGTCTATTACAACCAAAATGTATCTGACACCTTTATTTTCTCTCGCATACGGAATCATTTCCACTAAATCGGCTTGATGAAGATCATCTAATCCTTTCACTATCACTTTACGACGTGTAAAATTAATTCTCACAGGTTTATGCAGTTCTTTCACTAGTTCTTCTTTCACATTTAACATTTTCCTCATAATGAAGGATGCAGCTGCTGTTGTTGGTTTAGAACTGTTCGATTTTGCACTACCTGTTCCTCTTTGTTGTTGCAGAGTATCTAGCCTTACTTTCAGCTCCTTTGCTACCTTTTTTAGTGATTCCACCATTACCACTAATTCATTTTTCAGATCATCTTTCTTTTTATTGGTTCGTTGAATCTCTTTCTCTGAAAATTCCTTAACTTTTTTACACTCATCCTGAATCGCGATTTTAATTAATTCAAAACTCGTGTCTATATCATTTTTCATATCTTGCACAATTTCCGTCTTCAATTTCTTCGATACTTCTTCATCCCCTTTCCTAACAAACGCTTCTACATCTTTACGATCTAGTTTTACTTTTGTTGCAAGGACGTCCATTATTCCGACAGCATTCTTTTCTATTAAATCGTTCACCTTGTTTGTTATTTCTTTATCCCGGTCAGTATTATATTTTTCAAGTTCTCTTTCCAAATTTTTAATCGCTAACTCTATATTATCACTAAAAGTTTTCATCATCATTTCACCACTTTTGGAGACAGCTGCTTTCAATTCTTCTCGTAAATCCTTCATCCTTCTAACACCTTCAATGATAGCACGATCCTTTACCTTTTCACACTCGATTCTGATATGCTCTTTTGTTAACCGATCTTTCTCATCTACATACATTTTAGTAGCTGCATGAAACCCAGCGGTAGGCTTGTTCAAATGTGTAATACGCTTATTAGCCACATCAACGAAATACAACACTTTATCGAATGCTTGTCTGATATCGGTTACATCATCTTGCGATAACAGACGTTGCACCTTCTTCTCCAAATATCTCACATTCACAGCATCATGCTCCTGCTGAGGATCACCGATTCTTGTTAAGCGGTTATGATTGAAATCATGAACATTGCTGAATGCTTGCGAAAACAATCGTTTTGTTTCTAACGAACGTCCGAACTTATCAACCGTCATTGTCTAACTAATAAGCTTAATAATTTGTTTATACGATTATATTGCACTCACGCAACTCTTCTAAAATTGATAGAATTTCGTTTTCATGATTTGTGTTGCCTGCTTGTTGAGAAGCAACCAATAACCTTAAACGATCACACAATTCATTAACGTCATCAAAATATTTGTATTCGATCGGTTTTTCGTTGTATGTCAACAACGACAATCCTCCACCTTTAGAAAATTTCGATGGTTGCTGTCTTAACTTGTAAACTGCTCCCGTACGTTTTAATATATCAACGTAGTCTTTTCTTTCTTTAATCGATGTCCGATATTCAGAACGTAATTTGAAGAGTTGCTCGTATAATCCCACAGTACCTGTGTATTTAAATTTTCCATCAATTACAACGTTTGGTCCATGAAAATCCACTTCAGACTCACCAATAAAAAATTTATTTGTGTTCCATTCGTATCGAACTTTATCAAGACGAGGATTCAGAACGTCTGCGTTAAATGTGTCACCATCATAGTCTTTAATAATTCCTTCTATATAGTCTCGAGGTAGAGGATCGAATTCTTCTAAATATTGAGCAAATCGAGAGCTGTTAATATAGTCTATGTACGCTTTCTTCAATTGTTCAAAGTCATCATTATCCTGGTCTGTGTTTTCATGACCCGTTGTTGGATCACTTTCATAAACACTTTCTTCCCTTAAGAATGAAGGAGCACCTGGTAGTAAGGTACCTGGAGCATTCGAAGGGTCAAGCTTTCTAATTTTTATTGGTGTTGACGAAGCTGGAACGTCACCTTTCGACCAATTACTCACTTCTGGCTAAACAGTATTATTAAATTTGCGTTATCTCTAATTAAATGTTTGGGAATCTGTGCATATGTTTGATTTAAATAAAAAGTGTCGATTGAGTTATGTCTTCCCATACTAAAGTATTCCCTTATCTTATTTTGATTTTCATTCGCAACATCGTCAAAGATGAATACAGAATTAGGTCTTGCCTGTGATGGAACAATTACATCGTCTGAGTCTCTATAGGGAAAATAACCAATTCCAGCAATTGGTTTCAATAATTCAGCTAAATACTTATATTTTGGTTGATACAATGACTTGGAATAAACGTATACGTTTGCGAACCGTAAACCGTTCGGTTGCTCCAAAAGTCCCATAATCACATTTGTTTTTCCACAATTTGAAGGTCCGGCGACAATGGCTCTTATTGTGGATGGTAGTAATGGACCCTGTCGATTTATATTCCTAGCAATATCGAAGTCACGATTGGTTATGGGTAGAGCAGATGGATGTTGTACTATCCGCATGTTTATTGACTATTAAACGGTTTACGCATGTGCTCTCGGATATATAAATTTAGAGTTAACAGTGTTTATGTAGTCAGTTCGTTCAGTATAGTGGAAGAGTTAACACTACACATGTTCCATGACACGAGGTTTTCTGAATAGGTTTATAGATAAATTACCTATTGAATTACACCTCCCAGGGTATAACTTTTGCGGTCCATGGACTCGGCTGGACAAACGATTAGCTCGAGGTGATATCGGTATAAATCCCCTTGACGAATCTTGTAAATTACACGATATTGCTTACAAAACTTTTCCAGACATTTCCCATCGTCGAATTGCTGATAAAGTTTTGGTGCAACAATCATTAGAAAGACTAAAGTCGTCGAACGCGTCTTTTGGTGAACGCTTGGCAGCTCTCACAGTTGCTTCAGCTATGAAGGGTAAAGAGAAACTTGGAATGGGGCACAAAAAGCGACGTCGTAAAGTTGGTGGTTTAATTCCGTTGCGAAAAATAAAGAAGAGAAGACGAACAAGAAAAGGAGGAGCTCTACCGTTTCGTAAGCTAGTGACAAGTGCGAAAATTGCTCTTAAGAAAACGAAACCTCTCCAGCTGATACATGCTGCTAAAATAGCACTAAATACAATTCGCAAATTTGGAAAGCGATCTAAATCTCCCAGAATCATTCCTATTCCAAAGACAGGTGGTTTTCTACCGTTAATTCCGATTTTTGCTGGACTATCAGCACTTGGAGCTCTCTCTGGCGGTGCTGCTGGGATAGCTAAAGCTGTACGTGATGCGAAAACAGCACAACAACAGCTAGAAGAAGATAAACGTCATAATGCTTCAATGGAAGCTATTGCTCTTGGAAAAAATATTTCAGTACAACCTTTCCGTAAAGGCTTCGGTTTATACCTTAGACCTTATCAACAAAAAAAAAAACGTAAAATTTTTCGTAAAGTTACCTAATCGTCCTTTGACAGATTTGGATTTAGTCAATTACATTAACTATTTACAAATTCCACATTTTCGGGGAATCTTTATGCGTAACGAATTACCCAGAAAAGTTGAAAGGTGTGAAAGTGGAATTGTTAATTTAGATTTAGACACAGGAACTGGTACACATTGGACAGCGTTTGTAAAACGAAATAAAAAAGCTATGTACTTTGACAGTTTTGGAGATCTCCGTCCACCTAAAGAATTGGTTCAATATTTACAATCTTCCGGACCTTGTGCTATTACTTATAACTACAATCGTGTTCAGAACCCCTCAGATTTTAACTGCGGCCATTTAGTTGTCCAATTCCTTAATGAGACTAGGCAAACCTTTTCTTAAATACAAACCACCAAACTAACTTCGTTGTAGTAGACAGAACGTCAAACCGAAAACATGTCTTACACATTTACCTTGACTAATACAAAGTCGGAGCTGCAAATGATAATAAGTCCGCCAATTTTTTTAAGCTATGATGATGAATATCAAATTGCTTTGTTAAATTTTGAAGCATATAACAGTATTCCGAATATCGATGAAACTAACAACAAATTCTACTTTGAAGGTTCTACACCACCAGTCGTTGTTCTTCCGGAAGGATCCTATGAAATCGATGATATTAATCATTATCTTCGCGAGAAATTGCGAGATACTGATGACGCTATTGAATTGTTTGCAGACAATACGACCTTAAAAAGCCATATAAAAAGCACCAAAAAAGTCAACTTCGCTCCTACAGATTCTCCCGCAAAGATATTGGGTTTTGAAAATAAGCTTCTACCATCACTTAAAGAGGTGTCTGATCATGTAGCTGACATTTTCAAAGTAAACACGATTTCAGTGATGTGTAACCTCGTAACTAACTCCTACATACATACCAGTGATGGTGCTAAAGGACTAGATGGACATATACTACATCAATTCTTTCCCAATGTACCCCCCGGATTTAAAATTGTTGAGAATCCTACGAATCTTATTTATTTATCAATCAACACTCGTGTCATCGACTACATTTCCCTTAAAATAGTTGATCAAGACGGTAATCTAGTTAATTTCCGTGGAGAGCGTGTCACAATAAGATTGCACTTACGAAAAGCGTAACATGGTAGTGCAATATAGCTGTCCCCAACGATATTCAAAGAAGAATAGTACTATAAAACTACTACCACAATCCCGGATGCTTATTTCGCCTACAACCATTAAGCGATTAACACCGCTCAATAAAAGTAGTGTAAGATGACCGGTTCTAATTCAGAGGAGGAGAGGTTACTTAAGGTCAAATTGACGGAAGGTCATTGACTTTAAACTTGTGTGTATGTAGTGGTCAAATGCTTCACAATGAATTGAAACATATGTACATGTATCGGTAATGTGAAACGAAATACGTCTGCAGTCGTCTGAAGTTTACGATTTTTATGACGGAAAGTTTTAAATACGTCTACAGCCGTTGAAGTGCCATTGCAATGTTATTAGAGGAATGATGTTAGGTATTTAGTTACACTTACACTGATTAATGCAATTGCAATTGTACGTGATTCATGTAGATATTGTGATGTGGAAGGATGGGAAAGAAGTGCAGTTGTAAGCAGGTAGACAATCGTTAAAGTAGTGAAAAGGAAGAGAAGGCAGAAGTAGTTGAGAAAATTGGTTTGAGAATGGATGTAAGAAGCAGTAATAAAGGTAGTAGTATCGATGAAGTTTGTGGTGGTACAAAAGAAGTAGAGTATTGGAATAATGCGGACCACATGGAAGGATTGAATGATGCGCAGCGTAACACTGTGTTACATAGAGGAGATTACGTAGACACAGAGGAGTATACTGTAAATAAAGCAAATAAGTATGTAAGTGATGTGAGCTCAATGAAAGGGTGGAACGTAGCTCGAAAACTCTTCAAATGTGAAACTAACTTCTCAGCATGTTCTGCGTACGTGCTGTACTGTGATAGGAATAATCTTCGCTACCTACTAATGTGTTGGAGCTGTCGATATGCGGGAAGTAATGGAGGAATTGTGTCATTATATACACGAGTTCCGAATTTATGGATGTTGGAAGTGTATATCCATGACGAAGTTCACATTCATTGCGGATGGTGTGGTGAGATGTGTAGGTACGAGTTTGTTTGCAGTGAGAACCACCGTATCACAAATAAGACCGTATTTGAAGAAGGATATGTAATAGAAATAAGTAATAATGTTGGTTATGTAGAAGGAGCGTAGAACGTGTACATGTATATATTTGTGTTAAGAAATAAATAGAGGCAAAAGGTAGTAGACGTTTGAGATATAAGATTAAGGTACAGTTTGGGGATAATAAGAAGTTATATGGAAAGTGTGTCAAGGTAACAAGTCTTTAAAAAGGAAAAGGAAGGTGTAGGAGAGGGGACAGGTAATGACATAGTAATTGAAAGGTAGGTTTATGAAAACATAATGGATCGGAAGAGTTGACGCCTTTGCTCGTAAGTATTGCAAAGAATACAGTACAGCGTGTGCGTATCATAGATCTCGTAAACAAAGCCCGACTTTTCGCAGAGGTACGATTGAGGCCCCTGACGACAAGGTCGGCAGCACAAGTTTACGACATCGCAATGATAAAATCTGCAGCTGTGGCAGAAAAGCAGAGGTCTGTTGTCAAAACATTCTTGACAGCAGAATCCTGTTTCAGCCGAACAGCTTTCACGCAGACGCCGACAATATCTGCATTGGAGGGAGGTGGTTTCATTAACAGTTTGCCTGAATGGTGAAAGGACAATAGATACACGAGAAAGGTCCATGTTAATTCATAAGACCCTTCTGGTGAAGTGACGCTCTCTCAGGTTGATAAGGGTTTAAATAGGGAGGTATGCGGTGGGGAAAGAGTGGGGAGAGTAGTCGGGAATAGTGGGGATGTAAAGAAAGAGGTATAGAGTAGTGTGGTAGCGAAGGTGATGGTGTAGCAATATTTTTTATAATGAGGTGGCATCGCAAGGTAGTAGTAATTTTTTAATTGATGAAGGAGTGGGATAATTGAAAGAGTACATAAGGCGTAATATATGTTATTGAACCTGTTGTATTCGTTTATGAATTTTAATAGACAGTTGTCGGAGAAAAAATTTTTTGGTGAGAATAATGGTAAAAATTTTCTAAGTCCAGATAATGGTAAAAATTTTTTAAGTCCAGAAATTAAAAAAAATATATTTTGAGGGTAGGAAAAGAGTGGTATGAAAAATTAGTACATGAAAATATGGATAATGAGGTGTAGTATAAGAAGACAATGAAGTATTTAATGAAATACTTCAGCGTAAAAAATGATGGGGGTAAAAATGTAAAAATGAAGCTTTAGAAATTTTTTTGAAGCAGAAGGAGTTGAAATTGGGTAATAACTTATGGTGTGGGAAGAAGGTCCCTAAGTCGAAGTACCTGAATCTGAAAAAATTTTTGAAAAAAAAAATAAAGTTGACAAAAAGTTGACACCTTTAAGCTTAAAAAAAAAATAGAAGCAGTTAAAAAAAAAAAGTGTTCCTCTTGGAAAATGTAAGTTGAACAGTGGGCTAAATGATCCCACCCTGAAAAGTCAAGAAATATTTTTTTAACGTGTTTCACCCTAATACTTTGAACCCCGAAAAGTGTATGAAGGGTAGATGATAGGGAGAAAATGTCTGAGTAAAAAATGTTTAGTGTTCCATGAAGAACAATTTGCTTCCAACGAAACTTGAAGGACGTCTGTAATGAGGGAAGTAATTTCTACCCTAAATTTCAAGAATTAATTAAAGGTATAAGGAGCGGTGCTAAAAAAAAAGGTGCCTCTCTCACTATTGATGTTGAAGGCTAAAGGTACCACTTGGCAATGGCAGAAGTATCAAGTTCGGACAACTACCCCTCTCGGACTTAACGATTGAGTCCCCTGACGACAAGGTCGGCAGCACTGGTTTACGACATCGCAATGATAAAATCTGCAGCTGTGACAGAAAAGCAGAGGTCCGCTACATTGTAACATACATGACGTGATTGCTACCAAAAAGGTGCGCGTAGAACCAGGGTGGTCCTGATAAGGACCAATGAATTGAAAGAGATATTCAGGATCCAATTATAAGCGAGTCAGGTCTAATCCTGACTGACTTTATTACAATAAATTACAGCTATTTATACAAAGTTTATTAACATATGTCTTATGGTTGAACGCATCATCAGCCATTTACGTTAGTGTGCGTATTTGCTTTTTATACAAAGTTTATTTGCATATGTCTTATGGTAGAATGCGTCGTCAGCCATTTACGCTAGTGTGCGTATTTGCTTTTTATACAAAGTTTATTACCTATTGTGATTGTTATTGAAGTATGCACAGTTTGGTTAGCAAAGTGCTGCTGGTATACAGGTGTTAATCAGAAAGTATCCACACCTCACTCTACAACCATTTACGCTAGTGTGCGTATTTGCTTTTTATAAAAAGTTTATTTACATATGTCTTGTGGTAGAATGCGTCGTCAGCCATACTTGACTTACAAAATATAAAACGATACAATATAACAGAATTTTATTTAATATAATATAATATAATATAAAACATCATTGAATTTTAATCATTAAATTTACTCAGTAAAGCAGACTTAAGGTTAGCTAGCTTATTTTCGATTTCTTGTACCTCCTTTCTCGTTTCAACTACCGATCTGGTGTGGGAAGAAGGTCCCCGAGTGGAAGTACCCGAATCTGAAAAATTTTTTGAAAAAATAGAGTTGACAAAAAGTTGTCTCCATTACGCATAAAAAAATAGAAGCAGTTAAAAAAAGTGTTCCTCTTGGAAAATTTAATTTGAACAGTGGGCTAAATGATCCTACCCTGAAAAGTCGAGAAATATTTTTTTAACGTGTTTCACCCTCACACTTTAACCCTCGAAAAGTGTATAAAGGGTAGATGATAGGGAGAAAATGTCTGAATAAAAAATTTTTAGTCTTCCATGAAGAACAATTTGCTTCCAACGAAACTTAGAGGACGTCTGTAATGGGGGAAGTTGTGGGAACACCCTGTATTATGTACAATTCGGAAAGTATCACACTCTGTACAGCAGAATCTAAATTCTGCTGACAGAGAATTGTAACAGTTCTAGCCGCTAAACTAAGTCGGAACACAAATACGCATACTAGCGTAAATGGCTGATGATGCATTCTACCATAAGACATATGTTAATAAACTTTGTATAAATAGTTGTAATTTATTAAACTAGGTCAGAACACAAATACGCATACTAACGTAAATGGCTGATGATGCGTTCAACCATAAGACATATGTTAATAAACTTTGTATAAATAGCTGTAATTTATTGTAATAAAGTCAGTCAGGATTAGACCTGACTCGCTTATAATTGGATCCTGAATATCTCTTTCAATTCATTGGTCCTTATCAGGACCACCTTGTCTCTACGCGAAGACTGTAGGTACCACTTGGCAATGTCAGAAATATTAAATTCAGACAACTACCCCTCTCAGACTTAGGCCTCCCGACCTAACCTGAAAAAAATTTTTTTTTCTTGCTTTCTTTTTTTTTTTTTTGGTCCAAATTATTTTGGGACCTTTTTGGTTTATCCACAGAAGGTCGGTTTTTTTTTTAATTTTATTTAACTACTTTTATTAAAAAATTTTTTTTTATTTTTTTTCCCAAAATATTTTGGGATCATTTTGGTTGGTGGTTTTTTTGTTGTTTTTTCCAAGACAATTTACAAACTAACTAACATCAGAAAGTATCCACACCTCACTCTAACTTACATTGTCATTTATAGCTCAAACAACTTCTCTTTCTAGTTTTTCCTTCTTCGCACAAACACTTGTACTAATCTTAACTTTTTTTGGTTCAAATTATTTTAGGACCTTTTCTACTTTATCCTCAGAAGCTGTTTTTTTAAAAATAATTTATTTATTATTTTTTGCTATATTTTGTAATTAAAGAAAATAAAAGAGAGTATAAATTATATATATATTTATTTATTAAATATACGTTTTAAAAAGGGATCAAGTAAAAAACAACATTCAAAATAATTATTTATTTAATTTTCTATTATTACAACAAAGCTGTAAAAACTAAAATTAAAAACTATTTTCACAATAATAAATACATTAAAAATTTTCTATGAAAACGTTTTCATATAAATCGTTGCCCCGTGGTCCTCGGCAAAAACGACGACAGTCCCGTTGAAGGAGCTCCATGAGAGCTGGACCTCGAGGTGCTGGCACAACTCCCCGAAGGGCCTACCATCACTAACCTTCCAAATAGTGAAGTTTTCTGTGGTGGTGCCAGTGAAGTTCATCTTCTCCACCCTGATGTTAATTTCGGTTGGCACGGAGCCATGGAAAATTACGGTATATTCAACCATTTTTATATTGTTAACTAATTGTTGTATTGCTTTACGACAGTGTTAGCGATCTGTGCTGAACGTTGTGAAAACTTCAGTATTTATTCAATTTAGAGGAGGAGAGATATGAGTGGGGTAAAGTTAAGTTCAATACAAGTGTTTGTGCGAAGAAGGACTGATACATAGCTCATGTAACCTGTAAACCATTGCTTATTCAGCAAATACAAATCGGTCACATGTGTACTAATGTCATGAATCGACGGATAGACATGGTGTGTAGTAGCTTTTTATACAAAGTTTATTAAAACTTTGTATAAAAAGCAAATACGCACACAATACTACACACCATGTCTATCCGTCGATTCATGACATTAGTACACATGTGACCGATTTGTATTTGCTGAATAAGCAATGGTTTACACGTTACATGAGCCATGTATCAGTCCTTCTTCGCACAAACACTTGTATTGAACTTAACTTTACCCCACTCATATCCCTCCTCCTCTAAATTGAATAAATACTGAAGTTTTCACAACGTTCAGCACAGATCGCTAACACTGTCGTAAAGCAATACAACAATTAGTTAACAATATAAAAATGGTTGAATATACCGTAATTTTCCATGGCTCCGTGCCAACCGAAATTAACATCAGGGTGGAGAAGATGAACTTCACTGGCACCACCACAGAAAACTTCACTATTTGGAAGGTTAGTGATGGTAGGCCCTTCGGGGAGTTGTGCCAGCACCTCGAGGTCCAGCTCTCATGGAGCTCCTTCAACGGGACTGTCGTCGTTTTTGCCGAGGACCACGGGGCAACGATTTATATGAAAACGTTTTCATAGAAAATTTTTAATGTATTTATTATTGTGAAAATAGTTTTTAATTTTAGTTTTTACAGCTTTGTTGTAATAATAGAAAATTAAATAAATAATTATTTTGAATGTTGTTTTTTACTTGATCCCTTTTTAAAACGTATATTTAATAAATAAATATATATATAATTTATACTCTCTTTTATTTTCTTTAATTACAAAATATAAAACGATACAATATAACAGAATTTTATTTAATATAATACAATATAATATCAAACAACATTGAATTTTAATCATTAAATTTACTCAGTAAAGCAGACTTAAGGTTAGCTAGCTTATTTTCGATTTCTTTTACCTCCTTTCTCGTTTCAACTACCGATCTGTTCAACTCCTCGAGCTCCTTCTCTTTCCGCTTCATGTACTCAGTCAATGAAGCAGCCTTTGTCTCTCTTTCATGCAGTACCACTTCTCGTCGCCGCTTTTCCTCCTTAGCACTATTTATGGCTTCTCCTACTTGGTCGACTATCTTGGAATAATCGAATGGAGCAGCCGACAACCTTCGTGTGTACGATCGCTTCTTCGGCTTCATCGATATCGACTTCGTTCCCGCCACCGCCATCGTAGAGGTGCTAGCCACAGGCTCTACCATCGTTACCGTGGTAGCACCTCCAACACATCCCTCACCTTTAGCGGATGATGTGAAGGAATCGTTTGGAAAGAAGTTTTCCAATATATCAGCCAGCTCGCTTTCGCTCATATTTAGCTCAGCAGCTAAAGCAGCACCGTTACCCCTTTGTTCAGCACTCATCTTACTACACCGTACCCACTACAGTTTCAGTATATATTCCTTTTGCCCCTCTCCTTATGCCCTCTCTACCTTACACATCCCTGCCCTTTTCCTATCGCTATTTATTGTCCCTCGCGTTCTGTATTCCTCAGTCGTTGTCGAGGTATACCTCATACCGCTAGCCGCTATGATCCCTTGTCCGGACTGTGATGCTTCCTTTACGCGATCTGATAATTTAAAAAGACATCGATTAACTTCTTGTCGGAAACGAGCACAGCTCCAACGTACGTCGCCTCTGCCGAAGAAAAAACTTAAAATTGCTACGCCTGCTGGTTCTTCTGACCGCTGGTGTGATACTTGTAACATTTACGTTCCACAACATTCCTACAGCGGTCACCTTCGCAGCCTCAAGCATAAACAAACTTGCTGCTCTCCTCTTGAGGAAGGAATTACTTTCCTTTCGTCCGCGTTCGCTAACAGAATTGTGTCCTTTCGTATTTCATCCACCAAGTTCTTCCTGTCGTATACCGACTTTTTCGCCGAAGTTTTCGACAAATGCTTGCGTGTTATTCGTAATCAGATACAACTGCATGACACGTTAAACTAAATCTTGAACTTTTCGGACGGTATGTGCATGATGCTAAACAATTGTTTGACGTGAAATCCTTCAACACCAATAACAAAGTTGTCACTCAGTCGACGGATCTTTCCAATATTCTCCAAAGCTTCTTCGACGTTCTTGAGGGTAAAGCTTCCGAGTTTCAAGAACGAGAGTCAGGTAATTTATCATCCTCTCTTTATATATGTATTTCACTTGTATTTACTATTATTTCCTTCTTACAGGATGGGCTTTGGAAAGAGTCCTTTTCCTAGAACTCAATTGCAACAAGTACAATCCCCTTAGAGCTTCGTCTTACATTCCTCTACCTAAACAAATTGTACTTAAGAGAGCTGTTGTGAACGTACGAAACGATGACCAAGCCTGCTTTGCGTGGGCAATAACCTCGGCTTTGTATCCTGCTCAAGCCAACCCGCACAGAACGACTTCCTATCCTCATTACTCCCGCACGATGGACTATGACGGTATCGATTTTCCTATTAAATTAAACGACATTCCCAAGTTTGAAACGAAGAACCATTACTCTGTGAATGTTTACGGGACTGAATACGTTTTGAAGGATGGAAAATGGATCTGGGAAATTGTTGGCCCCCTCTACTACTCGTCCGTCAAACGAAGGCTGCACATCAATTTACTCTTGCTACACGATGATCGAGGAAATAATCATTACTGTTGGATTAAGGATATGTCCCGTTTGCTCTCTCAACAACTCTCCAAAACAGAACATCGCAAATTCCCATGTGACGGCTGCTTGCAATACTTCAGCTCTGTGGCTCACCTGCACCGTCATCAGCGGAATGATTTCAACCACGTTTACACGACGCTGCCAACTGCTGATCTCCAATTGGATAAGATGGGTAAGCTCATCCCTAATAACGTTTTAAAATTTCAAAACTACCACAAATGTATCAAAGTACCTTTTGTTGTTTATGCAGACTTCGAAACCATATTGAGACCCATTCATACATGCTTTTCCGATCCTAGCAAGACCTCCACCACACCTACCCACGAACATCAACCGCACTCGTTTGTTTACTTGATTAAGTGCTCTTTTGACGATTCCTTTTCAATATTCAGAACTTATAGAGGACCTGATTGTGCTAATCAATTTGTTAAAACTCTTGATCAAGACGTTTCTGATATTTATCACCGATTTTTAAAGACCCCCGTTCCTATGATACCCTTGACTGATGAAGAAATGCGACTTTTCTCTGAAACGACGTCTTGTAATATTTGCGAAGAGCCCTTCCTAATCGATGATGTAAAGGTTCGCGATCATTGTCATTTGACTGGTAAAGTTCGATTAGGGGCTGCTCATTCCAGATGTAACTTAAACTACAAACTACCCAACTTTGTGCCTGTATTCTTCCACAACCTCTCCGGTTACGATTGTCATTTATTTTTAAAAGAAATGGCTGTCAACGATGTTAAATTTAGCGTAATTGATCAAAATAAAGAAAAATACGTTTCCTTTACCAAATTATTGCGAGTTGATACTGTTCCCGGTGTTTCAGATAACTCTACTCAAAACGTATTTGTTAAAATTCGATTTCTCGATTCCTTTCGTTTTATGGCTTCCTCCCTCGATAAACTGTCTGAAGAACTCGATCCTTCTCAATGCTTCCAAGTGAAGAAGTATTTTTCTGATCCTACACAATTTCAACTTGTGCGACGGACAGGGATTTTCCCTTACTCCTACGTCGATGATATTACTAAACTTGACCAATCAACGTTCCCTCTCAAAGACGATTTTTTCGATAAATTAACATCTCTACCCATTTCTGATGAAGATTATGAAAGAGCTGCCACCGTTTGGAAAACCTTTAACTGCTCCACTCTCGGAGAATATTCTGACCTCTACTTGAAAACCGATGTCCTACTGTTAGCTGACGTGTTCGAGAATTTTCGTGAAATATGTATTTCCACTTACGCCTTGGACCCCGCTCAGTATTACACCGCTCCCGGGCTAGCGTGGGATAGCATGTTAAAATTCACTCGCGTTAATTTAGAACTTCTAACTGACATCGATATGTTAAAGTTTTTCCAAAAAGGGGTACGCGGAGGAATAAGTCAGTGTGTTCAAAGAATGCATTTCGCCAATAACCCACACCTTCCTGATTATAACGCATCTGCTCCCACTTCCTACATTATGTATTTGGATGCTACCAATTTGTATGGACACAGCATGAGTCAATACCTTCCCATATCCCATTTTCGTTGGCTCACCGATGCTGAAATTGATGAATTAAATGTTCTCGATTTACATGCTTCTTCTGAATACGGTTATGTACTTGAAGTTGACGTTCAATATCCCCAAAACCTACACGATTTACATGCTGATCTTCCCTTTTTAGTTGAAAATATTATTTCTCCTGGTAATGCTAATGGCAGAGTCAAAAAATTGATTCCGAACCTTATCACTAAGACAAAGTATATTGTTCATTACCTACCGCTTAAACAGGCTCTCCAGAGCGGATTAAAATTACTTAAAGTGCATAGAGCTATTCAGTTTAAACAGTCACAATGGTTGGAACCTTTCATAGATTTGAATACTAGAAAACGCAATATGTGTAATAATAAGTTTGGGAAATCATTCTTTAAATTGATGAACAACAGTACTTTCGGAAAAACGATGGAGAACGTTGACAAACGAGTTGACTCATTGGCAAAACGTTGGACGATACCTTGGTGCTGAAAGTTTAATAGCTAAACCCAATTTCAGAAATTCAAAAATTTTCACCCCCCATTTCGCAGCTATTCAGATGAACAAATTACACATTGTTTACGATAAACCGCTCTATGTAGGTTTCACTATTTTGGATTTATCAAAAGTTGTTATGTGTGACTTCTACTACGGCTTTCTTAAGCAAAAATATCAAGAAAATATTTCTTTGATGTATATGGATACTGATTCCTTCATTCTTAAAGTATTCACCGAAAATTTCTACAGAGATATGATTGAAAATATTCATCACTTCGACACTTCCAATTATCCCCATAATAATAGTTTCAATATCCCTATTACCTCTTCTGTTATTGGTTAATTTAAAGACGAATTCCCTAATAATCCCATTAAAGCATTCTATGGAACCGGAGCAAAAGCTTACTGCGTTGAAGCCGTTGATCAAATTGTTAAAAAAGCAAAAGGTGTCAAGAAAAATGTCATTAAATTACATCTTCAAATCGATGATTACCTACGCGTCATTAGAGATGACGCCACCATTCTTAAATGTATGAATGTTTTCGTTTCCGATCTGCATACTATGTTTACCCATATGAAAACGAAAGTAGCCCTCTCTCCCAGAGATGATAAACGTTTCTTAATTCCGAAAACAACGAATACTCTTCCTTGGGGACATTACAACATAAAAAACTCAAACAGTTCCCTTTCAAAGTTCGACGGTGCCGTTGATCGGTTTATACAAAATTTTCATCAACCGTATATCGACGACTTAACGGTTGGAGAATACTTTATTAAAAGACTTTTCGAAGCTTCGTCACTTCCACAGGACGCCATTGATAATATTTATGAACACCTACTGTAATACCTACTTGGAGTTCTGTTTAAGTATAGCTTACGCTGAAATGTCACTCAATGTAAATATTTTATCCTTAATATTGGTTGTATTGTATAAATAATAATAAAACGTTACTACACAACTTGTTTGTTTACTATTTTTATTCTACCAAATATGTTCCTCAACTTCACAAATAACATGTGTACCATTTCTACTATTACAATTTATTGTTTCAATAACATTAACAATGAATAAATTTTCTTATAATCTTCGATATTACTTGATGGCCATTTGCCTGAGTCAGGACCGCTCTGCCAGCCTGCAGCTTTCTCCGTTCCTTCTCTTAAAATATTTTCTTCTATCCATTGCAGCACTGTTTGATGACGACCATTGATATTTGGACTTAATGTATACGGAAGCCGAAACAAGTTGATCAGTTTAATACACTTTTCCAAATTTTTCGGTTGTGCATAGTATGCTACATCCAGTATTAAGTCATCCACACACTTTAACAATGTAACATACATTTTCTTCACATTTATTACGGAGAACTTCTTATCCCGCATTAGAACTGATCCGTTTGTTAACATTTCTTTTAAAAAATATACGTCGTGTCGCATGAAATTATACTTTGTTTTATTTAAAATCATTTCCACATCATCAACGGTTATTTCCACTGTTTCACAGCAATCTTTTAGAAATTCATCCACCAATTCGTCACACCTTTGCTTCCTTTCGAATATGAAGTATAAAATATCGAACGATGTCTCTTGCGTTACAGTTAACCATTTGAATGCTTCCTTTGGTACTGCAACTCCCAACTTCGACAACACAACTTTAACTCTATCTAAATCGTTTGATAGTATTGCTCTTCGAAGGTTGAGAATGAGGATTTGCTTTTCTGCTTGATACAGCTCGTACGATAATGAATCCATTTTTATAAAAATTATACTTCAAAATCGTCAGGATCTCTCTCATAGACCACTAAGTAGCCTCCTATTACGATTTTATCGTATTCACCTTTTAATTCGAATTCTTCTGTCACGCTATCCAATTCTGACGCTACCAAATATCTTTTCAAAGATAATAAACCCTCTTTGAAAAATTTAACTTCAATTACGTAACTTTCAACCATTACTACGTCTTAAACGTTCAATGCAGCAACTAACGATACAACTGATTAAACTCATCACGTTTTATCTTATTTATAATCACACTTTGGGGAAGGGGTAAAGAAAATCAGTATTAACATTGCAGACTTTATTATCAGAAAAAAAACTGGGGATACATTACAAAACGTTCGTCTTATCAATCCAGCTGTTATGAGATTGGTTAAGCCCCAACCATTTGACGTAAACCATGTCACCTTTTCGTCTTAGTACACGTTCCACCAAATAAACATCTGGATATTTCGCTTTCTGTAGTTCCATACCATAAAATCCTCCTTTTATGTCTTCCCCTTTATCGTCCTTTAAGTAATACATAATTGGATGTGACAATTTTATGTAGCTAATCGTAAATAATTCGTTAGACCAATTCGGGGTATAACCTTTGCTAAACAATTCACGATGTTTACTTATTCGTACCCGGTCTCCAACTTTAAACTTAATTTCTCGTAAATCCACCTTCTTTGGATTGTTGTAAATACTTTCCAAAAGTGTTTCTTCGTTTCGTTTATTAACTTTCCTTGGTCTCATTCGGATAGTTCTGTGAACCGAATTGTTATATTCCTGTACTATATCTGGTAATAACTTCAACCATTTGTAGGATCCTTGTAAACTAAAGCGTTGCCACATTTTTGATTTTAGTGTTCGATTTACCCGCTCCACAACTGACGCTTTCTTGGTGCTATACGTTGAGTAATGGTTGATTTTATATTTTTGCATAACTCGTTTCACTTGTTCGTTGTAAAATTCTTTTCCCAAGTCAGTTTGCATATTCTTAGGAATACGTTTACTTCTTTTGAAAATTAACTGTAAAGCCCTTCCAACATATTCACCTGTTTTGCGTTTTACTGCTTGAGCCCACACAAATTTTGAAAAAACGTCTATTACAACCAAAATGTATCTGACACCTTTATTTTCTCTCGCATACGGAATCATTTCCACTAAATCGGCTTGATGAAGATCATCTAATCCTTTCACTATCACTTTACGACGTGTAAAATTAATTCTCACAGGTTTATGCAGTTCTTTCACTAGTTCTTCTTTCACATTTAACATTTTCCTCATAATGAAGGATGCAGCTGCTGTTGTTGGTTTAGAACTGTTCGATTTTGCACTACCTGTTCCTCTTTGTTGTTGCAGAGTATCTAGCCTTACTTTCAGCTCCTTTGCTACCTTTTTTAGTGATTCCACCATTACCACTAATTCGTTTTTCAGATCATCTTTCTTTTTATTGGTTCGTTGAATCTCTTTCTCTGAAAATTCCTTAACTTTTTTACACTCATCCTGAATCGCGATTTTAATTAATTCAAAACTCGTGTCTATAT
The DNA here is from genome assembly GCA_947389935.1 of Agrilus cyanescens. Taxonomy (NCBI): domain Eukaryota; kingdom Metazoa; phylum Arthropoda; class Insecta; order Coleoptera; family Buprestidae; genus Agrilus; species Agrilus cyanescens. Next base: position 12,232,258 of record OX376706.1, read on the forward strand.
CATTTTTCATATCTTGCACAATTTCCGTCTTCAATTTCTTCGATACTTCTTCATCCCCTTTCCTAACAAACGCTTCTACATCTTTACGATCTAGTTTTACTTTTGTTGCAAGGACGTCCATTATTCCGACAGCATTCTTTTCTATTAAATCGTTCACCTTGTTTGTTATTTCTTTATCCCGGTCAGTATTATATTTTTCAAGTTCTCTTTCCAAATTTTTAATCGCTAACTCTATATTATCACTAAAAGTTTTCATCATCATTTCACCACTTTTGGAGACAACTGTTTTCAATTCTTCTCGTAAATCCTTCATCCTTCTAACACCTTCAATGACAGCACGATCCTTTACCTTTTCACACTCGATTCTGATATGCTCTTTTGTTAACCGATCTTTCTCATCTACATACATTTTAGTAGCTGCATGAAACCCAGCGGTAGGCTCGTTCAAATGTGTAATACGCTTATTAGCCACATCAACGAAATACAACACTTTATCGAATGCTTGTCTAATATCGGTTACATCATCTTGCGATAACAGACGTTGCACCTTCTTCTCCAAATATCTCACATTCACAGCATCATGCTCCTGCTGAGGATCACCGATTCTTGTTAAGCGGTTATGATTGAAATCATGAACATTGCTGAATGCTTGCGAAAACAATCGTTTTGTTTCTAACGAACGTCCGAACTTATCAACCGTCATTGTCTAACTAATAAGCTTAATAATTTGTTTATACGATTATATTGCACTCACGCAACTCTTCTAAAATTGATAGAATTTCGTTTTCATGATTTGTATTGCCTGCTTGTTGAGAAGCAACCAATAACCTTAAACGATCACACAATTCATTAACGTCATCAAAATATTTGTATTCGATCGGTTTTTCGTTGTATGTCAACAACGACAATCCTCCACCTTTAGAAAATTTCGATGGTTGCTGTCTTAACTTGTAAACTGCTCCCGTACGTTTTAATATATCAGCGTAGTCTTTTCTTTCTTTAATCGATGTCGGATATTCAGAACGTAATTTGAAGAGTTGCTCGTATAATCCCACAGTACCTATGTATTTAAATTTTCCATCAATTACAACGTTTGGTCCATCAAAATCCACTTCAGAATCACCAATAAAAAATTTATTTGTGTTCCATTCGTATCGAACTTTATTAAGACGAGGATTCAGAACGTCTGCGTTAAATGTGTCACCATCATAGTCTTTAATAATTCCTTCTATATAGTCTCGAGGTAGAGGATCGAATTCTTCCAAATATTGAGCAAATCGAGAGCTATTAATATAGTCTATGTACGCTTTCTTCGCTTGTTGAAAGTCATCATTATCCTGGTCTGTGTTTTCATGACCCGTTGTTGGATCACTTTCATAAACACTTTCTTCCCTTAAGAATGAAGGAGCACCTGGTAGTAAGGTACCTGGAGCATTCGAAGGGTCAAGCTTTCTAATTTTTATTGGTGTTGACGAAGCTGGAACGTCACCTTTCGACCAATTACTCACTTCTGGCTTTAATTCTTTTTTGATCTCTTCACCCAGCTCTGATTTCAAGTTAAGAAGCGATTTTGTAAGTGGTTGATATGCTTGCTGCAACAGGAGATTCTGTCCTGCTGTCGATTCCTTTAACATTTGCAATTTCCTCTTTACCGCTTTCCTAACTTTGATTAGTTCTTTCTTTGCTTTTACATCCATGCTCTTGTCAAGGTTGTCTTTTAACAACTGATTGACTTTATATCACTTACATTAATATATATTTATCGAATCCTAAGCGATATCTTCCCTCATTTATACCACAATCTTTGTTTACCACTAGAAATCCAAACTTCTCTTTCCAACACTCTGCACAAATATTTTTAAATTGGTCAAAAGTCATGTCTGTAGTGATATGGTCTGCGAAGACGTGTTTGAGATTTAAATCATCCTGTTTAAACAGTATTATCAAATTTGCGTTATCTCTAATTAAATGTTTGGGAATCTGTGCATATGTTTGATTTAAATAAAAAGTGTCGATTGAGTTATGTCTTCCCATACTAAAGTATTCCCTTATCTTATTTTGATTTTCATTCGCAACATCGTCAAAGATGAATATAGAATTAGGTCTTGCCTGTGATGGAGCAATTACATCGTCTGAGTCTCTATAGGGAAAATAACCAATTCCAGCAATTGGTTTCAATAATTCAGCTAAATACTTATATTTTGGTTGATACAATGACTTGGAATAAACGGATACGTTCGCGAACCGTAAACCGTTCGGTTGCTCCAAAAGTCCTATAATCACATTTGTTTTTCCACAATTTGAAGGTCCGGCGATAATGGCTCTTATTGTGGATGGTAGTAATGGACCCTGTCGATTTATATTCCTAGCAATATCGAAGTCACGATTGGTTATGGGTAGAGCAGATGGATGTTGTACTATCCGCATGTTTATTGACTATTAAACGGTTTACGCATGTGCTCTCGGATATATAAATTTAGAGTTAACAGTGTTTATGTAGTCAGTTCGTTCAGTATAGTGGAAGAGTTAACATTACACATGTTCCATGACACGAGGTTTTCTGAATAGCTTTATAGATAAATTACCTATTGAATTACACCTCCCAGGGTATAACTTTTGCGGTCCAGGGACTCGACTGGACAAACGATTAGCTCGAGGTGATATCGGTATAAATCCCCTTGACGAATCTTGTAAATTACACGATATTGCTTACAAAACTTTTCCAGACATTTCCCATCGTCGAATTGCTGATAAAGTTTTGGTGCAACAATCATTAGAAAGACTAAAGTCGTCGAACGCGTCTTTTGGTGAACGCTTGGCAGCTCTCACAGTTGCTTCAGCTATGAAGGGTAAAGAGAAACTTGGAATGGGGCACAAAAAGCGACGTCGTAAAGTTGGTGGTTTAATTCCGTTGCAAAAAATAAAGAAGAGAAGACGAACAAGAAAAGGAGGAGCTCTACCGTTTCGTAAGCTAGTGACAAGTGCGAAAATTGCTCTTAAGAAAACGAAACCTCTCCAGCTGATACATGCTGCTAAAATAGCACTAAATACAATTCGCAAATTTGGAAAGCGATCTAAATCTCCCAGAATCATTCCTATTCCAAAGACAGGTGGTTTTCTACCGTTAATTCCGATTTTTGCTGGACTATCAGCACTTGGAGCTCTCTCTGGCGGTGCTGCTGGGATAGCTAAAGCTGTACGTGATGCGAAAACAGCACAACAACAGCTAGAAGAAGATAAACGTCATAATGCTTCAATGGAAGCTATTGCTCTTGGAAAAAATATTTCAGTACAACCTTTCCGTAAAGGCTTCGGTTTATACCTTAGACCTTATCAACAAAAAAAAAAAACGTAAAATTTTTCGTAAAGTTACCTAATCGTCCTTTGACAGATTTGGATTTAGTCAATTACATTAACTATTTACAAATTCCACATTTTCGGGGAATCTTTATGCGTAACGAATTACCCAGAAAAGTTAAAAGGTGTGAAAGTGGAATTGTTAATTTAGATTTAAACACAGGAACTGGTACACATTGGACAGCGTATGTAAAACGAAATAAAAAAGCTATGTACTTTGACAGTTTTGGAGATCTTCGTCCACCTAAAGAATTGGTTCAATATTTACAGTCTTCCGGACCTTGTGCTATTACTTATAACTACAATCGTGTTCAGAACCCCTCAGATTTTAACTGCGGCCATTTAGTTGTCCAATTCCTTAATGAGACTAGGCAAACCTTTTCTTAAAAACAAACCACCAAACTAACTTCGTTGTAGTAGACAGAACGTCAAACCGAAAACATGTCATACACATTTACCTTGACTAATACAAAGTCGGAGCTGCAAATGATAATAAGTCCGCCAATTTTTTTAAGCGATGATGATGAATATCAAATTGCTTTGTTAAATTTTGAAGCATATAACAGTATTCCGAATATCAATGAAACTAACAACAAATTCTACTTTGAAGGTTCTACACCACCAGTCGTTGTTCTTCCGGAAGGATCCTATGAAATCGATGATATTAATGATTATCTTCGCGAGAAATTGCGAGATACTGATGATGCTATTGAATTGTTTGGAGACAATACTACCTTAAAAAGCCATATAAAAAGCACCAAAAAAGTCAACTTCGCTCCTACAGATTCTCCCGCAAAGATATTGGGTTTTGAAAATAAGCTTCTACCATCACTTAAAGAGGTATTTGATCATGTAGCTGACATTTTCAAAGTAAACACGATTTCAGTGATGTGTAACCTCGTAACTAACTCCTACATACATACCAGTGATGGTGCTAAAGGACTAGATGGACATATACTACATCAATTCTTTCCCAATGTACCCCCCGGATTTAAAATTGTTGAGAATCCTACGAATCTTATTTATTTATCAATCAACACTCGTGTCATCGACTTCATTTCCCTTAACACTTTCACTGCGCCTGGCACGGATCCGTGACGGAAACGTTTTGAGCCATGTGCGCCCGTCACGGATATGTGACACAGGTCGTTTTCCGTTCTATTGCAAATATGTAAAAAAGAACTTCCCGCTTTTGGGTGTAGGGTGCCTTCACTTGGTAGCAGCGAAAGTGTTAAAATAGTTGATCAAGACGGTAATCTAGTTAATTTCCGTGGAGAGTTTGTCACAATAAGATTGCACTTACGAAAAGCGTAACATGGTAGTGCAATATAGCTGTCCCCAACGATATTCAAAGAAGAATAGTACTATAAAACTACTACCACAATCCCGGATGCTTATTTCGCCTACAACCATTAAGCGATTAACACCGCTCAATAAACAGTTCCTTAAATCTTTGGGGTTGCGATTGAAAAAGAGGAAACGGTAAAATGGTTGCAGAAATACTGAATGTTACCGAAAAAACAGTCTTCGATAACGCTATAGTTAACGCTGATAAACATACTCATCAACCTTATGCGAATTCAACTTTCAGAAATAATGATACGATACGTATTCCAATAGAAAATGAAGATGTTTACACTTTGCCTTCTAGTAGTTTCCTATACATAGAGGGTCGTTTGCTTCTTAAAAAGGATGGAAAGGCAACTGCGAACACTTCTTTTATCCACAATGGAATTTTACACCTGTTTGGTGAAATTCGTTATGAATTAGGTGGAAAAGTTATTGATCGAGTCCGTAATCCTGGCATGGTTACAACAATGAAAGGTTACGTATCTTACAACGAGAATGAAAGTAAACGTCTCAGCAACAGTGGATGGTTGCCTCCTGCTTTAAGCGATCTAGAAGGAATTAAGCTTAATTCTGTAAAACTAGTAGATTCCAACGGTTACTTCAACGTTTGTATTCCACTACGTATGATCTTTTGGATTTGCTGAAGACTTCCGAAAAATAATATTAAACGTTCGGCAAGAATTAGTTCTAGTTCGCAGCAGCACTGACAATAATGCTTTATATTGCTCAACAACGCCACTTGAAGATGTAGTTGTACATTTGGATCAGATTTCTTTGAAAATTCCTCATGTATCTGTAGCAGATGCTGAACGTTTGAAATTGTTGCGTTATGTTGATCGAAATTTAAATATGGAACTTTCATTTCGGAGTTGGGAACGACATGAATATCCGCTACTTCCCAAATCGTATTCTCACAACTGGAATGTGAAAACAACGCCACAATTGGAAAAGCCTCGCTTCATTATTTTCGGATTTCAAACAGATAAAAGTAATAATCTTGCAACAAATTAGAGTGCCTTCGATCACTGCAAACTAACCAATTTTAAAGTTCACTTAGGATCTACTATGTACCCGTATGATAATTTGAATTTAGATTTTGATACTTCCAGATTTGCCGTTTTATATGAAATGTATGCTAACTTTCAACAATCGTATTATGGTAATGTAAGTGAACCCTTATTCGATCCTAAACAATTTCTAGTCATTGCTCCTCTTGTAATAGTAGACTGTTCATATCAGAATGAAACTGTTAAATCTGGTAGTATAGATATACGTCTAGAGTTTCAAACTAAAGAAAATATACCAGACAAAACAGCAGCTTTCTGTTTAATAATACATGATCGTGTGATACGTTACAATCCATCCACAAACTTAGTTCAAGAACACACAACGATCACTTCCACAATTTAGTTTTCTTACCGGTACTGAACAGTGAGCACGATTACTTTCTTATTGGACGTACAAGGTTTTCAGTGTAGAGAGAATCGATTTGTTTTTAAAGAAGTAGCTGTTGTTGCTCTAAAAGAAGAACCAGTTTATCATTTCACATTTGAACCACCATTTCCATGGGACGCTCTCCCCGTTCGTTACAGAAGTCAAAATCGTTGGTTAACAAGAAATTTTCATGGATTGTATTGGGATAACGGCGATCTTCCGTACTCTACGCTTTATGATTGAATTTACTCCATATTGATGGAGTCAACAGTTGTATATGTTAAAGGATTACAAAAGATGATGTGGTTGCAGGAATCCTTTCCTACTGTTAACTTTGTTAACATTGAAGATATCGGATGTCCAGCTCTCTTCAAACTCCCAACTCATTTTAAAGTTAAAGTGTGTTCTTATCATTTATTTACAACCGCTGTTGAACAGAATTGTGCTTATAAAAATGTTCCTTTATTAAAATATTGGTTGTCTCTACATTCATAAATTGACTGTATTTTTTTCCTTTAAACAAACAAAACACGTTCATAATATAAATTAGATTTTTATTTTTTTATATTCTTATACAATGTTATACATTTTACATATGTATTTCTAAATCAGCCGCTTTTCCAACAAATCCTTTAAGGCGAATTGACGGATGACCCACTTTATTCACAATTTTTTCGTTTATGTCCTCGATTTCTGCATCCGTAAAAGCTTCTGCAAGTCTGCACGGAAGAAATATGATAAAGCTGTATAAATCAGCTAATAGACGAGGTCCCCATTTTGTATTCACCTTTTTGAAGCGTTGCACGGGATACGTTTGATTTACTTCCAGTGATTTCAGAGCACGTATTTCTTTCTCTTCATAACCCACCCGCACATTATTAAACTTTTCGATAAAGGTTTCCATGTTAAACTGACTTAAACACACTCAACTCTGTTATACATCTACTGCTCCTTCACTCATTCCCGTAACTTATGTAAAATCCCCTTCCACTACATAAGCTTCAGTGGAGGGGAACTTATTATACAAACCACGTTGCTCGTTTTAAATGTCTCAGTTGTTATGGAAAAAAGCGATCATGATCAGTGTGTCATCGTTACTGATTTTAACATATTTGTATAACAATACCCTCTACATTTCCCGACCTGATAATACTATTGGAGATGAAGCCTATGTTTGTAAAAATTTTAATAAGGATGTTGATGTGTCTTGTACATGGAAGAAAAATTGGGATACTATTATTTTAAGAAATGTTAATGGAACAAATGTCTTTACAGTTGAAAACGTGCAGAACCTTCACTCTGTAAAACTAGCATTTATTGATAAACATGGACAGTTTCGAAGATATATTGAAAGTCGATGGATTCAGCTTAAGGATAATGAAAACAGAGACGTTACAACTAAGGGCTATATCACCGACTCTTTCTTATTTCTACAAGTTGTTAGTACTATTAATATAATCTTATTGTTCAATATTTTGATTGTATCACTTACATACTTCATTTATTTCAAAACAAAGGATCGTTAACTATAACGACTTCACTCTTACTTCATATGCCTGTACCTTACACTTTTCTCCACTTCCTCTACATTATCATGTAAAAGTATTTAAGAATCGTAAACTTCAGACGACTGCAGACGTATTTAATTTCACATTACCGATACATGTACATATGTTTCAATTCATTGTGAAGCATTCGACCACTACATACAGACAAGTTTAAAGTCAATGACCTTGACCTTAAGTAACCTCTCCTCCTCTGAATTAGAACCGGTCATCTTACACTACTGTTCTCTAAACCTAATATAGATTATCTTATATACGTTGCCAATATTAATTCTATGATTTTCGTTCAAAATATGTTCGGCAACATTGGATTTTTCAGTTCTACCAAATCAAAGTGAGCCAAATGTTCTCTAAACCTAATATAGATAGATCGTTTAGTTTACCCAACATACTTCTTATTACAATCCTTGCAATCTATTTCTTATATCCTCGACTTTTCCAGAAAAGGAATTTTATCCTTCGGATAACTAAGAAGAGTTTGATGAGTTATTGTTTGAAATATAGGCTATTTGAGAACCTAGAGTACGAAAAATTCCTTCCAAACCTCGGGTAAACGTTGATTCGAATGGTATAGTTATAAAAGTCGAGGATATTGAAATAAGATTTTTAAATTTAATCTGATTGACCATTTTAACAACAATGCCACTATTATATCCATTCTCTTTGGCAATACCTTTAATAATATGTAGTTATTATTTACACCTATCTCTATTTAATGGAAAGCTAAGCAGTCTATACACAAGAAAATTAAAACTAGCCATCTTATGTTCCATACAATGATTAGAGTCATTGGTTATAAATCTAGAAGTACTAGTGGGTTTTCTATAGATATCAAATCTTAGACAATTCCCGTTTCTTATAACCAAAGTATCTAAATATGGTAACTGTCCATCTTTCTCTTTTTCCATAGTAAATTTAAAGGGAAACGTGAATTTAATTTAGTAAGGAAATCGTTGAGATTACAAGAGTTTAAATCATTTACAGCAAAAATATCATCCAGATATCTTAGTTATAGTCAATGAAAATACTCTAAAGTAACACAGTTTGCTCTCGAAACGACTCATGATCAGCTATGAAGGGTGATATGAAAGGTGATAGGATGTTCATTCCCTAACCAAGTTGATAACTATGCCATTCAAACCATGGTTTACCCAAGGTTTGGAAGGTATTTTTCGTAAACTGGGTTCCCAAATTGCCTATGTTACACACAATAATTCTCATCAAACTCTTCTTGGTAATCTGAAGTACAAGGATTGTAATAAGAAGTATGTTGGGCGAACTAAATGATCTATTTGTATTAGGTTTAGAGAACATTTGGCTCACTTTGATTTGGTAGAACTGAAAAATCCAGTGTTGCCGAACATATTTTGAACGAAAATCATAGAATTAATATTGACAACGTTAAATTAGTTAAGGAAATCAGAAATAGAAAATATAAATTTAGTACAGAAACGCTGAAGCACCACCTATAGATAATTAAACACTACAACCCTAAACTCCACAAAAAAGAGTTAAAAACGCTCTTCGATACCATATCATCCTCAGTCAAAGACTGTAACGGTAAAGAATTAGAGTTTCTACTATAAAAACACGAACTGGTCAATGATGTGGATCCTGAAACTCCAGGTCGTTTCTAATGTAATCGAAAAAAGCATTCTCCAAACCATATTAGATACTCCTGTTTTCATTTCCGAAGTATTTCTCCTTCACGTGAATTTATTAAAAATGTTTACTCCGCGAATTTGTAATTCGCAATATAATGAAATGACTACATTAAAGCAATATAGGAGTGAATCAAAGCCAGTAAAACTTTTTTTTTTATGTAACTACGGTCTTGGAAAGTGTTATTTTAATTGACTTCAACTTATTTAAGTCAATATGGCTAGCTTCTGAATGAAACAACTAAATGGAAGATAATAAGTTTACTACTTATTCACACATCTGAGGGACGAACTTACCTGCACCGTACACTTATACGCTCTTATCTTGACAAGGCTTATTGAACAGGTCTGCTTTTAGAATAAGTTTAAGTAAAAACGGTGTTTAGTGGTTTAAGTAACAAACAAATTACAAAAACCGTAAAACAGAGCAATAAGAATGTTTCAATTTCTTTCATTTTAATCCTTTTAATGAATTGTAGCTTTTTATAAGTTTGAAGAAAAATATCGGTCTATGTTGTGGTGTGGTCTGTGTTCTTGCCATGTCTGCCATTTTTATCTAGTGGTAAACTACTGGAAGCGTCTTACCTCCCAGAGGTAATACGCTTCCAGTATAAAGATGGATTTATCGAAGAATCCTAAGAATTTCCTGGGTTGACCGAGTCACCAATGAAGAGGTCCTTAGAAGAATGAACTGCCAATTAACTCTCATGAATACCATAAAACAACGCAAACTTGAGTATCTGGGCCATGTCATGAGAAACCCTGTCAAATACCGTCTGCTACAACTATTCCTGCAAGGTAAAGTAGAAGGAAGAAGGGGACCAGGTAGAAGGAGAATCTCCTGGCTCGCCAACTTATGGAAGTGGTTCGGCGTGACTTCCATTGAACTGTTCCGCGCTGCAGCCAACAAAGCGCGCATAGCCATGATGATAGCCAACATCCGGAACGGATAAGGCCGACGAAGAAGAAGAAGATAAAGATGGTGTCAAATATGACGTCATTAGTTTCTCTCTGTCACTGTCACGGTGCACTGGAAGCCTATATCGGAACGCATTTCTGTATACTGGCATTACTGTCCAGTGCTCACAGTCTATATAGGAACATGCATATCTAACAAGCTATATTGAGAATTTTTAATTTAACTCATAAAAACCTACCCTGAAGAAGCCCTGCATATTTGCATATAAGGCGAAGCGTTGGTAGTTGGTTTTATAATAAAACGGTTTTTTACCCTCAGTTGGCTTTTAAATTGCTATTTATTTGTGTTTAGCTTGTGTTGTAGTTACTAAATTGTTTAAAACTACAAAATACGTTACACTATTTATTAAGTTAAGTCAGAATTCAACATTTTCTATTCGGTAATTAATTTTGTATTCCTCTTGACCGAAACGAATTATTTCGATGATTTGTGCTCTTATTTTGTTTTATTTATTTCAGAAGAACGATATCAATATCTGGGTGAAACCAATCTTGCCTGCACGAGATGGTTTGCAATCCTACGCAGTGGCATTTTTAAGTCGAAAAACGGGTGGATACCCTTACAAATTTGTAATAAGCCTGAATGAATTAAAAATCAATAGTAGCGAGTCATATTTAATAAATGTAAGTTACATTTAAATCTCCCTAACTCAAAACTATACTAGGTGTACTAACCAGCGGAATCTATTTCTACCGTGCTGTGGGCAAATCTGAAAGATAAGATATCTGAAGCACAGTTTTTATGTGAAGTTGCTCAATATTCCCTTTCCAAATATACAACACAATTGATATTCTTCTCAAAATATTTTTAAAATACAATACTTTACCAATTTAGATTTTTTTTTAAAAAATATACTCTAAAATCGTAATTTGTATTAGTTACGATATAGTTAACCTACGGTGAAATTGATAAATTTGATGACGAATATTTCATTTGGTAAAATAAAAATTTTGTTTTTAATATTATACGTTGACGACAACCTTAGTCTTTACTACTTATCTTAATAGTTAATACTGTGTGCTTTAGAAATGTTTTCACAGAAAAAAAAAATGTAATGAAAGGTTTTTCGAAAACTGTAGTAGAAACCGAGACGGTGTCGTGTTTGCGTGCAGCTATCGCCGCGAAGGAAGCAGGTAAAATTATATCGTGCATATAGCGCCGCGAGTACCAATAATATATATGCCTATGTACAATGCTTTTATTTAATATTCTATATTAAGTTTATCGATTCTGTTTTCGTATTATATTTTAAACACAAATTTTTACTCTCCTTTACACTGTAGCGTGTTGCAGCTAACATGTGTAGGTGCGTGCAGAGATGTTGGTTCTGATAAGAACCGCTGGAGATGTGGACGCCTATTTCAGCTTTCGTGATGAGAATGAAGAGCGAGTCAAAGTTAGACTAATTTTATTGAATTATTACTATTTAGTTTGTTTTTATGGCGTATCTATGGTCAGCGGTTTACGGTAGTATGTGTAGTTGTTCTGACCTAGTTAGTGGCCAGAACTGTCCATGTTGTCTGTAAGCAGAATTTGGATTCCGCAGTACAGAGTGTACTAATTTCCGTATTTCGATAGATACTGAGTGTTCCCACAGGACCCCCTTCCCAGTGTTGAAGCTTGAAAGTATTGGGGAAATCGAACTCGTCGTCCGGAGCGGGTGGTTTTTCTCTGTGTATCTTCCTCATTCGTCGTTGTATTTGTGGGAACTGGTGTGAGATTCTTGTATGTAGTTACATAGACCGGCTTTAAACGATGAATGGATACGGCTTTTTCTGTATTTGGCAATTGTATGATGAAATGGTGTTCGTTCCTTTTGAGGACCCTATATGGACCATCGTATGAAAATTGAAGGGCCTTCTTTGGTCCATCGCGACGGATAAGGACATGTTAGGATGTTTGCAGGTCCTTAAAAAGGAAGGTTTTCTTTTCACCATGCCGAGATGCAGCCAAAGGTCGTAGTGTCTAAAAATGTTGTCGGAGTTGCTGTACATATGATGATGGTGTGGCGTCGGGCTGTTTTGTGGCTGGTGCTAAGAATTCTCCTGGTAGACGGAGTGTTTTCCCATATAACAACATGTCGGCTGTTGTGGCTTTCAGATCTTCCTTCCAGGCTGCACGGATGCCTAATAGAACAGTGGGCAGAATCTGGGTCCAGCCGTTGGTTTTGAGACATGTTATTGTAGCTTTTAATTGGCGATGTAGTCGTTCCACCATTCCATTTACTGCAGGGTGGTAAGCGGTTGTGTGTATGCGCTTGAAGTTCATCAAGCGGGACAATTCGTTGAAAAGTTGGGACTCGAATTGTCGGCCTTGATCCGTCGTAATTCTTAGTGGTGTACCAAATCAACATATACAACCTTCGTAGAATGCTCGAGCTACCGTTACAGCTTCTTGGTCCTTTAAAGGGAAAGCTTCCGGCCAGCGTGTGAGTCGGTCTATGTATGTTAGACAGTAACGATATCCTTCTGAGTGCGGTAAGATGACGATGTCCATGTGCCATGATCGAATTTTTCTGTTGGTAGTTCGAAGGTGCCTAAGAGAACTGAAACATGTCGAGATATTTTGGCTTTTTGACAACTCATGTATTCACGAGCCCATCTTGCACAATCTCTACATGCTGATGGCCAAATGAACCGTTGTTACCAATTTGCTTGATGCCCGAATGCCGGGATGCGTGAGTGAATGTAACTGTTTGAATGCAGCAAAACGAAAAGTTGGGGTCACAAGGGTCTTGCAGTTACAGTGGAAATGTCGCAGAAAATAGCCTTGTTTGAGCCAGGAATGTGGATCTGTTTCAGCAATAAGGAGTTGTTTGATTTGCGGTAGGATTGCAGTTCCTTATCGGTCTCTTGTTCCGTTGCGAGGGCTTCGTAATCGAAAGTGGTTGATAACTCTGATATGCGTGAAAGAGTATCAGCTACCACGTTGTCCTTGCCGGAAATGTGGCCAATGTTAGTAGAAAATTGACTGATGTAACTTAAATGGCGGGACATTTTGGGGGAGCACTTGTCAGGGTTCTGACGGAAGGCGAAGGTGAGCGGCTTGTAGTCTGTGAAAATAATGAAGTCACGAGCCTCAAGAAAATGTCGAAAGTGCCTGATGGTTCGCTAAATCGTTAGAAGTTCTCTGTCGAAAGCACTGTATTTTGTCTCCGCGTTGGAGAGTTTCGTAGAAAAGAATGCCAGTGGCTCCCATCTTCCTTCGTGAAATTTTCCCTTTTAGTAGACCATTCAGTGGTCACACCGGGAACTGGGTCGATCGATTACTAAGAAGTTATAGAAGAAGAAGAAATAGAGTAGACCTAGTTCAATGTGCCCTACTCAGTTAAAATATTCTCAATGCCGCAGCACTTCCGGTTATACCGGAAACGGACTCCAATTTCTTTATTTTAAATGGCACTACATGTTTTTCTTATTATTTTCAGTTTCTGAGTGTTATTTAAAGAACTTTTTATAGGAAGCACCATACCATAAAAATAAATGGTTATTGAGATATTTTGGTCATTGTTAAAAAATTGCCATTTTCATTCCACTCTTTAAAAAATGGAAAACGCATTTCACATATTTAATTATGAACTTTTAACAAGTTATAAAGAAGGTTTGTTCTTTTGACTCAATACCAGATTGCCAGTTTAGAGCATACAGGGTGTTTTAATTTAATTTTTGAAAATGGCAAACTTTAACAAGGCATAAGTTCATTTTTTTAAACGAAATGACCTATTTTTTAATAAATAAACGAATTGAGCATCGAATTCTACGTCGATTATTATAATATGACTTTTTACCTATCCTACTTAATTTTCGAGATATTAGGGAATTTGCATAATATTATTTTAACAAATGTTCAAAATTACGTGTGTTAATTAATACATTTTTGACGCCGCCTAATTAATTCGTCGTGTGTCACTTTTCTTATTGTAATTGGATTGAGACGTTGAAACTCGGTCCTTACTCGGCGCAAGTAATCTTCCAGAGTTGTTTAAAATGTGTCACTCCTCAAATAAAATAATCAAGAACTGCCAAATCAGGCGAACGGGGAGGTCACAAAAAAGGTCCGTTGTTAGCAACCCAACGGTTTTGAAACGTTTGGTCTAATAAACTATTTAATAAACAGCCATTATGAACCGGAGCTCCGTCATGTTGATAAAAATACGTCCATATTCATTTAACGATAAATTTTGGAATCAATCATTTTCAAAATTACACGGAATGTTCAAGATGTGTCGTGTTGTTAGCGCCGTGCGGTTAGCGCCGCCGCCGTTTTATGTTCAAGGCACTACATTTGTGCATTTGTGTATTAACTGTTTACCGTTTAAATTTGCATCGTATAAATACAGAGCAGCAATTTCGTAAAATAATAATATTTCAAAAACTAAATAGGACAGGTAAAAAGTTATGTTATAATAATCAGCGTAGAATTCGATGCTGAATTCGTTTATTTAATAAGAAATAGGTCTCTTCATTTAAAAAAAAAAATTATGTCATGTTAAAGTTTGCCATTTTCAAAAATTAAATTAAAACACCCTGTATGCTGTAGACTGGTAAACTGGTATTGAGTCGAAATAACAAACCTTGCTTTATAACTTGTACAAAAATGAATTCATAAATAAGTAAATAAAATGCGTTTTCAATTTTTGAAGGGTGGAAAAAAAATGGCATTTTTTTAACAAAACCCAAAATATCTCAATAACCATTGTTTTTTATGGTACGGTGTTTCCTATAAAAAGTTCTTTAAATAACACTCAGAAACTGAAAATAATAAGAAAAACAAGTAGTGCCATTTAAAATAAGGAAGTTGGAGTCCGTTTCCGGTATAACCGAAAGTACTGCGACATTGAGAATATTTTAGCAGAGTAGGGCACATTGAACTAAGTCTACTCTATTTTTGATAGAATTTTCCAGTAACTAACTTCTCAGTAATCGATCAACGCATTTACCAAGGTAAATAAATACTGAATAATTACAAATATATTTTTGTAAATGTTGTGGAAACCGATATTTCATTTCTACGTATTAGAGAACAACATTACTTCGTTGGGGGGGAGGTCAAATACTAATAAAACGGTACCTTCAAATTTACAACCTCACTATATCCATTTACCTATTCTGATATTTCAAAGAAGCTTATCCAAAAAATTACAAAAAAATATGTGTACCAAATTTCAACTGAATGTAACAGGTGGGACAGACTATTGAAAATTGTGGGTTGGAGTAATCAAAAGTACACCTAATTTAAACATTTGAAGACAATGTAGAATTTATTATATATACTGTTTTATGTAGAAATTGTGTTGTTTTCAATTTATTTTTTATTTAACGTCTAATAAAATTTAATTACCTACCTTATTCTAGAATTCTTTCGTTCTAATGAGGGACGGATCTATTTCAGTAACTTTAAGGCCATCAGGTAATTTCGCTATCGATATCTTTATGGTATTTTATTATCGGATTTTTAGGTGTCGTACTGTTAAAATTTGTTCCTGTAATGGAGAATAACAATTTACTCTTCTCTAAACGTATGGATGAGGACTTCTTACTTCCTGAGTTTTATTGATTATAAATATTAATACCATGTCCCTGTTGCTGTTATGTTTTTTATGTACCTATTAAATGATATACAAAAAAATCCATGCTTTCTTTATACCTATAACAATTACCTACTGGCAGGAAATTAAATTTGGGTCGATCATTTTATTTATTTTTTATTCTTCAACTTGTAATACGTCAGGTATCAAAACTGTTTGCCTTAAAAAGTATTCCAAAACTACTTCTATTTTTTCTATCTCTGTTATTTGTCTGTTGTGTTATTTCGAAAAAGTACAGGGAGTTCAAAATGGAAATGTTTTTAACACGTCAAGGACTCCAGTTGAGAAAATTTTAATGTAAAAAAAATTGCATGATATCATCTTCGTAAACAACTGATAACTGATATACACATGTATATATACGGATTTTTTTATCATTTTCAGTGATTTTAAAAATTTTGCCTAAATTCTATTAACTCATTCTGAAATAATATATTTTTGTAATATATATATATACATTTTAATACATACTACGTTTTGAAAAATAGAAATACAAATGGTTATTTTCATCGTAATAAAAGATTTGTTTGATTTTTTGCACTTTATTCCAAATTTTAGAAATTTTCTAATATTAATCGCCACGCCATTTTAAATAACGGGAGGAGGTAAAGGGTAGTGAAATAAATATTAGACAACTAATGGAATAATAAGAATTTATTTTTTGAAACTTCTTCCAATAAATACAATAAATAATCAGTCTAAACAATTAAAGTTCAATTTATAAAATCTCAACAACATTGGAAATTATTCGTACTTAAAGAAAAACTGTTAACACAACGCTTTTCTACACATTATTTTACAATTATAATAAAAATCGATCAAATACTGGATGAACACCAACAAGTTGCCCTAAAAATAAATAACATAGAAACAAAAATATTTCGTTGGATTCAAAAAATTTTCATCCAACTTTTTAAGTATTTGTTGCAGCTGTATATGCAGATATGGAATAATTAACTGAACGTTTTCATTTTTTACCAGCTGGTACCACAAATATTGTAATATTGAGTTAAAAGCTAGTGATAGTTTAACATTAATCCAAAAGTATGATGGTTTTATTCGATTATTAAAAACAAATCTGACAAGTACTTGTATATCGTGTATGTATAATAAGCACCATAACCGTTATTGTAATGCATCTAAATATTAGTATCATTTGATAGGTATATGTAGGTATGTATGTATTTAATTCGGACCAATATGAAGACTAACTAACTATTTAGTAAGTACATCGTTGAGAGCACAATAAACGTTTTGAAATTTGTTTTACTTAGTGATTAAGTCAGTCAATAGTCTACACGCAATTATAACTTTGCATTAACAAAATATAACATTAATGAGATTAATAACTAAACTGACGGATTTTTACTTCTAAATTATAATAAACTCATTATATTTACATATTGTGACGTGATGTACAAATCTTTGGCTTAGTTTCGGAGCAGAGGAGTGCTTTCATAGACTCGTTGAATTTACCTAAAAGAAAACAGCAGGGTATTACTCAATTTGTGATTTTACAATTAAATTCACAATTAAGCACATAAGAATCTTGATTTGGTTTAAGTTAAATTATACTAGTTCGTACAGTTTATTTTTCTCTTTCTATTACAAATTTAATTTTTAGTGGTTTTTATAGGACCAAGTAAATTAATTACTATTTACTATCATTTAAGACAACGTTTCGCAATACTTTATTGCTTCATCAGACGATATACAAGTTACAATTACAATTTATGTGCATATACTCAGTAGAAGTCAGTAACATTAACAGAAAATACTATACATACCATACATACTATATACAATATTAACATTATCAATTATTATAAAGCCCTGCTACATTAGCAAAATATTTTATGTATAAAATCAATAAAATTCCAAAAATTAAAACTGATTCACTTGGTCCTACAAAGTGAGAAACATTTCAACAAAAATTTGTAGAAACTCTACGAATTTGTTTCGATCAGTAGGTATTTCTCAAGACTGGTCGAAACGGATTCGTTTTTCTCTCTGTAACTCTATTAGCAATGAATGCTCTATCAGAAATTAGTATTACCACTGAAAAACTTACACATTTTCCTGAATATTTGGTCTCTATTACAAATCCCTTTGCACATGAATCCTGTATCATGTGACACCAGGAATGGTAAGTTTTGTTGTTGTTACCGCAGATTGGTCCAGTTAGGTGTCGAAAATCCGGACACCTGTGTGAACAATGTATACAACGTGGAGATTCTGTTGAAGGATCCATTAGACAATACTGTTGGCTTTTACATCGAATTGTGTTGCAATTTGCATTTGCTGGAAAATAATCTACTCTTAACTTTAAGTTGTTTCACATAAGAAAAGAATAAAATACATTATATGATATACTAATGGCAACAAAAATGACTCAGATCGGGTCGAGTGAATATATCTATATGTTATATTTAAACTATCAATTAAATTACTTGGACCTCAACGTAATAAAAAACAATAACAAGCTTAATTTTAATATTTACCGCAAACCTACTACTACTGATATCACCATTCCTTTCGATTCTAATCATCCCTTAAAAACAAAATTAGCTGCTTACAATTCCTTCATAGAAAGAATAATAAACATACCCCTATCACTTGAAAATTTCAACATTGAATTAAATATTATAAAAACAATTGCCATTAACAATGGTTTTAATACACATATCATCGACAAATTATTAGAAAATAAGCTGAATAAAAAAGTAACAAAAAATTTATATAATAACGGCAATGAAATTAAACACAATAATTTTTGCTCTTTACCTTACATTAGAAATGTTAGTTTTAAATTTAGAAATAGTCTTAAAAAATTAGAAATGTCAGCCATTGAGTGTAACAAAAGAGATTTAAAAACCTTATTAGTTAATAATAAATGTAAAACAGATATAAAACAAAAAAGTGGCATATATAAATTGTACTGTAATGAATGTAATGCTGTATATCTAGGACAAACGGGTAGAGCTTTTGAGATTAGGATCAATGAACATGTAAAATCAATCAATAAAAAAGAAGTTAAATCAGGAATTAGTGATCATTGTACTAGGTTAAATCATAAATTAAATTTATGTAAATACAGCAAAAAGTAAAAAATTATCCTTGTATGAATTTTTAGAAATAAATAAGGCCTTAAAAAATTCGGAGAACGTTGTAAATAATCAGTTGGACTCATCCCCACTAATTTTAAGCTATCTATAAATTGACGTAAGTGTTTTTGAATTGTCAGTATATATGTTACTCTTGATAATGAGCTCGCAGCTCGAAACAATATTGTCGAGTACAATAATAAAGTTGGTGAAACTTTCCATTTTGTTTTGTTTTATTAAGTTTATATCTATATGTTACCGGCAATATTCGATGTGCAGTCAAACCTAGGTTTGCCTAGGCTAAGTGCGGATTGCCGATTTGCTTTAGACAAAGTACGAATCAACGAATAACTTAACTTTATCTGCGCTGTGGTACGGGAATCCTAGGTTTGCCAAATGTGTGGAGGTATGAAGTAGGAGGTATACTACGAATTAATCTAGATTCAGCTGATTATATCCGGAATAGTAGAGCCCGTCTAAAATTTTTGGACGAGAGTGCATAGCATTAAAAAATTTTAATTAGGAACATCTTTTCAGACCGCAACCTCTCCACCTAATTGCATGATCTTATTGCATCATACTTGTCAGTTTCATTAAGGAAAAGTTTATTTGCGAGGATGTTTATACACGAAATACAAAATTATGTTTATACAAATTGCTTTGCTTCTTATACTCGTACGTCTAATAGACAAACATGACAGTAATTGTATATACTTTATGACTGACAGATTATTTTGGACTTTTCCTGCCACACATTTGGAAAACTTAGGATTGCCGTACCACAGCGCAGGTAAAGTCCGAAATTGTTCGCTCTTTTGGACTTTGCCTAAAGCGAGCCGGCAATCCGCACTTTCACTAGGCAAACCTGGGTTTGGCAGTATATCGGACGTTGCCGGTAACATATACATTTAAATAAGTTATTAACGTACAATTTTTAATCCATCATTGAGAATAACTTTTTAGAACTCTAAAACTGAAAAAATTGCATACCAAAGAAGTAGGATTTTGAGGAGATATCATATAGTAACTTTGAATTTAACTTTGAGGTTGACTTTTAAGGTTATTCCAAGATGAAGTTGATTTTCTCAAACGGGTACCTAACATATCTGACCTCACATTCAAAAAGCGCTTAAAATTTTCCGTTCAGCCAAATATATTATTATAGGTGCCAAAGTAGGTCTTCTCAAAATAAAAACGTCATAATCAGATACACAAGATTTTTTTTATAGAGGCAATCTAATATGTTAATGTGAATTAATTTGTTCCATTTAATCTCAAATTAATAAGGGGCCTAGGTTCGATTTCCGGCGTGGGTTTTGACAATCGAAATTCGAAAAGCCTTTGACGCCTATTATGATATACATGGGTATGTGGCTGAATTAAAATTTTAATAGGTCATTTAATTAAGAGAAAACAATTACCTTTACAGTAATCTAGTTACCCATACATTAAAAAAAAACTTTATTAAAACAAAAATGCCATCGGTAGGTACAAATGATTCAACGTTTCAAGGAATTTAAATTTCTTTGTTCCGCAATAACAAAGAATTGAAAAAGTTGTAATACTAAACACTAAGCAGTTTTAAATATAAATATCTATTGCATTTTATTCAATTATTATCTACGGATAAAATTAAACAAACCTTTGCAGGAACCCTTGTAGGCAACAGGTACCGCTTTACCTGTTCTGCACGTCTCTTGACGAAGGTGGCATGAACTTAAGTAGGTAACACCGTCTGTACCACACACCTGTCTATGAGGCGTAAAGTTTTGACACTTTCGACTGCAACGTACACAATGTGGAACTAGATTTTGATCCATTAAACACTGCTTACCAGCCGAACATTTAATTTTATCACAGGAACCTAAATATTAATTGTTTATTATTAGCAAAAAAACACAGTTTCACTAGATTAAGTGTAATGCCTATATGAAATACCAGTAATAAATAAATTATTCCTTCAGCGTTGAGTTATAACAATCTAATACATTTTTTGTGAAAATTAAAGTTTTATGAAAATACCTAGAAATAACTAATTCTTTGAACATGTAATAATAATAGCTTATCGTGTGTCCTTTTAGTTTATTTTTTAAGTTTGAAAATAGTTACGTAAAAGTATACATCACAAGTATTCGAAAATACAAAAGACAAATTTAAGAAGAATAATAACTATTATACTGGTCTGCAACGAAATCCTCCTTTAAATAAAAATAATAGTGAATATGAGTTTCACACGTTCAATCTAGATCTGCTGTCCATTTCTTTTTTGTTTTTTTTTTGGTGTTTTACAGTAATGCTAAGGGACTTTTACAATAACTTGGATCAGAGGAATAACGCCATTTGATTGAATTCTCCAAAACCATTAAAAAAAAGTACCGTCATTCTTTTAATTTTTCTATATTAGCGTATGTGTAATAATTGTGAGGTTATACACTACAGTTGTAATGTGTTTACGATTATCAAAAGCCTTGCCTGTCCTTTTTAACGTTTATTTGAATAAACTTATCTTTATTTAAATAATTATTGCATAAATTTCATTTTTTTATTGCTGCATCGATAAGAACTTTAAACCTAGCAGTGGGTAAGAAAATAAGTTCTGCCGAATTTTACGGTGTCTTCTATACGAGTATACACAAATTTATTGTATCTACGACAATTTTCAGGAAAAAAATAATGAAATCCGCACAAAACAGGCATGTCTGTATGTAAAAATTTGCGCCAATTCCACATTCTCAAATGATATTCCAAATGCAAAAAAAAATGAAACCACAACATTGTACCAAGTCCTATTTGGGAACAAAATGAAATCTAGTTATGGCTTACTGAATAAACTAAACATTTTTATAAAAAAAATTTTTTTCAGGAGTAAAATTTGACAGGACTTGGCTCAATTTTCAGGGAATTTAAAAGCAGCATTGATTCATAGTTATTCCATACTAACCGAAAACAAAAAATTGAACCAAAACCTATAAAATTTTACTCCTGAGAAATATTTTTCTTTTTATAAAATATTTAGTTTATCTTGTAAGCCATAACTAGATATCATTTCGTTCCCAAATAGGACTGCAGTAGTAGACTAAAGTACAATGTTGTAGCTTCAATGTTTTTTTTTTTTGCAATGGGAACACCATTTGAAAATATAGAATTGGCGCAAAGTTTTACAGACATGTCTGTTTTGTGCGGATATATAAATACTAGCGGCCCGTCCCGGCTTCGCACGGGTATTAGTAAGGATCCCTAATTGATCAGTTATCGAGCGCAGGAAATAGCTAGAGTGCCTGCCCCTTCCAACATTGTACCCGCCTCCCAAGGGCAAGGTTTGCTGGTGCGCACCTAAATGATTAAATTACTAAAACAACTATTAAAAAATAGGGGTTGGTGATGGAAGGGAGAAAATTTAAGGTTGTATGTATTTTTTAATGCCACATAATAAAAAAATTAAAAAAACAATTTGTGTCCAAAAAATTAAAAAAAAAATGTTAGGTGTGGACAACCCTTATCACTTAGGGGTATGAAAAATAGATAGTAGCCGATTCTCAGACCTACCGAATGCTCATACAAAATTTCATAAAAATCGGTCAAGCCGTTTCGGAGGAGTATAATAACAAACACTATGACACGAGAATTTTATAAATTAGAAAGATTTGACGAAATCGTCCACACGCAATCAGTTATGTGCCGAAGTTTGGGCTATCACAGCGAATATTTCACAGAAGTCGTAATCAGTCATTTAGTACCTATAATGTGTAAGCAACTTAAACCGCAATAGTTGTCATACAGATTGTTTGTAGAAAGCACCTACGGGTTTTAATAAAACTTTTCAGATGAAGTTTTTTACATGCAACATTAATTTTAAACATTTTGTTTTTAAAATGATACTTCAATGATTCATATTGGTGAAGTATTCCTAAGGGAAAAACGGCATTTTGTCATCTTATATCCGCCAATGTAATTTACGAACATTAAATATAGCTTATATTTCTTTTAATTAAAAATGTTTGCAAGGTACGGAAACTACGGAGCTGGAATTAGACAGCAGGTTAAAACATTTTAACTTCCTTTTAGTTAACCACGATCTGAAGATAATTTATATGTTAGACAAACTACTTTTTGTAAAGCCGTTAATTCATGATAGACATCGGAGTTGTTAATGATATCCGCATTTGTTTGTTAAGGAAACATAAAAGATATTTTTTTACTTGAATCGTCTACCTTTATGTAGTCACTTACTGAGAAAAAGACAATTAAATGTATCAACCAGCTTAACACAAAACAAAAAGCAACAAAGGACATGAATTAAAATACCCCGTGGCCTTTATTCTCAACGTTTTGCACAAATACCAATTACAAATAATAATTCCTTACACCGGTGATAAATTATTTACTTCGTTGATTGGATATTTCTCTCTAGTAATAATAATTTATATACATATATGATCATAAAACTAAATTTATTAAAGCATATTACTATTAGTGATATTATTTTAGGTTCACATATTCTCTCGCAATTATTAAGACCAGTCTATTACTGTGATAGATATTTATAAATACAAAAAAAAAGAAATGATAAGATGTCGAATTAAAAAAAGGAATGGAATTAAAGTTGGATAAGTTTTGCCCACGAGAACAGCAAATATGAAAGAAGACTGCCACTGATTTATTACAACCCTTGACGAATGTATCATTTTGACACTAATCATTTAGAGGAAAAAATAGATTATATCTAACTATTGTCCTTCATGGAGCATATGAAAGTTAAAGGAGGATTTTAATCACCCACTCCCGATTACCTTGAGCTTGCAGTATGTAGTAGAGTATGTTATACATATACATATATAGATACATATACATGTCGGGCGCGAAAACTACCCCTACACATAGTTTTTACAAATTTTATTGAAATAAAAACAATATCGTTTCGGCTGTTATGCCATTATCAAAGTTGTAGTGTTTTTGGTTGGTTTGTAGTAAAAATGGCGCGATGAAATAAAGAAAACACTAACACAGAAATCGTTTTAAGAAGTTTAATTTTAATAAACACAGGCAAGTATGAAAATGATATACAGGGTGGTTCTGATATAAATACGGATTTTTGGAGGGTGTCAACTAGATGCAATATGTAATCGAATGGTCACTACAGCAGCGCGGTGAAGAAACAAAAAAATTTTCAAAATTTTTGAAAAACATCTTAACATGAAATAATTTGAATACGGTCCTGTGCGTTTTCGCTTTGACTTAAGCAACACATTTGGCAACTGTCACAAAATTCTGATGAACTAAACGCCATTTTCGAACACACTTGTTTACGTTACAGTAACCGAGTAACCTCATTCACCGTCAGCTGATTGAAGACAGCGTTGCCACTACACACGACCAGGTCAATCGAGGACACGTCTTACACAGGACCGTACTCGGTTTTGCCTGTATTTTCACATACGTTTTTCTCGAAAACGGTAAACTTTAGGACCTGCGAAGTTTTGCTTAATTTTCTTATTTTCTACTGCCCTATCACCTCCTTAAATATCCGCAGTTATATCAGTAACACCCTGTATACACACGAAGAAACAGGAGAACGAAATGACAAGAACGATAGCGAAGACAACAATTAACAATAATAACAATAACAACAATAATGACGATAATAACAATTTACCCGAGAGTTGAAGGCTCAAGAACTGAGAAGGAAGAACTAATTATGAGTTGAAAATAGAAGTATTTATTGATAGTGCTGTTAATATGGCCGACAAGGAAGAAAGGGTAGTTCGGAAGAAAGACAGAAAGTACAACGACACTAAAAGTTCTCAGAAATTAGTAGAATGGAATTGAGGCGATTACGGAAGAAACCAGGTTATTAATAAATGTTAGGAAATTGCAAGTGAAAATAAAGACAAGATAAAAATAAATTTTAAGGAAACAAATTCAAATATTAACAATATGTACAGATCGCTACAAAGTGAATGAATATTACAAAAGTTAAGACCATTTAAATACAAGGGATACAGTCATAAATGTTCTGTATTCGGCATTGCAGCCGAAACGGTATTGTTAGTATTTCAATAAAAGTGGAACAAATACCAACTGTTTTATTTTATTATTATTAAACATGTTTCACCAAGAGGCAAGCCGTATTTCCATTTCATTAATTTTTACACTTCGAAGATTAAAAATCGATTTTTCTGAAAATTGACAGCTTTAAGCAGGAGGCAGAGGGTGGTGGTGTTGGTACTGGAATAGAGGTTTTGCAGTGGGTGGAATGGTGGGGTGGTATGGGGAAGGAGTAAATTTTTCTATGGCTGTTTAGAGGGTGCAACGATTTTCGTTACCTTCAACAATTTAATACGAATTAAAAATGGAAAAAACTATTCGAAGGGCTGTTTTCCGCTCCCATGTGTATTCTTGTCCAGCACAACATGCTCTACAACATATTTCAAGCTCAATGTAATCGGGGGTGTAGCTTGTTAGTGATAAATATTTAGGAGTGAGTCTCTTTGAATAAATAAACCTTGTGGTGAATGTGAACTGGGTTAACCAATTTTTGTCCGTTGAGGTATGCTGTTAAATCGTTTAAACTACAATAATAAAGGAACATTTTAACTACCTAATAAATCATTATACTTGGCATTGTGAATGTGGCGTTTCTATTAAAAAAAATTGCTTTATTATTGGATTTTATTAGTGGTAAATGCCATAAAACGGAAATGGAAATAGTAGGTGGGCTAAATCACTCTCGCCTCATCCTCGATTTGCCAATTCTAATTTAAATGCTGTTAAAAATAGGTTTAAGTATACTACTTCTTATATTATAGCGGTCTAACTTACTTTAGATTATAATTCTAAGAAGTACAGTTCTGGTTCAGGATTTTCTAGAGTTTCATTCTGTTTAATGGATTTACTGACCTCATCGGGTCACTGGCTCTATGTTTGGCGAGGTTTACATAATTTGAATATAAAGGTTAGTTCGTATACTATTCGTAACATAGAGTATATCAAGAACTATAACAGAATGACCTGTAAAAGTTTAAAAAAACTTTTAAATTCTATATTGCTGGAAATTATTTATTCTACCCAAGTAAGAACAATACATGAACTATTTAATGCACATTCCCTTGATAATATGTATACATATAAACATATTAAAAGCCTTTTTTTAACTTATAAAGGTTGTAGTAAGAGTAGCACTAAATTTCGGATTTCGGATTTTGAACGAAATTTACCCTAAACGAAGAAGATATTGACGACGAGAACGTGCTTTAGGTAAAGAATTCGTTATGTAGGTATATATGTCGTGTCGATTCAAATAATAGATAAAAAACGTACACCACATTCTTTGACTTAACTTTAGATACAGTTTAAAAAAGACTAACTAGAAAGAAAAGAAACAACTACTCCGAGGGCTAATACCCCTACCGGCATTGAAAGTTGCCGAACTGAAAAGTGAACTCGAGGAGCGAGACGAAGATACGTCTGGTAACAAGCTCACCTTACAAGGGCGACTTGAGGAAGCTCTGATACGAGAGGGTTTCGATCCGAATACCTACGAATTTGAGGATGAACTAGAAAAGAAATTAAAGGAAAATTCAAAGGAACTAGAAAAGAAATTAAAGGAATTGGAAGGGAAACTGAAAGAAAATTCAATGGAATTGGTAGGGAAACTGAAAGAAAACCTGGAAGAGAAATTAACCGAAAATTCAAAGGAACTAAAAGGAAATCTGGAAGAACTGAAAGAAAATTTGAGAGAAGAATTTAAAGAAAATTTGGCCGAAACAGAACAGAATTTTGCAGGAAAATTTCAAGAATTAGATTCACGAATTAAAGAAATAGAAGAAAGGTTTCTATGTACGACAATGTCCGAACAGATCGATAATGAAGCCAGAAGTGTGAAGCAGGAGAATGGACACGGGGTTTCATCGAAAGCATATACGAAGCCACCTAAATTCGACGGGAAAACATCATGGACCACTTTCCTTAAGAAATTTGAAACGGCCGCGAAGTCGAACGCATGGACGTTGGAAAATAAAGCCTCCGAGCTGGTCTGCGCGCTGCATGGTAATGCCGAGGAGATTTTGGATACCATACCACCCGAGAAGTTGAACGACTATGAACACCTAGTGAAGAAGTTAGAGATGCGGTATGGTCAGGCACATATGACAAGCGTCAGTCACGTGCAGCTAAGAAACCGACGTCAGAAGGCAGGGGAAAACCTGCAAGAATACGACGCCGATATCGCTCGTCTGGTCCGCCTCGCGTATCCAGGTACTCCCGACGACACGCTAGAAAAGTTGGCTGTCGACTCTTTCATCGATTGGTTGAGGGATGACGACATACAACAGCGACTCCGATTAGACAGGCCAAAAACACTCGCTGACACGTTGGCTCGGGCACTGGAGTATGACGTCGTTAAACAGGCATCTCAACGGCAAGGTAGAGTGCGTGAGCTAAGGGAGGAGCCCGACGGTCGATACGAAGACAGACTAGAAGAAATAGTTAACAGGATAGTGGGAAAATGAAACAAGAAACCGAGACCAATACGATGTTGGAACTGCGGGAAATTGGGACACGTAAGAACCGCTTGCAAGAACGAAGAGGTTACTCAAGAGCGCGTGCCCCGCGTTCCAGAAAACTAATCAGGGACGATGCGGCGGGGCAAACGTCGGTCCCGGGACACGAGGCCCCAGGTTTAGTAGCACTGACTAAGACAATGAAAGATCGAACTGACAGCCTTTTTCTCACTGGACTCATAAACAGGAAGCAGTGTTCATTTCTGCTGGATACTGGAGCTAGCAGAACAATCATAAGGCCCGGAATATTGACCGAGCCCAGTAAACTTCTGCCAACGCAATGGAAGCTCCGTACCGCCACTGGAGAACAAGTAGTAGTCAGGGGTGAAAGTTACGTCAACATCCAAATGGGAAGAACGTCTTTTAAACACTGCGTGTTAGTGGCAGAAATAGAGGACAATGTAATACTGGGTTTGGACGTCCTCCGAAAATATGACTTCTGCTTGAATTTCCGGAGAAAGAATGTGACACTGAACGGCGAAACGTTCCAGTTACACGCCCAGGACACTGCCATGCCACAAGTTAAAAGATTGAGTTCAGGGATGCGCAAAGTTCAAGGTATTCCGGAGGCGTTGTTTAAACTGTACAAGGAGGCGGGTGAAAACCGCCCATCCGTCAGAGACCGAGGAGACTACCACTGGCCAAAAAGGAAGAGGCCGAAAAGATTATAAGCGACATGCGGAAGGACGGAATAATAGAACCATCAACCAGTCCATGGACGTCGCCGGTAGTTTTGGTCAAGAAGAAGGACGGATCTACACGCTTCTGTGTTGACTACCGCCAGCTAAATAATGTCACCAAGAAAGACAGCTACCCCTTGCCACGCATCAATGATACCTTGGACACGCTTGCGAGGTCGACAATATTCTCAACGCTAGACCTTAAAAGTGGATACTGGCAAGTAGACCTGGATCCTGAGGCCAAAGAGAAGACGGCATTTTCGATCGGAACCGGGCTGTGGCAGTTCAGCGTGATGCCGTTCGGGTTGTGTAATGCGCCAGCCACATTTGAACGACTCATGGAGACGGCCTTGAACGGCTTGATTGGGAAAACTTGCCTGGTATACCTTGACGACATAATCGTGATCTGAAAAGACTTCGACGATCACCTGAAAAACTTGGAAAAGGTTCTTCGAAGGCTGCGTGATGTCAACCTTCAATTAAGCCCCAAGAAATGCCAGCTATTACAAGAGACAGTGAATTACCTGGGGCACGTAGTCACGAAGACCGGCGTTTCAGTCGACCCGCAGAAGATCACAGCCGTACGAGAATGGCCAGTACCTACTGACGTACATCAGGTCAGAAGCTTTCTTGGCCTGTGTACTTACTATAGACGCTTCGTTCCTGGATTTGCCAATATTGCCAAGCCATTGACTCGACTAACCGAAAGTGGCAGACCATTCTGCTGGGAACCTGACTGCCAAGCTGCCTTCGAAAAGTTAAAGCAAGCTCTCGTTTCCACACCCGTGTTGAGTTATCCGATACCAGAGGGGAAATTTGTTTTGGACACCGACGCTAGCAATGTTGGGTTAGGTGCAGTACTCTCACAAATACAACACGGAGAGGAAAAAGTCATCGGCTATTTCAGCAAGACCCTATCCAAGCCTGAACGAAACTACTGTGTAACCCGACGAGAACTACTGGCAGTAGTAAAGAGCGTGGAGGACTTTTATAAGTACTTGTATGGAAGGAAGTTCCTGCTCCGAACAGATCATGCTGCTTTACGGTGGTTACTGAGTTTCAAGAATCCAGAGGGTCAAGTCGCGCGTTGGATAGAAAAGCTCCAAGAATACGACTTCGACATAGAACATCGAGCTGGAAATAGCCATAAGAACGCTGATGCCTTATCCAGAAGACCATGTTCCGAAAACTGCAAGCACTGCAAGCGCCTGGAGGAACATGAAGAAGTCCGGAGGATAACCGTCACGGATGAACAATGGCATCCTGATAACATCAAGACGGAACAGGGTTCTGATCCGGTCCTGAGCTTGTTTCGGAAATGGAAGAATGAAGGCAGCCGACCGATCTGGCAAGAGATCGCCGCTAAATCTGGGGAGGTAAAATCGTTGTGGGCCCAATGGGACTCCATTGTTGAGGAAGATGGACTCCTGAAGCGAATAGTGGAAAATCAGGATGGTACAGAGAACAAACGTCAATTGCTTGTACCGAAGAGCCTGGTAAGGGAAGTCTTGAAGTGCCTCCATGACGATGCTTCGGGGGGACATTTTGGTGTTAACAAGACCCTTGGAAGAGTCCGTGAGCGGTTTTACTGGGTCAATTGCAAAAAGGACGTTGAAGACTGGTGCAAGAAGTGCACAACTTGTGCAGCCAGCAAAGGACCGCAAAGACGACGGCGTGCTCCTATGCGCCAGTACAATGTCGGCAGTCCATTCGAACGGATTGCCATAGACATCGCAGGACCGTTTCCAGAGACCGATGGTGGCAATAAATACATCCTGGTGGCAATGGACTACTTCACAAAATGGGTTGAAGCGTACGCACTTCCAAATCAGACAGCCACCACAGTAGCGGAGGAGCTCATAAACCACCTGATCAGCCGGTTCGGCGTGCCCATGGAGCTTCATTCTGATCAGGGTCGGAATTTTGAGTCCGCCGTGTTCCAAGAAATCTGCAAGACTTTAGGCATTCACAAAACCCGGACAACACCTCTGCATCCTCAATCAGACGGCATGGTCGAGCGAATGAACAGGACCATTAACAAGTACTTGTCCAAAGTAGTCTCCAAACACCAAAGAGACTGGGATCGCCATCTGCCACTGTTTCTTATGGCATATCGATCATCGATTCACGAAACTACTGGACAAACACCAGCAAAAGTACTGTTTGGTCGGGAGCTACGGTTACCATGTGACCTGAAGTTTGGCTGCAAACCTGGTGAGGATGTTGCCGGAGAAGACTACGTTAGTGATATTCGCAGAAGACTTGACGATATCCATGAGGAAGTACGTTCCCGGATGCAGATAGCTAGCGATCGCATGAAGGACACATACGATATACGGGTCACTGATGGAGGTTTCCAGGAGGGAGACATGGTGTGGTTATACAATCCACAGCCCCGTAAAGGTCTTTCGCCGAAGCTACAGCAGCACTGGGAAGGTCCATATACAATCGTCAAGAGAATAAATGACGTTATTTACCGGATTCGACGCACACCAAATGGAAAACCGAAGGTTGTCCAATTTAACCGTTTGGCCCCATATGCCGGTGACAATTACGAAGAAGCACGGATCAGGCTTATGCAAGCTCGTTCTCCGGATCCCCAGTATGACGAGTTTATGGCCACGCCGAGCTTATATGCCAATTCCAGATTCGGTGTCACCTCCGAGAGATCCGAAGATTTGTTTTCTGCTTCGGACTCGCTGATTCATTGTGTGGCCAAAGACTTGAGGATGGATCGCGGTATTGCCACCGTATTCAAGAAGAAGTTTGGCCGCTTGTCAGAGCTGCGGGACCAACTCGGAGATGGAAAGAAAGTGCCAAGTCTGGTGGACGGGAGCCGATCCATTTACTACCTAGTTACTAAGAAGGCGTCGTCTGAGAAGCCCACCTACCGCTCGTTATGGAATTCGTTGGTAGAACTAAGAGACCAACTGCTATCCACAGGTACCACAAGGTTAGCCATGCCAAGGATAGGATGTGGGTTGGATGGACTGAACTGGAGAATGGTGCGGAGCATGTTGGAGGTCCTGTTCCGGTGGAGCGGCGTCGAAATAACGGTATACACCAATAATCCCCAACGAGATCCCGCACAGCCGAGGACGGTGGATTGCTACTTCCATATGACGACTGGGTGCCTTAGGGGACAGAATTGCAAGTACCGGCATGATCCTTCGAAGGAACGGAAGATGTGATCCGGGACGGATCACCCTTAAGGAGGGGGCAGTGTAATGAGCGTAAATGTGTGCGAGAGCGGGCAGTGTAACGAGCGTATATATATGCGAGAGCGAGCAGTGCAACGAGCGTATGTGTGCGATAGCGGCGACGAGACCCGACAGCAGATAAGCGGAGCTCAAAGAATGCCGGCGTCGGTCGGCGCTTTGATGACGATAAACAAGGCCATAAATTAGACAAACACAATAAGCACTCCAGTAAAGTCTAGTATGTCATTCTGGAACTTTCTGGATTGTTCCTAATCAGTATAAATACCTGTTGACGTGGCCAGTAAGAGTCAGTTCACAGTGAGCTTCCGAACAAGTAATATAAATAGCGAACTACGATATACCGAGTGATATAAATACGCATTTTCCTTGTGATATAAATAAGTCGTTGAATTATTATTAGTGTTTAAGTATTCTATTAGTGTTTAAGTGTTAAATAAATAGTTGCAAAATAAATATCCGTTAAATAAATAAGTTCTACTAGAAAAGTCGTTACAATTAGCAAAAGTGTTAGACAGGACTGACCGTTGCTACCGCTTATTTTTGATTTGCTTCAAATAGGCGATTGATATTATTAAAGTGCTCGACCATTGAGGCGAAGTGGCGCAAGATATGGTGAAGCGTAAGTTTCGTGAACAACCAACACATAATCATATGACGATTCCAATACTCGGGCGGCGAAAAACGAAGTGAAGCGAGAGAAGTTTTTGGACCAACTATAGGCGACTCTACGCTACGCGTTGCGCCAAGGAGCGATGTCAAGAGCTGAAATTTTTGATTCTCATTAAATCTCGGATACCGCCGGAGGAGTACATATACATAGTTGGATTGTCATTGTTTTTACGTTTTAGCTTGGAAAACTTTTTCACTGTTGTGGAAATATTTTAATAATTAATATATGTGTTGTAAGTTGGAATTCCCCAAATGTGTCCCTCCTACGATTTATTTCACAAATTCACTTTTTTTTTCCTTATTGCAAGTCGTGCCTTGATGATTAGAAAGAATGATGTACTGTTTAGATTATAATATAGATGCATGGACAATGGGCTCGACTTTAGAAACAAACGTTCCTCTATAATGTGTGTAACATGTAACATGTGTGTACATCATTTAAACAACACCTCTCTTCGCCACACAACGTTCTGCGAGCATCTTTAGACAGAACAGCTTTAGAGATGGACATGTAGGGATAAAAGATTAGAATGCTAAGATTTGCGGATGATGCAGCTTTTTTAATATCCAGTAAGGACTAAGGAGGAGCTAAAAACAGCCTTGAATAATATGGAAACGGTACTACTCAGTGAATGCGGGAAGAAAATATATAAAAAAAACCATTTATTTTTTTTTATTTTTTTTTAAGTTTCTACTCCGTTGTCACAACTTTTAACTTTCATATATCTACCCACTCCCTTCACCATTGCACATGGGACTGCAACGGATTAACTAAGTATTGTTATATAGAGGTCTAGCGTTCCAGCTAATACAATCATTGAGGACGTAAAATTTGAGTCGCTGATTTTCGATATTTAGAATACACTAAACGGCCGTATAGGTTAGGTTAGGTTCTGAGCTCACGAGCCGTCAGTCCGAAGATTCGAAAAGTATTAAAGGTAGATTTTAACTTCTTTAGAATGTAACATCAACACAAATTAAGTGTTTGTAAACGTTTTCATTCTTTTATTCCAAGAGGATGTAGGATACTTTGGTAAGCTGCGCCCGGTAATTGTAACTCATTGTCAGATCGCTTTAATTAACTGGTTAAAACTAATACGATGTGTCACATTACATATGCTCCACCTTATTTTGTCATTGTAATACGTCGTTACATAAGTGTATAAATCTTTTTCTTATTGTCCTTACTTTTCTCTATGACCACCACTTGCCATCCACTCGATGATAAGAGCGTTTGGTCGCAGTGGGTTAAAATGGGTGAACGTGGACGAACATTTTATTTGGTAAACATATATTTTTGTCTAATACAATGAATTTCCTATTAATCGAGTCAAAAGGATTTTGAGCTGCGTTTTGTGCATCAGAAACTTTAGATGGTTTAGAATGTTCCAGATTTTTTACGAATGATTTAGAATGTTCTAAAATGATCTAGAATGTTTTGGATTTTTCGAACATGATTTGGAATGTTCAAAAATGACCTAGAACGTTCAAAAATGCTTTATATTAGTTGAGAATGATCTATAATGTTCGCAAATGATTTAAAAAGTTACAGAATGTTCTGTAACATTCCATAATATTCTAGAACATTCGAGAAAGGTATCTGCTTTAATCGAAGGTAGAAAAGTAGGTCTGGATTCCATCAATCGAATGTTACATTTCTGCTCGAGCAATGCCAAACTTTGAGGCTAGTTTGACTATAGAATTTAATACAAAATTAATAAAACAAAAATAACAATAGTTACTTCTACTCTGGACTGAACCTAAAGTATTGGACACAGATGTTAAAATCGTTTCAAAATTAATTACAAACTATGAAAAATAACAAACTTACTTTGACACACACCATGGTAGGCAATAGTAAGAGATGAAGACTTCTTTCTACAAGCTTGCTTTTTAAGCTTGCACATGGAATTGTAGGTTCGTCCATCGGAACCGCATACAGGTCCCTGAATGCGAGGCTTAATTTTGTTGCACTTTGGTGAACATATACACTTAGGCTGACCCTTTCGCAAAACGCAAATTTTCCCTTTTGAACACTTAAAGCCCACACAGGATTCTGAAAACAAAAAAAAAAGAATCTTTAATATATGCGATTCAACGTTTACAAGATCAACGGATTAAAGTTCCTTTTGTATTTCTAAGGAACGGAACAAAACGTATTTGTAATTTAGTTCAAATACATATAGGTAGTAATAAATACGTATATGTGTAGGTAAGAAGGGAAGACAGCTAATAATTAAGTTAAGTAACAATAAGTTTAAAAATACTACAGCAATTATTAGCTTACGAATTATGAACCAGTGAGACCGGAAAAACTTTGACTGTATTGTAGAACGTACTGAAGAGCTGAAATTTTAATGCCAAAACTTAGATGAAGGTTGAAGCGAAGAAGGTAACCTTGTTATTGAAAAATACTCAGACGTTTTTGTATAAGTTTTAGCTTTGGAGTTGAGCCTTTCAGTACACTTAACTGAATCATGTTCTAAATTAAACGTAGAATTTAACCCATGCCCTCGTGAATAAGAACCTAAACAAGATGATGCAAGGGATGCCCTGTAGAATAGTTATCTTTAATATGTAGTATCTTAGTCATGTCAAAATTAGATTTTTAAAGAGTTTATAAAGTGGTTTCAATGCAGTTCTTTGTATGGCAAATTTTAGGTTTTTATTTCTTTTATGGGGATTTGTAGGGTGAGATTTCTTTTTTTTTATATTTGTGCGTAAATTTCTACCTGTATATCAAATTCTATCGCTAGAAAGTACCCTAATGGTGATCATAAGTTAGTGTGTGAAAAAATTGACGAATAAAGGTATTATTTGAATGTGAACTATAAACGTTAGACAAATAAAAATTTTTCAGTTTAAAAAGTTCACCAACTAAATCTTATTTTGAGAATTTGGGCTTTCTAATTATGTTCAGCCTGAAGCTGTAAGGGTTCGAAGGTACCACGAAACACTTCGCTTACACTCGTATTTCGTCTTGGCGGGGGTACCCCTAAATACAAGTGCATGATACTTTAAAGGAGAAATTTACAATAATTTAAGAACAGAAACGGAAATACAGGAGGTTCTATAGCAGGAATATGACTGAAATTGGAGAAATTAGGATTGAAATAGGCAAAGATTCGATAAAAATTCGTGACGTTACTAGAATCGTAAGGAAACGTTTGGAGAGGGACGAGAAACTAAGGAAAGAAGGAACTACTGGAATAATAGCCCTGCAAAATTATTTTGAAGGAATAAGAATTTGGATAAAACAAACTGAGTTTATGAAGTCACGAGTTTAAAATATGTAGACAAACAATAGACTATTTAGTTAATTAAATTTCAACCACCTGAAAAATCCATTTGAATTCAAAAGATGAAATATGAAATAATTGAATAAAAATTGACAGATGATGTGTACAATGCAGTATACACTTTCAAAAGCTATCGTTGAGTATTTTAAACTTTTTTTCACTGCGTCATTGTTATGTACAAAAAAATCCTAATGTAGACCGATAACTAGGCACCAGAAGTCATTAAAGTAGAACGGTTAATCGGCGAAGAGACCGTGCCCAAATCGGCCACTGAGAATAATTTATAAGTGTAATTGTGTACCAGTGGCGTGCGGCTTGTAATAGACAATGATCGGCGTTTATTACTTGCAGGAATTAAAACGAATGTCATTGTTATAATTTCCGCAAATAAGTATATTGTTTACAGTAATTACCTTATTATGATTGCAACATGGGAAATATCAGAAATGGATTTGTGACAAGGCACTTGTTACAATATTATTACAATATTTGAAATTTTAAAAAAATGAAACACTTGGAATAAGTCCCAAATATTTATAACAGTTCTACACAAGTTGTTCGATGAATATTTGGGTTTTGACAAATATTCCAGATTATTATTAAAATAATCTCCTTTGTAATTTCTCCTTTGGAAAATAATAACCTGTACGTTATATTAATAGTTTATTTACACTATAATACACTTGCAACCTTAAGAACTAACCCTATGAGAAAACTTGCTAAGATGAAAATGAAACTTCTGTTTTTAAATTTTGTTATGTGAAGGGTAGCGTCGTTGTGTAAAAAGTGATACTGTTTCAACTTCGACTGCTACAGGACAGGTACCTAGGACATGCCCTTGGTCCCTTCCTTCTTTTTTACACAAAAAGAAATGCCCATTCAATATGGGGTAAGTTTGCTACTTTCTAAATCTTTGTTGTGAATCCTTTCTGAGAAAGGTTGACAGAAGTGAAGATATATAATTACACTAAAAGAGCTATTTACAATCTTAAATACGGAGAATTTTTTAACTTAAATTAAACAAAATATTAATATAAAAAAAAAAATAACATAAGAAAAAATGTAAACTAAATCTAAATCTAACAAATAAAGAAATTGTCCTTGGAATCTCGAACACAAGTATACTAAGTTTACAAGTAACGAAGGGCCTATTAATAGATATACATGGATAGCAGCTTTTAAAAATAGAGAAATACCACAATTAATGTGGGAAATAATTAAATATCAGTTACATTGATGATTCCTTAATGACAACTTCTATTTGTTTCAAGAAACCTCATTAGTTCTGTACAATTAGACATGTTACAAACTTTAAAATCTTACTACAAGAGCTAAAAATTTGTTTTATACACATGTTCACATGTAGGTTTTTTTGTAAAATTTGTTCGTTATTGTAATTTTGTTGTTATAAAATTCGAATAATAAATAAAAATCAAAATAAGAACCACTTCATAAGTTCGATTCTCCAATCGTTTTATGTCAAGTTTACCATTTTCACTGTTATAATCGATATTAAGAACTAATTATTTTATCATCATTATCATTATTCTACCATCTACGACAGTTTTAATGGCAACATAGGGTCTTCAGAAGGCTTAAAATAGTAAGTACACTGTCTAGTAGGCTATCTGTAGGTTTATGGCTTTTGGGCTAAACTAGCCATCGTCATCACATCCATTGTGATAGTTACGATGGTTTTAAAGAACATGAATGAAGGTCATTTATTTAATCGTTTTGTTGATTTCTACGTTCTTGATTAACTAGTTTCATTGATAATGTTAGAGGTTCTTTCTGTTGGAACGCATTCAAGAAATCATTCTGATATTCAATACATTATCGAAGCTTTAACATTGTCGCTCGCTGACATTCTTTCACGTGTAGAATCTGCTTCCGCAACATTGTATTATGAAGATATCGCCGGCTCATAAAAGCAATGACCATGAATTCCTAATTAATGAAATAACTTAAGTTTAATAAAAATTTACTTGCAGGATTTATACTGCAGCTCTCACAATATAGAGGACAAAATTGTAGGTCCTTTAAAGACATAATAAAAGAACAAAACAATTTAATTGTGTTCTAATCATAAATGCAACAAGTAAGTTAATACAAAAAAAAACCTGTGTTACTTTTTATTCGTTGTAATATATATTGGTTACAAAACATCCCTTGAGTATATTATAGTTTAATGGAGCAATCGACTGAAAATCTACAATCTTTTGAAATCCATGGATATTTTCCAGTGTATTTTACAACCTTTTAGATAAAAAATTATTTAATTTCGTCAAAATTTTCCAAGATTTACTTGTAAAACATACCAAATATATAGATAGATATCTCATGGTAAACTTTTTTGTTCTTAGAGTATATGGTATTGGTACGGCATCTATCTATGTATCATAAGCATTATATTATTATTTAACAGTTTAAAGATCAAAATAATGGTACAGTATGTTTTCAAACAAATATTTATACTTCTAACGATTACTCTGCCTAAAAACCTCGTTGCACTTGCAACAATCGGTGTTTTTGTTGGCTGAAATATTTTATTTTAAACTCAAAATTATTGCACTTGTTAGTAGTAAAACAGCGATGGAGTGAAAGGCTAACATCGACTCCACGCTATGTGTGGATATACAATTTATGCAATTATCGTTCTGTGAGAAACTACAATCATTTTAGCATTTGCGGAAACTATTTTAAATGCAGAAAGAATAGCACCATTCTCTTTTATTCATGCTCTACTAAGAATGCATTACTTAAAGTTAATGTGCGGCGGGTATATCGGACGCCCTTCCCACGAATCATTGCTTCTGTTTTAACAATGGACCATCATTTTTGTAAGCTGTCTTTTAAATTTTAATAACAATAATCTTTGTCTCTGATTTAAATTATAAAATTTGATTTCAGGAAAAACGTAACAATACGTCTGTCACAAAACAGTTGATGATTAGAAAATTGTTAACACAAGGTGCTAATGTAATCATTTTATGAAAATAATACTGACTTAGGATATACAAAGAAAAACATAAAATTTCAGATTATGCGAATTAAATTATTCGACCGACTGCAAATTACCTCAAATTAATGAGGAAAATCTTTTGCTGTCGTCATTAGAACGTAGAGCTAGGGACTCAAGTTCGAATCCCGGCGAGGACATGACGACAGCAAACGATTTTTCCTCATTTCCTTCATCGGCGAATTCCAAGTTAGAATTTCGCTTACGATTAGTGTTCGACTTCGGCAATTACGTACTATATATACAAAGATGGTTATACATCTGAAATAACTACCTTTATCTGAAACCATCTACAATGGATGATTTAGACAATTTAAAAGTGGCTATTTATAAGAGAGGGAAGGGCTTATCCAAAAAGTTTAAAAACATAATAAAACTCCGTGGAACTCAGTAGGGAATCTCATTTTATCTAAATTATTTGGGTTAAATATTCATATTTTGAGCCTAAGATATTG
This sequence comes from Agrilus cyanescens, assembly GCA_947389935.1. Lineage (NCBI taxonomy): Eukaryota > Metazoa > Arthropoda > Insecta > Coleoptera > Buprestidae > Agrilus > Agrilus cyanescens. The sequence goes on from OX376706.1 coordinate 12,271,196, forward strand.
AAATATTTCCCAATGTTAATGAATCACCCTGGCTGTAAGCATGCCTTAATGATATTGTAATTTCAAATAATCTAATTTTCAATTTATTTTGGGCATTTTCAGAAGCTGAAGGATGTTTGCAATATCATTTTTAAAGTAGGTACTATATAAAACACATTTAGAAAATGAAAATAAATTTTATTCCAACATTTATTGAAAGGAAATAATTTATATTTTTTATTTTACTTTCTATTATTTAATATTTGATTAAGTGAAATTTTAGTTGTTTTCCCATTTCTTTAATTATTTATTTGTATTTGCCATTATTTAAATTTATGTATAGTAGAGAAGTAAAACGATGTTTATATAGGCATAAAAAACAACAAAAGATAAATGTAAGAAATATAATTAATAAATGGCATCGACACAAAACTGGGGTGGTCAAAAACTTCCTATTAACAATGAAATATTAAGAATACTTGATATAGTGGTGATTTTAAATACACTACAGTGTATTAAATTATTTAACCAACTACAAATTATTTCAAATTAATGAGCAAAAATCTGTTCCTTCCTATCGAATTTGTGATTGATTTACAAGCAAAACTTAAGATTTTTAGGTTTTCGTTACAGACCTTATTATGATTGATTGTTATAAGTTATAACTTATAACCGGTTTGCCTAACGTAGTAAATTGTTCGTTTTCGAATAGTTGATTTCATAATTTTATGTGTTTTTATGTGTACACACTATAAATAAAGTTATCTTTAACTTCACATCGTATCTAATTCTGATTATGTAGACGTTTTATATAAACAAAGTAACAGCCTTTTTTTAAAAACAGTTCTTCCGATTTAATTAATACCATCAGTTAAATATACAAAAGAAATGGAAGAAGTGATTTATTTTTTTTAATGCACCAATGAGTAGTTGAAGTTTTGTATCTATATTTGTGCTGTTTTTTTGGTTCTTCTAAACGATAATGTTTATTCTTATTTAATTTAAGTTTTGTAATCGATAGAACAATTAGCCTTGCATGTGTTGGTTACAATATGTAGGTACGTATTTATGTATAGATACATGGGTATGCAAATTTTGTATACAAGTTGAATGATGGAGTACTATAGGAATTTTTGTCATGGTGCAGTAATCGATTTTATTCAGGAAAAGACTGTCGCTTAGCATGAGCAGTGAAAATATGATTAATGTTTGCTAATGATGGTAGTTTACAGAAAAATGCACAAAGAGAGTAAATGTTCTGTGCTCACGATGCCGATGCCATCGCACTGCTTCCATAGCTAAAAGCACTGGAGTGTAAATGAATGTAAATATGATCCTTGCATATTTTACGTCCATCAAACGACAACGAGGCAGTTTACAGCACCTTTACTGTATTAATCAAAGCAGTCAGGACAGCTTTATGTTAGCTAAATGAGTCGTAAAAGATAGCTGTTGCAACTTTGCAAATGCGCCTCCCACAGCTAAGGTAGTACGATACCTGCGTAACATGCATTATTGTAAATGCATAATGAATTCTATAAACTTTCGTCTAGATTCGTGTCGTTTATTTTAGTACAACATACTTTGAGATGTGGTGATTAAGGCGAATCATGAAGATAGAGTGAATAGTGAAAATTAGAAATGGGGAAGTATAGGCAAATGTAAATCAACAGAGAGAGCTATAGAAGGAAATAAGGAAACAGAGAGGAATGATGCTGTGTCATTTTCTAGATTATGAAGAGCCTGTTACAGATTTTTTCAGTCAGAAACGAGACTAAGAAGAAACAGAGAGTAACCTAGACAAACCAGATTAAAATGTTACTTGGATATAGTTCAGGATTTTGGAAGTTTTAGTTTAAGGAGAATGTGAATATTACCCAAGGATATAAAGAATCGAATGAATAGTATAATACGGGCGCTATTTCAAGATGTAAATCTCATAAATCATTTACCTTAGGGGTGTTAAGTTAAATCGGCATTTGTGTACCACAATAAAGTCTGTGAAACTAGCCATTACATTACTATTCAGTGGCGTGCTCAGTATTTTATTCGTACACGATAACAAGACTACTTGTAAAATGTAAAACAAAATCGTTTATATGAAATTAAAATTAGGAATTATATTGGGAATGTCACTGAGCTCAAAATTTTCATTCTCCAAACTAGTAACAGGGCATTTTCTTTTATATTTGTATTTTACTGGTACACTAAATTTCGGAATATTGTTCTTTTCTGATTCTTCAGCTTCTCTAATCACACGCTCTACACTACTTAAGGTGACCCCTTTAGCCACACACATTTCACTTTTCACAGCCTTAAAATTTGTCTTAATATTTTCGTCTCTAGAGAAAAAATTATTAATTTTTAAAGTAAATTATTATTATTTTTTTCATTATCTTTGCACGTCAATGCCTTCAAACCGGGTAAAAGCAACAGGCGGGGCCAACTACCATTACTGTATTTATTTACCTCCCTTAAAAGTGACAGGTACTTCTTGAAATAGCGCCAGTACTATACCTATTTTACGAACCTTCGTTATCAGAATAAAAATATACAAAATTTGAATGGGAGAAAAAGTCCTCAGTGAAATCCAATGGAGGAAGTAAGCCAATTATTCAGAAAAATAACCTTTGCGTCTTTTGTTAACAATTGTAAATCCAAGGATGGTATCCGATGGTGGAGTGTGGAACAACACTATCAGAGCAAAATCTAGGAGACATAGGTGATCAGCAAATATTCGTTAGAAAGGCTCAAACAAAACTGTAATTTTAAAAAGAACTTATTTTAAAATTCTAAATGTAAGTTTATTTTTAACTACAATTTAAGAACTTATCTCAATTTATAATTTGCAGAAAGTTTCGGCGACCGAAGTTTGACGGATATGCTTTGTAGTTATTATCTACTGGTGTTTTCATTAACATATTCTTCAAAATGTATAAAACAATAAAAGGCATTATTTTAGATTTTTTTTTCAGTAATAGGGATCGAGTTTTTGATATTTTCAAACTCGAATCACAAAATAACCGGTGTCATAGTTTAAGTTTATGCTGCCAATATTAAAAGCTTCAGGCAAAGGCTTCAGGCAGAATTCTTGAGAAGCTCGAAATGCGACGCACGAAATGGAAAAGCACCATTTAATAGAGGAATCAAAATTGAAAAAATAAATGGTTGAACAATAATGTGTAGATTTTAGATACTTGGTTTGAAATCGTGTACAATATCTCAAGAATGCTGTCGTCAAAGTAGTAAATTAATAGAGTTATAAGAATACATGTTAAACTTAAGTATTTAAAGTTTACCCAGACAAATGAAGAAAAACTTGATCGAGTATATAATTAACCTAAAAGCCTCCAAGAAGAATAGTTTTTGTAGCCGTTACAAAGCCGTAAGTTAGTGTCATTAAGTTTTATGTGGTGGCTTTTCCTTTTACTAGTTGGTCGTTAAGTCTCATGTACATTAAGCCAGAAGCGTTCAGAGTGTCAAAGCTGAATTTATTATATAGCCAGGTACTGTACAATCATCATACTTCTCATATCATCATCATCATCATCTTCACAAGTCAAAACGGTTACTCATTTGCACTATCGCGTCAATTTTCCAGCCAAAGGGAATTTTAGCAGTGCTACACGCATGCCCATTAATGCCTCAATATTGTTTTCATAATGAATTTAGTTGCAAAAATGAAAAAATCGCCAAGTTTAGCAAAGAAAAATTAGCAATGATTGAATTAATTTTGGATGAAGAAGAGTAGATTCGGAACAGAAGTAAGAAAAGTTGTGGGTACGAAATGTACTTGTTAATAAAAATTCTGCAGCATACGACATACTATTCAGGGTATTAGAAGAAGATAAAATTTGTTTTTATTAATAGTTTAGAATGTCTCGGGAACAGTTTTGTGTGTTAACCAAAATTGCTAAATTGACGATAATCACCAAATTTTTATTTGACTGAGATGGTTTTGTGCTTTTCAGCTATCGCATTATTAGAAATGTTCAGGAATGGACAGACAACGGTATAGACCGTTCTGTCAAACTATTCTTCTAACGAATTCTTGACGCTCCGGGACGGTGACGTTCCGTGACGGTGCCCGAATATGAGAACACTCCCATTTAAAATACACTATAGAATATTTTAACGTGACGTTGCCGTACCTGCTTTCGAGACGAGGGTGATATTCTTTATTCAGAATTTGTAATTAACAGTCGCTAATTTTGACATCTCTACATTTGCCTTGCGACAATTGCAGACGGTTAATGGGTTGCCTATATTTTAATGTACGGACATGTATGTGGATTTAGAAAGAAGTTTGCAAAAAGCAAGTGAGGTTATGATATTAAATTGTCGCCCTCATTACAGTTTTTTAAATGCGGTGTACCACTGTCCAAATATCTTTGTCTATCTCGTTCAAAAATCGAACAACATGGAACTTGGTGGCTACTAAAACGTCTAAATCAAGGATAGAATCAACTAATCAGCCTACCTTCGAGATAGGAGGATATCCTTTAACCAGAATTTGTAATTAAAATCGTCAATTTTAGTTTACATCGATAGAATGTGACGAGATGATTCTAATATACTGTTATATGTTGAGTGTTGGTGTGAGTGAATGAGAGATGAAAAGTATCTGTGTAAGTGTTTATGTTGCTAAATAAATTTATAGAATCTTCAAATATTTTAAGAAATATAAAATACTTTATACTCCCTTTTTTTTAAAATTATGTTCTTTCTAAATAACACTCAATAATTCATAACATTAAAGTTGGGCGCCAGACATTCACTTTATGAATATCAAACAATATATAAATAAAATTAAGTTTTTAAAGGAATGAAAAATTATATTGAAAAATAATAAAATGAACGCATGAAATTCTTATCTCAGATAGTGAGATCAAATACATAAATTTTTTAAAAATACTAACAAAAGAAAAATATAATTACAATTAAATTAAATAACCAAACTCTTCCCTAACTTGTTAAATTAAATACTAAATTTAAAAATACAAACAGAAAAACAACAATTTATCTGAGTTTATAAAGTTCTGAATCAAAACTCACTTTGAAGTCTTAAAGTCCGTCATACGACTGTGGTTCAACTTCAAACTTCTTGATACCGCAAAACAGTACGATTCAGCAATCTGCCGGTGCACTCATCCTGGTTCCTTCATTTATCATTGAGTATATCGAAGATCATTACTCTTACTGCTGATTGTAAATGTAACTTCCATAATTTTAACTTCGGTGCTTGGATTGGCAAGTATCAACGTTAAAACATTTCATTTCGAATTTGATATTTATTTTTCAATGAACACGGATATTTTTAAATCACTCGGAGCACAATTTAATACGTCTTATCTAGACGAGTCCAGAACACTTACACACTTACTCAACACTTACTCTCTTTTGAAAATATGTTTTAGATACCACATAAAATACAATTGTTTTCCCTAGATACTAAGCAAAATCCCAAAGACTACCTGAATCCAAATGTCGAAATTAAATACAAAATCTTGAATATTTTTCAAAATTTTAACAAAACTAAGTACAGTTTACATGGAACGAAAACTTTAAAAAATAAAAATTAACTATAAGTTACTATTTTCCTTGAAATTACTTCTTTCTTCTGAAATATTTAATTGAAAAATACTAATGTCAAACCTTTCTTTAAATTTTACTTTTTTCAAAAATTTTCCTTAATTTCAACACTTTAACATATTAAATCCCCTTATTACAATATAATGTAACTATTTAGATGTATTACACATAGTACCTACTTTTTCCCTTAACAGAAATTACAAAAATTATACATGACAGAATATGTAGTTGTAGATCTGAATTAAATTTCAATATAATTTTTAATTTTAAACTTGTTATCCTGATTAAATTGAATAAGAATGTTTAATAAGGAAATCCTGAATTAATTTAGCAAATTCAAACTCTTTTACAGATTTAATAAATACCAAAGATGACACCAGAAATTTTTCCTCTAATTTTTATGTTGACTGCGCGGTAAAAAATTGTATAGTAGCAAAAATTTTCGAAACGTATATAAGTGTGCAAGTGAGAGGGTGTTCCGGTGCCATAGTTTTTTTAATAATTACTTTTTGAAGTATTTTAATTAATATATGAACAGGAAAAGGTTTTCTACATTATTGTTGAATCTTGTCAATATTTTCGTAATAGTTTTATTTTCGTTTAGACATTTTTATCTAAAATAAATAATGCTCATATCCTCATATGCAGATATGTGCCTAATTAGGGCGAGCTATTATAATATTTATGTTTTAAAATTTACTTTTACAACGAAAAAATAGAAATTAAAAAACAGGAAGTTTCACTAAAATTTATTCGATAACCTCGACAAATTTCTGTATTCCTCTTTAAATGACTTCGTTTGGGTCGAAGCAAATTTGTCGAGGTTTTCGAATAAATTTTAGTGAAACTTTCTGTTTTTTATTTTCTGTTTTTTCATTTTTAAAATGCAGTTTCACAAATAGTGCTCTCTTCTATGTTTATGTATTATAAACACAACTATAATAGTAATAATAATATAGTATGATATGTATTTATGTAACAATAATACAGAAATTTAACAAATTTTGCAACAGTTTACCTTAATTCTTCAATATTTGCACTTTTGAATCAAACTACAAAACTCGGGATGCATACAAAAAAGCAATGCTCTTTAACGTTGTAGGGGAGCCTTAAGAAATATTCTTTTTTTTTGAACGTTTATAGGGTAATATAATTTGAACTTTGTTCAGTATTTATGGTTTAACATCTGGTAACTGACCGCTCTCTCTCAAAACAAGAAATTTTGCAGAATTCAGAATCGCGTTCCTGTTAGGCTGGGTAGCTGGTACCTGCACGAGATTTTTACAACCCTCTTGTAACATTTAAACGTATTATCATCATCATTAATCTTTTTTAAATGTCAAAGACAAATTTCAAAATATTTCAACATTTCTTTTGTGAAATTTGGATTTTTGTCTTTTTTAGTTACAATTATTTCATAAAATGATTAAAAAAATTGTGCGCAAAATACAAAAATGGCTGTGCAACTTTCAAAAAGTTAGCTTAGAGGGAACTATAGCACACCAGATCGCCATCTATGGTAAACGCTATTTAATAATAGGTACTGTAGTGTTCAACAAGATACCTTTTTCATTAAGGCAATGCTTGCTGAACCAGACCTTCGCATAGCTACGACTGCGTGAGAGTCACGCAAACCTAAATAGAACAAAATATGTTCTCGGTCAGTATTCTGTCGAAACCACCAGACACGGATCGCGATTTCGAGCTGGTTGGCTCTCATCAGCGTGCCGCAGATGGTTCCGACAGAATTCCAAGTATCGGAAGACTAAAATATAGAACTCCTCGACATGACCAGAAAATATTCCCTGCCATGAATATAAAACGTCCAACTCCAGTGCCAAATGAACATATCCTTATTCGAAATTATTACATTAAATCTACAAATTATACAAATTTAGAAAAGTGAGTAGTCATCGTAAAGTGTTAAATAAAATCTTCAGATGTCAAACAAAATTAATCTTTCTAAGACATAAAATTAGCTTGAATTCAAAAATAAACAATTAAATAAGGAATATTAAGTTGGGTAAAATCTCAAAATTTAAGAAAATTCTACAAATTTTAGTAAGAATGTTATCATAAAAGTCTGTATGTGTTTAAGTATGTGTGATGATGAAGTGTGATCATGACAATACATACGCATTCAGTGTTTGAATCGACAGAATGGGATAAAATTATTCTAACCAACTTTTAACCTTAAAACTTTCATGTTTATTATACTGTAGTATTCGTGGGTTTATTAAAATTTTATATACAAGACTAAAGTACAGGAATACAATTTATTTACACTGATTTAATTAACTACTTGAAAACACAATAAATAATACAGAACTAAGATTACTATTTATTTACAACACTCACTTATATGCGCGTTTCTATTTATGTGTCTCTTCACTTTTAACACTGTCGATTTATTTGTTATATATATGTCACGGTCAATTTATTACTAACTCACTGTCGAACGTCTTTCCACTTTTATAGCATCATGGAACAATCCAGAAAGGTCTGGAAGTTTGTTTACATTGTTTACGTTTTCAGCGAACCGCTTAATTACTTTCCTGGAAGGCAGGTACGGAACACACGTACACAAATACAACGCACACTGCCGACACCTGCCTTGGCTAGTCGAAACGGCCGGCAACGCATACAAGCGTACCCGGTCGCACACAAGCACGCTCGCGTTCGTTACAATACATATTGACCTATTCGTATATTAACAAGTTTTCGTGCCAAGTTTATACAGATAAATAAACAATTATGCTAAATAACAAATGGTAAAATGTTGATATGTGGTTATAATAAAAAGTAACATAATTACCAGTGATGTACAAAGTATCTGGAATACAAAATGCAAGATACTTTTAAAATAAGTATTTCAGATACCAGATACAAATAACTTTCTGGAATGGTATCTGAAATACTAGATACAAAATACGTAACTTTCAAATACTTTTTCAAGATAAAATACTTTTCTAAGAAAACCACATTTTATTGAACGTAAGTAAATCTTTTTATGTGAATTATTTACGAATAAATCGCATTGATCATGCAAATGTGAAGCCAAAATATTATACTTTAAGAAGTAGAGGGTTAATTTTTCACAAGTTTATCACATTTAAATCTATATCCTTGAGAAGCATTTTACAAAAAAAAAAGACTAAAAAGATAAAGTGACAAATTATCCATAACGTTACGACTTTACAAAATAGCAACCTTAGGCATGAATTTGAGGGTACCAGACCGTGACGAAAGTTGAAGTCTTTGGTAGTAAAGTTGAAACGGCTAGGCGAAAACGAGATGAAAAAAGACTAGATAAACCTACCATTTGTGTTTTGTAACCGTTCCCTTTTTTTTCTCTTACATTTTCTATTAGTGTAGTTGTTAGAGCATGGCTAACGACATTAAGGTAAATGGTGGAGAAAGCCATGAACGGAATTGGTAAGTATCCACTCTAAGAAGAACGATTATTATTTTTCAACCTATACTTACTTATCTATATTATAGTACATAAAGAAGCGTTCTAAAAAGACTGAATGATAAAAATTGTTAACACCGGAAATGTTAGAACAATTTTTATGGTGCCATTTATTACCCTATAATAAAAGGTTATTTATAATAGATTACCCATTAGACAGAAATAAAAATGTAATTCTCATTGGGTTAATTCAGGAAGGGGAAATTTGAAATAAATTATTAGACTTACAGAGTGAAATTACAACGAGTAGGGTGCTGTTTACCAAATAATGAATTTGCAGTGCTTTTACTTACCCCCGAAATTGTTAACGTAAAAAAAGGTCTATAACATATTAATAGGCAAATTAACGGATACTAGCCACAAGTTATCTCAAATTAATTATAAAAAATTTTTGCTGATATCATCACATCGCCGGAAATCAAATTCGAGCCCCTGGCTTAACGGACCATTGCTGACCACTAAGCTACGAGAGGTAACAACAGTTAAACAACGGTGAACCTACTTCTAAAGCCGCAATTGTTTCACGATGGAATTAGGGAATGATAATGGTTTGAACTTTTTAGATTTGAACTTAAGAATTATCAACAATAAATTAGAGTTCAACATATTTAGAAAACCAACAAGTACGGACACTATAATAAATTATAATTCTAACCAGTCACACCAAGTGAAAATGTCAGTATTGAACAGCTATGTTTATAGATTACTTAATGTCCCCCTGAATAAAGTAAATTACTTAAAAGAACTGGCAACCATCAAATTTATCGCTACAAATGACGGTTTCAATCCCAATTTAGTTGATAAACTTATTATAAAAATAAATAGGAAATTGGTTAACAGAAAATTATACTCGGCTTTTTCCGAATAAAAAACCAAATTTAATTGTATTAACTTTGTACCTAAATATAGCAATAAAATTTGTAAAACTTTAAACCAGCTAGGTCAAAAAACGATGTCTGTTAATAAATGTAACGTAGGAAAACTTCTAGTTAACAATAAACAAATACAACCTATCATTAATAAAAGTGGGGTATACAAATTAAATTGTTTAGATTGTAGTGCTTACTATGTAGGTCAGACGGGTAGAAAATTAGCTACAAGAATTAAAGAACATGTAAAAGACATAGCAGAATGTAAAAAATCAACAGGTTTAAGTACTCATTGTATAGATAATCATCAGATCATCACAAAGTAGATGCGGATAATATCAAATTGTTACACTCTGAGAAAAAGGGTGAACGTTTTAGACTATTAGAGGAATTAGAAATAAAAAGAGCTTTTGTAAGAAAGGACAACATCACGAATCTACAGTCAGATTTTCAGAATAACTTATTGATTGACACATATTTAGGCTTTACCAATATTAATAATTCCTTAGTGCTGTAAGTCTATTTATATAAACACATGTTATTTATGTATTGTACTTATTGTATTAGTATTATTATTATTTGTAAACAAAATTTGTCCCTATTTAAGACCGTTATGCACTTTTGTACTTTAGTATTCTGTTGGAACTCTTGATAAAGGCATCATATGCCGAAACAATTGTAGAGTTTACAATAAACCATTTTGAAACATATAAAAGCGAATCTTTTATTTTTATTATTTTAATTATGTGTCATAAGTATCCGACTAACGATTCTTTAAATTTTATTAAAACTTTAATCCAGTCTTAGGACTGGCACTTTTATTCATCAAAACAAGCGTGTTTAAAATAATCGTTAATATTAATGGACTAAAGGAGATACCCATCGGTAAATCTATTGCAAAAGTAATAATCATTAACAAAACCGAAATAATTTTGGTTTAAGTAAACAGTAAGTAGAGACGTAATCTCATTTGTTATGATCGGGTTGGTATTATTAGGTAAATATTCTAATTATTTGATAATTATTGTTATCCTTTAATTTGGTGAACACGCAACCACTCATATGACAGACAATGTATGCACAATAATTATGATAATGATATTATAAGGGTGGTAAGGGGTTGCTTCTTATTCGTTGCTATAGTTGATAATCGTTTATCTGCTTAGGAAAATACTTTTGGATAAATATTATGTCGTTTAATATTGTAAGCATAAGTTATTGCGGTAGATACATTCAAAACTATTTAGTGTAAAAATTTGTGTTTAAAATATCATACGAAAATATAGTGAATAAACAATAAACTCAATATAAAATTTTGAATAAAAGCATTGTACATAGGCTTATATACCAATGGCATACTCGCGGCGCTGAATGCACGATATAATTTTATCTGCTTCCTTCGCGGCGATAACTGCGCGCAAAATGGTCGCGGTGTTAACAACACGACACCGAAAAGAGCATTCTTGAATCAAGAATAAAATGTTATTGACGTGTAATTTTCGGAGTCCAGTTGGGTACTTTTACCTGTCAAATATCGAACAACGGCAAGGGGTCTCTTAAGCTTATGGTCTAGTTCGGCACTGGATAAGCTGACCGCGCTACGTGAGGCATATTTTAATTGCTGTTGTGATTATTACAACTAATGTTGCAGATGCATGCATCTCTTACCCTACTCAATAAGGTAATTCCCGACAGAATTTTCATACCCTGCGTTATTAGCAGATAATGTAAACACAGAATAATTGCAGATATTTTTTTAAACAAAAATATATTTGCAATTATTCTGTGTTTAATTATCGGCTAAAATGACGCAGGGTACTCAATGTACGATGGTCGTTTAATGACCTGACCGGCACCTTTCCGGGAATTGTATTTGTCATTGAGCGGGGTAGGAAATGTACGGAGTGTGAAGTGTCCCGAGTACTAACAAAAGATTTGTAGGTATTTCATTATTAAGGCCTATAAAAGATAAACTTGCAAACACTGTAATTTAACTCATATAGATAAAATGAATTTCCAATCGAATGTAACTAAAGTCAAAACCGGTTATAACGATATCGAAGGGACCACTCATTTCTGGTCGTAAAAACCGATAGTCGTAATAACCGATGATGTTGTTGAGGTACAGAATAATTTTTAATTTAGCATTATTGAATGTGTCGATACATATAAATCCATGAATATATTAATAGGATTGATAAGTATATTCACGTATAAAATATGTTTTGGTGCGTCTTGTGTACATTTGCTATCTTAATTACCATTGATCATTATAGTATCCCTAATGTGTACACTGTTACCTATTCAATTGTTATTAAAACTACTGACGTTGTAACAGATATAATTCTCCAGATATTAATTAAATGTGGTTGCTAAATGAGGTATATCGTAATAAGCAATGTAGCAAAAAGCGGTATTTTTTATAAGGTCATATAACATTCAGTCGGGACCTACGATTTTAGTCGCCATAACCGGTATGCCGTTTTAAGTGATGTCGTTGTAAACGGTCTTGACTGTATTTGCTGGTATTTATTGCAAATTTAAAAAAATTAATACATTAAAATAATAGTTTCTGTCCCTTCTCACAACTTTCTCTAATCGGTTACTCAATTCGAGATATTATCTAAAGTGACCCTGATTTTATTTTCAATACCTGCAATACGCAACTATTAATTTCTTCAAATACGCTTCACCTCTTCATTTGAGATTGCATGTTATAATGTATAATTTATGACAGTGTAGATATGTATCAGTGTTTTTTACCCGTTTTTATAATAGTGAAGTAACATGTCTATAAATCTCACCTTTGCATGGTTTACAAGGAACACCACCCCCAAGTACCTTCCAGAAAAACAGAGCCCCAGAGTCGAGTTCTTCAGCAGACCACGCGACCGCTACTCCATTGCCGCCGCAGCATTCTTCTTTGCTTGTTGACTCCGTCAGTAATTCCGTACACCTATTATTTTTTACCATTGCCGACCAACACGTCCCTCCTGGAACAAATAAGAAAATTGTAACCTATTATATGTTCTCTGAAAAACTATGTCTTTCCGTTTGGAGAAAAATATGTAATAAATGAAATAAGTAAATAAAAGAAAGTAAAGTTTCAAAAATTTTTTAATTATTCACAATAATTGTTTCACCAAAACATTGGCTTCTTCAGGTGAAGATATATATGAATAAAATTAACATAGAACTGATTTAAATACTAAGGGTAACAATATTATTAGGGTGATGATGATATCAAATATTTGAAAATAAATTTAGTAATGGATAACTGTTTACATCAATTTTTTATGAATGAATTGGAAAATTAAATCTCTGGAAATCAATTATTTAAGAATTGTTTCTATTGGTATCGTTATGTCGGCGATATATTAATTTGTTTAAAAATCTTTTTAATTTTAGTAATAAACTACACACAGCCATTAAATTTAATAAAGAATTAAATATAAACAAAAAAAATTATTTTAATTTTTACACGACAAATCATTCCACCCTTTAAAAAAAAATTAACCGCATCTCTATCCATGTTACATAAACTCGTTTCGTTTCCTTTAAATGAAAGTAATTATCAAATTGAATTAAATAGTATATATAAAATAAAATAGCCATAAATAACCCAGTTAATCGAATAGTATCATTGTTAAACAAAAAACTCCACAAACAAACCTTGAGTTCAATTTACCCGATTATTAAATCTAAACCCAATAAATATAGATAATATTAATTGTGTTCTTGTTTAACTCTTGGTGAAACATTATTCAAAATAAATTCAAGAAATAAATAATACACTTGGTTTTGTTTCACTATTTTTTTTATAGTGAAACAAAACCAAGTGTCATTTATTTCTTGAATTTATTGCAATAAATATAATTAAATTAATTACCTAGGGGACATTTTCATAAAAATTAGTTGCGAATTGAAAAAATCACATAACATAGTTGCTTCCTTTAAAGCCAGTAACACCTTATCCAAATTAATAAGGCAAAACAAAGACAAAACAGATAAAGGATCAAAATCGGGAGTTTATTTACTAGAATGCGGAGATTACAATCTAGTTTACGTCGGACAAACAGCAAGGTCTTTTAACTAAAAAATTCGGGAACACAAGAGGAGCTACACAAATGGAAAAGCTGATTTTACTTACGCAAAACATCTTTTAAACGAAAAACATTCAGCACAAGGATGATTTCAAAATTTTAAAAGAAGTATCTAATATAATTTTTTAAAAAATTATAAATACACACATAAGCACATAGTCTTATATATTTATGTATGTATCGATTAATATTTTATATTTACAATAGTCTGGATACCATACGGACCACACAAAGGTGCTATTAAATGAAGGCGGATGCGCTGGGTAAACAGATTACAGATGACTTACCCAGGAAGGTTCTAAATTTATTTAGACGTTGAAAATAAATAATTGAAAGTTTCTTAGAACTTAATTCTTCTAACGAGTGGATAAAATTGAATTGAAATATCCGTTCCAAATTCATTAATTGACCCCATAAGACGACGTAACGGTTAAAACGATAATAAATTAAAACTCCAAAAGAATTTCATGTGATGTAGGTACCTAGTAAAAATTATCAGATGTCATGTAGAGCCAAGGCCCTAACTCATCAAAACTTTGAGAACGTCCATAAAATACGTCACTCAGAATTTCACCTTTTTATACCCCTCCCCTTCGTCACGCTAAGTCACACTTCCAGCGACAATATTACCTCACAAAAGCCAATACTTCCCCTACAAGCAATTTCTTGCGATTCAAAATAGCATACTGATGAATAATTTAATAAGTTTTCAGAACTTCTTCTTCGTCGGCCTTATCCGTTCCGGATGTTGGCTATCATCATGGCTATGCGCGCTTTGTTGGCTGCAGCGCGGAACAGTTCAATGGAAGTCACGCCGAACCACTTCCGTAAGTTGGCGAGCCAGGAGATTCTCCTTCTACCTGGTCCCCTTCTTCCTTCTACTTTACCTTGCAGGAATAGTTGTAGCAGACGGTATTTGACAGGGTTTCTCATGACATGGCCCAGATACTCAAGTTTGCGTTGTTTTATGGTATTCATGAGAGTTAATTGGCAGTTCATTCTTCTAAGGACCTCTTCATTGGTGACTCGGTCAACCCAGGAAATTCTTAGGATTCTTCGATAAATCCACAGTTCAAAACTCTTGATCCTTTTCTCTGTTGCTTCGGATAACGTCCAAGCCTCGACACCATACAGCAGTACTGAAAAAATGTAGCATTCTATCATTCTCTTCTTGAGTGTCATGCTGAGATCTCGGCAGCAAAGAAAGTGCTTCATTTGTATAAATACTGTTCTGGCCTTTTCTATTCTACACTTTATTTCTTTGGAGTGGTCCCACGATTCATTGATATTACACCCAGGGTAGGTAAAACTGCCCACTTTCTCGATGGCTTCGTTTTTACAGTACAGCACACCGCGTTGATCAGGCGACTTACTTATAACCATGTATTTAGTCTTCTTAATATTCAGTTCCAGCCCGTATTGTTCGCTTGTGTGTGTAACTCTGTTGACAAGTTCTTGTAACCCTTCTAAGCTATCAGCTAGTAAAACAGTGTCAGAACTAGTTCAGAACTACCAAAACAAAAAAATTGAAATAAAATTGATGAACTGCGAACGTCAAATTTCCTTAGACTCACCTTCCCCCTTGTCACTTTTCGTCACGCTAATCAATATCCCTCCCTCCTCCCTATTTGCGATCGTATTTTATGAACAGCCCCTTTCCATGCCATATTTAGTATTTGACAAAGACGTAAGGTTTATGAAGTTAAGGTTGCAGAATTGAGAGCTTTGCTCTACATATTATGATTACTTTCTAAGAGTTATGAATTATCAGCTTATCATAGCGTCTACTTTATATGAAGATAACAATAAAGCAATAATAAAGAAAGGGCATATTAGCGCAATCTCTGGCAATTTTGCTAAATTGTAAGCTCCAACAAAATCCTTAATATCAACGAAAATTTAAACTTACTAGATACCTACGTAATTAGTTTAAATTATGTTAACTTGTCTGGTGATCATGGCAGTTGTTTCGTCTGCTTTTCATCGGAGCTTCCTATGACATGCTGATGACAGCTAACAAGCTCGAAATCGCGATTCGTATCCAAGGGCGTACGCAGCTTTTCAATGAAATTTGGGCAAAAAATAATTAATTTTACTATTATTATTATTATTATTATTATTATTGTTTTATTATTAATACAATCTGCGCAAAGAGGCAAAATGTGAATCTGTAAAATTGTGCTTTTATTGGATAAAGTGTAAAACTATAAATTATTTACATATTGTACATTATTTTGGACAATGTTTCATGTAAAATATCACACTAAAACAAAATCTTGTTAAAATTTTTTGTGAGAATATTTATGTTTAATATGTACAGTATGGGCCAAATTCGATGTTTCTTTAGGAGATACAAAAAATGAGTGCCGCATCCTGGATCTCTTTTTTTATGACAAACTTACTAGTGTCTTTAAGAAATTGTAATCGTCTTTTGTTTTCGAGTTATAAACAAAAAATTTTTGAAATATGTCCATATCTCGGTTGTTTGTTAATTTAGAAAAAGAAAACACTTTCACGCTCTTCAGGCACTTTTTTTATTAAGTCATGCACTTTCGAGCTACAGCATATAGTTGTGTTTTTTTAAATAGCGGTTATAGTTTGCTATGACATTTTTTTCGTTATTTAAAAATATGTAACATGTGGCCTCTATTTTGTTATGTAAGAAACGTAGAATAACAAAAATAACCTTTTTGTAACTTTCATTTTGCTTTTTTTCTCTTTATTTCTAACAGGCGTCTGTCATATTTATTCTTTTGTCATTTCAAACTAAAAACTGCATGGTTTTTTAATTTCTTTTTCGACGTCCCTGTATTCTACGTAAAAAGGTGCCTAAAAATAGTAAAATTGTTTTTTTTTAACTTAACAAAATACTAAGATATGGCTTCATATCAAAAGCGCGAAAATTTCAACTTTTATTTAAAACGATAGCAATTTTTTGAAAACACCATTATTTTGTCTCAAAAAAAGAGATCGAGGATGCGCCACTCAGTTTTTTGTATCTTTTGTAGTTTTCGAGTATAGGTACATTATAATGAATTGGATTTTATAATTTCAATATTTACAGAAGAGGTAAGTAAATTCGTAAATAATGATGATTTGAAAGGAGGGGGGTTGTATTAATTGCAATTCACAAAAAGCGTAAATCATCAGTTATATTTAGTCCCCCGCTGTATACCAGGTATTTTAAATGTACCGGAACAATAGAATAACTCGTCAGGAGTGGTTTTTTTTTGTTAAGAAAATGGCTATTATAAAAGTTGTACGACATTTCTGAGTCTATTTAATGGACACGTTGAGTTTGAACTTTATAATGACCAAAAAGGTCATTTAAAGGTCAGCTTGAAAATCCTATATGCAAGTGTATATTTTTGACAGCGAAAATGGAAATAGCAAAAAATGGTAAATTTAGATGACCTTGAGAATTGCGATACTCTGACCCCTGAAGTAGAAAATGTCCAGAAACGCACTAAAAATAAAATAAGATTTTTCTTCAAAAAAACCCACTCCTGACTAGTTATTCTGCTATTCCGATACTTTTAAAACACCCGGCATTTTAAAACCATGTCCGCGTCTAAGTATATGAAAATTTTTTTTTGCTTCTCAGAGTTTTTAGAGAACTGTCCCGAATTAACAGAACTGTAAAAATATTTTGAACACCCGTTAAGCTATAAATTACATTTGTTGAACTTTACTGACCTTATTTTTTATAAAAAAAAAACTGTGGAGAGGGTATTTGTACGAATTTTCGTATACTATTTCGTACATTTCAAAAGCTGATGCCGCCCTTTGACGATAACGCGCAAGTAAGTATAATCTTATATTCGGTTTTCAACTAACCACTAGCAACTGAGCCACGATCAAGGACAGTCGTTTAAAAAACATTTTGTGAGTACATATTAGTTATCAAACTAAGCCAACTTTAACATTGAGTTAAGAAAAGAACTAGAAAAATTTACTAAAACACGCAATCACAGGTTAAAGTATAATGAAATGTCTTTCTCTGAGCGCAAGAATAGTAGGTAAGATGTGGGACCACTTCATTTCAGTGCGCGAAGAAAATTCTCTACTACTAAAGACAAATAGAGTGCGTTGTCGAAAATGTAATTTTGAATTAGTTGGATTGGTAAAAAAAATGGAATCACATTTTAATAAATGTAAAGCATCGATAAATAATAGGTGCTGATATTAAAATAGCAATGAAAATTGTAGCCTGCGATCAAACTTCCAATATCAGAAAAGAAACTCACAAAGCGTTTGAGTTATGTCAGTACCACTAGTAAATCAATGATATCTCTACCTTATAGATACTTTTAAAGATTATATATATATATATATATGAACATCCAGAATTTTTACAATTGGTAGAAATGCTCCGCCCAGGATATAAACCACCAAACAGAGAGCAAGATGGAAGTAATCTGCTCAACTCATCACAGACTACGAGATGTTCTAGAAGGAAAAGTACTCAACATGTCTCTTGATGGATGGGGCAATGCACGAAATGGCTCTATTAATCATGATTGTGCTTCTGAAGTTCACAGAATGCAACCTATTTACTTGATCCTGAAGCTGGAGCTGAGATTCATACAGGACACCATCTGGTGAAGGTTGCTACTGTGGCCATTAAGAAATGTAAAGAATTTCAATGTACAGTTCGAAGTTTTGTCACAGACAATGCATCAAACATGAATAAAACGCGCGAGAGCTTGGCCCAACAAGAAGAGAAGAAGTCAAAACATTATGACATAAGGTTGTTTTAAAAGAAAACTCTCCACACTCAGTGGACGTCGTCCGTATATTATGACAGTTCAGAACAACAGAGTACGTCAACTTATTACTCGACTTCCTTCTCTCGGAATAAGAGTTATTCAATAAAGAGTTCCGCCTTAATTTAGACAAAACAGTAATTATAATTTTTTTTGCACATCTTTTACCAATGCAAAACCTTGGGATGCTCAAACAGTGTAAGTAGTTCAGAGAATTAAACCAAAACAGATACCTTCAACTAAGACAATAATACGGTAGCTACCCGTTCACCTGAATTAATTAGAGTGTAAACGAGACAGGTCCTTCTAAATCCCTGCTTAAGTTCCTCCCTCAGGCCGATTTAGTCACATTTACGCTTACGTAATTTTGTGGTAAATGTATCAATGTTATTGTGAACCCATTCTAAGACATCTGATCAAACTTATCTAGCTATACAAGTTGAATAAACAAACATAAAGTACTTGTCATACTTACACCTACCTACTACCAAGAAGCAGTACAGGAATAAGTGGTAAATTGTACATGGTTCAAAATGGAGTCGAATTAAACAATTTAAATCTTAAAACTAATAACACAAGATAATCAATCAAGTAGGATAATGTACTTTAAAACCTGAACGGTAAAATAAAACAACGGTAGCAATGTAATTCAAAATTAAAAGTGACTATAAAAGAGATCATAAATTTGGCAAAGTAAAACAATCTCTAACAAGCCTATCCTTCGAAGCTCAAAACATCAATTACATTAGGGAGTGGGCGGTAGCATTAAAATTAAAATTGCGCACACCTGTAGAACGTTCACATCATAATTTTTCTTCTACGCACATGCATACATGGTATAGACAGGCGTGCTTTTAAACTGTACAGTGTACAGAGATGTGAACAGGTCACTGCGACAATAAGAAAGCTGTGGTGTTGATGTTTGGGTCGAGACCTCGAAGGTCAACTGAAGGTAATCCGCTAATCACATAAACACGTGACTGTACTGTTTTATTGCTGCTTTATGGTCTGTGGAAAACGCAGGTGGTACGTTATTATTTTCCACATGCACTGTTACTGAAAAAAAAACAACACATTTCCGCATCTCGCATTACAAATAATGTACCAAGTACAAGTGTATATATGTTAGACTCATATGGCAAATTCGCCCAATAACCGAAATAAATGAACATTTCACGATCTGAGAATTTGTGCAATGTAATTTGCTCAACACACCAACAGATCAGTTCGCTTTTACTCTCAAATGCCGATTAGGATTTCATTTTAACAAAGAATTGCTATTACATAAATGTGAATTAAGTTATTCAACTAACTACAAATTACGTCAAATTAAAGAGGAAAAACCTGTTGCTGTCATCGTGCCTTCGCCGAGATTCAGACCCGGGTCTCATTCTCATTCGAAGTTTGAACATTTCTAAAGTAGGTGAAGATAATCTTTGTTCACTCACTATTTCCAATGCCTCCTCATTTCTAATCTATTTAATTCGATATATTCAGGTTTTCATAATTCAGTACCTCTAATAGTTCTACACTTCAAACGCTTCTAATTTTTTTTGCTCAGTTCACTGTTGCACAGAAGTGATTTTTGTGTTATTGTCAGTATAGTACATATTTAAGTGGCGGAAGTGTTTGGATGAAGTACAATATTATGCTTTTATATGTAGCAATAAAATTATTTCAGGGAGAACTGAAAATACTTAACCGATTCACAAAAATTAGCTTGTGGAAGTAAATAAAAGTAGATATTCAATTTGCGTGACGATTGACAACAAAGTTTAATAATGACTAACAAACAATGGTTTCTCTCTCATTGTTTGCAACTACTTCCCAACGTCCAACAAAGGCTTTTGAGAGATGCCTTACCAGCTCCCTTTTACCTCCATTGCTGTGTTGCTTGTTTGTCGGGGTTAAGTCATTTGGAGAGCAGCTTTAATTTGATATAAAGGCTTCAATTATCTTCGCCAGTAACGATCTAGTAAAGAAATCGCTGCTTGTGTTCATAGCGGTAATGAGAAGGCAAGTCAGTGGAGATTTCATTTAAAGCATGCAAAACTCAAGAGCCATACCTAACCTAACCTAAATTTTTATAGCAGTGGGATCCCTTACATATAGCACTAATGTCACAAGCAGTTTTTGCAACATTGGAACTTTGCTTATAAGGGAAAAGAGCAAACTATAGAAAATGCTCATTTTTCTTAATACACTTTCCATTTTGATGATGTCTAAGGTTAATAGGAATTACTTTTCTGAACATCTTGGAATACTATTCCCAATTCCTAAGTATTTACTTGTTATATACATTTGTTTAATTTTAAAGCCAGTTGATACCAGTTGATATATTAAGAAGATCCAGTATATAGATTCCAAATATATAAATTACATTACTTGTTTGAGAAAATTTAAACTTGTAGATAATATAAATGGCAGATCCTGTATAGAGAATATACGGAATTCCGTTATGGGCTGTGTCTTCTTAAACAACATCGTTCTCATTCCAAATTTTCTTCGTGGTACCCTTTAATTACATCTGCTGAATAACGTTACGTTTTTATTTTGCCCTTAGGCAAATATACAATGTAGTATGGTAATGAGTCGCTTTTTCATTTTTGGCGGCACACGACGTATTTTATACAAGAGATGTTATACCACTCCAACTTTTAATTATGATTTTAAGACATGTCAAACTCTCATTTCAATTTACAAAAACTACAGTCTTGTAAATTGATTAAGTGGACTGCTTCTTGTGTAAAATAATTATAGTAATTTAAGTTTTAGATTGTTCAGAAACCAGGAATTTATCTTCAAAATTACAGCTTATATGCTGAATGTTTAATCATTTTGCATATGGAAGGGAGGTAAAACGTCTCTAAAATATGATTTGAAATATCATTTGTATTTTTGTGATAATATAATATACTTAGTTATTTCTTATATTCATAAATGAAAACTAATACGATACCCGATATCTTTAATGACAATTAGCCTCAACTTGTGAAAATCAATCCGTAATAAACTAATTTGTCAGAAACTTTTAAACGAAATTTTAAGGTTTGAAAGAACACAATTTTTGGTCACTCTATGATTAGATATGGTATACCAGCAATATTGTACTGTTGTATGTACAAAAAAAGTTAACTAGTAACCAAATAGTTTAATTCCAACTAAAGTGTTGCACAATTAAAATTTGCAGGTGACCGCCAGTTCCAAGGAGATACAAAAAAATTAATGTCGCATTCACGATCTATTCTTTGAGAACAACTTACTCGTGTTTTCAAACCATTGCTATATATCATACATATAAGAATCATAGATAAGTTTTCCTCCTTTTAAAAATATATAAGTGGGGGCTCTTTTGTTCTGCAAGTGCACAATTACAAAAATAGTAATTATGTAGCTTTCTTTCTCCATTTTTCTATCAAATCTATATTCTTTAATCTAAAAAGACAGGTAAATTCCTGTTTCGTCTAAATAATTAAGGATTACTAATCCCACACTAGGACGCGTTCCAAGTGTGGGATTAGTAATCCTTAATTATTTAGACGAAACAGGAATTTACCTGTCTTTTTAGATTATTTTATCTTCGTCTAACATGTATGTACCTTCAGATTCAATAGTGTAATTCAATGCCGGTAGGGGTATTAGCCCTCGGAGTAGTTGTTCTGTTGTTTCTAGTCAGTCTATATTCTTTCTTCATTTCAGTACATATTTAATATTAACTTGCAATTTCATAAATTCACCATGTTTAATTTTAAAATTACATATATAAAATCATCGGAGACTACAAAAAGGATGGTTATTTTTAATAACAATCATTCTAATTTATCAGAAAAATATTTCAATTATTCCGAAAGACGACAATTTTCTAACCTTTTTTATAATTTTAAAATTAAAGAGTGTGTATTTATCAAATTGCAAGTGAATATTTAACACTTTGAAATGGCAAAACGAATATAAATGACAAACATCTTATACAAACAAACATAAAAAAGCAGAAAGAAAGCTACAAAAAGATTATTTTTAATTGTGCGTTTCTAAAAAAGATAAAAAAGTGTCTATTGTACCAACTATGATTCCCATTTAAAAAACATAATTTTATGTTATAACACAAATGTTTATGATTATTTTAAATTTTCTTCGACGCCACTGTGTTCTATGTGAAAAAGTGCCAGAAAGACGTGAAAATCGTTTTCTCTAGTTCAATAAACAAACAAAATATGGGCATATCTTGGAAACTCGAAAATTCCAACTATTGTTTATAACTCATAACCAAAAGACAATAACAATTTTTTGAAAACGCCTGTAAATTAGTCTCAAAAACTGATATTGTGGATGCCACATTAATTTTTTGATCTCTTATATTTACCGCGTTCCCCCACAGAGACATCGAATATGTAGATATTATTCTAGTGGTAATTTTAAAACGAGTTGATTTTTTCTAAAAGTAATGTCATACATTATACTTTCTTTAGTTTACTAACCATGGCCAGTAGTTTACAGAAACATTACGTCTTAATACCGTCTGAAGTTCTAGAGTACAGTAAAATTTACAAAAAAAATATATTTTTATACTGAACAGTGAAATAACTCAACCTAGGTCTCTGGTTCTGTGCCCTCTGGCCAGAAAAGTAAAAGTTAGACTGGAGGTATATCATTCCGTTTTAATATATTCTTGCGCTAACAATTTAATAACTAAATGTAGACACATACCCACTTACATCACACAAATCATATCCCTATTCCTACAGATTGTATGTTTTGCGATAAATATTTATTGCAACAACTACTAACATTATTATTTTATTATCCTTAATATATAGTTTCCAGTAGTTAAAGTTGTCCCTAGAAGCAATATTCAATATTTTTATTACGAATTCACATTAACGTAGACATTTCACTACTATATTGTAATTTGTTTAATATGTTTTAGATACAATGATATGTTAATAACTAGTTAGTAACAGGAAAAATAACTACGCCATTAGGATTAGCAAACAGTAAATGATACGGCATTACTTTAACGAAAGCTTTGCTGTGTTATTACTTGCCAAACACTTTCACTTGTTTCCAAAGTCTGAAAGTAGGATTCTTAAGACATGAGTTTTATTATTGTCTGTTATTTGTAATTCAGGCCTGCCTTAGGTGGATTTTAAAATTTCGGATCAATTTTTCGTGTTTCATATAACAAAAAATTAAAAACAATTGAAGTAGCTTTTAAGCATCAATACTGTAATCAGAAGCACTTATATTACTATGACTACCCTATGAGTGATTTTAATAACACTATACTATTGTTATGAATCGAAGTCGTGAGCCAATAAGCAGGTGCTTCTGGAACGTGTTAATTGGTTCTAGGATACCCAAGACTGTTACGAGACTTTTCTAGAACAAGGTAGACATTATAAATACTGTTGCGATACGACATCAAGGTGTTGGGATACTTCGCACCCCGTACATTTCGCACCGCTATACATCTCCTATTCTGCTGAATGACCAAGGTAATTTCCGGCAGGGTGCCGGTCAGCGCATTAAACAACCATCGTACAATATCTTGTTGACATTCCTAAGCTCGTGAAAAGTATGGAAAGAAAGTTGTTCTCTAATACATAGATATGAAATATCGGTTTCCACAATATTTACAAAAATATACTTGCTATAAATTTAGACAAAAAAATTAAGTGATACTTTCACTACTATAGATTACTATAAATCGAAAAAAGCTGTATATCTTCAAAATTGGGATGATATTATATCATTGCGTGACTCTAATGATGCTACCAATGCTTTTATCAACCTAATTTTATGTTGTTTAAATACTGCCAAAGAATATACTTAAATAAAGAGGAATAAATTAACTCCTAGAAACAAACGGGTTACCAAAGCTATCATATATTGTCGTCGAAATGAATTTTTGTATAATACATGAAAACGTAGTCCAAGTTGTGTGCATTTTATAAACGAATATAAAATATATAATAAAATCTTAAACAAAGTTGATTTCTAATGCCAAGCTCATTTATGACAGAGATGAAATCGCCAGAAGTAGTAATAATCGGAGACGGTTATGGAATAAAATTAATGATATGCTAGGTAAAAATATAAAAAAAAGAGGATATCATTGAATACATTTGTGATAACAATAATGTTACCATGAAATTAATAAAATTATTTAGGGAATGAAATACAAAAACGGAAATATTGACGATATAAATACCAAAACTATTAAAATTTTAACTAATTTCATAATTGATCCTCTTGTCCACATTATTAAACAATTGTATAGTCAGCGCTATTTGGCCGGATGCATACAAATGCGCTGAAATAAAACCTATTTTTAAAAATGGTGACAAACCATTTGCTACCAATTATAGACCTATTTCGTTAATTTCAAATCTTGCTAAAATTTTTGAACGAGTTATATATAACAGAATTTTCTATTTTTTTAATAACTATAAAATATTATCTTTAAAACAATTTGGTTTTATAAAAAACAGAGGCTCTAAATGATGCTTTGGTTAAATTGTCTAGTTGTTAAACTAACTAGCTTATAACAATTACATTTTTAGACCTTGCTAAGGCTTTCGATGCCGTTAATCACACAATTTTATTAAATAAACTTAATACGTACGGTATCGGAGGGCTTGCGTAAAACGTTATAGTAAGCTATTTAAGCAATAGAAAGCATACAGTAAAATTAAATTACAAAGTCAGTGCCATGCTTGGACTCTTATTCTTTATATATATATATAAACGACCTCTTAAATAGAATGCCGAATGGCTCTATTTTATCATATGCCGATGACGCTGTCATCATCTCGAATGGAAGACATTGGGAAAACGTTGAATTAAAAATGAATAGATATTTGAATGAACTCTCACATTGAATACATTATACATAAAACAGAATATTGAACTTTCTTATTCTATAAACTATCGAAATTTATGAAAACTGAATCAATGGGTCTGATCTACTACGCGCTTTTTCATAATCTTATAAATTATGGAATTTCTGCTTTGGGGTGGAGCTTATAATAAATTCCTAAATCTGTTACAAAAGAGTCAAAATAAGATAATAAAGATAATAAATAGAAACAACCCTAATGCTACTATGAATCCATTAAATTTAAAACAGTTATATTTATTAAATGCCTTTTTTTTTTAAAGATACGTTTGAAAATTCTGTAGTAAAAACTAGGTATAAAAGTATTCGAATTCCGGAATGGGATAAATCAGTTAGAAGCAAATGCAGTTATCTAACGGCAGTCAGAATATAATTTACCGTATGAGCTAAAAAATTTAAACAAAACTAATAGGAAGAGCAAATTAAAAGTATGGATAGCATCCAACGTACAATACTCTAATCTCAGTATTTGAGTAATTATTAAAATTTAATTATCTTAGATGTAAATTTTAATTTATGCTGATTGTTAAAATAATTTCATTTCATTTAATATTAGTTTGTTGTTACTCCAGTATATGGCATACTAAAAAACTAAGCGATGATATTCAAAGATCTGAACTGTCCCTTTCATTTTATTTTTATTTTTAGTTATTAGTTTATTTAGTCTGTAAGTTATAGAAGTGTAATTTTACTTTCTGTTTTAGTTAATTTCCAGACCTACGTACAGGTAGTTCTCTGCCTGTGTAGTAGAATTACAATTGTAATTTTGTTCTGGTTCAATAAATAAAATAAATAGAATAAAATAAATAAATATTGCAATTGTCGGTTTTTATAGTTAAAATGTTCCAAAAATTCTGTTTGTTTATTGTTTCACTTTAATGGACCTAGACTTAAGTTTAGGAAATCAAGAAGGGTACGATATCGAGGAGTGCCGATTGACAGAAACATACAAAAAGTATAATTAATGTGTTTAGTCTGATGGTCCCTTTTTAAAGGGATTTGACTCTAAAATATACACGCATGTAGTTTTTAGTTTTATATTGACTCCAAAAGAATACGTTTGTATCTTCCGAGTGCGCTTAAATAAAAGATATAAAACGTTTTTACTGTGTTAATTATTTAATTATCCCATAATCCTAGTAGCAATTATTCAGTTTTTAATTATCTGATCAAGTAACGCAGGGTGCGAAATGTACAATGGTTGTACCTAACCTGACTTGTATGCTGCGTACGCTAATCTACAACTGTTTGTATTTTGTTTGTTAATTAGACTACTATTAAGTAAATTTGTTAATACACAAGAAAATTTAGTACAGTACGAATAATTTAAGTAACCAATACCTTTACACCGAATTGAGTATAATAGTATAAATGAATAACTCTATTGGCATGCAAAAGGACAGCTTCGAGCTGGGATTCTTACGGTGTTTCCTCCATTTTCTGCTTGAGCTTTTGTGTTTTCTTGAAAGTTGGTTGGTGGACGTAGATTCAATTGTTCTATGGTCGCATATATGCGCGACCTAACTCTTTTTTTTTTTTTGCAAAAGCAAGGTCATGTCTTTCTGTGGCGCGTTATAATATACATATGTGGCAAAACAGAAATTTTATTTTTATAAATTTGTATATTTTGTAATTATTTTAAAACTGCAACAATGTAGACTTTCTCCAAACTTCTTATCTTTTGCATGCCTTTGTTTCCTTTCAGTCCATTGTCTACTTAACTACCTGTACCTAGAATTCCTTCTTCACCCTGACCTGCATGATTACTTCTGGTTTTACCCTTAATTACTTTCACCTGAAGTCTGTACTTTCCTGTCTCTTCAATTCTAAGTATTTCTTCAAACTAAAGTCAGTACTCCTTCAGTTCTTCTCTTTCTAAACCATTGTCTTACTATTCTAACACTCCTTTAAATACTTTAGATTTTCCCTATTCTATAATCAGTCTATCACTATCTGTTCCAGCGCACTTCTGCACTATTGTAAGTATTGTTCTTAGCCTTGCTACATTTTTGTTCTTTTTGTCATTTTTGTTACTTGTCTTGTGTTGTTTTAACTTCCTATTCTTTTATTCGTCTTTTGTATATATATATATATATATATATTTATTTGTCCTATTTTCATATTCATTTTGTATATAAATTCTGTTGATTTTATATTATTGGCGTTTTATTTAACTATTAGATTTAATATTTTCTTATCAATCATACCCCCTCAAACGCCAAAGTGGTGACCCCTTCTTAAGCATAATTAACAGTTTCATTTCAATTTCAATAAAACTTTCAAATAAATAATATGGCTACCGATAAGTGCGCGTCGCAAAGTGTAGAAGCTGCGACATCAGTTGACCGCGTCGCCGTAAAAGTGCCAACGTTTATCCCGTCAGATACAGAACTTTGGTTCTCCATTTTGGAAAGCAGTTTTGACGCCGCGGGAATAGTGCAGGACAACACAAAGTTCGGTTACGCGTTAAGTGGTCTCGATCAAAAATACGCTCTCGAAGTTCGCGACATATTCCTAAAACCGCGTAGTGAACGAACTTACGGGCTCTTAAAAAACGAGTTAATCAAACGTATGGGTGCATCGCAGGAACAGAATACAAGACGCCTGTTGGAAAACGAACCCCTGGGAGATCGCAAACCTTCGCAGTTCCTACGTCATTTGCGCAACTTCGCCGGCAGTGAATTCCCTAAACAGGTTCTTCAAACGCTTTGGTTAACCCGTTTACCAAAACATGTCCAGGCCCTGTTAGCTGCGCACCAGGATCTACCGTTAGACAAAAGAGCTGAAATCGCGGACACCATCGTCGAAGCGTATGGCCAATTTAACAACGTCGCAGAAACCTCCACATCTACTGTAAACAGCAGGTTAGGTTTCTTGGAAAACGCCTTGACAACGGCGCTTCACGAGTTAGCGGCCATAAAAATCAGTCAAGAACCACAACACCAGCCTAGACGATTCCCAGCTAGATCACGCTCCCGTTCACGTTCGCGTTCGCATTCGCAACCTAGGAGCGAAATTTGTTGGTACCATCTACGTTTTGGCGAAGCAGCAGAAAGATGTACCAAGCCCTGTAAATACGTAACCAATTCTCCGGGAATCGACATGGGCAGTCGTTGATGGCGACCGACGACATCAGCCCTACACTATCCCGCCGATTATTCATTACCGACAAGTCTGCGAAAGTAAAGTTCCTGATCGACACTGGTGCCGACCTTTGTGTGTTCCCACGTTCCCAGCTTCCGGAACCACGAGAGAAGTCGAATTACGAACTCTCCGCTGCAAACGGTACCACGATATCCACATATGGGACACTTACGCTGACTCTCGACCTCGGACTTCGACGACAGTTCACGTGGCGATTTGTCGTGGCTGACGTCTCGATGCCCATCATAGGCGCCGACTTCTTATCCCATTTTGGACTTCTCGTGGATATGAGAAACAAGCGTCTCCTGGACTTAACCACTCACCTTGCATCCCACGGGAAGGTAATTGAGTGTAAGTCACCATCTATTAAGACGGTCTCAGGTTCGTCACCATTCCATGACCTGTTACAACAATTTCCGGGAACAACCCGGCCAGGAGGCACTCCCACGTATACAGCTCACTCGACTAGGCATCATATAATCACCACTCCCGGGCCACCCGTCGCGCAACGGCCACGACGACTCGCACCAGACAAGCTGCGTGCCGCAAGAAAGGAATTCGAGACTATGGTAAAATTGGGCATCGCTCGTCCTTCTAAGAGTCCCTGGGCGTCGCCACTACACATGGTCCCGAAAACAGGCGATGAATGGAGACCCTGTGGCGATTATCGCGCCTTAAATTCCAGGACATGTCCCGACCGGTATCCTGTCAAACACATACAGGACTTTTCCCAATCGCTCAGTGGGAAAACCATATTTTCCACGATCGATTTGGTACGGGCGTTTAACCAAATTCCTGTCGCTGACGAAGATGTCCCCAAAACAGCTATCACGACACCGTTTGGACTATTCGAGTTCACGCATATGAGTTTTGGGTTACGCAATGCCGCCCAAACTTTTCAGCGTTTTATCGATGAAGTGCTGCAAGGCTTAGAATTTTGTTACGCCTACATAGACGACATTCTGGTTGCGTCTGTGTCGATAGAAGAACACCTGGACCACCTGCGGACATTATTTGGTAGATTACAACAATATGGTGTAATCATCAACCCGTCCAAGTGCGTATTTGGTCAAACGAAAGTGAAATTCCTTGGCTACCTTGTGTCCGGTTCCGGCACACATCCGTTGCCCGAAAAAGTGGACGCCATCCGATCCTTCCCGCTTCCTCAGACGGTAAAGAAACTCCGCCAGTTTCTAGGAATGGTCAATTTCTACCGGCGATTCATGCCGAAGGCTGCGGAGATTCAAGCGCCACTCAACGACCTTCTGCAAGGCAATGTGAAAGGCAATCACCCCGTCACTTGGACACCGGAAGCTACGCAGGCATTCGAAGCTTGTAAAGAAGCCCTTTCGCAAGCTACTCTATTGGCGCATCCCAAGACGAACGCAACCCTGGCAATATTCACCGACGCATCAGACTACGCCGTGGGAGCCGTCCTTCAACAGCTAGTAGACAATCATTGGCAGCCCTTAGACTTCTTTTCTAAGAAACTTAGTCCTGCCGAATTGAACTACGCCTCCTACGATCGTGAGTTGTTGGCAATTTACCTTGCGGTAAAACATTTCCGGTATATGGTGGAAGGTCGAACATTTACCATTTATACCGACCATAAACCGATAGTCTACGCCTTTCGAAAAAAACACGATCCAGGTTCCCCACGTCAAGTCCGACATCTCGATTTCATAGCCCAATTCTCCAGCGACGTCACGCACATTTCCGGGGCTGATAACATCGTTGCCGACACACTATCCCGTGTGGAGGAACTGCACACTACCCTAGACTACGAGGCACTCGCAGAAGAGCAGAAAACGGACCCAGAATTGAAGGAATACCTCAACAGCGATTCCTCACTCAAGATGAAGCTCCTGCAATTATCAGATTCAAACTCATCAATTTTTTGTGATGTTTCCGTGCGTACCGTCCGTCCGTTCATCACAAAAGGGTTCCGGAAAACTGTTTTTCACTCCCTCCACGACCTGTCCCATCCGGGAATCAACGCGACGGTCAAACTTGTGACGCAACGTTACATTTGGCCGTCCGTTAAAAAAGACGTTCGTCAATGGGCCCGTTCCTGTGTCGTTTGCCAGCGTTCCAAGATAACGTGACATGTGTCAGCTCCCGTAGGTTCATTTCCGCCTACGTCAGCGAGATTTCACCATATACATATCGACATCGTCATAATGCCGCCTTCGGAAGGATGTAGGTATTGTCTAACCATGGTAGACAGGTATTCCAGGTGGCCCGAAGCAGTTCCTATTCCCGACCAGGAAGCATCAAATGTCACTCGTGCCCTATACGACAACTGGATCGCCAGATTTGGGACCCCATTATGAATTACTTCCGACCAAGGGCGACAATTCAAGTCGTACTTTTTCAAACAGCTAAGCCGTTTACTAGGTACGTCTCATCTCCGAACTACTGCCTACCATCCATCAGCTAATGATATGGTAGAGCGTCTCCACCGGCAGCTGAAGGCAGCCATAATGTGCCACCAAACCAATTCCTGGACGCGAACTCTGCCAACGGTGCTGCTAGGAATACGATCTGCGACTTCCTGGTGAGTTTCTTGGATCACATCCAGATTCTCCTACTCACGAGGACGCATCAGAATTCGTCAAGGAACTCCGTACAATACAAAAAACACTACGACCCACTCCAGAGCGCCGCCATGGGAAGAAGAAAACCTTTATCTTCAAAGACCTTAGCACAACGAATCAGGTCTTTATTCGCCGCGAAGGCCCGAAAGCGACGCTCCTACAACCGTACGAAGGCCCTTATGCTGTCGTCCAACGTTCAGACAAAACCTTCGTCGTACGTGTCAAAGGTCAAGATGTGACGGTATCAGTAGACCGTCTTAAACCTGCCTACGTCATGACAGAACCACCAGCTACCTCAACAAACCAAGAGATCGTCCCTGCAAGCATACCATTGCCACAACAGTTGATCTCCAACGAACCGCCGACCATAACAAATTCAACAACAAGGTCTGGAAGGCGGGTTCGTTTTCCAGATCGCCTTCAAGCAGGATTTCCGTAACGTCCTGTTTTATAGACAACAAAGTTAAGCACGTCCTGTTAGTAGCAGAGGGGTACTGTGGCAAAACAGAAATTTTATTTTTATAAATTTGTATATTTTGTAATTATTTTAAAACTGCAACAATGTAGACTTTCTCCAAACTTCTTATCTTTTGCATGCTTTTGTTTCCTTTCAGTCTATTGTCTACTTAACTACCTGTACCTAGAATTCCTTCTTCACCCTGACCTGCATGATTACTTCTGGTTTTACCCTTAATTACTTTCACCTGAAGTCTGTACTTTCCTGTCTCTTCAATTCTAAGTATTTCTTCAAACTAAAGTCAGTACTCCTTCAGTTCTTCTCTTTCTAAACCATTGTCTTACTATTCTAACACTCCTTTAAATACTCTAGATTTTCCCTATTCTACATATAATCAGTCTATCACTATCTGTTCCAGCGCACTTCTGCACTATTGTAAATATTGTTCTTAGCCTTGCTACATTTTTGTTCTTTTTGTCATTTTTGTTACTTGTCTTGTGTTGTTTTAACTTCCTATTCTTTTATTCGTCTTTTGTATATATATATATATATATATATATATTTATTTGTCCTATTTTCATATTCATTTTGTATATAAATTCTGTTGATTTTATATTATTGGCGTTTTATTTAACTATTAGATTTAATATTTTCTTATTAATTATTCAAACGCCAAACATACAATATGATTATTTAATAAATCGTTTTCGGTTCACCAGAATTAGCTCGACTGCCTAATTTTAGTGTAATATTTATTGGTTCTTTTACATTTAAAAATCATATCGAAGACGTAGCTGAGACAAGCAACAGGCGTGAGTTCATAAAAAATATTGTGCTTAGCATGTGTTATTTGGTCTAAATTCTAAATCCTCCAAAAAGAATATTTATATTGATCTGCAAACCACTATTTAACAGCACATACAACTAACTTTGTTATTTGTCGAAAATGTTTTGTTTTTGAAATGTTTTTTTAGCTTTGGGAATAAGTAATAGTCCGAACGATGTTAAATCGGGAGAATAGAGTGGGTGGTCAACCAACTTAAAAGCAATATTATCAGCTGCGTGCAATGCTAACAAGATACTTCACCCCCCGGGAATTTCACCCCCGGGACATTTCACCAGCTGACCACCTAAATATCGGACTAATTACCCTTAGGAGCGAATTCGACATCATATCCTTATCAATACCTCCTCGGAAATAATAGTTTTTTTCCCGTTAACACGATTTTCTTGTAGAACATATTTTTTTAATTGAATTTTAGTGAGAGGGTCGGTCCATACAAATCTTAGCCGCACACACCTTTTAAATAATTTCCTGACTAAACTAGATTTTAACAACGTTCGTGTCTTATAGTAAGCTTTTCAATTTAAAATATTGCCGAGAGAATTGGATTAAGATTCTTGTTTCTAAAATGGTCGGTCATTAGTAACAGAACTGTTGTGCCGAAGTAATTGTTTCGCCAATGCATCCATGTTTTTGAAGAACTTCCTTTAATACTGAGTAACAGCACTCGTTGCTTTTTCCTCGGAACAGGTTTGTCTTTCGAACGAATATGCTAAAAAGGAAAGAGATAGAATCTTAAGGAGTGCATACGAGCAGCTTCATCAACCGCAACAGAAGCAGGAAAACACTCGCATCTCCGTCCGGCTGCTGTCGTTCTTCATTTCTTCACACTCCCAACATCGTAAACAACTACGACCGTCTGTAAAACTAGTGCAAAAACAACATCGATAATAATCTGTAAGGCGAGAGCTTCCGTCAATTGCATAGCGTAAAAGATATTTCAGTTCATTCATGCTTCACGCGAATACATTATTTATCTACATTCATATATGTATGTATGTATGAACATGTACATATGTAAGCTAGTATAAAATCAGTTAGGTTAGAAAGAATTATGAAAACAATGGGTAACAACTTTCAAGCGAAGGAAAGGAAGTAAATTTTACATTCAACAAAATGTCAGATGTTACAGCTACATCGGTAAAAACCTTAGACTAGGAAAGAGAGGGGACACGTAACTCCTATACCGACTGTACGTCGAAAATTGACGCAATATTTTGATACCGGCTCCATTTACTGATCCCAAACAGTGCGTTGACAGCGTTGTGTAAAAGTGTCAATATAATTAAATAGTGTAGTTAGGTTTTAGTGGATTTTTGTTTAAAACAAAGCTGATTTGTTCTTCTTACGGCTGTAAAAGCCGCAGTGAAAGAAATGAACCAGAAATCACATTTCACAAGTAAAAAGAATTTTACGTAGTAAGGTTTAGCAAAGTAAATCGCGTTTAATTTGTTTACTGTTTACATACTACTTAAAATATGTTATGATTTACGTACAATAATAATTAATGCATCATATTGTTTTTGTTGGAATGGTTTACTGATAGTGAGAGAAACAATAAATACTTTCAAAGTTGTAAGATGCATGCGTTTACCACAATATTACCATAGGCGGCGTCACTTTTAGTTATAAAAATCAAAAAAAGTAAAATTAATTAATTAATAAAATTCGTCATAATGTTTATTAGTTCCGCAACATCATGTTAATTAACGTTAATAAAATAATTCTTTGTATTTAATTTCATTGAACATGTATTCTTTTTGACATAAAATAAATAATATTTTCTTAGTAACGTAAGACGCAAAAAAAACAGTTCTTAATAATTGTTTACTTTATCAAATAAACAATTGATACTCTGTATGGAATGATAATTGTACGAATAATGGTAACAAAACAAACTCCCTCTTAACATTTTATGTTGCGATACTGAGCGCTGTCTCGCGATCCCAATCGTCCTCAATTTGCAGTCGACTATTACCTGTCCCCTCTCTTTCCTAGTCTAAGGTAAAAACGAAATCCTACTTTTGTTCTACCTTTTTTTACTAACAAATATTAACCCGACTTTGGCTTGTCTGACTTGTGCCATTTCTGGTATGTTTTTAATTTTTTAAATTTCTTATGTTATTACTTGACAAATTTAGCGGAATCCAGAGGGCATTATAAATGTACGTTAACAAGAGTAATATACTAAATACCATGATTTTGCTGGGTACTGTAACCACTCGCACCCGGGTGTTACAATATTATAAATAATTCACTTATATTTATTTATTTAGCAGGTGATTTTTATCTGATAATAATTCTATTTAATTGAATCGCAGATTTTTTTCTCTTCGTCTCGATATTTCTTTTTTTTTTTCGTATTTCTAATTACCATTATTTTTCTGATTATTTGAAATGAGAATAGGATTGAATAATTTCTTTTAAAATATTTTTCGGACTTAATGAGTAAGAAAAGGACGGAATACGTCTTTAAAACTGGAGTTTTGTGACAACTTTCGTACAACGGAATGCTATTTGAGGCCATGTGTTTAGCCAGAGGGTGTGTAGGGACGTAAAGGAGGAAAAGGGATGTTTTCAACCACTACCAAGTCAGTGGAATATGAACATGTTAGAGTCAACTATCGGTGAGTTGAAGTAGAAATATCTGTGTCTTTAGTTTCGAACGATAGGTATCTTAGGGATGTAGAGAAGCGAGGGGAAGCTCGCGAGATGCAGAATCGCATGTTGGTGAGGGTAAAATTTTGGGATAAAATACCGCAAGTTTTAATAAGACAGATAGTTGCAATCAGGCGGTTACAATTAGAGGGTATAGTCAAACAGTCAAAGTCTGAGAGTTAAAGTCAGAAGGTGACACCAAATAGTCACAGTCCAACAGTTACAGTCAGACAGTTACAGTTAGGTTTCAGTAAAGTAGATACCGAGGGTTAAACAGAGTTACAGTTGAGTTACCGTCGTAGAGTTACAGAGTTAAAGATAGAAAGTCAGAGAAGTTTCAGAGTGTTATTGCGCCATGCGGACAGTTGAGTAGTGTTCTAAACTGATCGGAAGTGAAGTCCAATAGGTATTTATCAAAGCGCATATTTTCATTCGAATTGTTCGTGTTTGGTTCCGTGTTCGTAATTTGGTACCTGACCGCCGCCACCCCTGATCCAAGTCGTATACAACCCCGTCACTGGCGCCTGTATCTCAAACGTTGTCCGAGAGTCGTACCGTTCGACGCCACCGCCTGACCGATCTGTCCGGTACCGTAAACTACCCCATTTGCGATAGCTCGTTTATCAATCCCGAGTGGGATGCAGCCGATGCCCATGACATACAATACAAAGAGGTCGCTTAACTTTCCTAGATTTATGATTTTATTTATTGTTACTTTTAATTTTGAATTGCATCGCTACCATTGTCTTATTTTACCCTTCAGGTTTTAAATGGATATAATCCTGTTTGATTTGTGATTATCTTGTGTCATAAATTTTAAGATTCAATTGTCTAATTCGAGTCCTTTTTGGACCATGTACAATCAATTCTTCACTGATTCATGTACTGCATCCTGGTACTAGAGGTGTATGACAAACACTTTAATTTGGTTTATTAAATCAATATAGCCTGAGAAGTTTTGATCAGCTGTTTTAGAATGGGTTCATTCTAACTTGGGTATATTTACCTACAAAATTACGTAAACGTAGATGTTGACTAAACTGGCCTGAAGTTGTAGGCGGCAGGAGTTTAGAAGGATCTACCTACGGTTTACGCTCCTATGATTAATTCAGGTGAACGTGTAGCTACCGTAATTAGATCAATTTGACGGTATCTATTCTTTCAATTAAAGGTATCCGTTTTGGTTTGATTTTGAACCACTAACACTGTTTGAGCATCTCAAGGTTTTGCCTTGGTAACAGATGTGTTTAAAAAGATAGCAGATTTGCAGTTGCCTAAATTAAGGCGAAACTCTTAATTGAAGAACTCTTGATCAGAGAAAGGGAAGTCGAGTAAGTTGACATACTCTGTTGTTCTGAACTGCCATAAAATAGAGGCGACGTCCACTGAGAGTGGCGTGTCTCGAACCACCTTATAAATAGAGGCTATGTTCACCAAGGTGACGTGTCTCGCCAAACTAATAAAGGGCTATGTTCACCATGTGTGACGTGTCCGACAAATATAAAAGGTTTCGTGGTCACCACGTGTGCCCGATTCCTAACCACAAACAAACTATATACAAACTCCCGTGACATGGCAACTTCAGACAACAGGTATTCTAACATGGCCTACCAAGGTAGTCCATGGGCTTACAGCGGTTGTGGCTTTATCGACGGTTAAAGTTCACGATTAGCAGGACTCTCCTTCTCCCAGTTCAAGACGAAAATGCGAGGGTTTTTCCTACATAATTCGTTGTTGCACTGTTTGACGATGTTCGAACTTTGTACCAACACATAACTTTGGTAATTAAATGTCTTTGATGGCACATCTGTCCAATCCTAAATTCTATGTCAAAATAAAAAGGTGCTTGTCTTCCCGGGCAATTGTAAATACATATGTATATTTGTAAATAAATCATGTTCAAATTTCTTGTTTTCTTTGTTAGCACATATAACTTGTACGGAACTCATATCTAAGTTACTACATTCGATTAACACAACGTAATTAAAAGGTCCTAAAACTAGACGATTTACATTCACAGCTAAATTCTTCGATTGTATTAGATAAATAAAGATTTTTGAAAAGTAAAATTTTGTTTGTTTTTCTTTACTCGTTTTTTAACTAGAAAGTTGGGGACCCCCCCCTTACGATCGTTACAGTACCCCAGAAAGGTCGTCCGGTCTGAATATAGAGATATAAATGAACTTACTTCAATTCTTCAATAAGCATTGAAATTAAGAATTTAGTAAGTAAAATAAAAAAACTTGACAAAAACTGATGCTTATTTCAACTTACTCAAACAAAATTGGTGTTGATATGATGGTGGGGTAAATTTTAAAATCTTATTCAAAACGACCTAAAACAATTCTTGTCAAAGTATAACCCACATTATTTATGATCTATTACAATATTTAATACCTAATTTACCATGAAAAATACAAATGGGTCCTTTTCAAAACTATATTATAGGCACATAAATTTCTACTACGACACCTCCGTGGAATAACGCTAAAGAATCGTTTTCTGTTAAAACGATACCTTAACGTGTTCATCATTTCGAGAACCGAATATTTTCGGGTACTGCGCTGAACTTTTTAGGTAATTATGTACTACAGGTTAGTCCTTCCGATTTTCTTGAAAAAAAAAAGTATGTTGTAGAGTTTCTCATACTGATCAAGAATATATATATATATGATGGGAGCGGAAACCACCCCTTCAGTGTGTTTTTGAGCTTCTTCATTTCGTGTATTTGTCTTCCATGTTTATTGTAAAACGTGATAAGTAGTAGTGGTTTGTTGATTTATTCAAATGTTCGGATCATGTTCTGTTTGCTTATTTTGTAGATTAGATACGGATTTATAGTCTTTATCTATATAGGTGATAAATGAAACAGCTTGTTTGTATTAACTCTGAATGGTTATTCTTAGTCTTTTACGAACACAAATGTTGGGAAAGGGTGTGGAATGTGTAAATGTAAAGACACCCATCCTGAACCGTAACCTACTGCAATATAAACTTACGGAAGTATTACGACAGTTTTTTGTATTTTATAACATCTTCATACTGGTTTTCAGCTTCAAAAAATAGGTTACGGTTCAGGATAAGTGTGTTTACATTTACATGTCCCTCACCCTTTCCTAAAATTTGTATTCGTGACACACTGTGCCTTAATCTTATCTTAACATAAACTAATAAACAGTACACGGTCGTAAGATTAATTAAAGACGACAATACAAGTACTAATGATGTTATTGTCGCGTTGGTACACATACCTATTGAAGAAGTACACATACACATTGAAGACAAATACAAGAAATGAAGAAGCTCAAAAATACCATGGAGGGAACATTTCCGCGCCCAACATATATATGTAGATATTTTTGATCAGCATTACGAACAACATACTTTTTTTTAAGAAAATCGAAAGGGCGTCAGCAATTGTAAACAATTACCAAAATTTAAGTTTCTAAAGTGATCAGTCACTTAGTTATATTTGTATATTATTACAGGCATCACCACATCGATCATAAATTAGTGTACGCGAGTAAACAAAAATGAATAGGACAACGGCAGTGGATGAACTTATGATGGCAGGGTTTTGACAAATAGCTCGGATGGTCCGTTCTACATTTACATCAACTGCATTTCTGAGAACAAACTTGGTAGGTATAAGACAAACAAGCAATCCAAAAGACTTTATAAAAGTGTGTGTATGCAATGCATATCGGTGTGTATATCTTGTTGTACGTGGAACATCCTGCTTACGAACTGGATTGGAATGTGCCAGTTGCCAAAACGCCATACGTTTAACTGAAGTTTCGTGGCGCCATCACA
The DNA here is from genome assembly GCA_947389935.1 of Agrilus cyanescens. NCBI lineage: Eukaryota > Metazoa > Arthropoda > Insecta > Coleoptera > Buprestidae > Agrilus > Agrilus cyanescens. Next base: position 12,310,388 of record OX376706.1, read on the forward strand.
GCAGGTCGTAGATAGAACTGGGTGCCCTTGTCGCGTGACCTTACGTCGTTCAAGCAGACTTAAGACCCGAAAATTTAAGGTAAAAGTATAACAGAAAGTGCACGACACTTTAAACAACTAATATCAGACTTGAAAGGGAAAATTAATATTTATCTCAAAATTGATTCCGATAGTATCGATAATTTAATAACAATTCTACATATTTTCATAAACAGATCTTATCAACCGAGAATGAACGTAGTTAAAGGATTATTCAACCAGTACCCTGTTTTTTATAATTTACGAATTTTTGTACTTTAACGAAAAGTTAATGCATCCTTTAATTTCTACTTCCATTATCTTTATAGGTATAGTCTTTTCAACTTTAACTGAGACATTTTATGAATTCACAAATAAGCATCATATTGAAATACATTATTTTCATAAAATAGAAATATATTTATTTCTGTAACCTCATAAAAAGTCGAGGTGATTTACGGTGTATTAAAGTCGACGAGACAGTATGTACTAATAAGTACGGTTCATAACAGGCAGGCCCTCGTCAGATTTGCCAAATTTTTGCCCATAATCAATTACTACAGGCGGTTTAGATATTTGAATTGCAATATAAGATGGTGATTTATGAATTCATAAAATCTCTCAGTTAATGTTAAACCAAGTATACATATATTTACTCGAAAACAAATATATTAAGTTTCACAGGTAGGAAACAAGAAACATAGTATTTTAAATTTCGCTACATTGCGGCAAAAATGAAGTTTTAGTATAGTTTAAATATTGTCAGTTGATGTTATTATTTCTCTTAACATTTTGTTTCAACTTAAAAGGTCATCTTCTTAGGTAGGAATCATAGATGAGTTGTCAAGAAATCCAATAATAAAACTAATTGAAAGTGTGAAGTGTATGTTTTTTTCTAAAAATTAAGATGAACAGCTTTTATATTCAACTGACGAAAATTGAATGCATTGTTTTAAAGGGCACAGTTTCTTTCGCTGATCCACAACAACTGATTTCAATTGCGGACGTGTTGTTTCAGATTAATTATTATATTATTATAATTAAATTAATGTGCTACAACTGAAACTAATTGCATATTTATTATTGCATTGAAATAGGCGGTGTAGTACTAAATTAGGGTGCTTCTTGATTGTATTTGCAGAAAAAATGTTTAAATAACAAATTAGATACCAAAGAAACTTCTTCCCAATTCTCAAATATGACATTTGCTATTAATTTACTTATCAGCTTATTACTAAGCACCGTATAAGCCAGTGAACATTTTGGGTAGTCAGCAATTTTGTTTATCAATTAGAAGGGATGTTGATAAATACAAAACTCACTTTATGGGGTTGCAGACTCTCATTCGGCGGCTAGCTTCAATATGGGGGTGTAGTAAATTTTGTCGATAACCACAAATATGGTAGGTATATCATAAATTCATAAATGTTTAAATTAAAACACAGGTAAACGTTTCAGGAAATTATATATTGTCACAACAATTGTTGTGAAGAAGCTATGGTATAGTTTTATTTATATTGTTGTGACAATATATAATTTCTTGAAACGTTTACCAGTGTTTTAATTTAATCATGAATGTTTCAACAAGAGACAAATTCTACAATCAACAGTTTATCATAAATGTCTTAAACTTTCTTGCATCATTTAAATACATAATATACAATTTTTATTTCTTAATATATATTTCACGTATAAGATAGCAATAAAAATTGTATCAGTTAGGAAAGTAAATAATTAAACATCAGAAACATTTACAGGAATGTTGTTGTTTGATTGCCATTTTTTTTATGAGAAAACACATTTTTTGACGTTGATTTATTTAGTTTACTTGTCAGCTTCCCGTCAATAATTTGAATATTATTTAGGTATTACCTTTTATATAACCGCTCTAATAATGAATTTGAACAACAATTGGCGATGCCTAGAACCAGTTGTCATTTACTAAGCATTGGGAAGTCACCACCGGGCCAAGGCTGGCCCTAGACTTGGTCTAATAGTATGATATTGTTAAACTGAGTCTTGAGAAGTCACCACTGTCAAGTTTAAGCCGAGGCTTAGTTCGGTTGTTTGATTTTAATATGTAGAAAAAATTGCCATTAAACTGTTGTCAACTGTCCAAAAGTAAATATCAGAATAATTGGTGATTTTTTGTATGGTGAACGTGAGTATTTTTTTGTATCTGGGTATGCAAACTTGGATAAATATAGAAAACATAACCTGAAAAATTAATTAAATTTGTGTATTTTAATTACGTAATGCCTTTTTTACTTATTTACTCGTTTTATTATTTTTTTTAATACTATAACAACTCTTTAGTACTGCACTGTTGGTGTTGAACCTAAATTTGTAACTAGCTAAACCCCATAGATCGCATCCATCTGAGTTAATCTGTAGCATAAAGCTTAACCTTATCTGAAGAGCTTCACCCTAATTTGGTCGTTGTTCTGTTGAAGCGTACTATAACGCGCAGTTGAATTCCATATATGGCGTTCATATGTCATCTGTGGTATTAAGTTGAAATAATACCTATAGATACTGTTATGACTTGTTCTATTTATTTATCGATGACCAACACAATAACTCAATCACTTTTACAATTCAATTCTCTACTCAAAATCACTTAATCCAACTTAATCTCTCTTCTCTCTCTGGTTCGCGTAGTCGCAATCTCTCTCGTAAGACTGACTGACTAACCTCTTGATCGCTCGCCTGATGTAGTTATTTGCCGTCGTCTAGAAACCACTAGAATTTTCTCGAATCCTCCAGATCAAAGTTACGGACATATACGTATAAAAAATAAGGCGAGCGATCAAGAGGTTAGTCAATTAGTCTTACGAGAATGATTACGACTGCGCGAACCAGAGAGAGTGATTTTGAGTAACAAATTGAATTGTAAAAGTATTGAGTTCTTCTTTCATGTGGTTATTGTGTTCTTGTCTTTAATTTGGAAAAGTATTTGTCTGAATTTGAGTTAAAAAAAAGTTAGAAAAGTTGTAATAATGGTGTCAGGGGTAGAATAGAGGACTGCGAAAAGAAAAAACCACTACAAGCCGCATATTGCCAGAAGAGTCGAAATACTAAGCCGTTAGTGGTGACGTAAAAATCGAAATTCATCAGACTTTCACGAAGAAAAGCTCTCGACGAACGGAAACTGATTTTTACATTGTAGAAGATTTCCATTGAATATTCTGAAAGTTTCCAAGAAAAAAAAACGGTACACCCATGTGCTCATGTGTGATACATCGTTGTAAAGCCTTCGACGATCAGAGGCTGGATTTGACACTATAGATGAAGTTCATTGAAAATTACAGAAGTTTCCACGAAAAACAAAGAATATCTAAAAAAAAATGAAAGAAGGGCAAGAAGAAATGAAAACAAAAATGGAGGCGATTCAAGAACATCAACAATAAAAATAAAGCAGAACGAATTAAAGGGTGTAAAGACAGAAGTGCGAGAAGAATTTAAAGGAATGAACAGGAATACACGAAGAATTGAAAGAAAAACTAAAGGGTGTGAGGGCAGAAATGCAAGACAAATTAAAAGGCGTAAGAACAGAAATGCAAGTAGAAATAAACCTTATAAAATGTGAACGTTTTGGTAGGTCCAGCAATATGAAACTGCAACCAAAAGTTTCGGCCGGCATTTCCAACATTTTATTTCAGGTAAAATATTTTCAAAGGCGAAAATGGAACGGGTAGCATTAGGATTAATCCATCAAAATAAAAAAAGCGAAATCCAAGTAAAAAATAATCAGCCCCGAGTGGCCTACGCTTTGCCACTGCGCATCTTATGATTTATGGCTTTTGAATCTCCGAAGACGCCGCTTATTATATTATTTTCAGATATAATATATCCGTAGATACCATTTTATGTTTCTTCTTTTTATATACCAAATATTAACGAATTAACGTTCTTTACAAATACTTGGAATTTTTATTTAATTAATAGTATAGTATTGATAATTGTGCCACATAGACGAGGGGAATGGACACGAGCGGTTTATATTGACTGTGGCCAATGCTGATATATTTCATCTGCAGTTGGGCATAAGCGACTGCAAACGAAGCTTTTGTAAGCCATAGCCACAGCCAGTTCTCGTTTGACCGATCAACCGACGTCCGTCGCTCTCGTCTAAAAATAAGCGAATTACAATTACAATCAATGTATTGTAACACTCTATTACCGAGACGGACGGAGTGCAAGCTGCATGCAAAATGAGCTTTAGAACGTAAACAATCGTGCGGAGATCTGACCAGGCTAACGACCTACGGGCTGCTTACAGGTGCACTTGACAGTCACTGAACAGAACAGTTAGTTGTAAAAGTTCTTGCAGACGAAGATACAGTCAGCCACAACTCGATTTAAAATGCGTAGGTATATGCAGAAACAGTGGCGTAGAAAGCATCGACCTTATAGGTAGTATATTTGTTTTTTCTCAGAAAATTTTGTTAAGTTTGCTGTCATCCTACCATTTATCAATACAATAAATAAATTAGTCGTATTTTGTATGTCAAATAAATGAACCAACCGATGTCTATTTTATTCACTGATTATCAAAATATCAAACGTTTTGATGAATAAAAAATTATATTCAAGTCAAGTCATAATTAATCATATTTGGATTTTAGCCAGTAACTACCAACACTGAAATAAAACATCCATCCTTGTTCCTAACAACTTCCTGATTTCAACTTTCATATTTTTAATGCAAAAAATTAGAGTCATAGATAGTAACAGATTTACTACGATTCAAAGTTTGGTTTTATGGGTGTTGGGGAGGCACTTGAGAAACCACAATAAGACGAGTCAGATTGCAAAAACTTTTTTCTTTCTAATTTGTCCCCTATATTCAAAATTTTTTATTTACGTTATACGTCTATGTTTGGTTGTATGTCACAGTACGTCACATGTGTACCAAATATCAATTTAATCGGTCCAGTAGATTCGAAGCACATTAGTTGTGACTGGGTTCACTCTTATTTGCGTAACCCAGTTTGCGTACAACAGACGAAAAAGAGGGACGAGAGGGTAGGTTGTACCTGCGACCATCTGTTGTCTACTTCAACTTGCGTACAAAAATCGCAAATATACTTTTTGTTGATGTAAACACATAGATGTACGTATGGGCCTAGCTTTTGGACTAATACAGAAGTAGCACCTATTGTATATATGTTACCAGCCAAACCCGATTTCAGGACAAACTAGTTTTGCCTAGGCTAAACTGGTTTATCCTATCGGGCTTAGGAGAAATCAGTTTGGACTAGGCTATACAGGTTAATCCTATCGCGTATAGGAAGAACTAGTTTAGCCTAGGCAAAACTAGTTTGTCTTGAAATCGGGTTTGGCCGGTAATATTATATACATATATCTGCGTAGAATTCGGTTTAAGAGTAAAAAATATAGCAAATTAAGTTTTAAAAAATTACAGAACTTTACATAACCTACCCTCACCTTAACCTCTTAATCTCAATTTATAATTTTACAGTTACAAAAAAAATTAGTAAAAATATGTATGTACAACGTACAAGTGTGCTTATATAAAATACAGTATCTACGTTTTTTTTTTACGCAAGTTAGAGCAAACAACAGATGGTCGCAGGTACAAAGTACCCTCCTCCTCGCCATATTTATTATTTTTATGCAAATTGGTCACTTATTCTAGTTGAACGTAAGTTGGGTATACCGGAGTTAGAGAACACATGCGACAGCAGGACAGACTGACAAAAGAGTGACCCTATAAGGGTAAAAAAATATCAACTGTATTTCATTCACTAGAAATGGATAGATTTTGATGTTTGACCTATCGAAAAACCTATAGCCAAAACACCAGTCTAGAAACCTTAGATAATCATACACTTTTTTATGCGACGTAAGTATGTAAAAGAGCACTTAAAAAAGGATTTTTTTAAACATCAAGCCCTAATGGGGTTGGGGTTGAATGTGTAATACATCTTCTATCCTAAATTACTGAATAAAAGCTAACCAATGATTTTGTAGAAAGATGTTTTGATACTATATAAAGAACAAAATCATCTTTAATGTAAGTAATTAAAACAATTAAACAAGGAGACAAGTAATATCTATTTTTACTCTTGAAAATGGTCGTATTGACCGAAACAATTTTGTGGATTACAATAAAATAATGGTAATTTTATACTATCGCGGTCTCCTCGTTTTTTGGCTCTAGAAAATCGAAAAATCATCCGATTTCAATGAATTCTTTTTTAAAATCTTCGTTTTACGGCGAATTTATGAAAAAAATATGGGATATATCTCACTTGTGTAGGAGCCGGATTGATAAATGATAATAATAATAATCATTACTTTTATATTATGAGCAGTATACACATCTGTATAAGTATATTTTAAATACTCATCATCAATTAATTATAATAAATAGCCTCACGACCATTTCCTCCTACAGCTTTACTTAGTATCCAGTAGGTTCCCCTCGTGAGTTACATCTTACGAAGTGGCATGCGGTAATGAATGTAAGACAACATGTAAGGAAAGAGATAAGAACCCTCAATTAGAACAAATACAGTGCAATGAGCAGTTTAAGCACTTACGCGGGCCGACGCCCCAGATGGGGCCGCCCTTGCGACGTCCCAACGCCAACGTAGTCGAACTCGGTGATGTACTCGTACCTGGCGAAGCATCCCTGATGGTGATCACAAGATACCTGCAACAGTAGGTGTTTGCCACACCTAGGCCCCAGCTAAATAGCCAGGCATTCTGTGCATTGGCCTAATGCACAGACCGCTTCTAATGCTTATCTTATCACTCACATTCAGAAGCTATGTGTAGAGATTTATCCCTCTACTGGACGCCCTTATGTCGATATCACCGCAGCTTTACCGACACTCGGACCACTGCTGTATACGGCAGGTCAAGGAGTGGACTTCCTTCACTTAACACATGTACACACGTCACCCGCAGGTGCACTGCCACTCCAGGCATATCTAGCTAGATCTGCAATGGACTACCTGACCCTTTCAGGATTTACAATCCACCTATTAAAGGTGCGTCCGACCCGTCGATCGTCCACCTTATACGTGTACTCACAAGGCCTTATAACTCAACAATAACAATAACAATAGTAACACTTCAATTACATAATATGTGCACAATAACCAACTTCTCAATATTATCAAATATTATCTGCCCTTTGCAGACACCACTCGTATATTCGAGTGACCGCCGCCACTACGGCGCGGCACCTTACCCTTCCTTACACGTTGGCTGCCACTTCACCACTGTTCTCACTATAACAGCCCTCTTTCACAGATTCTCTTTGGTTTCTCTCAGTCCTTAACATATGTTTAGCCCAAATCATAATTAAGGTCAAAGAACTTTCCTACACTTGAAGATTTCATATAGTTTTATTACTTTGAATGTGATCATAAATGCATTTCTTCGAATATAATCGTTCATAACTTTTTTGCAAAGCATTAAACGAAGTTTATATTTTTTTTTTTGTTATTAATTTTTTATCTCATTTAAAGATTTTATATGGTTGTATGACTTTAAATGTTATCATATTAAAACCATGTATGTTTATTTTGTAGATTGGATACGGAATAATTTATAGTCTTTATCTATAGGTGATACATGATACTGTTTGTTTGTTTAAACTCTGAAAGGTTATTCTTAGTCTTTTACGAACACAAATTTTGGGAAAGGATGAGGGATATGTAAATCTAAACACACCCATCCTGAACCGTAACCTTTTGTAATACAGTCGGAAGTATTACGACAGTATATTGTTTTGTATTTTATGACATCTTCATACTGGTTTTGAGCTTCAAAAAAAGTTTATGTTTCAGGATGGGTGTGTTTATATTTACATATCCCCCACCCTTTCCCAACATTTGTATTCGTTTTTTTGGATATTTACAAATCCGCCGTAAAAACGAAGATTTTAAACAAAAATTCATTGAAATCGCATGGTTTTTCGATTTTCTAGAGCCAAAAAACGAGGGGACCGCGATAGTATAAAATTACCATTATTTTATTGTAATCCACAATATTGTTTCGGTGAATACGACCATTTTCAAGAGTAAAAATAGAAGATTACTTGTCTGCTTGTTTAATTGTTTTAATTACTTATCATTATGTTTCAATCAAGTATACCCATCAACGTTTTGTCTTTCATAGGGTTTGAAAGCAGTCTGCTAAATGTTCAATATTCAGTGGGTAATCACTTTTTTCAGTAAAAATATACCAAGGTGGCCTGAAAAGTTTCCGACCTAACATTGATACAAGAATTTTTATCTTAAAATTTATTGTTATTTTTCTACATAGTCTCCTTATGACTATACACTTCTCCCAGAGATGCTCCAATCTCTTTAATCCGTCCAAATAGTACTCGGCGTTTTTCCCTGCAAAATAATTGTTCACGAAGGTGATTGATTACCTCCTCATTTGACAAAAATCTTTGTCCTCCGAGCGCAGTTTTTAGTTGAGGGAACAGAAAGAAGTCGCTTGGGGCTAGATCTGGTGAATAAGGTGGATGGTCAAGCAATTCAAACCGTTATTCATGGATTTTCGCCAGGGCAACTTTTGAGGTGTGAGACGGGGCAGGGCGTTGTCTTGGTGAAACAGGATTTTCTTTTTCTGCAAATGTGGCCGTTTATCCGCAATTTCTGCCTTCAGCTTGTCAAGTAATGATGCGTAGTATGCTCGTGTAATGTAATGGTTTTCCCTTTTTGAAGATAATCGATTAGGATAACTCCATGACTATCCCAAAAAACAGTCGCCATCACTTTCCCAGCCGAAAAAACATATTTTGCTTTTTTTGGAGCCGTTTCCCCCTTTGCAGTCGACTGTTTTGACTGTATTTTTGTTTCAAGCGTATAGTGAGTGGTGTATCCAAGTTTCATCTACAGTAATTAATCGGCGCCAAAACTCGGATTTATTGCGCCTAAACAGAGCATTGGAAATGTTCATTCGAACACGTTTTTGGTCTAATGTCTAGATATGTTATAAACACGTTCTTTGGACATTTTCATTACCTCTGCTGTCTCTCTTCTCTCACATTAATTCGGCGGTCGTCTAACACAATTTGGTGAACTTTAGCGATGTTATCGTCACGTTAGTAGTTACAGTTTTTGGACGTCCCGAATGTTCATCATCTCCCAAGCTCTTACGGCCACGTTTAAATTCAGCTGCCCAAAATTTCACTGTGGTACATGACGGTGAAGAGTCCCCGTACACAGAGTCTAACTCATCTTTGATTTGCGTAGTCGTATTCCCTTTCAAAAACAAATATTTTATGACAGCTCGATACTCGATTTTTTCCATTTTCACAAAAATACTCACATCGACTCACTCAAACGACTGTCAAATAAAAACTGCATGTCCAAAATGGCTGAAAATTTGATGTGTTGCTGTCAACAGATGCACAACTACATTCCCTGACTTTTATTGACGAGTGCTGTCATCTTCACGTTGAGGTGGGAAACTTTTTAGACCGCCCTCGTACCTACCAAATTTTTCATCTCGGGTTTCTAGATCCAAATGGTTGGTTATTAATTGTTATTTTGTAGGTAACGATTTTCTCAATTTTAGGAACGTTATCTCAATAGAGATAAACTTTTTCATTTAGTTGCATTGGTGTTAAGTATGTTTTAATTTTAAACAATGCTCTGAGAGCCAGAACGTACTAAATAACTCAAACCCAAACGCCAAAACTTGGATCAAAAATGTCCGAAGTACTTTTCGATAACAAAACTTGAGAGCCAGTTATTGTTAGATTTGTTAGAATATTTATTTGTTAAATTTTTTATGCTGCTTAAATGTTCATTTATGCTAGTTTCTTATGTCCCTCTTTTTTTCCTAAATAACTTGCAAACAAGCTAATTTGCAAGTAAATATTTTTTTACTCATTTCTACTTATTTTAAGTCGATTATTAGATCTGTGATTTGTATTGTTTTAAGTTTACCATGTACGGGAACGTGAAAGAGGGTCTTGTTGACAATTTACAACATGGTGTCTTGTCTTGTCTGTACTAGTTCACTAAATTAAGCATTATACTCCTAACTCCTAACTTTTGTTCTTCTAAACATATTCCGACATGGTCATTCATTCTATCACCTTTTCGTTATTCGCTTCACTTCTTTGTAATTTTAATTGTTTATTAAATCATCATGTATGTAACAAAATTAGTAATAGATATGTGTATGTGTATACAGTCGACAACTTGATGTAGATAGGTAATAAAATCAAATTTTAAAGAAAATTTGGCAGAGAATAATTCAGTAATCCTTTAATTTGCTAAGTGTTCCTAAATGTTTCTTGTCACTATTAAATCACAAGGAAAAAGTAGTTATTGTAATATTTCTTTTTGGGAGATTATCATCAGATATGAATCTTACTTACGACAACAGAAATAACTCGGATAAGCGCAGATGGCGTCTTGCCATTTTATTATAGTAACTATAGTTAATATTGTCCTCGCTTGTAAGCAGCTGGAGTTGATCAGCTGTGTCTAAAATATCTACAATGTGATAATAGAAACAAACAAGGAAGTCGTGACTCAGACTCTGTTGATTTCTAGTGAGGGATTTTAGTATTACCCCCGGAAAAGTACAGCTTATATTAAAAGCAGAATGTCATATATTTATTTACATGTTGGGTCTAGTGGCTTTGCTCGGGTGGGAAAAGAGGATAATGGATATGTCGGAAAAGAAAATGTGTTTAAAATGTAGTATTAGGATCGTCAGGAATTTAATGCGGAAGTTTTTGTTAAAGACCTACACATACAGTCAGTCATAAACCTCCGTACACTTCACAAGTTTTGATTATAGTTAAATTCATCTCATACTAGATGACAGCATAGTGAATCAGTAGGTAATTAATTGAGAACAAAACCAGAATCAAATACTCAAGTACATAATAAGATAAAATTAGAAAACAAAGAAACTGTCCCACAAATCTTCATCGTGTTATTTCTACCCAATTTCTGTTTAATGACATAAAAATTCAGGTAATTTGTGACATTTTCGCTTCCATCAATTCATTACAACTGTTGACTTATATTTTGGACCATTGTTTTGTAAGAAGATCCGGTCGTTTGTCAGCTTTCAATGACAAGCGCTCTTGAAAAAATCATGGTGGAACATCCCGAGGATTCATAAAATCATTAGCAAACTTCCACTGTTATGATTGCCGTATATTAGGTAGTAACGTCATTGACGGCAAAAATTCAGTGAGGATTAAATCTATATCTAATCAAATAGACGTACGCACACTTATCCCCGGTAGAGCATGTTTCTGGAGCGGCTGTTCCGGCCAAAACATTTAAATCCTAACCATCAATTGCTACCACAAAATGTTTGATGACGATGTTTCCATTTTATTTTTTGTATTGACACCTATATAAAGTTAAGTAATTTGACGTTACATGACGATCTTATACGGGGTGAAGAAGATGTCGCCGGCCTCGCGTCGTCGACAGGCTACGTGACGTAACGAGCCGGTATAATGTACGACAACTTTAATAGTTGCAATTGTATTTTCCTTTTATGATTACTCGTTTATTTCACGCAATATTGCATCACACTTCCTATTATTTCTATTGTTCATAATTTTACTCTCATATGTAAATAAAACATTTTCATCTAGTATGAGACAAATTTAGGATCTAATAAGTTATTCTTGGTGGAGTGCTGATGTAGTTGGGTGTATGAGACTTGAACAGGGTGGGCAAATTTCAAAATTTAGATGGGGTAAAAGACCCCGGGTAGGAATAGATATCCAATGTATTGACGTATACCAAAAACGAAAATTTCAATTTTTATTTACCTATAGCGCAAAATAAAAATCAACAACAAATTTTGGACGGCATCAGTAAATTGTATCCCGAAAAAGAGACAAAAAGTGAGCTGTTTGTAATCCTATATAAACATTGAAATTTGTCTGCTTTGTATGTACCATAAGTGCGATAGCAAAAACTAATTTGTAGACAATGAGAGTAGGAGTTGCATTTGTTTGGAGAATGGATTATTATGTAACTTTTTTTTTTTATTAGTGGTGCTAATTTTAACCTTCAGTTTGCAAAAAAGACACCCGAAACATGTAGAAGTACGTCAGGGCCATACCGCGTCGCGTCGCAGACACTTTAAATAATTTCTAGACTGTCCGCTGGATGATTCGTTAACGACTGGGCTAAACTACCTACCAACACTAATTATCGTTCATTTACTTTTTGTACCGGTATCATGGTTCACATTTCATGGCAAAACGTTATTACATAATAATGTATGCTGCAAAAGCAAAAGTCCACAACACAACATTTTTAATCGTCAATATTGTCTAATGGTCAAATACAAAACTTTATGAATAGGAGCTAAATGAAGGTTTGTTGATTTTAGGTATATGTACATACATTACATCAAAGGGGAATGCGGTGTAATCTACATCGCAGGGATAAAGGAATAATTATTGTAAAAGAACGGTAACAACGTATTTATTTTAAATCAATTTTTTTATTTATCAAGAAATAAAAAACCTGTACTTCAACATATAAAGAATTTTGTTATCAGATCAATTTAGCATTATTATGACACTTAAAACAATGAGGTATCTAGATGTTCTTTTGCTTTTGTAGAATAATTTTAGTTTCAACATGTCGAAACCAAGATTATTAGCTTTAAGGAGGAAGGGTAAACTTAAGGAAGTTCAGTTATAAGAATTTAATTTTGTTGTTAATAGACATATTGATAATCAATAAAAGGATATAGAGTACCTAAACAAATAGTTGTAAAAAACTGATTCTATTTAATACGTTTTAATAACATTAAAACGACTCGGTTGCAATGCTATTCCATCAAACCTAGACCTTTTTGTAGCTTTGGTCTAACATATCATCCCTAACCCTCCCATTATGCTGGGGGTGGAAAGGGGTTAAGTGATAGATCCTGCCTATTCTATACTTAAAATACCATTTTGTTGAAATGGAAACGCTTTCTTAAACAAATAATCTCAGTTATAAAATTGTGAACGAAACTTTGAGGGCCTTTCGAATGGTCACCTATATGAACTTGCAGCGGTGTACCAAAACTCTTTTGTGGTATTTTCAGTTAAAAATAATTGCCAAGTTTTATAGATAGATGAATTTGTTGAAAGGTTTATTTGCAACAAAGAGACATTTGTATGTCTTCAACAGAAACGCATATACAGAAAAAACAGCAAGTCTCCTTATTGGTTCCTCCTCCTCCTTCCTTCAAATTCCAGTAACTTAAGAATTTTTAGGTGTGTAGTTTACAAAACTTTCCTCTGTATAGTCTAGTGATAAGGTTTCCAATAAAAACAGAAATTAGGTACCAATTTTTTTTACTTAACCTTTTTCTTTTTTATAGTAGATATCAAAATATATATATATATATATATATATGTATTATATTGAGTAATTCTATGAATTAAAGGGTTCGGTAGTTAAAAAAATTTTCTATATGTCACATCTATATACCTATGTCTATTTGGTTACTCTGATGGTGAAAACTTCAATGCTTAATCAAAATAGAAACCCAACTACCTAAAATGTGTAAAAACATAGCATAAGTATTTGGAAAGCACGTATTTGGATATCACACCATAATATTGTTAACGTGTTTTATAAACCTTTATAACTTTCTGTAATTAAATTATTCTGGGTAAAGTATTAATCACAATTATCTAAAAGTTTTATTATTTCATACGAACGAATTATTAGAAATGGTGAGAAAACTGCGTAATATCATGTGGCGAAAAAGAAACTAATTTAATATTTTTATACTTGTACATATATTTTTTCCACATTTAATTTTGCCTTGTAAATACTTCCTCAATTTAGACTTTCAATTTCTTTTCTTGTGCATGCCTTTGTTTCCTTTCAGTCTATTGTCTACTTAACTACCTGTACCTAGAATTCCTTCTTCACCCTGACCTGCATGAGTACTTCTGGTTTTACCCTTAATTACTTTCACCAGATGTCTGTACTTTCCTGTCTCTTCAATTCTAAGTATTTCTTCAAACTAAAGTCAGTACTCCTTCAGTTCTTCTCTTTCTAAACTATTGTCTTACTATTCTAACACTCCTTTAAATACTCTAGATTTTCCCTATTCTATTATTAGTCTATCACTATCTGTTCCAGCGCACTTCTGCACTTTTGTAAGTATTGTTCTTAGCCTTGCTACATTGTTGTTCTTTTTGTCATTTTTGTTACTTGTGTTGTGTTTTTAACTTTCTATTCTTTTATTCGTCTTTTGTATATATATATTTATTTGTCCTATTTTCATATTCATTTTGTATATAAATTCTGTTAATTATTTATTATTGGCGTCTTATTTAACTATTAGATTTAATATTTTCTTATTAATTATTCCCTTCAAACGCCAAAATCATTATTCCAAAATTTAACGAATAAATAATTGAAAGCGGAAAAAAACATGATTTAAGAAAAAATGAAGTACAAAGTTTATATGGGTTAATCACAAGAGCACAACTAGGTATACAATCGTTTTCTCTAACAAATTCATATTTTATGAACTCCCACATTTTGAATTATTAAATAAAAGCATTTCGTTAGCAGTCTTCTTAAATATATTTACCCGGAATTTCTTAGGATCGGAAATATTTTCGTTGTTTGAAACATCGAATCCACGTAAAACTATGGATTTCATGTGTAAGTACTAATAAAATTATCAGTGTATTACGCACAACAGTAATATATGTAATATCAAATTTTAGAGAATATAGTATGAATTCGTATTCATTTTTTAAAAAATTTCTAAAACAGAGGAACCTATTGTTTTGTATATGTTTAGTAAAAACACAAAAGTTTCAGTTTTAGATATACTTAATCCGTTTACGAAAACCTTTAGCTTTCTTAAAAAGGAAAAAAATTAATTAGTATTAGGTACAGTTGGTAGGTATGGACTCGTTGTTGTAGGAACATAATTACACAGTAAGTACATACATACATAATAATGACCTGGTGGTCAGGCGGTTGGATCGTCAGCGGGCGAAAGGGTAAAACGTGTGGTGGCCGTCGCCAGACAGAAGGCAGACTGGAGAGTAAGTAGTAAAGGAGACGAGGTAGGCCGTAGAAGCAGAGGTAATAACCTCGAAAGGCCGCGGCGCGTTGTTATGTAAGTCCCATAAGCAATGGTGGCTTGCACCAGGTCTCCACAGCCGATGTATGAGTGAGTCAACCGGTTATTCTTTCCTTTGGATCGTAATTTTTATTTTACTTGTTACGTTTATGTACAAATACGTAAGTAGATATGTCTGGATGATGCACGAAAGTGCATACGTACGTACAAAACCAGAATAGTGTGGACCGAAATAGAATACAAACAAAATATTTCGCCTTCAATTTTTGGTTACATAAATTGTGCAATATGTCTATCTCTACAAGATTTTGACAAAGAACCTAACCCAATAAAGTGTATAGCTTCGAAAAAAATGGCGATTGCCAAAGGAAATAGCGCCATTGCACCCTAGGTGATTCAGTGTGTCAGGTGCGCCTTCCCTTACTTACATATCTGAAAAAAAATGTCATTCATGTCTGTATGTACAAATATCACAAACATTCTTACCGCGAATTAAAAAATTATAATTTTACAAGTACATATAAAAAATATGTATAATACATATACCTATACACGATAAGCCTTTGTTCTGCATTCCAAAATATAAATTAAAAATTTCCGAGTACAGTAATAAACCGATTCCTGCTTCTCATCCTTACTTTATGTCCAAAAACACAAATAAAACTTTTAGAACCAGACAAATAGCTACTCCGCCGGAAAAATTTTAGCAAGAATTTAGGAACTGTTGGAACGCTGCCAAAAGGTATACTCATAACTCTTGCATCATCAGTTTCGGTTTCTGATTCCTCAGAATGAGGATTTATAAATTCGCGAATAACTTTTTTATTTCAAGTCTGATCAAAAAATGAAACTGAAACAATTGGTAGAATACATTGGGCGCTATCAAGATCTGTATGCAAATTTTTTTGTTAGTTCAGAAACTTTTTTTACAGAACTATTTGCGAAAACTGCAAGGAAATCGCAGAACTCTTTCTTGTAGACCGAAAAAAAAAAACACCAGAGTTCCATAACGCGCAAATTACGGCGCTAGCTCTAAAATATGATAATTACGTCTTTTTCGGGAAGTTCATAACTAACAAAATTGACATCATTTTTGAAAATTCGGACGCTTGCTACAGATGAGTTTCAAAAAAATTTCAATTTAGTTTATGGCGAAAGAATTATGAATCGTACGAGTGTGTTTAAATGGTGTCGTAAATTTAAAAAGGTCCACCTGATATGCACGACGAGCAAAAAAGTGGAAGACCGTCGATTTTGACTGATTCACTTATTGAAAAAATTGAGCAAGCTGTTCGTGGCAACCGCAGATTACCTTTGAATGGATGAACTTTCGATGATGTTTCCACAAATATCCACGAAACAATCATAGAGCGGCTCGGTTTTCATAAACTGTGTACAAGGTGGATCCCAAAGAACCTTACGGAGCAGCACAAATTGAATCGAATGGCAACCTCTAAAGAGTTTTTTGAGCAGTATGAACTTGAAGTTGAAGATTTTTTTACACTCTGTTATTGTTACATGGGTCGAAACGAAAAAAATCTGCATCTACTTTGTTCTTATCCTACCTTTTTAATATGTAGATATAAGCCACAGTATTCGAAGATTACTGTTCTATGAATGCACTTTTAATAAATTAAATAAAACTGATTGAGAATTGTGTCTTTAATAGGATTCGATTCCATTAAAATATGATGTTAGCAAAACTGAAATTTAATTTAAACTTTAAGAGCAACGACCTTAGTGGTGTATGAACCTTGGGATTAATTATTGTGTTTGTTCTGAAGTTGTCAAGAAAAGTCCGCAAATAAATTAAAATTACAAATTCAGTGATAAATAATTTACAATATTCTCTATGTACCTACATCGTAGATTGTTCTAATTAATTCCGAATACCTGCAAACAATCACACAATATGACATTGTGGTTATTTTTAGATGACCTGGTTGGCATCTGAATGGATCCCACTCAAGTTTTTTTTTTAGTTCTTCGAAAAAACCGTCTTTCACATAAAAATTTTCTTTTAAATCATGCAAAATAAAAGAGATTTCAATCCTTAAGAAACTCAATCAATCAAATTCTTTAAAATATTACTTCACCTTAATCTTAAGGGCATTATAAAGTAGGGAGCATAACTGTAGCGCCACCCTATCTTCTGCAGTATATATGCACTTAACATTAAAATGGGAAAATAAGAACTTACAAGGTAAGAAAGTACAGAAGGTAATTAAACAAATCTGAGTTGTTTTCTGTAAAATTAAGAACACATCCTCAATATATTAGTGCATGTATCGCGCCTATTGGTAAAAACATAACAAAACCACTTTTAAGAGTTCATGTTCGAAGTTGACTCAAATTCCTTCTATACCAATTTTGAGTTTACGAGGAGTATCGTACTTCTTATTATTGGCATACAGCCATCGATAAATAATTCCTCAGAGGTTTTCAATTGGATTTAAATACGACAAGCATGCTGACCACTCCAATAAATGAACATCATTCCCTCGGAACTACTCCATGGACTCTTCTAACGTGAAGTAGAGCATTGTCTTTCTGGAACTCGAAATCAGCATTGCTGTAATGACATTAACTACTCGGACGTTTTGATAGATAAGCTATGGTCAAGATATTTGCTCTTGTAACGGTACCAAATAGCGTTAATGCTCAACCTCCAAATCGTCAGTAGAAAACGTAATTTAATCATTCAGAGAAAGTTTAAATTATTTAGAAAATAACCATTTTAGGAAATATTTTCTGATGAAAAGAAATTTAAACTTGATGATCCAGATGGATTTAATTGTTATTGGCGCTTTCTGAGAAGAGAACCTGAAATTATCTAAAAGTGCAATTTTTGAGGTTGAGCATCAACGTTGTTTGGTACCTTTAGGTACAAGAACAAGACAGTTTATAGAAAAACTAGAGCTCGGGCTTGTAGGCTGTGGTCTATAGGACTATTTAGTCCAGACGTTTCGTCAGAAACTGCGGCTGACATTTCAGTGGAAGTATCGACGAGAGTGAAGATTATGTCTTAAAGTCCTGACTGCGACTGAGTGGAAAGCTGGCTGCGCGCTGATATCTATTCCGGGCGGCGGTGGGCGTGCCGCAGATGGAGGAGTGTCAGAATGGATCGTAAGGTGGATTTGACGCTTTCTGCGTCGTTCTCTGTAGAGCTGGATGCCATGCTTAACCCAAATGAAGTCCTTCTTTTTTCTGTTGAAATTTATAGGGTGTTTGTGAATTCCGTTGACTTCCTTATGCAATCAGGGCAGGATAGGCATTCCACTTCGCCCCATTGCAAGTACCATTGAATCGTCTACCTATGGGCTTGCGAAATTTCTCTGCAAACTTTTTCAACCCCACGTTGGTTTGAGTGACTCCTATGTTAAGGACTCCTCCCATTTCATTGAAAAACTAGTCTCTAAATTTATAACCAGGAGACCCACTAGTCAGTTTCGATGTAGCGTCCCTCTTCACCGTGGTCCCTATTAAACATACTCTCGATTAAATTTAGCAGATTTTTCCTAAGGATAGCACTACTCTCTTTTACCATGTGCTCACTACCACCCACTTCCAGTGGAATGACACCTTCTACGAACAAGCAGATGGGGTAGCTATGGGAAATCCTCTCAGCCCCGTGGTCTCTTTACATGGAGTTTTTCGAACAAAAGGTCCTTATTTCAGCATCTATCAAGTCTAAATGCTGGTTTCGTTACGTGGATGATACCTTCGTCATCAATGCCGTCTATCCCCACATTCAGTTTACAGTAGAAAAGGAAGATAACGGAAAACTTGCCTTTCTAGATGTTCTTGGTACTAAGAAGTTTGATGCATCCTTACGCCATACGGTGTATCGTAAGCCTACACAAACTGTTCATTATCTCAATAAGGATTATAATCATCATCCTGGACGAGCCATGATAAAAACGTTTATTCACCAGGCTAAAAGCATCTGTGAACTTTCTTTTTTACAACAAGAGCTCATCTGCCATCCAGATCAAGCTCTCCAATCCAACGGTTATACCCCACAAGAGGCCAAATGTGCTCTACACCCCAAAAGAACTTCACCTAAAAGACCCCAACCACCGTACACAGGATACGTTTCCTCACCCTACTGAATGTAATCAAGAGTATATTTAATAGGGACCATGGTGAAGAGGGACGCTACATCGAAACTGACCAGCAGGTCTCCTGGTTGTAAATTTAGAGACTTCAGTTTTTCAATGAGATGAGAGGAGTCCTTGACATATTAGGAGTCACTCAAACCAACACGGGATTGAAAAAGTTTGCAGAAAAACTTCGCAACACAGCCACTGAAAACTGATGAAACGTCTAGACTAAATAGTTTTATAGATCACGGGTTCATATACAAAACAGTTTATCCATCAACACGTCTGAGTAGTTGATAATATACTGATTTTCCTCAAGATTACTTGCTACCTTTTTAAAATGAAAACAGCTATGCTGATTTCGAGTTCCAGGAAGACAATGCTTGAATTTACGTTGGGAGAGAGTCCACGGAGGGATTCCGGGGGAAATGAACTTGATTGATTGGAGTGGCCAACATGCTTGCCGGATTTAGATAAATGCAATTGAATACCTCTGAGCAGTTATTGTTCGATAGCTGTAGGTATGCTAATAATGAGAAATGCGATACTTTTCGTGAATTCAAAATTGGTATAGAAGAAATTTGGCTGTCATCTTCTTGGACTAAACCATGACCAGGCGAACTCTATGAACGGGCATAAAGGTTGTTGCCTAAAATTCTATAAAATGTAGTAAAACGCGATTGTATATTGAATTTATAGTAAATTTGTTGAGGTCCATGAATATGGGCTAGATTTGATAAGGATGAAAGTATATCCCTTGCCAATTACAATTTTATATCACTTATTCAATTTTTAAAAGATATTAAAATTAAATCCCTAAAAGGGTTTGATAAACACCTCTAGTCAAATGTAAATAATAAATAAGTTGAAATTATAAATGAACGTCCAGAAGTATTTAAGCAAAATAAAAAAAAGTATTGTTACTTATAGAATTATATTGTAGCGAACACGAGCATGCTTGTGTGCGATCGGGTAGACTTGTATGTGTTGCGGACCGGTGGCTCGACTAGCCGCGGGCGGTTTTCGGATGTATACGTCGTATTTGTTGACTTGTGTTTCGTACCTGCCTTCCAAGAAAGCAATTAAGCGGTTCGCCGAAATGTAAACAATCTTTCGAATATTCCAGACTTTTTCCCGACTTTTCTATGATGCTATAAAAGTGATAGAAACGTTTCCCGAGTTAGTTAGTAATAAATTGACAGTGACAGTGGTAACATCAGAAATTAAGTGACAGTGATAGAAGTCAAAAGACAAATAAATAGAGACGCACATAGGTATAAGTGAATGGTGAAAATAAATAGTAATCTAAGTTCAGTATTAATTAATAGTGTTTTTAAGTAGTTATAATCAAATCAGTGTAAATAAATTGTAATTCCCGCACATTAATTTTGTAAATAAATTTAATAAACCCACAAACACTACAATATGAATAATTCAAAATGTTGTTTACGTTGTTATAACTCACTGGCACATACGGGGAAATTTGCTTATAATACCTGTGGATGTAATTACGAAGTAATAACTTGTAATCTGATTTTGATCTACTGAAAGACAGTGATGCAATCGAGCGTTCGTTAAATTAATATAAAATAAGCTTTAAATAGCAATTTCCGTTCTTCTATCCATACTAATTATAGAATAGAAGTTTTAAATTATAGTCTATACACCGTTTCAAAGGAGAAGAACAAAATGAGGACATTCAAAATTGATGAATAGAACGGTGGATATGACGTAACATCTAAAAATAAAAGGCCATTTAGAAAGAATTTGTGTTATTAACGTGAAAGGTTTTGAAGCCGTTAATTTTAGTATCCGATGCAATATACATAGTTTTGTTTTTATGTTTTGTATTATACTTCTAGCTGCCAACAGTATGGGGTCTTTCTAATTATTCATAATGCCTCCTATAGGCATACAAAATTTGCCCCAAATGCGATGTGAGAAATTTACGACATCCACAACGTGTTCCAGGTAAAAATTTCACTTAGTGTTCAAATTTGGTCCGATTTCAGATGTAAAGTGTAAAAAACAACAACAAATTAACACATAATAAAAAACTAAACTTTAATGATTCAATAAGATTTATAGTATTCAAGAATTTAGTTTCGACCACTCCAAAACCTTAAAAAAATTGACAAACGTTCCCTATACAGGAACAATTTATGAAAATATAACCTTGAAATGATGAGAAATAAGTTTAGGAATCTAAATACACAGGCAAAACGACTAGCCGAGAAATATTTTGGACAAAAATTCCTTTCATTTCGCTTGTTCACATTTTAAACTTTAAACGATATCCCAAATTTTAATCCTTAAAGGGGTGAGAAGTGCGTTCAAACGTTGATATATTGACCAATATTGAGATTTAAAGTATTTATCACAAACTTTGGTTACGTAAGTATACATCGTAAACATCCAGTCGTCGTTTCGAAACGTCGTATAATTAAAGTGATTTTTAATAATTGTTGGTTATTGGCAATATTAACTTCTGTCGATCATAAATACAACAATTGACAACAAAATTAGATTCTTATAATTGAAATTCTTTTTTGCTTTTTGTTAAAGTAGGTACCTACCTAGACGTTTCGTTTCGTTATTAGTATAAATGTAGACGGACTAGTGAAGCATAAACATATGTTAGTAGATACACTACGCCTAAATAATGTAATTAAATTATTTTTATTGGACATATTTAATAAACAATGTCTACTTTTTAGGCGAATCAGGCTGTTTTACTTCAAAATAACGATTAACCTTATACCTATACATATTTAAATTATGTTGTACCTCAGTAGAACCTAGTATACCTAGTAATAAACAACACCAATTTTTCAATATTCTGCTCTCAGTCACATTATGAAATGACTAAACAATATTTTAAAATTATAAAAAAAATCATAACTAGCCCTTTCGTTTGTTATTTACTTTTTTGTAATTCTCTAAATTGCCTCCAAAATACTGTATGAATGAACAAGTCTACTCCATTTGTATCTAGTGACTAGAATAAAGAAAATATAGCGCCACGATGATGATCAGAAGTTTAATAGAGATGATCTATATGTGTATTTATTGATAAGGTATATGCATATTGAAATAATAAACTTTGAATTTTCTTAGAACATCACGTTTAAGTATATGTTTACCAAACCCACACAGTCTATTTTGAATGCAGGATGTTTTTGTTAACTGGATGCAATTCTCATGAAACAATCTCTTCCAATCCGTTTTAGAATCTTTAACATAGAGGCTGAAATTCAAACAGCACAAAACTTTTATGATGAGTAAGAACGAACGGTGAATCTCATTTCATGTTTCCGTGCCGTAGAAGATATAAAATAGTGCTTTAGTGTACAGGGTGTTCATTAAAACTATTATTTCGAGTGTAATATTACATTTAATTAATTACAAGTTTATATACACAGATATTTTGGAAGGTTTTAGAAAATGCCTTACATTATTAAAGGGAATACTATATATAATTTTAAAAAAAGAAGTCGAATTCTGCTATGATTCATAGGATTGCTGAAGTTTTGAAAATTTTAACTTTTAAAAGTTTTATTGGCTCTTTTTCATTTGACAATAATAAGTTGCAAAAACTCTTTTAGTTTATCTTTATTATCTCTCAAATTTTGATATTTGCATAAGTTTTGCTTTAGAATGCATACAATTATATAACATAATTAGTTTTCTAAATATGTAACAAGTTTTCCTACTTGTACGAGTATATGTTGTTAGCAATTGGTGAATCAGAAAATTAATTGAAATTTTATCTTGAACGCGTTGTGGTGGTAGTTGCTATTTCGCTTACTGTATTCTTCTGATTATTACAATGCTTTCTAGGAATACAAAATTTACCTTAAACAACATGTGAGAAATTGACGATATGCACAACGTCTTCCAGGTAAAAATTTCACGAATAATTCAGTATTGTAAAAATAGCTTATTTAGCTGACGTACTTTAACGACATGCGTCATAATCAACTATTTTAAGTAATTGCTTTCTATAAAGTGTTTGACGTTTTTTTCAAAATACTCTCTGCTGACTACAGCAACGAAAAATTTATTTCTTTTCTGGTTTTCTCCCTCTAATAACTGTGAACAGAATTTAATTTTATAGCAATTAAGTAGGTACTTCCACTAACATGAAAAACTGTAGAAAGGTATTGACAACCACTAGGTTTACTAGCGCTCCATATTCAGTTCAGTCAATGACGTTTTCTCTCGCAATTTTGCCAAACAGCACCGAATTGCACAAAAGTTTGGATTTAGGTTCTACTTACCCTCTACTTCAAGTTGACCCTGTGTCGGAGGTTGCTTGTAAAAAAGGGTGGGGTTCAGCGTGCAGTTGCAATTCGACATGTATAACATGTAGTGGAGTCAACTGTCAAAATGGTGCTCCAATTATGGACCAACATTAGGACAAGGAGGAAGAGGAGAAGAATGAAGACAAAGGGGAAAAGGAAGACAATAGTTAAGATGATCTTTAGTTATTTGTATCTTTCTGATAAAAAATATTTGTAATCACACTCAAAAGATTATGATCCATATAAAAATTAATCAGTAGTAGTTTTTTAAGGGTTGAAGAAATAAATAGATTACATTATAAATAACGAGACGACGGTATGCCATTGTGATGTAAAAAAGAACATTTAACAGTAATTATTCTATTTTTTTTAAGGGGTGATTTTTAAAGGGGTTGAAACATCAATAAATGATAAAAAATACAACAGTAATGAAATCATTTAATATCACTATATGGTTAAATCATCCCAAGATGCCAACTAACATTGTTCATTGTTCAACATTATTTTTTATTGATAACTATTTTAGGAGGTGGATTTGAGGGATAGAAACTGTAACAAATAATAATATGTGTCCCTTAATGTCAATTGACGTTCATTTAACTTGTTTAAAGATCGATTATACGCTGGAATCTACCATTTTTGAATAGGGGTAGTGTTCACCACTGAAAAATAAAAAGAAACCTCCGGCACAGGGTCAACTTTGAGGTAGAGGGTAAGTAGAACCTAAATCAATTTTTTTGTGCAAATCGGTGCTGCTTGGCAAAATTGCGCAGTTTTGCCGTATTTTACCTTCAATGGCTGGACTACTATCACATTTCAATTTTCCTGTTTGAAAAAAAGGTTTCACTCGCTGTCAGTTTGCACAAACCACTGATGAAATACCTAGTTCAGAAAATGCTAAATGAGTAATACCAAACAAGAATATCTCAGAAAACTTTTACGTTGATCACGCAATTAGTCCTAGACGAGAATGATCAATATATAAGTACCATACTTATATGCTTAATTCTCGTAAAAGCTTTCAAAAAAAAAATTATAAAATATACCTGTATTTATTTTAAACAAGGATATTATCATCTTGGAATCGAGATTTGATTTTCCACGAAATAAATATGGATTTGGAACTTATAGTGTTTGTCAAACGACGTTTCTGAGTATAACCTACAATGTATGTTAGCACGCATAGTTAAAATTAGAGATATTAATGAGGTCAATGCTTTGATATTATTAGATTGCTCTCGGACATTTAATGTGGCAAATATTGACACATAAAATATTATCGTTTTGGATATTGCTCATCAATTTTCTTCGGATGACGTATGTATAAATACACTCACTAAGCTTGGTGGACAGAGCGTTGACGCGTAAAGTTTTTTCCTCATTAATTTGAGGTAATTTGTAGTTGGTTGAATATTTTAATTCATATTAATGTATTTAAAATTTAATTAGGTATTAATATGTGTATAAAGTAGTAACGAAGGATATAGTTTAGCACTAGTTGCAATACCCACATTTGCCCTTATAAACAATATGTCATATGCCTTTTGGAATAAAGACATATTTTTATCTTACAATTTGACACATATATTTGAAACATAGTCTTTCATCAATCAGTCAGTCAAAAGAGTGGAAAACAGTAGGTATAAACAATTTCTTACCTTACATTATGAAACATCACATTTACATTACTGGCTATTTAAATTAAATAAATAGGCAATATATATAAAAGGTACACATATTCAATCTTTCGATACACTGGAAGATAATAAACTCTTTAAGCTAAGAATACGTGTATGATTGAGGTACGTACGTCGTGATTGCTAACCTTTCTTTTAGTTATGCATGTTAAATTTACTGTTTAATTTAACCATTCAGAAATGTATTCAGAATAAACGGAAATCAAACGGCTAGACAGGCCGACGACCGACTTGAACAATCCAAAAATCAACAGTAGAAAACCTCATAACTATTCAAGAAATTGCTAGTAGTACGAAAACACTTTTAAATTTTGTAATATGCTTACCAAAAGTGATTCCTACATTATTTTCTTTTTTTAATATAAAGTAAATACACTTGGTTGAGTTTCAAAAACGTTTTTATTGTCCACGGCAACGTTTTACCACACTGTGGCTTCATCATGTGGACGAATTGTAGATACAATACTTATTTCAAGCTTTATAGATCTAAGTAGATTTAATCTAAGGGATGGGAGAATAAAGTTTGAAATTAAGTAATGGTGAATTATTTACTTCAACTTGATCATTTATTAAAATTCATAGCTTATTATAACTTATAGACTTTCCAAAAGGCTTAATTTTTGACTTTTGTTAGCAAAATTTATAGACATTCCCGAAGGCTTTTCTTGGCAAAATGTGAAATCTTAAAATTATCATCAAATTTGTGGTTACGGTTTATTAAATGTTCTGCATATGCAGAATTACATTTTCCTGATTTATAGCATTTTTTATGTTCTTTTATGTGTTCTGTAACGGATCGACCTGTATGTACCTACATATTTACAATCACAACATTTTAATTTGTAGACACCTGATTTTTGGTTATTAC
Source organism: Agrilus cyanescens (assembly GCA_947389935.1). Classification (NCBI taxonomy): domain Eukaryota; kingdom Metazoa; phylum Arthropoda; class Insecta; order Coleoptera; family Buprestidae; genus Agrilus; species Agrilus cyanescens. Next base: position 12,336,474 of record OX376706.1, read on the forward strand.
TTTATTTTGCCTTATCGTTTCTGATTAATATCCCTAAAGAATTATTTGTTTTGAAATAAGTACAACACATAAATACATATTTACTTATTTATGTTGAAATATTCCCTAATTATGTAAAAGTGCTATAGTTTTTCGGTGTTGATTTAATTATTGGGTAAATTGAATTTAAAGTTTTTTTGAATATTTTATTGTTAACTAGTTGTAGTTATAATAAAACAAATGTCTAGAAATTAACAATTAGAATAAGCTAGGAATTTTAATAAATAATTAAGCCGAAGTAAATAATTCACCCCTACTTAATTTAAAACTTATTCCCACCCCATAGATTAATTTTACTTAGATATATAAGGCTTGAAATGTGTATTGCATCTACAATTCATCAAGCTGATGAAACCAGTGTGGTGAAATGCTCGTCGTGGACACTAAAAACGTTTTTGAAACTCATCAAAGTGTTTTATTTACTTATACCTAGTTAAATATTTGAACCGAGACTTGAATTCGGTCAGATGTAGGAAAACCGAAGGGCTGTATTATTTAACCGTCAGCCAATCACGTGCAACTTCCCTATCTGTATGTCGATACCTGCATATTTCATAGGCGTACTTGAAGGAAATAGCTAGAGAGCCTGCCGGTTCCAACATTGAACCTACCTTCTTAGGACGGGGTTTGCTGTTGCGCATCTAGTCGTTAAGTCTCGGTTGAAAATTTTTACAGACTTTACTTTAAATATGGCATGTCAACGTGTGTATGCTAACACAGTAAATAGATAAAAAATATTCTATTTGACACCATTTTGTAAATGGTAACGAAATTTAAATTATCTGAACTAAGAACCAAAAAATAAAATTTTGCTAATATCTTTAAAACGAAAAGAATTACAGACAATTTGAAAGCGGCATTAAAGCGACCTTCAAATTCACTAAATCTTTTCATACTTAACCTTTTTTCAACTGCAATAATAAGCGAAATCCCATTGGTGACTCTCAAATTTCGGATACAATGCATAATCGAGCTCAAATTATTTCTTGGGCCTTTTTGAATTATAAATAATATTTTTTAATTATAATCAATAAAATTTAACAAGAAAAAGATTCAAAAAGGTTCAGAAACCGTAATTACAAATAAATTGTCAGTCTAATGAATTGTACGAGAAATCTGAAAAAAACCGTCGTTGTAGGTTGAATATCATATCGTTAATATAATGGGTAAACATTTAAAGTTATTTTAGCTAAGATTCAAAAGCTATTAAAAAGTAAAGAGCGTCTAGGTACTTGAACATCCACATCATTACCACTTTTTTATTTGTCTGACCTTGTGTTTATTCTCTGTCTGTATCATCTAAGTTTATGTACAAAAATAAATACCAAACCGCAAATTATCACTTGCTACATGCTTGCCACTGTAATGATCCATTCTGTTTGCAGCAAAACAATGTAGGTAATTTGTTTATTGCTGTGTTCTTACTTCATTAAAAAGCATACTATATCTCTGTGCAAAACCCCATTTTTATTATTTAAGGTTTATAACGAAGCAAGTAAAAAAAGTTCCTTCAAAGCCGTGATCACGGTAATATACTTATTAGTTATTAGGATTTCCTGACGTAAGTACCATGAAAGGCCCATTTATAAGGGTATAACAAATCAAATCCTTCATGACTGACTCAGTTTATAGTAAATTTGAACATCGTGAATCTGAACGGCAGTTTCGAAGGTAGCTGCGACAAATTACATTACTTTGATAGGAATTCTGTTAACAACTTAGATGGAGGTTATATATCCAAGAATCGGCAACTAAGTTTCGACTGAAGTTTTCGGTCATGGTTGCAGACCAAAAATGTCATATGATTTTTCATTTTGACCTTGCCCAAATATTAAATAACCACATGGCATCCAGCCGCGAACAACTTTATTTTTTCTACCCTTCTCTCTCATTGGAAAAGGAGTCTTCATTGTAAGTCATAAAATCCGAATAACAAATAAATACGTTACAACGATCACAACTTTGGAAGGACTGTTTTGGTTGATGAAGTTGGTCTATCATTAGCACAATCGATGTCTAAACGAATAGAGGTAGTTATTTGTTGAAGTTGAAAGCGGCGCAGTTTCGTATTAGTTATTACGTTACTTTAAAAAAATACAAAGTGTCCTAACATCAATGTGACACGTACTCTTTGTAGTGATTCAGATACTGCTTAATCTAACTGATTAATTGTTTAGCTAAGTGCCTTTATGCTCTCCTAATTATTAATAAATTACCAAAATCGAAGATACTGAATTTTCGCTTATCTCTTGGTGAAACATTTTTAATAGTCAAAAAGATATAAAAAAAAAACACTTGGTACTGTTTCAAAATATATTTAATGATTCCTCTTACAATTGTTTCGGCTTTTACACCATTTTCAAAGAGTAGACATTTATCGACTTCTTTCAGTCATCAAATCATTAAATATATTGTGAAACAGTACCAAGTGTTGTACTATATCTTTTTGACTATTTATCAAAATAATGAGCAGCTATGTGAAATTATGGGTTTTGATGTATTGAAAGGTAAGTATGCGAAAGATGGGCACGAACGGTTTTTTGGTCCTACGTCCTTGTCCAGAACTAACTCTTTTAATGTAGGTATCTATTTGTTGTGTACTTCAACCCTTGCATTCCTTGCCTTATTTCCTATGTAACGTTCTGTTGGTTATACACGTCATTTCCTGCAATCCTTGCCTCTATTTCTATATAGCTATATATCTTGTTGGTATGAATAAAATATTGTAAGGTTTATAAAAGCTAATCTTGCCAACAACTTTAAATGAATAATTAAGCAATGTGTTAAAATATGCAGGGTGTTCTATCTAAAAAAAATGGCTGTTTATGTTGTTTACAGCTAAACTATTCACTTTACAAAAATTAACCTAACACCGTTGAATAATACGTATAAAAGTGGTTTAGGAATGTTCTTAGAGAAATAAAAGAAACTTTCGCCAGGAAAAAAGTTATGGAGGTTTTTCGAAAACGTACATTTTCCAAAAACACCCTGTAACTCTGAAACAGTGACAGATAATGACACGGTTTGCACCAATTAACTTCTCATAAAAATTGAGCTTCACACCGACATCGTTTTTTGTCTATCTCCTCTTTAAAGTACACTTTCACTTTAAAAGTGTCCAAAATGAGTTGTTTTCCTTCTGTGATTTTTGAAATGGCCGTCAGTCCAAACATTGATCTTTCAATCCGGATATATTGACGCGAACTTCGACCTGTATTTTGTGCAATCAGAACTTTAAATCGTCATTACTACGAACTTAGAACATGTGCACCTAAATTACGTGCAAATAGTGTATTTGATTGAGTAAAGTATTGTATAATTGTGAAATCATAATTTGGCCGCAATTAAAAACTTCCAGTATGATACATTCTGCGGATTATATTTTTTGGACATATAAATACATACTCGCCGATAAGGCGAACGGGACTGTGAACTTATCAACCAAGGATTAAATTTGATTACATCGACAACCTGAGTTGCAACATCCTCTGTGACCCGAATCTGTGACCTGTGCCAAATAGTAACCCAAAACAACAAATCCGTAAATTTTTGAACAAGTTGTAGATTTACGTAACATTTTTGAATTATGATCGAGCTCAAGAAATTATCCTTCTAACGTGATCAGGTTAAAGTATGTGTGAAAGAAAAGGACGTATTAAGGAAGAAGAACAACAACTGAACAAGGTATTTTTAAGACATCGTATTTCAAGTTAGTCAGTACTGCATGGGAAGTGATTAAAAATAAATTAGAAAAGGAACCTCGCGAACGTGAACGTGAACACGAACAACATAAAGACAGTTCATCTACATGTAACGTAATTTATCGGCTACACCAGTTTTGGAACGTAACAATAAGATGCCGGTTAAGTTGCCCACTATTTCGCTACGAACATTAGACGGCTCTTAGGATAAATGGTTAAAATTTCATGAAATATGTGAATGATTTATCCATAACTACATCATTAACCAACATCGAGAGATTTCAGTACTTGAGTTCTGCTCTCAGGCACGAATTATCAAGTCATTCGGATTCTCAGAAACAAACTACACGTCAGTATGGAAATCTCTGAAGGGTTTGAAGATTTAAAGACATTAATTCACGAAGGGACTTTTTGAACTGTCCATTATAGCAAGCGAATCTCACATCCTACAACTACTGGATGACGTGAATTACAATTACCTAGCATTAAAGGTATTAGGCGAATTTAGTGATTCTTGGTGCACTCTCATTATTTACATTGTAAACAAATTAGACTCTTCAACGAAACGCGAATTGGAATAGCAAAGGGTTAAATTAGCAAAGAAACCGAAGTTGGAGGACTTGGTAAAGGCATTAGAAGACCAAAAAATCAAAACTGCAAGGGAAATGTCAAGTTTATCTGAAACAACTCGTAATATGAATGATATGAGTAGAGAGCGGACATGATTAGTTTTTTACCGAGAAATTCAGCGGTAACGACGCGTACACAGAATCCGCCGCCGCTTCTTAGTGGCGTGCTAACAATGTCTCGACTTATCCAGAAAATTCTGACAGGTTAAAAAATAGCACTGTACAATCCGAGCAGGTAGTGAACAATTTACAAAGTGTTGAAAAAGCAATTCAATCGATAGCGAATAAATTGTGTTGTAAAAATTCCGCGAGTACATAAAACACGTATTGAACTACTAAAATAGTGGATAGGGCCCTATGGTGATGTAGTAGACACCGCTTACCGCACAAATATATGGTATTTACCTCAACCACGATACCCGTGCAAAACCTTCATGCGCCGCCTATGATCCTGAATTGACGATCGTATCTTTCATTGATATCAACGTTCGACCAATAGGCACTCAGATTTAGTATAAAGTCAGTATACAGATGGGCGCAAAAATTGTTCACTTCAAAAATGTAACAAAAGGCTTAACGTTCTTGTTAAAAAAAGGGCGAACGGTGAGTTGTAAAAAAAACGAAATATTCGGAGTAATCGTACTTCAAATTGCAGACCAACACAACACACAAATTGTAATTTTTTGTGTTACACCGCGCACATCTCTGCTACTACAGCAAATTAATTCCAGTGAAAAAAACTAATCAGTCCGCTCTATAGATATGAGACGAATTATTCGTAAACAAACGTAGCATGTGATATCTAACCTAGCGACTAAAGCAATCAGTTGTTTATTCTGCAAACCATCCGATGACTTGTACATAGTAAAAAATCTGTAGTCAAATTAACAAAAATAGGGTGTGCCCACAGGTCCACACCCTTTTACAGTAATTTTAACAACTCGGTTTGTTGTTAAATCTACTAAGAAATATTTTGTTAATTAAGTAGGACATTGCAGTGAAATTAACTATTACATTTTGTCTTTTCAACAACGAACGGTCCTTAAATATCTTATTCTTTTTTGTAAAATTGGAAAGAACTTTTTTTGATATTGGCGAGATTTTGTAGCTGATCATGCAATACTACATTTCGAGTCTAACAAAAAAATATTGCTATTTCAACACGAAGTGTTAGTTAGATATGCTTCAACTATTAGCTGATTTACATCAAATATATTGTCTATACTTCAATTTTTGGTTGTGAAATTAATAAAATTATAGTGTCGATTTCACAAAATAATTTTGCTAGTTTCAACCTAATAATATAAAATTTAACAAAAGTGTTTTTTGAATTTAACACTACAAAATTGTTACATCTACACATTAATGTACATGCACACTTGCTTTGTTGAATAAAAGCATGCTGCGTGCTTCTTAAAAGCGCACATAGGCAGATGTCTGTTACCTCAAAAACGTGACTATGTACCTATTTTACCCTTATATTAAATTGTTTGTTCTATTTAATAAAACAGAAGAAAGAAAATCAATAAAATATAAGCTTGCCAATAACCAACGACTTTTAATGAATAATTAAACAACGTTTCGACCATCAATTTATGTCATCGTCAGGCTAATACCCAACATAATGTAAGTATGTATGTATAATAATTGGTTTGCGATCGCCGTCCCATTTGCGAATTGGGAAGACGATGACGTTGTTGTTCTATTCAAACCAATGTTTAAAAAACACGTTAGAAAACTAGCCGAAATTAGTTTATAAAAATTATACATAGATGTATGTATATTGTACAGGTACCTACCGCAAATAAGTTTTTGAGAAAATGCAAATAACTGTTTCACATTCGACACTTCTAAATTGGTGTAATAACTACATAAATATAGTCGAAGTGGCAATAATAAATCACTAAAACAACTACCCTTTACAGTATATTCTTCCCTGCAATGGTGCGCTTTCCACACTAAACATGAAGCAATCAATTTTAGTAATATTTTCGAATATATTTTGTTAATGTTACAATTTCAGTTTTAACAACTAGAGGAATCCCAGTAATGCCGATTTAAAAACAAATTATAGTCAATATTCACTAAAAATATTTAACTACAACCGTGTTGTTAATAAAAGGTAAGTTTGACAACAGATTTCTTATAGTGTACAACTGTGAAGACTTTATACTCATTCCTGTAACAAGAATCGAAGCAGTAAGAAAATGTGACTATGTTTCAACTATTTAACCCCTAGACAAAGATTGGTATATGCGGGCACTGTAGTAAATGCCAACGAAACCATCACACCTTACTTACGGCCTATTTCAAATTACCGATACTAACAGTGATCGAATAGCAATTAGCCCTTCAACATCAGCAGGACCTACGCTGACAATGGTGGCGCAATCAACGAGATCCAATACATTCACATGTACTGTATTATCAAAAGCGATTCTACTTGTCCAAGATGGACATGGAAGGCGACACAAACGCAGGGCTTTGCTAGATTTCGAATTTCAGTCCAACTTCATCACAGAGGATTTATGGCATCTTTTGAAATGAAAATGGTCTCTGGAATTGAAGATACATCCCGTAACGTTTACTAAGGCAGAAGTAAAACTGCACTCCAGGACAAACAAGTTTACAAGGATATGGACCTGTTAGGCATGCCATAGATCACTAGTTGTATGTATATCGAACGAATTGCGATCAATATGGATAAGTTTAAGTTGACAAATGGAATCACGCTGGAGAATTCTGAGAGAAATCGATATGTTGATTGCGGCTGGAATGTTTTGGGGCTTTATTTGTATCGGACAAATACCTACTTATTTAGATGAATCTATACTGCAAAAAACGAAACTTGGTTGGATCCTGGCCGGTATAATAATCATAAATAACACCCATAGCTAAAACACAACGTGCCATTTAGCGACAAAGCATAACACCAATAGCAACCAACCTTTCACATCAAATGGAACGTTTTTGAAAATTGGAAAAATGTGACGTAATTACAGGCAACATTGGACTCATACCACAGGATACATGTGAGAGGAAATTCCGTGCCACAACCTTCCGAGACCGCGGTGGACGATTAGTTGTGACAGTTCCTTCCATTCAAAAAATGCATACATTAGAAAACTCAGTCGACATGGCGATGAAGAAATTTTTAACCCTAGATCACAAATTGCATAAGCAATTAGAGTTTAAACAGCAATACGGGACCTTTATGCAGCAGTACGATCGACTTCATCATGTGTCAAAGGTACCGGAAGATAAGCAGGATGCGTCGCCTTTCTTTTAGGGATCGTTCACCAAATATGTTCGCAAATAAGGGGGAGGAAGGGGTATTGCTTAGCGTGGCGACATGTGACATGGGGAAGGGGGGAGTCTAATGAAGTGTGACGTTTGCAGTTAATCAATTTTATTTTAATTTTTTCTTAATTTGGTAGTTCTTAAAACTTTTTAAGTAATTCATCTGAATGCTATTTTTAATCACAAGAAATCGTTTATACGTAGAGGGGTTAACTTTTATGATGCAGCATTTGTTAGGGGACTTAGCGTAACGAAGGAGGAATCATTTAAATTCACGGATTCTCTGACGCCTCCGATAAGGCTCATAGAGTCTGTTTATACTTATGTTCAACAAATTCACACGAAGGTCATACTGTAAGATTATGATGTGCTAAATCAAGAGTGGCATTCCTGAAGGTAATTCCATTTTCTCAGATGAACAAGAGCATGAACGACTGTTATTGATAATGCTTCTGGCTTTTAAAGGATGCGATATTGGCCAATTGCTGCGAAAAGAACAATTGCAGGAATTTTGGGAAAAAGCATTCCACATCGTACATTATGGAAAACCTGCCGTTTTCACGAATTACTCCAACACCTGTCTTATATTCTACGGGTGTAGACAGGTGACAACAAAGACGTACATCTGTATTTTCGGACGTTTCGCAGTAAAGGCAGTGCACATCGGACTAGTGGTCAATCTAAGTACTGAAGCATTACCTTACTTTTCTATCTTAAGGCATTTTGATTCCTAGAAGAGGGATGTGTAAAAACATCTACTCAGACAATGGCACCAACTTATAGGTGAACAAAATGAATTACAAGAACTTGCTACTTTAGTCATGAACGAAAATCATCATAAAGAAATTTTGAGATGTGTTTATAGGCGATACTAAATTAACCTCTGAAGAATTGTACACCGTATTAACACAAGTTGTTTAAATTCATGTCCCTAACTCCCATGTTCGATAGTCTCAATTATTTTATTCCTTTGACTCCCAGTCATTTCGGAATCGGAAAACTACTAACTAATTTTGTAGGGCCAAATCTAAAGGACATCAATGGGACCAGACTTAATCGTTATCAGCATTTGGTCCTGATGGTGCAAATTTTCTGGAAACGCCGAAAGTTCGAGTATCTGCACATACTCCAACAAGGAACTATGTAAGTGGGCTTTGACAACAAATCTCGAACAGGCGAAGATGAAGTAACAAGGGTTGTATCCATCGAAGCCTCCGATGGAATCATTAAACGACTGGTTAAAAAAATGTGAATTCTACTGGTTGAAGAAATGAAAAAACAAAAGGTGTGAACAACGACGAGCAGTAAATGAGCAAACTTTAAACGGAATCTGTGTACAGTGACCTGATTGTATGAAAAAAAAACGCCATTAGTGTATAACTGAACCTGTTTGTAATTGTTGCGATTTGTAAATAGAGAAAATTCAATCAACAGCACCTACTAGGAATTTTAATTGAAGATAAATTAAAAAAGAATTTTTTTCTGTGGGCGGAATGTTCAGTCTGTAAAGTATTTTTTAGATATGTCTGTATCTTTAAGAAATTTTACTTGGTCATGTGTTTATCTTTTTCGTTTGTAAAATTAGGTATAGTTACTGAGTTTATTTGAAACTCTCCATTCAAAAATCAATGCTTGGTCAACATTCTCTCAAAGCGGCCAGACGCGGATCGCGATTGAATTGCTCAACCTAACCTAACCTAACCTAACCTAACCTAACCCAACCTGTTTTGGGTTTTAAACATATTATGTTAGGGGTCATCCATAAATTACGTCACACGTTAAAGGGGGGGAGGGTATCACCAGAATGTGACATTGTGTTACAATGGGGGGGGGGGGGGGTCAGGTTAGGTTAGGTGACGTTACATGTTAAAATTTAAAGTACTAAAACGCGAAATTTATATGTGAATAAAAAAATCTAAAAAACTAACCAGTAATAGCTAATATCAAGGAGTGGGTCCAAAGTCCATGGACACAAGTAGATTAAGTTTTTTATCGTTAATTAACATAATAAGTCTTGTATTGTTTCGTAACTAGTCGTTTGTTTTCTCTATTATCAAAAATATTTGACTTGATGTTGATTTTATGAGTCTTTCTGATTAGGTATTTAATAAAAATAAGAAAAAATTAAAATAATTGTTTTCTTCTGATTATTTCTAAATACATGCATAAAATTAAAAAATGTGTGACGTCACATCAGGGGGGAGGGGTTCTAAAAATGTGACAACCTGTGACAAGGACGGGGGGAGGGGTTAAAAAGTTCTAAAATTCGTGTGACGTAATTTATGGATGGCCCCTTACAACGAAAAGAAAGAAATTAGAAAATGAGTTGCTGAAGAAGCTACAATAAAGTGGCGAAACTTCCAACGAAATTTTCAAGATACCTTTCTTTGAGTTTTTCTAACCTGTCCAAATCCCCACGATTCACCGACTTCAGGAAGAATCTCTAAAACGAAAAATAACAGCAAGAAGTTCGAAGACTTTAAACAAATTCAAGCGAATTGCCAATTAACGTAATTGCATATTACTGATAACAAACATGAACATTTTCTTAAAAATACATAAAAGCACCTATTTAAGTATATTTTAATACGATAGAATTAATAAAAAACCGGTAAATTTCAATTACGTGAAGGATTATATTTCGTGCTGCATTTACTTCGCATATCTTTCCTCTACGCTGTACATTCTGAGATACGTCATCGGCTAGTGCGCTCTGATTGGTTGAGGCAAGCGTATTAGATTAATAACCGTGGTCTGATCCGGGTTAAAATTATTGCAAACAGAAGTCATCATGACTAGAAATGCAAGCTATATAAAAAAAGGATTGTGTCGGCATCGGAACATGCTGACCTGTGTAATTTTGTATACATGATTAGTTAATGTTGTATTAGTTAGATTTATTGATATTTTATAGGTACATATTTTTAAGTCCGTTACTATTCCGACTTAGAACCGTTAACACCAATTTTGAATAAAGTAGTTTCTGTATATAGTATATTGGTGTTTCATTCTTAAACATAGAAACTCATGTTTGTAAGTGCCGGGTTTCAAAATAAAAAATAAATCTTTTTAAAAAGTGAAGTCGGTACTGCAAAACATTAACTCAGATGGTAACTATTCGACAACTAAGCCGTCCGCACACGGAACGTATCGTCATAGACGCGTATTAGGCCTTTTTCACACGTATACGGTTCCATTCGGTACGGCCCATGTTCGAGTCGTTTTCGGTTGCCGCCGACGAGTGTGAACCGATTAGTGCGGCACGTGGAAGAATCTAATAGGCACCGCGTAGCACCGAACTCACCCTCTACACGAATCGGTTTAATGCGGTTTCATAAAGGCGCTAATTCGGGTTAAAGGCACACACAGTGAACGTGGCGTTCACACTTGTACGATTTTGTTACCGTTCAGTTTTGCTTTTGACGTTGACTTGTCGACCTAAGTATAAGCTATTTTTAAGTTAAAATGTGCAGTTTACCTTTTGTTGAATCTTTTGACTTACCTGAGAGTTACGGCCAACATCTGAACCGGTTGAATACATTCCCTCATAAACGTATTCTTATGTTGAACATGATCCTTTAGCACTAGTAGTAATTCATCAAATGATGTTGTTGACATTCTAAAGTAGTTGTAAAATTTTTCTTTGTTCTCTCTTAATTTTGGAAAAACGGTGTAAAATACTCCAAATTGCAACCGTTTGGAGATGATGGGGTGCTTCCAATAAATCCGAATTTTCCTTCTCCGTCTTTTAATTCTTCTATACAGAAATAACATAAAAATAATTTGACTTCTCTCCATGGTGAGTATTGAGCGACTAAATGTTTCGGATATCAAATCCCTGATATGAACCGCGTGAGTGTGAAGAGGTCTGTGATAATCCAAAACGAATCGAACATGGGCCGAACCGAATGGAACCGTATACGTGTGAAAAAGGCCTTAGACGCGCTGTACGGAACGTGTACGCTTTTGTGCTGTTCACTTGTATTTTAATGGAGAACCGCCCACGAGGCGTCAGCGATAAGGAATCGTCAAAGCAGACAAGCTGTAAATCGCCAGGCGTACAACAGTGTCAGTCGCTTAGCTGCATATGCTTAGGAAGGGTGGTATTTTACTTAAAAATGGCCGATAATAAAAGCGTGAAATTAGTCGAAAAGTACCCCTGTTTGTACAACAATACTTTACAGAAGTATTTCAAAAAAGGAAGTTCGACGATGTGCAGTTCTCTAGGTGTATAGGAATCGTCGCTGCAGGACGAATCTTGTACGCGTCTATGACGATACGCTCCGTGTGCGGACGGCCTAAGAGATCTCCTGCAGCGGGATTGTAATAAAAGGCTGTAACGATAGGACAGGTACTTTAAATCAATCTACTATTTAGAAATGTAAACATTTAGAGTTTAGCCAATAGCAACAAATTATATAAATATGCTAACCCTTTAATGAAACTACATTAATATCATATTACAATTATTGAAAACAGATAAACTAGTTTTTCCTGAAATCGGGGTTAGCCGGTAACATGACTGACAATATATGTATAGTCATAACTAGAATCAACTGATAAAATATTTGTTAATTCTAGTTCTTATTTTTACGGAAATTGTGTTTTTACGGTAACATATACAATCAGAAGGCTCTTCCAATAACACATAATTGAAAAAACCAAATACTTCTTACGACCAACAGAACCAAAGTTTGAGTTTATTCTCAAAAAATCACAGAGCAACCTAAAGACAAGAGATATCGAAACGGTTGATTTAAGGTCATTGCTTTTATTTTCAAGTCTCAAGGTATTCCTTAACTTGTAAAATGAGACTTAAATTATTTTTTATATTCTATTTTTAAAAAGCATTGGCCATTGATATCAAAAAGTTTCATCTTTTTTTTAATTACAGTTATTCAAAACATGTTTATCAAACTATTGTGATCAAAACAACCACCATTCATTTGAACTCATTTAATAATAATTCATTTATAATAAAAAATGTTTTGAATATCGTATATGAGATCAGTATACTGAATTGATTCTCATAACAACTTGAGAGTAGTTTAAGGAAAGAATTTTTCACCTGTTGTAAAGGCACATTCTCAGGGTCCGACTAATTCTATTCTAAATAAACAGTCTGGTGTAAGATGAAACATGCTTTGTTTATTGATATGACCTTGTTATGACAATGTTTTGTCTGAAACGGTTAGTAAAAGAATGCTAACAGCCATTTAACACCAACACTATTTACTGAAGGTAAAAAATATTCATGTGAAATGTCTGTGCATCCATCATATAGCATAAACTTAAATACGTCAATCGAAACCTTTATATTGGCAAAAGTTTTTTTCCCTAACAATGTCAAATGTGTTAAATTCGTTTCTTATACTCTTAACAGATACATGAAAAATAGGATGTGCATGTCCAACCTTTTCTCGGAATGAAGACGTTGTGATGATAAACACATAGACATGATAAAAAATGTTTTTGTTAAATAAAAGAAAACATAAAAGAACTTTTACATGTGAGATTAAGCAGTATATGCATAATTTTGCAATCAATTGCCGAATTCGGACACGAGCGAAAATTTTAACTTGAGTGCGTTGTGAACTGCAAGCTTTCCTCATAGCGTGCGCATTGTCAAGAGAATCGACAATAACGAAACCACTTACTTATGCCAAAAATTGTTACTTTCCCAAATTTGGCGCATATTTGTCGGTTCAACGAAACTTATGTTGATAACTATTAGCTGTCCAAATGTTATTTCTTTTAATATTTGCGATTTTAATTTGTTTTGAAAATATTCAACGAATCTATTGATTCAAAATTCAATGAATAATTTAAGCTAATCTCATGTTTTCTTGTAATAAAAACTTCAGAGAAAAAGATCTCAACACTTGTCGGAATTGAACCTCAGAATACCAGATGCGAGTCCATAATGCTAGTGAGTGGGTTAAGCGATTACCTATGGATTAGACTCAATTTTTGGTATATAAAACACTAATCGGGTTATTTATTGGTTGAAGTGTATCTTTCGAGAACAGAAAGGCCCGACAGCTTCGATGCACAATATGTCATACGTCATTAACATGGGTCAATTGGGCAATACAGAACGCATAATTACCGTCGATCTTTCTGAAGTATTCTAAATTATCCATATTACGTTTCTAAACCTGATAATGTAAGTAGGGAAAATAGAAACAAGATCTATCACACGCAATGAAAGAGAAAGAAGAATTGCATAGTTAGGAGGATATTCCTGTTAAATTATCTTAAAAATAAATGCGATGTATGTAAGAATAACAAAAACATTAACAGACGACACTGACATTAAACAAAATTTACTTCTCGGAATTCGCAATATGAAACAATAAATTTGGATTTCATTAAAAATAATAACGCATTATTGCATCCTTCGCAATGTAATCTGCATAGCGCTGAAACAATATTAAAATTGTCATAAATGCTGATACAAATAATACTCTTTTAAAGAAAAACAGAGACAAAAAAAAATAATTTAGTTGGAAAAGGAAGTAAATGTATACAGACCATTTTTGTAGAGAATTAAATTTTCATCAAAATGTCCCGTCAGCACCTCTCTGTCCTTTTTTTTAATAGGTAAAAAAGTGTAGCGCCCAATTACGCATTTCAACATCGAATGTGGCACTGAGAATTCAATTCTCTACAAAAAATGTTATGTATATTTTTTTGTATCTATTACAATTTTCGCTCAGTAAGTAAAATTTTGAACTTTAAAATCCCCATATTACGAGATTAAAACAGTTCCCTACATTAACCTACTCGAATGAGGTCACCTGTAAGCTATCTGGTCTTCTATTCTCGAAGGTAACGACGATAGGCGCAGTGAAAAGAAAAATGTTAAGAGTGTCTAAAAAGTAGATAATACTATAGGTGAATAATAATGAGAATGCCGTTGATAGGAAAGTAAGAAATGGGGATAAATATAAACATGCAGGAGAAAAAATGCAGCTATGGATATTCATAAGGAAGAGGAGGAACTAGATGGTAGGACACTTTTCGAGACATGAAGGGCTGGTTAGATACAAAGAGAAATCTGGATTAGACGATTGTGCTTAAATTGTTAGGGATGTTGAATGTTTTGCTCAGGATAGAGAAAATTACAGATGGTTTTCCAGTCAATATTCGGACTGATGACTTTTGGATGATAACTTATCATAGATAAGTAATTAATTGGGCTATGCATTTGGTTATCCTTCGTCCTTGACGAAAACTTTTTTATTGATGTATACGAGTACAAACAAATTGACGATGTCAACATATAGTATTAAAATATTATATTTACAAGAATATATAGATAATATTTTAATATGTAACAATAAATGACAGGTTTTCTACTTTATAATAGGCATTAACTTGCTGCTTTTTTATCCTTGCATGAAATATGCGTACTTACCTGAGAAGAAAACCTTTATTTATTTATTTGAAACGTTACTAATTTCATAGTAAGGCAAAGTGAAATAGTTTCATTATAACAACTTAACTTAACAGAAAAACAAACGCGGAGGTTACAAAACTTCTTATTAATAAAATCCACAAAAGAATTGCTATTCCTGAAGACCTAACCTGAAGAAGCCACAGTGTGGCGCAATAATTATTGTGGATTTTATCAATAAAAAGTTTCGTGTTTGTTTTTCTGTTTTGAAATGAAGCTACAACAAGTTAAAGCCTGATATTAAACTTAACATAAGTTGGTTCAGCATTATTTATTACATTTTATATAAATAGTAGTTCTATTGTTCTTTATAAGTATCTAATCAAGAACTTTTATAAAAAAAAAATAAGCTTGTGTAGTGGAAAATGTAAAAGCAAAAAATTCAGGCATCTCAATGAATACTAAAATGTGAGAACAGTAAATTCATCAAAAACCAAAAACTAATAAATAAGGTTTAAGGTTCATAAAATGATTTGTAACTAAAACGGACGACCCGAAATAAAAAACTAGGTAGTAAATTATTATTAGAGTACTTTACCAACAGACAGGTGAAATTTGAAGAGCACCTGCACTACAATAAGCAACAACTGGATTCTGCAAAGTGGTGGTGCAGCATTCATTGCTAAGTCACGTGGTCGTCAGCGTCCACACGCTCGCCACGGGCCTACATACTCGATCCGAGGGGCATTTGTGCCCTCTCACCACACCGAATAATCGCTTTAACACTATTATTGGTCTCGATCTGAACGATATTTAATTCACCTGCAACAAAAAATATTTATGAAATCAGAATACACGTATTCAATTGGTAAAACTAATTAGGTATCTAGGAAGCTCCTTTTGGCACAAGAATTTCAGAAGTACCTATAGAGTTTTGATTTGTTGACTATTATTAATTGAATTATTGAATTGAATAATTAAATGAATAATTAAGCAAAGTTTCGACCGTTAATTTTGGTCATCGTCAGGCTATTATCTAACAAAATCAATTGATGTTGACTGCCGTTCATAGAAAAAAAGTGATGTAGGATCTACATGGGTTGATTGTTACTTTTACATCAAAACTACAGTTAAAAAATGTTGCTAATTATTAATTTAATTTAAAATAGTATTACATGAACGGCACTAGAATTTGTAAATTCAAAAATCTACAAACTTAATCGGTAAATTATTATCGATCAATGATTCAGTGAAAACATTTTTCGTTTTTTCGTATTTTTAATTATAAAGTTAGATATAAAAGAATAAAATTATTTTGATTTCTTTATGAACTAATTTAATTATATTATACATATTTTATCACACTTTTTAGTTAATTCAACAATAAATAAGTAATCCAAACATAATTATCACGTCAATTCTAATGCAGCTCGTTGCAAGGTGTACAGTAGGCAACACAAAAGTTTTTCTACTGCAGCATTTTTTGTTTCACCCTGTTTTTTCGTATTAGTTATTGGCAAGATTAGCTTTTATTGATTTTACAATATTTTTTCATATCAATTAAATTAAATTCATGTACTGTAAAAAGCATTTTTGCTAATTTCTCTGAAAGTTTAGAGCTTCGTCAGGAAGGAAATGAAAGAGTGAAGGTAGAGTGATAGGTGGGGGTGGTGTTGGAGGTACGGTGGTAGGGAGTTAGGAGTGGTATAGAATGTAAGGGGATGTTGAGGGGGGAGTATTTGACCCCTTGCAGCCACCATCTCCAACAATCATAACCAGACATAGAAAATGTGTTGTGAGATATTTTGTGAAGTATCTTAACATCATTATAATTACAAGAATTTAAAACAAAAATAGGTTGACTCCCCACCACCAACCCCAACAGTTTTCCAAAAGTTTTTCCAGAATACTTCTTCTTCTTCTTCTCCATTCTCCTTATGCCTTTTCAGGCGTCGGAGTTTGGGTTGATTTCAACCCATTTCTTCCATGCTTTCCTGTCTTGCGCTGTTCTTTTCATTTGTTCTAGTGTTTTTCCTCGATGCTTTCCCAGTTCCAATATTTGTTCTATCCATGTTCGTCTTGGTCTTCCTTTCTTCATCTTCCTACTGGTTTTTGTTTCTAGTATTTTTCTAGTTATTCTTTCTGTGTCCATTCTCTCGATATGCCCATACCATTTCAATTGTTTCTTTTCTATTTTCTTAATTATTGATTCTTGTTTTACCATTTATCTTATTTCGTCATTTCGTACTCTATCCCATTTTGTTTTGCCTGCTATTTTTCTTAGGTGCTTCATTTCAATTGGTTCTATTTTCTTTTGGTGTTCTTTTTGTATCGTCCAGTTTTCGCTTGCATATGTTATGGTTGGTACCGTTATTGTGTTGTGTATTCGTATTTTTGTTTCTTTCTCTATTTCTTTATTACTTAATATGGTTTTATTTATTGTATAGTATAATCTTGTTCCCTTTCTTGCTCTGTTTGTTATTTCCGCGTCTATCTTTCCATCTTCTGTTATTATAGTTCCTAGGTATTCATATAATTTTACTCTCTCAAGTTTCTTTCCCTTACATTTTATCACTCTTTCTGTTTTGATATTTTTGTTCTCGTTTACTATCATCATTTTACTTTTATCTATGTTTATTTCCATTTCCATTTTCTCTATTTCTTCTATCCATGTTTACTAGTTTTTGCATTTTAGTTTCTGTATCTGCTATTATAACTATATCATCTGCGTATAGTAGACAATTGATTTTAACTGGTGTTAGGTTTTTGTATCCTATTGTTGTTTCTAGGCCCTTTATTCTTTTATTGATGTTTTTCTGTATTTTGTCCATTACTATTATAAATAGTAAAGGGCTCAGACTGTCACCCTGTTTTAGTCCCTTTTCCATTTCAATAACTTCCGATCTCCTGCCTGCTATTTGTATTTTTCCTTTTACTTTTCTATATATGCTTTCTATTGATTTTATGATCTGTTTTGGTACTTCTAATTCCTCTAGGCTCTCCCAAATGCTTTGTCTATTTACTGTGTCAAAAGCTGCTCTTAAATCTATGAATGTTAGAAATAGTTCTTCTCCTTCATTTATTTTTCTTTCCATAATATTTCTTTGTACGAATATATTGTCGTTTGCTTGTCTTTCTGTTCTAAAAGCTGCTTGTTCTTGTTCTAATTTCTCTTCTATTATTCTTCGGAGTTTTCCTTCCACCACTCTTGTATATACTTTAAAGCACACGCTTGATATACATATCGCTCTGTAGTTTTCGCATTTGGTGGTCTCCTTTTTTATATATTGGTATTATTAGGTTATTCTCCCATTCTTCTGGTATCTTTTGATTTTCCCATGATTCTTTACATATTTTCCATAACCACTCTACCCCTTTATTCCCCATCTATTTAATCATTTCTGGTTCTATATTATCTTCTCCACATGCTTTTCCTATTTTTATTTTGCTTATTGCTTCTTCTACTTCTTCTCTCTCAATTTTGTATTCTTGCGTATCTTCTATGTTTATTATTATTTCCTTTTTCTTGTTTGTTCCAAACTTCTTGTTGTAGTACTCCCACCATACTTTCATTATTTCATTGGGTTCTGTTTTAATCTGGTTGTTCTCGTTTTTCGTTTCTTTTATTTCTTTTTTCTGAGTTGTTTTCATATTTCTTAATTTATTCCAGAATAGTCTATTGTTTGTTTTGAAGTTTGTTTCCAGTTCTTTGCTAAATTTCTCCCAACTCTTTTTCTTTTCTAGTTTTATCAGATTTTTTACATTATTTCTGTTGTTTATGTATTCTTGTCTTTTTAATTCTGTTCTGTCTCTATTACATCTTATCCAAGCTTCTTTCTTTTTCTTTACTTCCTCTTTTATTTCTTTATTCCACCACGCTGTCATTTTCCTTTGTTTGTTTGTTTTAATTGTTCCACAAATCAGCGTTGCTTTATTTATTATGCTTTCTTTAAATTTTTTCCATCTTTCTTCTAGTGTCATCATTTTTTCTTCTAATTCTATGTTTGTTAAAGATTTATTTATCTCTGCCAGATATTCTTTCCTTTTATTTTCATCTCTTAGTTTATTAATTGCTATCTTTCTGTATTCCTTTATTTCTTCTATTCTGTTTTCACTTTTGTTCATTTTCCAGATAGCTTTTACTAGTCTATGGTGTGTTGATAGTTCTGCATCATTTTCTGTCAGAACTTTTTGGATTTCATTTCTTATTTCTTGTGTATAGGTTATATAGTCGATTATACTTTTCGCATTTGTTTCTTCTGTTCTAAAAGTATATCTTTCTTCTAGCTCTTGTTCACAGTAGGTGTTTCCTATTAATATATCATTCGTTTGACAGAATTCTAACATCTTTCGGCCGTTTCTGTTTATTATTTCTTCTCCATAGTTCCCCATACATCCCATTCCTACGTTTTCATCTCTTCCTATTCTTGCATTCCAATCTCCCATTATTATTATATTTTCGCAGTTTTCTCTTTCTTTATCTACTGTTTCTTGTAGCTCATTGTAAAATTCAATCATTTTTATTTCTTCTGTTCCCTCTATTGGTGCATAAATCTGTATTATGACTATTTTTTCTTTTGCTTGTATTCTTAACATAATTATTCTAGAGCTTATTGATTCGTAGTTTGTTACTAATTGGTTTATTTCTTCTTCTACTATTATCCCTACTCCTTCTTTTACTTTCTTTTCCGCCTGTGTCATCCCTGAATAGTAAAGGTAGTAGTTGTTTGTCAGTTTTGTGTATCCTTTTCCCCGTTTCTTTGTTTCGCTTATTCCTAGTATTCTGATGTTATGATTTTTCATTTCTTCTGTAATTTCTATTTCTTTTCCCGTTAGTGACGTTATGTTCCACGTTCCTATTCCTATATCTTCTCTTTTTTCTTGTAGGTTCAGTTTTTCTATCTTTCTTTTGTTTTTATCTTCGTCCATGTTCGTTTTCCTTTTTCTTTGCTCGATCGTTTTCGTTATATCTTCTACCTTCTCCATTTTCGTTAGTTTTTTGCTTCTAATTTTCCATTTTTCTCCTCCCATCTATACCATCCGTAATTTATTTTAAGTTTCTTGTAGCCAATTTTTACCCCATTTCCTTTTTCTTTTTCTAGTTTTGCTATTTCAAGTATTTTTTGTTGTATCTTCTTCTCTTTTTGGGTTAGTTCATTTTCTATATATATCTTTGTATCTCTGAGTTTGTTTTTATTAATCATTATTTCCCTTTTTTGTGTCCATGATTCTACTCTTGCGAAAATTATGTCCTTATCCTTTTGATTAATTTTATGCACTGTAATTATCTTTGTTTCTACCCTTAGTTTGTTCTTAAAGTATTCTTTTATTTCTTCCTTTAGTTCTTCCTTTTCTTTATTTGTTTTAAAACCTTTTATTACTATGTTGTTCGCCTTATCTTTTTTCTCCATTTCTTCCATTTTTCTCTCTATTTCTTCTATTTTTTCTTCTAAATCTTTCTTCTCTCTTTCCCATCTCTCTCTATCTTTTTTATAGTTTTCCTGGTACTTACGTATTAACGCCACCGCGGCAAAAATTTAATGGTTAGCAAGTGTGGACAACCTAAACCTAAATTATTGATGAGTAAATATAAAATGTATGTTTACCAATAGAAGGGTTAGACCTCAAGATTTATTTATTGGATTTCACGTACAAAAATGAATACATTCTGTTTATGTAAACACACCCATCCTGAACCGTAACCTATTGCAATACACACGGATGTAATATGACAGTTTTTTGTATTTTAAGACATCTTCATACTGGTTTTGAACTTCAAAAAATACAAAAAGAAAACTGTCGTAATACTTCCATGTGTATTGCAATAGGTTAGGGTAGAGGGTTGGTGTGTTTACATTTACATATACCTCACCCTTGAGGTCTAACTCTTCTATTGGTAAACATACATTTTATATTTACTCATCAATAATTTAGGTTTAGGTTGTCCAAACTTGCTAACCATTAAATTTTTGCCGCGGTGGCGTTAATACGTAAGTACCGTTTTCCTTTATTTCTTTTAGTTCTTTTTTAATTTCGTGATTTTCCTTTCTTATTTCTTTCATCTCTTCTTTAAGTTCTCTTAGAATTTTCATCATTTCTTCCTCTACTCATTTTTCCTTGTTCGATTTTTTCCGATTGTTTTGGTTTTTGAGGCGATCTTGCTGTCTTCTTTCTTCTTGTGAGAATTTCTTCTGGTTTACCGTTTTCTTCTTCTTCTCTTTTCCTTTTTATTAGTTCCTGTATGTTGCTTTCAAGACTACCACTTCTGTTTCTTACTATTATTTTATAGATGTCGCTACTAGTGCTCGGTTTTCTTCTTTATTATCGTTGGCAATAATAATTTTTTTCTTATCGTTCTGTTTGGACATAACCTCACTTCTCCTCTTACAAACGAAGGTGGTATTTATTTCCTTTTCTTTATTTACTTCTTCCGGGGGTCTTCCACTTTACCTCTCCCTCCCTGTCTGTTTTCTCCAATTGACTCTTTTCCGTACACTCTTCTCTGGCTTTTAAACTAGTTTTCCCAAAGTAATTGCTCTCGCTTTACGAACACGTCAGTTCACTCTACGCGAACACTCATTTCCAGAATACAAGGATTAGAAAAGCTAAGGGTAGAAGGTGGGTGTATATAAATTTACACACACCCACCCTATACCCTAATCTTTTCGAACTCTTGTATTCTTGAGAAAACTTAATAAAATCAACTTAGGTTTAATCGCAACCTCTGGCTTAACTAGTAGGCTGAAAATTGAATCAAACCGAATATAAAATTTTCTCATACAATCTTTTTCTAACTTTAAATCGGATTACATGTAAACAGTGCATTGTTTGATAATGTTTTCAAATGAAAAGCTGAGTACCACCCCCCCCCTTTTTAGGAAGATGTAGGTACATACATAGATGTAATCACATGATCCCTATGAATTTTTGGTGAAGGACGATTACATGTAGCGGTCGGTTGTGGTCCAAATGGTGTCGCGAAAAAAGCGTACAGTGAAATAAGGGTACAATCTAAAGCTGGGGGGTTAATTATGCCTTAATAGGGGTTGCTATTATACTTGTGAAATAAGCGTACTATTTTATTCACAAGAGTCCGTGTTGTTAGCGCCGCGACCCTTTTGCGTGCAGGTATCACCGCGAAAGGTGCAGGTAAAATTATATCGTGCATTTAGCGACGCGAGTATACCATCAGTATATAAGCCTATACGCCTTTATGTAATATTTTATATTAAGTTTATGCATTCTGTTTCCGTATCATATTTTAAACAAAAATTTTTACTTTACTTTACAATACAACCCAGGCTTAGGATTAGCAGTTTTGTTTAAAAAAAACAGGCGAGTTTAAAGGTGTAAGCATTACAATATAAACCTTAATCATAATATGTACAGGAAACTCAAATATAATATGACTTCATTTACTCTATAAGTTTCACAAAAACAATTGTGCTAATATTACTGGGGATTATCCATCGTTAAATCTTCATATCAAAAGTAATAATTATTACCAAAACCGAAATAATAAACAGTTGTTATGATCGCTTTCGTATTATTATCATATATAATAATGTTTTTATTCCAATAATGTCATTATTCAATTCAATGATTATTTTATCAGCCAATGGCTGGAAAATTATGCGCTACCTTTAGAAATTTGGAATTGTTTTGGAAGGCACCTCACCAACATTGTGGCGGAAGGGTGGCATCGTAGCCTTATCAGACAAATAGGAAAAAAGAATGCTAATACTTATTTATTAATAGAAACACTAAAAAATGAAACACAAAAATCGTGCAAAGAATTTTTACTAGCGGAAATTGGACAATCAAAAAAGAAAAGTTAAATATGTAAAAATTGATGATAGGATAGCCACTATTTTAGAAAAATTTTATTTTGACAAGGACAGGATTATGTTTGCGAGCTTTAGCATATGCTTAAAAATTAGAATAAGTGGAATTAGTATAAGTATGAAAATAACATAAATGTAATCACTTTGTAAATTAGATTTTTAAGTTTTTTGTACATAGTTTAACGAAGGTTTATTATCCTTATACTTAAACACGCCAATTTTGTTTTTGTTTCACAAAATTGGTACTCGCGTCGCTAAATGCACTATATAATTTTACCTGCTCCTATTCCGGCGATACCTGTTCGTAAAAGGGTCGCGGCGCTAACTGCACGGCGCTAACAAACGACACCCTTTTAAATACTATGAAATTTATTGATACCAATTTTCGAAAATTCAAATCGGAATAACATATTTTTTTCTAATGGAACCCCATGCTGTTTTTCACGTCGTACAATGCAGAATTAAATTTAATTTAATTAAATTTTAAATTAAACTACACATTACCTGAAATTAATGAGGATAAATCTATTGCTGTCATTATGCCCCCCATTAGTAAGACCCGTAGTCAGTCACGAGTTTGAATCCCGGCGGGGGCATAATGGCAGCAATAGATTTATCCTCATTAATTTGAAGTAATTTGTAGTTGGTTGAATATCTTAATTCTCATTAATGTATTTTATATGTAAGTATAAATAATTGCATAGGTTAGATTATGGATCTATGAAGTGGAAATATCTACATCCTTACTTAATGCTGTAAATGACACAATCGAATGCTTTAAACTGCCAAGCTTTATAAATTTTTATGTGCCGAATAGATTACTGAGGAAAGCGTTATTTAGGAATGAATCCTCACTATAGACTGGATAAGTTGGCTCATAATATTACTGAGAAATGGTGTAGGGTGTCTTCAAACCATTTGATTAAACAGTTTGAATTGTAAATAACAATACTTTTTTTTTTTAAATTTGGACCATAGGGCAACTCTGCAGAACGACGATCAAACTCGAGTGAAGCTCTCCAAATACAGTTCAACATGATACCACAGATGACTTAAGTTCAAATTTAGGTTCAATACCAACAAGAATCGTTTGATTTAAGGACATCGTTGTCGGATAGAACCAACCAAAGCACTCTAACAGTTATTGCGCTAAAAATATAATACATGAAAGAATTACTTTTGGCCAGTGTTCTGTCGAAGGATCCTTGTTGTTGTTGAACCTAAATTTGTAGCTAATATGTTATCTGTGGTGTTATGTTAAAATTATTTATTAACTTTTGATATGCATAACACCTAAACAGATTGAAAGTACTAACATAGTCGAGTATTTTGTTTTTATTTTGTAATTGCTGTTGGCGTACTTCTGAATTAATACACTTAGAAATAGGTTTTTTCATCACTTTTGGTTTGTTTACACATTTTTTATAGGACGCGTTCCAAATGTAGGATTTCTAATCCTTAATTGTTTAGACATTACAGGAATTTTACCTGTCTTTTTAGATTGTTTCTTACAGATTTTCACAAATTCGCGAAACGGTTACAGAATTGATTTTTGAAAAGGGCAGCGTCTGCCAGGTGAGCTTGTTTACTTTAAAAACACAAACGTTAAATTATTATGATTTGATCAATATCATGGAGACTTAAATCTACATTGGAAATAACAACTCAAATAACGTAATTTAAGTGACTAACATGAAAATGACAAAAGTGACAACAAAATGAATATTTAATTGTAGCTTTTCATTGAACAGCTATAAATAATTATTTATTGAATTGTATTTGCAGCACAAAAAACTTTGGGAATTATTTCACAGACTTTATTGAGAATTTCTAGTTCTGTAGCTGTAGTAGAACAAACTATAACATTGATCTAATTGTATTCGTTTAATGTAGATGCAGAAGTATTATGTACAATATAAACAATGTGTGGGTACACCTGCATGTTTAAATATTCACAATTAAGTTTCTGTCTGATTTGCATACACCAGCAAGGTTATTCGACGTATAAAAGAACCCGCCCATGGGTCTCACACCTTCACATGGAAACACATGAAACGTAATCCTAGACAATTACTTGTAATAATAAAGTAGTTATGTATAAGTGAATCATTATGTATTGCATTATTATGATTTCCAGATTGTATGTTTACTGACAGTTGATCATTTTCGAAAGGTTTTACTAAATTAGCTATGTTTGTGCAATATTTTTCAATGAAAGAGTTGTTCTATATACAAATATCTACCATTTTAGCAATACAAGATAAAATAAAAATATTACTATATTTATGTAGAGGAGGTAAAAACAGGATTAAAACTAATACCAATACTAGGGATGTAAAGCTAGAAATAGCGGATTTAGGAAATTAAAAAAAAAGAACAGATAAACCAACATGGAAAATGGAATTACTTCTGTGCTTTGGAACATCCAGACACAAAAATGTTATTAAAGGTAGGTATAAGTATGGGACACCGCTTCATAAGATTCCGAAATGTGGGCGGTGGACAAACCGGAAAAGAATATACATAATAATAATTTCCAAAATATTCCTAGCGCAATTTCCATGTGCGAAGTGTGCCCACGTAGGAGAAACATCAGCTACTCGAAAGAAAGTTCACAGGAATAAAGGCTATGAAAATAAAAATTCATAGGCTAATGATTAACTTAACTTTCCAGCTGACAATTATCAACATAGATACATAGTACCTAATAGACTTCGCAACATCACAACACTAAGATTAATAAATAAACAGACCAGAGAAAATAAAGAGAATTAGGGGGATATAAGTTGAAATATGTAGCAGAAGAATGTCTGCTCACACCTGATAAAATACATACAAGAAACTTATGTTGTCAAAGATGCCATGATATGCGAGACGGATTGCTGCACTGAAGGGGTCACTCCTCATCCATAGGTATTAAAACGAGTAGCAAAGAAAAATAAAGGTTAAAATTTTTGGAATTCATACGTATAAGAAAATGTCCAAGCAAAGAAAACTCTCTACAAAACCTGGCAACAGTGACGAATGTAAAAACGAACACTGAGAATTAAAAAAATTGTAATGAGCGTATGTGTGCGAGAGTGGGCAGTGTAGCGAGCGTATATGTGTACGAGAGCGAGCAGTGCGGCGAGCGTGTGTGTGTGCGATAGCGGCGACGAGAACCGACAGCAGATAAGCGGAGCTCAAAGAATGCCGGCGTCGGTCGGCGCTTTGATGACGATAAACAAGGCCATAAATTAGATGAACACAATAGGCACTCCAGTAAAGTCTAGTATGTAATTCTGGAACTTTCTGGATTGTTCCTAATCAGTATAAATACCTGTTGACGTGGCCAGTAGTCAGTCAGTTTACAGTGAGCTTCCGAACAAGTGATATAAATACCGAACTACGATATATAGTGATATAAATACGCATTTACCTTGTGATATAAATAAGTCGTTGAATTATTATTAGTGTTTAAGTATACTATTAGTGTTTAAGTATTCTATTAGTGTTTAAGTGTTAAATAAATAGTTGTAATATAAATATCCGTTAAATAAATAAGTTCTACTAGAA
This sequence comes from Agrilus cyanescens, assembly GCA_947389935.1. Lineage (NCBI taxonomy): Eukaryota > Metazoa > Arthropoda > Insecta > Coleoptera > Buprestidae > Agrilus > Agrilus cyanescens. The sequence continues at coordinate 12,362,941 of OX376706.1, forward strand.
AAGTCGCTACATTGGTGTCAGGTGTGGGGTGCTTAGCCAATCAATCCCCCAAAGAAGAGAATTTTCTAGTAGAAGAAAAATAGTTAAATAAATCAAAATGCCGAAAAAGTTGTTGGAGTTGAAAGTTGCCGAACTGAAAAGTGAACTTGAGGAGCGAGACGAAGATACGTCTGGTAACAAGCTCACCCTACAAGGGCGACTCGAAGAAGCTCTGATACGAGAGGGTTTCGATCCGAATATCTACCAATTTGAAGATGAACTAGAAAAGAAATTGAAGGAAAATTCAAAGGAACTGAAAGAAAATCTGGAAAAGAAAATGGAAAACCTGGAAGAGAAATTTACCGAAAATTCAAAGGAACTAAAAGAAAATCTAGAAAGGAAATTAAAGGAAAATTCAATGGAATTGGAAGGGAAACTGAAAGAAAATTTGAGGGAAGAACTGAAGGAAAATTTAGAGAAATTCGACGCAAAATTGGCCGAAACAGAACAGAATTTTGCAGGAAAATTTCAAGAATTAGATTCACGAATTAAAGAAATAGAAGAAAGGTTTCTATGTACGACAATGTCCGAACAGATCGATAATGAAGCCAGAAGTGTGAAGCAGGAGAATGGACACGGGGTTTCATCAAAAGCATATACGAAGCCACCTAAATTCGACGGGAAAACATCATGGACCACTTTCCTTAAGAAATTTGAAACGGCCGCGAAGTCGAACGCATGGACGTTGGAAAATAAAGCCTCCGAGCTGGTTTGCGCGCTGCATGGTAATGCCGAGGAAATTTTGGATACCATACCACCCGAGAAATTGAACGACTATGAACACCTAGTGAAGAAATTAGAGATGCGGTATGGTCAGGCACATATGACGAGCGTCAGTCACGTGCAGTTAAGAAACCGACGTCAGAAGGCAGGGGAAAACCTGCAAGAATACGAGGCCGATATCGCTCGTCTGGTTCGCCTCGCGTATCCAGGTACTCCCGACGACACGCTAGAAAAGTTGGCTGTCGACTCTTTCATCGATGGGTTGAGGGATGACGACATACAACAGCGACTCCGATTAGAAAGGCCAAAAACACTCGCTGACACGTTGGCTCGGGCACTGGAGTATGACGTCGTTAAACAGGCATCGCAACGGCAGGATAGAGTGCGTGAGCTAAGGGAGGAGCTCGACGGTCGATACGAAGACAGACTAGAAGAAATAGTTAACAGGATAGTGGGAAAATGAAACAAGAAACCGAGACCAATACGATGTTGGAACTGCGGGAAATTGGGACACGTAAGAACCGCTTGCAAGAACGAAGAGGTTACTCAAGAGCGCGTGCCCGGAAAACTAATCAGGGACGACGCGGCGGGGCAAACGTCGGTCCCGGGACACGAGGTCCCAGGTTTAGTAGCACTGACTAAGACAATGAAAGACCGAACTGACAGCCTTTTTCTCACTGGACTCATAAACAGGAAGCAGTGTTCATTTCTGCTGGATACTGGAGCTAGCAGAACAATCATAAGGCCCGGAATATTGACCAAGCCCAGTAAACTTCTGCCAATGCAATGGAAGCTCCGTACCGCCACTGGAGAACAAGTAGTAGTCAGGGGCGAAAGTTACGTCAACATCCAAATGGGAAGAACGTCTTTTAAACACTGCGTGTTAGTGGCAGAAATAGAGGACAATGTAATACTGGGTTTGGACGTCCTCCGAAAATATGACTTCTGCTTGAATTTCCGGAGAAAGAATGTGACACTGAACGGCGAAACGTTCCAGTTACACGCCCAGGACACTGCCATGCCACAAGTTAAAAGATTGAGTTCAGGGATGCGCAAAGTTCAAGGTATTCCGGAGGCGTTGTTAAAACTGTACAAGGAGGCGGGTGAAAACCGTAATCAACCTGAACAACGTCGAATAGGGGAACTCCTTGTAAAGTACCAGGACTTGTTCGCATTGGACAACGGCAAGAAAGAGCGAACCAACATCGTCGTCCATAGAATCAACACTGGCGAAGCGCAGCCCATCCGTCAGAGACCGAGGAGACTACCACTGGCCAAAAAGGAAGAGGCCGAAAAGATTATAAGCGACATGCGGAAGGACGGAATAATAGAACCATCGACCAGTCCATGGACGTCGCCGGTAGTTTTGGTCAAGAAGAAGGACGGATCTACACGCTTCTGTGTTGACTACCGCCAGCTAAATAATGTCACCAAGAAAGACAGCTATCCCTTGCCACGCATCGATGATACCTTGGACACGCTTGCGGGGTCGACAATATTCTCAACGCTAGACCTTAAAAGTGGATACTGGCAAGTAGACCTGGATCCTGAGGCCAAAGAGAAGACGGCATTTTCGATCGGAACCGGGCTGTGGCAGTTCAACGTGATGCCGTTCGGGTTGTGTAATGCGCCAGCCACATATGAACGACTCATGGAGACGGCCTTGAACGGCTTGATTGGGAAAACTTGCCTGGTATACCTTGACGACATAATCGTGATCGGAAAAGACTTCAACGATCACCTGAAAAACTTGGAAGAGGTACTTCGAAGGCTGGGTGATGTCAACCTTAAATTAAGCCCCAAGAAATGCCAGTTATTTCAGGAGACAGTGAACTACCTGGGGCACGTAGTCACGAAGACCGGCGTTTCAGTCGACCCCCAGAAGATCACAGCCGTACGAGAATGGCCAGTACCTACTGACGTACATCAGGTCAGAAGCTTCCTTGGCCTGTGTACTTACTATAGACGCTTCGTTCCTGGATTTGCCAATATTGCCAAACCATTGACTCGACTAACCGAAAGTGGCAGACCATTCTGCTGGGAACCGGACTGCCAAGCTGCCTTCGAAAAGTTAAAGCAAGCTCTCGTTTCCACACCCGTGTTGAGTTATCCGATACCAGAGGGGAAATTTGTTCTGGACACCGACGCTAGCAATGTAGGGTTAGGCGCAGTACTCTCACAAATACAACACGGAGAGGAAAAAGTCATCGGCTATTTCAGCAAGACCCTATCCAAGCCCGAACGAAACTACTGTGTAACCCGACGAGAACTACTGGCAGTAGTAAAGAGCGTGTAGCACTTTTATAAGTACTTGTATGGAAGGAAGTTCCTGCTCCGAACAGATCATGCTGCTTTACGGTGGTTACTGAGTTTCAAGAATCCAGAGGGTCAAGTCGCGCGTTGGATAGAAAAGCTCCAAGAATACGACTTCGACATAGAACATCGAGCTGGAAATAGCCATAAGAACGCGGATGCCTTATCCAGAAGACCATGTTCTGAAAATTGCAAGTACTGCAAGCGCCTGGAGGAACATGAAGAAGTCCGGAGGATAACCGTCACGGATGAACAATGGCACCCTGATAACATTAAGACGGAACAGGGTTCTGATCCGGTCCTGAGCTTGTTTCGGAAATGGAAGAATGAAGGCAGCCGACCGATCTGGCAAGAGATCGCCGCTAAATCTGGGGAGGTAAAATCGTTGTGGGCCCAATGGGACTCCATTGTTGAGGAAGATGGACTCCTGAAGCGAATAGTGGAAAACCAGGATGGTACTGAGAGCAAACGTCAATTGCTTGTACCGAAGAGCCTGGTAAGGGAAGTCTTGAAGTGCCTCCATGACGATGCTTCGGGGGGACATTTTGGTGTTAACAAGACCCTTGGGAGAGTCCGTGAGCGGTTTTACTGGGTCAATTGCAAAAAGGATGTTGAAGACTGGTGCAAGAAGTGCACAACTTGTGCAGCCAGCAAAGGACCGCAAAGACGACGGCGTGCCCCTATGCGCCAGTACAATGTCGGCAGTCCATTCGAACGGATTGCCATTGACATCGCAGGACCGTTTCCAGAGACCGATGGTGGAAATAAATACATCCTGGTGGCAATGGACTACTTCACGAAATGGGTTGAAGCGTACGCACTCCCAAATCAGACAGCAACGACAGTAGCGGAGGAGCTCGTAAACCACCTGATCAGCCGGTTCGGCGTGCCCATGGAGCTTCATTCTGATCAGGGTCGGAATTTTGAGTCCGCCGTGTTCCAAGAAATCTGCAAGACTTTAGGCATTCACAAAACCCGGACAACACCTCTGCATCCTCAATCAGACGGCATGGTTGAGCGAATGAACAGGACCATTAACAAGTACTTGTCCAAAGTGGTCTCCAAACACCAAAGAGATTGGGATCGCCATCTGCCACTGTTTCTTATGGCATATCGATCATCGATTCACGAAACTACTGGACAAACACCAGCAAAAGTACTGTTTGGTCGGGAGCTACGGTTACCATGTGACCTGAAATTTGGCTGCAAACCTGGTGAGGACGTTGCCGGAGAAGACTACGTTAGTGATCTTCGCAGAAGACTTGACGATATCCATGAGGAAGTACGTTCCCGGATGCAGATAGCTAGCGACCGCATGAAGGACACTTACGATATACGGGCCACTGATGGAGGTTTCCAGGAGGGAGACATGGCGTGGTTATACAATCCACAGCCCCGTAAAGGTCTTTCGCCGAAGCCACAGCAGCACTGGGAAGGTCCATATACAATCGTCAAGAGAATAAATGACGTTATTTACCGGATTCGACGCACACCAAATGGAAAACCGAAGGTTGTCCATTTTAACCGTTTGGCCCCATATGCCGGTGACAATCACGAAGAAGCACGGATCATGCTTATGCAAGCTCGTTCTCCGGATCCCCAGTATGACGAGTTTATGGCCACTCCGAGCTTATATGCCAACTCCAGATTCGGTGTCACCTCCGAGAGATCCGAAGATTTGTTTTCTGCTTCGGACTCGCTGGTTCATTGTGTGGCCAAAGACTTGAGGATGGATCGCGGTATTGCCACCGTATTCAAGAAGAAGTTTGGCCGCTTGTCAGAGCTGCGGGACCAACTCGGAGATAGAAAGAAAGTGCTAAGTCTGGTGGACGGGCACCGATCCATTTACTACCTGGTTACTAAGGAGGCGTCGTCTGAAAAGCCCACCTACCGCTCGTTATGGAATTCGTTGGTGGAACTAAGAGACCAACTGCTATCCACGGTACCACAAGGTTAGCCATGCCAAGGATAGGATGTGGGTTGGATGGACTGAACTGGAGAGTGGTGCGGAGCATGTTGGAGGTCCTGTTCCGGTGGAGCGGCGTCGAAATAACGGTATACACCAATAATCCCCAACGAGATCCCGCACAGCCAAGGACGGTGGATTGCTACTTCCATATGACGACTGGGTGCCTTAGGGGACAGAATTGCAAGTACCGGCATGATCCTTCGAAGGAACGGAAGATGTGATCCGGGACGGATCACCCTTAAGGAGGGGGCAGTGTAATGAGCGTATGTGTGCGAGAGTGGGCAGTGTAGCGAGCGTATATGTGTACGAGAGCGAGCAGTGCGGCGAGCGTGTGTGTGTGCGATAGCGGCGACGAGAACCGACAGCAGATAAGCGGAGCTCAAAGAATGCCGGCGTCGGTCGGCGCTTTGATGACGATAAACAAGGCCATAAATTAGATGAACACAATAGGCACTCCAGTAAAGTCTAGTATGTAATTCTGGAACTTTCTGGATTGTTCCTAATCAGTATAAATACCTGTTGACGTGGCCAGTAGTCAGTCAGTTTACAGTGAGCTTCCGAACAAGTGATAAATACCGAACTACGATATATAGTGATATAAATACGCATTTACCTTGTGATATAAATAAGTCGTTGAATTATTATTAGTGTTTAAGTATTCTATTAGTGTTTAAGTGTTAAATAAATAGTTGTAATATAAATATCCGTTAAATAAATAAGTTCTACTAGAAAAGTCGTTACAAAATGATACTGAGTTGGAAAACGAAACCACCGAGAAACAGCTACGATACCTTAAAAATATTATAGAAAATCAGTGTGGATTTATCCGGGGGCAGTCGACGATAGATGCTTTCCGCACCACCAGATTCCTAACGGGTATTTACAAAACAAAGAAGAAAGACTTACAAGTATGGTATTAATAACACGGTACTTGAACCACTTGGCGGCTGAAAACCAAAAATTTGCTCTCTAAAACTTTCTATACGCGGACAAAGGACGTCGTTCTTATCGACAAATCTTCAAAAATCCATTTCAATAAGAGCACAGCATTTTAAATTCCTAAATAATATATTTAGGCAAGACTACATGCCAGCCCATATCCCATATATTTCAATTTTATTAATTCAATAGTAACCTTATATTATTTATTACTGTTTTTTTCAGGCTTTCACGGCCGGCGTTGTATTTAGATATAGGTATGTACACTTTCCGGGCTGTTGTGCCGTGGTCGACGTCGATGCAAAACGTCGAGAAGATGAAGACGTCGACCACGGCACAACAGCGCGGAAAGTTTACATATATCTAAATTATTTATTACGTTTATTCAATAAATAACGACTTATTTCTTGCATATTTCCAAAAATGCAGCTAAAACTATTAACCTTGGCAGAAAAAAGAATTCGGTAACTTTAATTCTTGCAATCGTGGTTTACTTGTGAAGAGCGGAATTCGACAACTCCTGAATGTGGGCAAGCTAATATAGGGAGAAGACCTGACAGCGCAGCTACTCTTCGATGCTCATAAGTTAATTTGCATCAAGGGTAAAATCACACTAATAGACTCGCTATGATTTACGGCTGATATAATAAACTACAATAACAATCGGAATACAAAAAAGTAGCATGTCGGACTAAGATGAATGCCGTCCGTAGGCAGTAAAGATTTTCTCCGCACTTATTAGCCACGAGACATACAAACAACTTAAAATATTATTCTAACTCAACGGGACGCTTCACTAATAAAAAACAATATAAGATTATAAAAAAGAATGTGACATGCACTGAATTAATAAAAACATTTAAAAATATAACTATAGTAAATACTAAAATTAAGCTAATAAATATTAAAACTAAACTAATAAATATTAAAATTAAACTAATAAATATTAAAATTTAACTAAATTTAAATTAAATAAAGCGTCCTTCTCTCTCGTGGTAGGCCCAAGACCTAAGGCCTTCCGGCTCTTCTGGCGAATACAGTCCTCATAAATTCGCAGTGGATGAGCGTGCTACCATTCAGCATATTCGTGATTAAGGACTGTATTTGGGCATCTGTCAAAGACAGGATGGAAGAAGTTTGCCCGTTATTTTGACACCACACACCCCTGGCTCCGATAACCAGAGCAGTGACTATGATGGTCCTGGAAGGGTAGCGCTTTTCCAGTGCATCCATCACGGTCGGGGTAGTGTAGTACGCCAGTTTCGCCTCAAACGCTGCAGATAGAGGGCAGGGACCCTCCCAGGAGATGGCCACATCGCACACTACTGCCCGGTCTCCTTTGTGTAGGATGAGATCCGGTTTTCGAAGGGTTCCGTCGGAGCACCGGATGTTGGGCTCCTCCTCCACTATCCACCCATTCCGCTCGGCGAACTTCCGCAAGAGATTGACGATGCGGTCATGTCGCCGAACGCGAGGCCAATGTGTGAGGGGGCAACCTTGAAGCACGTGGGAAAGAGACTCCACGCGGTTGCACCCCGCTCGGCAAAAACGTTCGTGGGGTGGATTAGACGGAATACCCCTCGTCGGCAGTAGGTTGGCTTTGAGTAACACGGCCTTGATGTACTCATGCACGGACCAATATTGGGGTGGATTGTCTACCCAATATGAACTGAAACTGCTAGTAGCACCTTGTCGCAAGCCGTTGCCGCTGTAGCCGTCTTGGAGTTTCTGGCTCCAGTATGCCTTCACCCTGTTACGATTGTCTCCGTGGTTAGCCGTCATTCTCAACAGCGTCTGCCATAGCTTTTCAGCGTAGGACAGAGCTAGAGGGGCCGCAGTAGATAGATCGGCTGTGACGGCGATGTTAGTAAATCTGCGCCTCATGGTAGCTGGAATCAGAGTGCGCAGGGCGGTCACACCAAGACCGCCCTCACGGAGAGGTGCATGGATGAAGGCTTCGGCGCTTGAGCGGGGCATGTGTAGCCACCGCCGGACTGTCACTCGGATGAGCTTATCCGTCTCAACAAGTATTCGTGATGTTAACCTCCGAGTCTGAAGGGCGTGAATTAAGCGTGGGATTAGGAAGTGCTTTAGCAGGTACAGCTTCTGCGCTGGTTTTAAGGGCGCTTGCGATAGTCGCTGTAGCCGAGTTCTTAGGTCAGTGAAATGGAGAGGGGCTTGACCCATGGTAGAGTATTTTTGGCCCAGGTAGTGTAGCAGATCAACTGGGCCAAGTTGCCTTATGGGCTCTCCGTTGACGTAGAAAGTTGGCTTGGTCACCGTGTAAAGCGCCTTTTTACTGCGAAGAACGCCAACCGTTGAGGCGACACTTTTGTTGGCGTTGATGACCAAGCCTCGCTCTGAAAAGAACTCGGCACTCCACTTTAGCATCTTCCTGCAATCCTCCATGCTCCCGGAAGTTAGCACCAGGTCATCCGCGTATCCCAACACGGAGACCTTCACGTGCTCAAACACCGGCAGACCTAACCGTCTCTCCTCCAAAGCGCATATAAGTTCGTCGATCACCATGTTGAAGAGTACGAGCGATAGGGGGTCTCCTTGATTGACCCCTCTACTGATGTAGATGGGGTCGGTGGTTTGGTCCCCGACAGCAATTGAGGTATAGGAGTCCCTGTACCCGTCAAGAATAAACTCTTCAGTACGGCGATCGACGGAGTGCTCTCTGAATAGAGCCATGTGAAACAGTATCGAAGGCCTTCCTCAGGTCAAGGGACAAGACACTGAGGGGCTTCCTGCTCGATCGACGCTCTTTAATGATTTTGTCGAGCGTGAAGGTGTTTAATAGCACTCCGTCGACCCTCCGAAATCCCCTTTGATGAGGGTGGAATGGTAATTCGGAGAGTCGTGAGGCCAAGATCTTGTGGCTTATTAAGAAGAAGCAATCTAATAAAGTACACGCTGCGGTAGTGTAGACGGTTAGGTGGTTTGCAGAGACTAGTGAAAGAGCCAAATCAGTGCAATTGAGGCGGCTTCAAAATCATATAAATGTCAGATAAGGTCACTGAGTTACAGTTTCCCTTGTTTGGTTATGTCGGGGGAAGTCCAGATTAACACATGACAAAAAAGTGCTGTAGCTTAATTCGAGATCAAAACCTTACGAGTAACCATTAAACTAGTAGCATTCCAGAAATTATATTATGTGAAAACCGTGATTTATTTGAACTCTGTATTTATAAGTAAAAAATAATAGTGCCTTTTACCGTTTGATCTGCTTCTATAATTACGAGTTTGATTATAATTATTTAAGTCGTTATGAAACCTTCCCTGTCAATCAAATAAAAAAAGCATATAAAAGGATTTTGTCCATGACATTTTATTAGTAAATATCGTAATTTTAATAACATTCCTCTAAGGAAGCATTAAATGCTCATATTTGCTAGTAAATGCAAGCTCTCAAAATGTATGATACATAATAATGCGGGATTTAAGTTGCAAATGTATTTGTATTTAAATTTTATTAAGGAAGAGGGAATTAAATGTGCGTAAAGAATTAATAACCTATACTGCCTTGCAATCGGCAATAAAATTAAGTCAATTACTAATAGTAAATCAATTTAAAATTCACATTACTCGTGAACTCAATTATTTTTGCAAATGAATTTATTTCCTAGTGATATTTGTGTTCTAAAAAAATTTTACTGTTAACTGTGTTATGTATTTAAGGATGTTAATTCACCAGTTATTAAAATAATTGAAGTAATAAAACAGATCAAGGATCAATTGATGCGGAAGTATCGCCTTTTCCCCGGTTACTACGCAATAAAGGAAAGATTAGAAATTTAATGGTTCGCAGTTATGTACTTGGATATATACATAAGTGCATACTTATTACGGATCAATTGTAGCAGTGCTCGTCCATTCAAACCGATTTAAGAAACTAAGGTGTTATAATTGACTGCCCTTTATATTAGAGGTATCACGTAGAATAGCAGGAGTAAGCAATCATATTACGTTACAAAATACAACATAATAATGGTTCTTACATTGAAACTACATGTGCATTTAATTTTAAGTAAGTATTCTAATAATATTATGCATTGTAATCAACACACGGCCTGTTACGAGTAATATACAGCGCCGGTTTTAGCAAGGGGATAGTGGCCAGTGGAGCTTGACTAAGGGTTCTCTATCTCCCAAGGGCCTCTACCAACTTACGAGTGGATAGCAAAAATTATTTCGATCCACAAGAAAGAAGCACTTAAAACTCAAAAATCTAGAAAGTTGTATCATATTATCTATAGCTTTATGTTGTAATAAATCATTCCTAATTGGATTCTCTTCAGTTAAAAATGAATGTTCTTAAACTCTTGCTTCTAAGTTCACATTTGTTTATAAAACGCGATAGAAGATACGCTCGTGAATTGTAGGTTTCATCGTTTTAAGAGTGATTGAATGGGGTGAACGTATGTCGTTGTGATTTACTAGTAATATGCGTTCTAAAGAATTTAGTAGATATCTTGTGCTAATCGTCATTCTGAACAAGAACTTTAGGCTGATGGCCGTGGAAGAATTAACATAATTCTTCATAAATTATGTTTAGTTAACATTCTGTCGAAGCGGTCAGGCGCAATGGGCCCTGTTAGTTTACTTTGTAGCTAAATGACGCAGATGGTGACAAACATACTTAATATAATACAATTTTCACTTTGGAAATGATCCACCGTCTGTGAGATTTACAGCGCTGTGTTTTCTTTACTTGAAAAGTTTCATCAGTTGTTTTAAAATGGATTCACACTAACTTTGGTATGTTTACCTCAAAATTTCTCAAACATAAATGTGACTAGGCCAGCCTGGCGAGGAACTGGTCTAGAAGGAGCTCTCTAGCTTGCTCACTGATTATTTCAGGTGAACGTTGAAGGTACCACATTGAAGGTAACGATGTCTATTCTTTTAGTTAAAGGTACCTGTTTTGGTTTGATTGTAGAACCACTTACATCTCAATGTTTTGTCCTTGTAATATGTATCTCTTATTATATTTTCATTTACAGTTTTGTCTAAGTTATAAGGAAAAACTCTATTGAAGAGCTTTTACTCCGAGAGAAAAAAGTCGAGTAAGTTCACATATTCTGTTGTTCTGAAGTGTCATAATATAAAGGCTATGCCTACTAAGCGTGGCGTGTCTCGATCAACCTTATAAATAGAGGCTATATTCACCAAGGTGACGTGCCTTGTCAAACAAATATAAATACAAACCCCCGTGAAATGACATCTTCAGACACCAGGTACTCCAACAAGGCTTGGTAGCTCATCGGCTTGCAGCGGTTGTGACTATAACCACAGCTATAGTTCACGATTAGCACGACTTTTCTTCTCCCAGTTCAAGACGAACATGTCAGATTTTTACCTACACAACTCGGTGCACGGTTTTGACGAATGTCAGACTTTGTACTAACTCCCAATAATTTTGGTAATTCATTTGTATTGCCACACCTTGTAAGTCCTGAATTCCCTTTTGTTCGTCTCTATCTTTTTAATTTGTCTGTTCCCAATTATAAATACTGCCACAAGAAATACTAAACGGTGGTTTAATCTCAAGCTCAAAAAGCTTTTCCAAAGTCAAAATTTAAATAAAGACTCACAGAAATTACAAACAGATTTTCCCGTTTTATAAAATACATTAAAAAGTTAACAAGTGCAGATGATTATCGTCACGAAAACTTGTCAAGTTCAAAATTATAAACACTTACAGAACTGTTCTGATTAGGATATCATGATATACTTTACGTGCAGAGGTATAGAAAATCCATGTTAGCTGAAAATATTATAAATTCAGCGTGTCTACCAGGGTTGTTGGTTTCTATGCCTCTTTACATTATAAAAAGGCACACAAAGCAGCGTTTTCGTTAAATTTCTCCCCTCGTATCTGATACGTACAATTACGTCGACGCAAGTGGTCGTAAAAAAAATACAGTCGATGTTTAAAATAACGAACTCTACATAGATGTGCGACAATCTGATATTGTAAAGCGGGCACAGGCGTGGCGTACGTGTATTGCACAGGGATTTCTTCAAATATAATAACAGTGAGTTGTCTGTGTTATCTATCTTACATATTACATTATCAAGTGTAATATTTATTACTTATAATATTAATTGCTAATACATAAAGGATTTTTAAAATATGAAAGGGCGCGAGCTTATGAATACATAGCTAATAGTTGTGGACTGTTTGAATACTTTTAAAAGTAATTCGAATGTGATTTATTTGGATTTTGCTGTTTACTGTTTTAACCGCTCCAAAACAAACTATTTGATTAAAAATGAAATGTGTGTACTTACATAAAATATTATTAACAAATGATTTTACTTCTAAATGTTTACAATGTTGGAAATTTCTTTTTGTTTGTTTATATCTGTATCAAGCATCATAAAACAGACATCTACGGATGTCTGTAACAATGGCGTCAAGTTTGCATCCTCAAATAAAATCTTACTGCACAAGAGAAATGAAACCATAAAATTGTACGAAGTCGTGAACAAAGGGATATCTAGTTATGGCGTAAATTAAGAATAAATCAAATTTAAGTAAACTATTTTAATTAATAGAATAAATATTTCTGGTGTAAAATTTGATGAGATTTTGCTAAATTTCTTGTATACATTTACGAGAAAATAATTGATAACTATTCATCAATTTTGAAAATTAACTATGAGGCTCGAGTTTTTGTTTTCGATTTAAGGTTAGGTATACTTTTTTTATTTCTCAGACAAGCGTATTTCTTTCGAATCCACTTGACCCATTCATGTAGTAAGGCGACCGCTCTACTAAAAAATTTTGTAGTCAAAGTAACAAAATTCTCATCTGTTCCTTTGCTTGCAAAGAAGGAATTTTAGATTACGAAGGCCACTACCCTACAATATTACCCCAATGCATTGTTCACTACCACCGAGATTTTTTTAAATTGAAAGTAATATACAGCTCATGTAGTGATGTTTTATTGTGTGCGCTTTATAGCCTTTTTCAGCTTCTAATAAAGAAGTTTGTATTTGCTAGCAATTTCAAGTTAAAAGGGCAAACTTGTGTGCATTCTTAACTTAATGTTAGTCGATTTGTATTTCTTCACTTTTTAAATTGTTTTTGCCGGAAACTTAAGGCCCTTTAAGCTTATTGGGCCCCGGTGCATCGCACTGCATTGTCATATAGTAGCTACGCCACTGACCACACCCTGGTTTTTTATATTGTTTCCAATTGACTCTCGACAAAGTATTTTGTTGTTTGAGTTTGCGGTGCTCACGATCAAAATTTAAAAAACACTATTGAATAACATATTCAATAAAATCCTGATGAGCCTTTAATTCATTTTAGTTCTCTCCCGAATAATAAATATTTCTCGATATTCTAATTTGTTGCTAAAATAAATTGACCATATTTCCAATAATTTTTTATTTGTATTGCTAACTTTTATTATTTTCACCAGTTATACGTTATGTTTGTTAAATCTTGTGGTCAGACATATAAAAAACAATAACTCGCGAAAACAACGTCCGGGAATGAAAAAGCAAGTCAAAGCGTTTGCAGAACATGTTAGTATATAGTATATAGACTGAAGGTAGGTAAATACGTATACGCCTCCGTCTCGACTATTAGCCCGAGGATTTCAGACCTAGCACAATAACAATGTCTGACCTTCTCAGGACAAACTTCGTTTGTCATTTTTTGCATTCTTGTACGATGTCAGTATTAATCAAACTTTCTGCATGTAGAATGCGGGGGCACGTGATTTGTAGTTATGGTTAGTTTTAATGCTCGTTAGATTGAAACCAATGATTACACAAACAGAATTGCACATACACAGTATTCTATTATACTCCGCTTTCCACAAAATTGCATATTAAAAAGCTTTGTTCATTTATTAAAAAACTGCTAAAAGCTAGTAGCTAGTTTTTAATTTACTGCAGATATGTATGTCAAAGACGCAAATAATATTTTTAAAGATAGAACTACTTTCTAGATAGATAACGATTTTAACATCCAACAAGTAGGAGTAAAAAAAAAACAAAAAATTGGATATAGAAACATCAATAAAAACTAATTTTGCTAACAATTGTTGATAGGAATGACTAGACATGAGAAAGTATTGGAAGGTGTAGGAGAGAAAGGACAATACATACCTGTAAGTAACATTTGTCAGCTGCAGTTCGATATTGTAATTTCTCGTAAAATAACCTCAAATATTGTTGTTGAAGTAAAAAAGAAGCAAGTAAGAAATACAGAACTAATGCAACGTATAAAATACCGAAACCACCTGCAGTTCACATACAATATTACATCTGGTTTTAAAGAACACAAACAATTATACCTTATAATATGAAATCGTTAAGGGTAGTTGAGAAACTGAACAACTTGGTTATACTGTGAATAGTGGGTACAAGGAAACTGATATAGGTATACAAAAACAAAATTTTGTAATATAATCTTCATCAAGTCGTTGACAACTGCAATGGTTATTTTTGTAATGCATTTTAAATGAAGATATGTAAACTGCTTTGTTAACTATTGCTTTTTTAATTTCAGTTTGGGAATTCCTGCTGCAAATTTTGAAGACTCTGATGGTGAATGGTAACTTAATACATTAAAACAAAATAATAAATCATAATCCATTTGTTTGTTAAAATTCTTTAATTTTCCTTAATTTATAAGTTCTGTAGTTTTTTGCTTACTTTGTAAATACAGTAACGGCGATTGTTCGATTGTTTCTAAAACTCCTGTTGTTAAGTTTCCTTAGAGCTGATATTTTAGCTTTTTCTTTTAAGCAAAAGTATAGTCCGGCCAGTGTAGGAAAAGCTCCAGCCACAATGCAAACCAATTCTTACACCGGCCGAACTTTAAATTTCCATTAATTTCTGCAGCACTTGACTTGACCGTATTCAAAGAATTTGCTTTATTTCTGCACCCTGAACAAAATTCTTAATAGTTGCTGAATTTTAACATTTTTGCCAAACGCTGATCAGCTGGAACACTGCTTACTTAAGTAGCAGGCAGAAACCGTATAGTGCAAACCAATCAAAACTAAACTAATGCTTACATCTAAATATCACTTTGTTGTTTGTATTGTTAAATGTTCATGCAAGCGGGCATAAGAAAAACGAGAGAAGATAGGACACCTTACGTGACTTGAAAGACTAGTTAGACATGTTAGAGAAATATAAACAGGAGTAAAATTGGGCAGAGATTGCATTATTATTCGGAAATAGTTGGGGATTTGGGGGTAATGCAAAAATAAGTTCAAGAGAGGAAAAAGTGGAAATGTTTGTTCAACTAATCTTTGGACTACTGACAATCCTGTGGTGGTTAGGTAAGTCAACCTGGCCTACCAACGCAACGCACAACGAATAATAATAAGTACTCTATTTATTAAGCCGGATTCCCACAGCGCATGGTTCGGCTAGTCTGGACTCTGGACAGTGGTATCTGGCATGCCAAATTACAATACGTCCAGGGTGGGGACGGAGTTCGAAAAGTTTATGTTTCGCGTATTAGTATACCGTAATTAGTCAAACGTCAAAACTTTTGACCCCTTCTTACTTCTGATCGTGATATTGTACAGGGTGGGCTACATTAGACACTTTTATACGTAAAGCCTATACTTTAAAGAGGAGATAGACAAAAACCTATGTCGGTGTCTGAAGCTCAATTTTTATGAGAAGTTAATTGGTACTGTAGCCTGTTGGCTTCTTGTTATTTTATATGATTAACAGATTGTTTAGTCTAAGTTTATAAAATAATGGTTCATTGTATTGGATGGAGAATTTTGCGATTCGCGAACGGCGAGAGAAACACTTGCTATCGAGCTCGCTATCGAATCGGTCTTAGATTAATACGTTTATTCTTACTTGTATTAGTTATTTTTTATAAAAAATTAAACAAAGCAACGAAAAAGAATAATTTCTTTAATTGTGCCAGTTCTTTATCTCATAAAGAAAGCGCGTACATTATGGTCCTTCGAGCCGGATTATAAAAATAACGGATAATAAAAATTATTGTGAATAAACGGGAACGCGACTCCTAGTGTAAACTCGATGTAGGAGCAGCCGAAAAATCCTAGTGAAAGGGGATTTCAAGAGCTACCGAGCCAGGGGAACTTCTTGTGTAATCTCGACACGGAAGACTCCGTTATACCGCTACATCATTCGAGGATCCTACAGTAATCGAAAAGGTAAGCGCTGGACTTCCTTTTTTCTGTATTTCCTTTTTTGTCAAACGAGTAAATGCTTCATTTTGTTTAAAAATTACTATTGAGCGTTTAACAATGTTACAAAAATAATAAAATGGACGTAGGCGTAGGCGACTCAAAGGGGAGTGCGCTTAAGCGTTTTCTGTTGTTAGAAAAGCGATTCAGAAAGGATAGTAAACTTAAGGGACTTTACATGAAAGAAATAGAAGAATTATTAAATTTAGGATACTTGTAAGAAGTGCCGGAGAATGAAGTAGAAAACGAAGGTGTTTTTTATTTACCGCATTCCGGGGTAGTCAAACAGTCGGGGGTGAAAACAAACTCCGCATAGTGTACGACGGATCCTCCAAGTCCTCGAACGGTCGTGGCCTCAATGATAATTTAATGACGGGTCCAAATTTGCAAAACGAATTAGTAGATATTTTAATTAGGTTCCGGACAAACGAATTTATTTTATCATGCGACATCAAGAAGATGTTTTTACAAATAAAAGTTCACGAAAAACATGTTGATTATCAAAGGTTGTTTTGGAGGAATTCTGAGGACGAAATGATTGGAACATATCGTTTGGTGCGACTGGTATTTGGACTTACCAACTCGCCCTTTACGGCAATGCGGTGTGTTCGGAAATTGGCAAACGAAAGCTCGGATAAATTTCCCAAAGCAAGTAAAGTCTTAAGTCAAGATATTTTTATGGATGATATTTAGTATCGAGAACGTAATTTCGTTGTGAGATCAATTGATAGAAATTCTAGGGAAAGGTGGCTTAAAGTTATCAAAATGGATAAGTAACAACGGGAGAGTATTGTCGGAAGTGATTGTTTCTGAAAATCAACGAGAAGTAGATCTAAATAAGGACAAGTCTTCAAAGGTTTTGGGTATGTGGTGGAATCCACATGAAGACACCTTGTCCTATAAAGTAAATAAATCAGTACAAAATTCGGGAATCATAAACAAAAACAATATATTAAGTTCAAAAGCAAAATTGTACGACTCCATCGGTCTTGTTTCTCCAGTAATCATTACAGCAAAAATGGTAATGCAAGAACTTTAGTCTTTAAAATTAGATTGGGATGAGGTCCCACAGAAAATTAAAAAATTTAGGGAAAATTTTCTATTAGAGTTAACAGAATTGAATAACTTAAAGATACCGCAAAAACTATTTCCTGAACCGAGCATTCAAAATGACCTAGTGGTATTTTGTGATGCCTCATTAAAAGCATACGGAGCATGCATTTATCTAAGAACCAAACTTTCGAACGACCAGTTTTCGGTCCGATTAATTTATAGCAAATCGAGAGTATGTCCGATTAAGGTGGAATGTTTGCCGCGTGTGGAATTATCGGCAGCGGTACTTGCAGCACGTATGATGGACAAAATTTCAAATATATTGAATATTAGAATCGACCATAGGTATTATTTTACTGATTCGTTGATTGTATTACACTACATTTCATCCAATTCAAACACTTGGCAAGTTTATGTCGCTAACAGAGTTTCTCAAATTCAACAACTTAGCGATGTGAGCAATTAGTATCACGTAATTAGTAAGCAAAATCCTGCGGACGTGATATCGCGGGGAATGTCGCCAAAAGAATTAAACAATGCGAATTTATATTGGCATGGACCCGAATTCTTATCGCATGATGTTTCTACATGGCCAAGGTCAAAATTTGATTCCAACCTAAATCCGAATGACATCCCAGAACGGAAAAGAACATGTCAGGTTGTTACGGGTCCGGTTATGGAAATATTAGGTAAATTCTCGTCGTTTCGAAAATTACAGCGGTTGGTAGCGTTATGTAGGAGATTTGTTTACAATATTGGAAATAGGTATGAGATTCGAAAGGGTTTTTTGACCACCTTGGAATTAGGGGAGGCTCCTGGCGTTATAATTAAATTAGTCCAAAAATCGGAATTCCCAGCAGAATACATCGCTTTAACAGAGCGCAAATCACTCCTAAAGACAAGTAAACTTTGGGCATTAGATCCGTTTTCAGATGAAAGGGGGCAAATTCAGGTTGGAGGAAGGTAGCGTAATGGCCCACTTAATTTCGAAATGATGCACCCGCTAATCCTCCCCGCTAAGCATAACATGACTTCGTTAATAATAAGGGAGGCTCACTATGCTTTATTGCATGCGGGACCAACCCAAACTCTGTCCCATATTAGAACTAAGTATTGGCTCTTAAGAGGGAGAGACATTGTTCGCCAAATAACTCGTTCCTGTACCGTTTGCTTTCGTGCTGCGCCACGACTATTGGAACAGAAAATGGGCGATTTGCCCCGCGAAAGGTTGGAATACTGTCGCTCATTCAGAAAAATTGGATTGGACTATTTTGGGCCAATTTTTGTTAAGCAGGGCCTAAAACGTCAAAATCGATTGGTTAAAGCATGGGTAGCGCTCTTCGTATGCTTAGTAACAAAAGCCGTACATCTGGAATTAGTAGGAGACTTGACTTCCGAAAGTTTTATAAATTCACTTAAAAGATTGATTGCGCGAAGAGGTAACATCTCTGTGATTTTTTGTGATAATGCAAAAGCGTTCATTGGTGCGAAAAAGCAATTGGATGAAGTTCAAAATTTTCTTCAAAATCCTGAATTACAAACCAAAATTAATTCTTATTTGTCGGATAAAAACATTCAGTGGAAGTTTATTCCTCCCCGATCACCAAATTTCGGGGGATTGTGGGAAAGACTTGTACGTTCCGCGAAACAACATTTTAAAAGGGTTGTTATGAACGCTTCTTTGACTATGGAAGAAGCATTTACTCTGTTATCCCAAATAGAAGCGGTAATAAATTCCCTCCCTTTGTCCCTAATTTTCGACAATCCAAACGATCTCGAAGTCCTTACTCCGGCGCATTTTTTGATTGGAGAATCTGTAACATCACCCCGGGTCGCGGAGCATGATCTTACTCAATATCCAAATAATCGGCTGAGTCGCTGGCAACGCGTCCAGCAAATCAAACAGCATTTCTGGCAAAGATGGCAAAGAGAAGTCGTGACTCAATTGCAGCTAAGGCAAAAGTGGAACCAGTCTTCGTTCACGTTATTGAAGCCGGGGGCTGTGGTTCTTATCTCAGAGGATAATGTTCCTGCATTATAATGCACAATGGGAAAGGTTGAGGAGTTATTTCCTGGGAAGGATGGGCTGGTTAGAGTGGTAACCATACGCACTAACCGAGGACTTTTCAAAAGATCAGTTAGGAGGTTGGCTGTGTTACCCATTCAACAAAGTGAAAACTCTGATGACGGTGATTGAAGTGCGCGATTATGGTCATTTTCGAATGAGTGAACAGTTTAAGGGTACTTATGGGACGGGAGCTACCTCATTTGTTTAATAGACTGTATTGATTTTTTTTAAAATGTTGACATTCTGTCAAGGGGGGGGAGTAATGTAACCTGTTGGCTTCTTGTTATTTTATATGATTAACAGATTGTTTAGTCTAAGTTTATAGAATAATGGTTCATTGTGTTGGATGGAGAATTTCGCGATTCGCGAACGGCGAGAGAAACACTTGCTATCGAGCTCGCTATCGAATCGGACTTAGATTAATACGTTTATTCTTACTTGTTATCCCAACCTTTAAAACGTGGAATAAAACACAATATTGTTTCACTAATTTATATTGTAACTCGACAATATTGTTTCGATAGACAGCTATCATTATCAAGAGTACTTAAAAGTACTCTTGATAATGATATTGTGTTTTATTCCACGTTTTAAAGGTTTATAATATGTTTCACAAACGTTGCACAATCGAAAGTTTAAGTTTACTTGTATTAGTTTATGGTTATTTTTATAAAAATTTTAAATAAAGCAACGAAAAAGAATAATTTCTTTAATTGTGCCAGTTCTTTATCTCATAAAGAAAGCGCGTACCTACAGGTACAAACCGCGTCTCGTTTTTCGAAATTTCTTAAAAAAAAAAACTTCCGATGTGTTTATAGAAATAAAAAATTTTCGCCAGGAATAAAGAGAGGTTTTTCGAAAACGTACACTTTCCAAAAACACGCTGTATCTCTGAAACGGTGAGAGATAACGAGACGCGGTTTGCACCAATAACTTCTCATAAAAATTGAGCTTCAGACACCGACATAGGTTTTTGTCTATCTCCTCTTTAAAGTACACTTTACCTTTAAAAGTGTCCAATTTGGCCCACCCTGTACAATGTTTCCCTTATGGTGGTTGCCCGATGCGATCGCCGCACTATGCATAAAAGGTTTGTTATTGTGTGACTATGTGGTTTAGCCAAGATGAGATTACAACAGATCAATTCCAATCACTAAAGAGTCATGTATCTCAAGACAACTACTTATTAGTGTATTCACACTAGAAAACAATTGGAGCAATAAATTCAATATTAGTGGCTCAAAGTAACAACAAATTGTCATACGTTAAATGTTGGAGATACAAATTGTTAACGAAAATAAGATATATAAATTGTATTTTTAACATATAACTGCTTTTTTTATTTAAGCCAATATCTATGTCAAACACCTTAACTTTTTTAATTTTCAAAAATTTCCTTAAACATTGATAATTTTTAATATTGCCTTTGAATATAGTAACAAAAAATATCAACAAATTGCTTTGGAGTGGACTCTTACAATGTATGTTTTTTATAAAACGTGTGAGGGAGAATTATTCATTTCTTATTAGTAAATTGATATGGCAACATGCCAAGTACATTCTTTAGATTGGTGCTTATTAAAGAGGCGCCAGGAATTTAAATTTAGTGCAACATCCGAACAACGAACTAATATATTATAAGAGACGAAAATACTGTTGAATTAAAAGTATGTAGTGGGTGTAGTTGCAACTACATTTCGTATTAATAGAAGATGTAAAAATTGAGTGAAGCCATTAACCGGACACAACAAACACATGAGAATTTTTCATGTATAATGGTTAAAATTTTTAGAAATGCCGGAATTAGGTCTTCATAAAGTTTAATTTATTAAAAAAACTTTAAAAATTATAATTGAGGAAAAATATTTATTTATGTTTCAGGAATGACGTATGAATAAATCACAATAAGAAATAAACAACGGTAACGTTTCACTATTTATTTAGTCTAACTCGACAAATTTGTTTCGGCTCAATCCGGCCATCAACAGGAGCAACAGATGATTACTAAGTTTAAACCCCTACGCTATCACTATTTATGTAGTCAAAAGTTGAAGAAAAGGAGAGGGGAATTGTAAGTAGTTAATTCGATTTGGTTACTTACTAAATTAATATTATTGAAAACGGCTTTTTTGATTGCCAAATTTTCTAACAGAGAGAGTTGCGCCGAAACAAATTTGTTGAGTTCGACTAAATAAATAGTGAAACGTTACCGTTGTTTATTTCTTATTGTGATTTAATCATGCAGTTTCACAAAAATTTCACTAAGAATAGTCTTCATTGTATGAATAAATACTGTTTTGTTGACTTTTGGTTCTTAAAAGACAAATGAATTTAAGGCGAATTCATTCCGTAGATAAAATACGTACCTATATATTATTATAATATATAGGTACGCTCCGTACCTGACCATTCTAATATATACATAAGTACATCCATTAGTTCATAACTTTATTTCAATTATTCCATAAGCATTATTTAACGTTCATTTAAAATATCTATATGCCCTCACTCGGTGTATATTTTTTATTATTACATATTTTACTATATACTCTATATTTTTATTTATATATCTCCGTCAATTCATCTCTCTCCTTACATTTATAACAATAACTTTATAAATTTATGAACATTGCGGGATCGTAGGTCTGTGTAAATAAAATAGATCTGACTCTCACTATAATTTATTTAATAAAGGGAATATTTACAATTATCTCTTCGATTAGACGTAGCGGACGCGATGTTTTATCTTTGGAGGTTCGAGATAGAGTTATTTTCTGTATCTTTTTCTCAGAGTACCTATTTCTGCTTTTACCGTTATACTGCCAAAGGTTCCCTTCACCCCCTCTGGTCTTTGGGTAGTACAACGGCAAGTTAGCGGCTTAGGTCAACCTTGAATATTGATTTTTTTATTGTAGTACCTGCTAAGGGACCAAAAGGCACAAGTTGCTATACTGCCATACGCTACAAATCAGATAATCATTTGAAATTGAAATCTACAGTTCAAGATGATTAATAATTCGATTTACTTTTTGCAAATGTCCGCTACAAACATTACTCAAGGCAACAGTATCCAAAATTGAGCCGATTAACGATTCCTATATTGGACCGGTCCTCAAGCGAATCCGACAATGAAGATAGCCTATGCATTGTTTGCCTATGCCTATATTTCGCAGAACAATCCAGGAGAAGGATGGATTTTATTTAAAAAGTGGGCTCACTTAAAATGCACTAGTATGCCTGGAACACTATTTTTTGTAGATATATAAATTGTCAATCTGACAACACAACAGTGACTAATTGTTTTGTTCCATATTATGTACCAATTATATATATTTTATTGTTATTTAGCATTATTTAGTACTTGTATTTCTTTAAAACAGTGGTTCTCAACCTTTTTGTTGTTGCGGCAAACATTTAATACTTCCAAAATTTGACGGCACACTAACAATTTAATATAATTTTAAAAAAATCGTCATGAAATTTTTTCACGATTTCGATTACTTTTACATATTTCTTTCATTATCTACATGACCAAAAGAACAAATTGAAAAACCAAATTAAACATTTTTTTTTTTTGATTAATTTATCATTGATAATACCTATTACCTATTCAATAATATAAATAAACAATTTGTTTCCAAATAATGCTTTACAAAATTGTTACACTTTTTTTGGTGGCTCCAATGGTGTGTAGGTGGTGATGCGGATGGAAATGGTGTTGAAGGTGGATGTCACCGAGATGAGACAGGTGGTTTTGGGAGTAGGGGATGGTGTAAATTTTAAAAATGGGGTAAAAGTTTGAGTTTACTTCGGAGATGTAAATTTAAAAGAAATCGTACAGATTGGTCCATTTCTCGATTTTTTTACGACCAAAAAACCAGGTTACCGTAGTTGTATATGATAACCGAATTAAAGGTAAATTATAGAGTTAAAGGTTACATTGTTTCAGTACTTCTAACCCAACATAATCTACCCTAAGGAACTACATATTTTACAATACTACAATCAGAAACTATAAAAGGTGTAATATTTCCATGGTTGCATTGGTACAGAGATTGTAAAATCGCGCTCAATTCTAATAAATTATTTTTGTTAGCATTTACAAAATTTGGCGGCCCATTTCAAAAATTTGACGGCACACAAAAGTGCCACGGCACAGTGGTTGAGAATCACTGCCTTAAAATATGTTATTAAGTTCGTTGTTGCTTTCGTTTCGTTAAATTGCCCACGTAAGGTTTTACAATCGGCCCAATAATGGGACAATACTGGGTTCCAGTTAGCCATTAATGGCGCAATACCGACAACCATGACTGGGCCATTACAACAAAAGCCTTGGATGATAACCTCGGCCCAAGAATGGTCACTTAGAATGGGCCCAAGCATTGGTCCAATACTGGACCAATGATAAAAAAATTACCGGACCGGCATTTTCAATTATGGGCCGGTAAGAATCGCCAATATGGTGATTGAGATGGTTCAAGTTAAGAAAAACTACTAATTCAAATTAGGAAACCAAGGTCCCAAATTGGACCGCTGACTCAAAATTTGAATTAATTATTTATTAATAACCAAATTTTCTGATGATACCTAGTACCTATTTTTTTTTTATAAATTGAGGCATACAATTTTATTTTATAGACGTATTTGCCCAGAGGGTCCAATATAGGGACCTTTCTCCTAAATTTTTATTGTTACCTATGTTCATTATTCAAACATTCATACAAATAAACATTAATAATAATTAACCTTTCCTTTTATGTAATTTTCAATTTGTGTTTGCTTTAAATTTTTTATAAGTATGTAGTTAAAGAATCGGGAGAAATTGCTACTGAAACAAAACTTTGTTGGTTCATGTTGTTTTCCACATGTAGTCGTGAATTTTCGGCCATATGAACTGCAATTTTCATTTAGTGCTATATTGCTTTCAGTTATGTCGTTTAGAGTTACCTAGTTCAAAAAGAACAAGGGTTAATACCATGTTAAAGCAAAAAGCCAACAAAAGACAAATTAAATTTGGCGCTTATCCAAATTACTGTAAA
The DNA here is from genome assembly GCA_947389935.1 of Agrilus cyanescens. NCBI lineage: Eukaryota > Metazoa > Arthropoda > Insecta > Coleoptera > Buprestidae > Agrilus > Agrilus cyanescens. The sequence goes on from OX376706.1 coordinate 12,387,295, forward strand.
TCTTGCGTGTATATCGGTATTAAATATGCGTAGTAAAACACTTGTTGGTTGTTTCTAAAGTTATATCCGCGAAATTAAAAACGTAAGGTTTTTACCCTCATCTAAAAATAGACATCGCATACGTAAATAACGCGCTGTTTACGCCAATTGATTTGTTTTTAATCTGACGAATTGGCTTTTTCGTATAATTAGTCGATTTAATATAAATACACATAAAAGGGCGTACTCACTTACCTACGTATATTACATACGCAAGTTTACATAACGTGAAATGCGACTATTTTCATGTTTATCCCAGTTGAACTAAGGTTATAGTATTCATACGGCTAATCGTAGAATTGTGAGCGCTGTTTACTGTTGAGGTGTAGGTGACTCAAATTTTTAAATGCTTTTCCAAGTTAACGATAATAATAACAGCATTAAACAACAATCCACGACTTAAGTTTTTTTACAATTCAATTCGCTACTAAAAATCACTAACATGCCCTTTTCTCTTAGGTACGCGCTCTCGTAACTAACTCCTTGATCGCTCCACTTATATATACATATACTTAATCGCTGTTGTCCATTAACCACTAAAAGCTTCTCGAAAACTCCAGATCTAGTCGCTAGAACTTTTGTCAGAGACTGCCCAAAAACTTTGCATATGTGTATGAAAGGATGCCTAAATTCGCAAAAATGTGCTTGTGAACAATTCAACTTTTTAATTATGCTTTTATTGAATGAATTGGGAAAATTGTCACGTATTTTCATTTCTGAAGGAGGAATTATTATTTATTTTCGCAGAAACAGAGAAATGATAGGAAGTGTATCACCAAATTAAAAAAGTGCAACAATCACATTTGGTTCAATAACCAGTGTTTAAGTTTAAAAATTGTGCCGAAGTACATGAAAATTAAGTGTCTACACAAATCCAAGCAAGCTGAGAGAGCAGTACAAGTGGCTTACAAAACGTGGCTTCTCCTCGAAACTACTAGGACCGAATTGTAATTTACTTGTATAGGTTTTCCTTTCTTAGTATATAATTGTATTTGTGTATTAACATTTATGTTTATGTATTTTCAACCCCTTATAAATACCATCTTTCACATAATTTCTTCACTTTGATAATGGCATAACTGCCGAAACAATATTGTCAGACTTATTTAATAAACTTGTGAAACAAAAATACCAAGTGTTTCTTCTTTTTATCATTATTGAAATATGTTTCACCTAGAGCCAAGCCAGAATTCCATTTCGTTAATGAAACAGAGAAAGTATAAAATCACCAAAAGTTTATTTATGTACATAACACTGGAACGCTGTTTTATCGCTCCATCAGGTTTTAACCACTTTTTCTGAAGAGAAAATTGGAAAAAACTTGACCATATGTAACTGCCATTTCTATATAACATTAATATTAATGTGTTTCATAAAAAAACAAGTTGGTTAATTTATTAGAGGGGATCTCTGGAGCCTTTGAATTATTTTTTTTTCACTATTGAGAGAAGGATGTACAGTTATACATACATACACAGAATTGATGGACTTTGTTGAAAATGTGATATCTACTGTCTCCTTCGTTTTACCTCATCTTCTAATTTGTTCAAAGTAACTTACTTGGCTGGAGGAATTTGGTAAGGACCAATACAGTGGAGTATGGCTAGTTCTAAAAATTGAAAAAGCTCGAACGAAAATTTCCATAAGTAGAAGTTTTTTGAACTACCAAAATATAAAACAAAAATGTTTACCGAGTAGAATTCGCTAATCTTTGTTTATATTGCAAAATTCTAAAAATAATTGTAGATTAATGTTTACTCTAAAATAAACGCTCTAGTGAGCATAAAAAATTATTTTAATGAAGACATAGCATTCGCGTACTTTAACATAAATTTATAGGAATAAAGTTGGAGCCTTTAAATTTTGGTGAATACTTTTTGCCACTAAAAAAGATGCCTTTAAAATATATATCAAAATTGTTTCATTTTATAACAAAAATAGTTTTCAATTCTTTAATTTTTTTCGGCACCACCGGAACCAATCGCGGGACTTCTCATTTTGATCCCGATGTCCCTAATGGTTTTCTGGTTCCGGGAATTGAAAGGCCTAGTGGTAACATTTGTAACATCAACTTAATGGGCCACTGAAATGTTTAGCGGCTTCTCAAATGTGAGGTTTTTTGTTTCAAATAGTTTATCTTTTATGCTGCATATCAATTGACCTCTAAGGGCATTGTCAATGATTTCAAAGTTGTAATGAAGTGTAAGCTTTTTAAACTCGTAACGAAATTGCAAAATCTGGCTTAGCCATATGAAATGTACAGTTTCATAGCTTCTGACAGTTTGGAGTTTAGTTCTTTTGCTATAGCTTTAATCAGGTCATCGTACTTTTTTGAACCTAATTGAATGACTAGGGTAGCATCATTACTTTATGATATGTTATAATTTTAGTTAATAGGTACCATTCCACTTTTTTGTAACAATTTCCCAAACTCCGTATTCCTGAAATTAAACGTACCTACTATCAATGGTGTATTTTCCACGTTCTTTCAGTTGGTATGACGTGAATCCATATGTCTTACACCTATGACGTCATACGTTGATTGCGCAGTTAACTTTTCCGTGTTCAGTAAAACAGACCACGTATTTTTCAATTATTTTCTGTTTATTCTGTAACAGTTATTTTTTTGGGCCTCGAGCGATCAACAGGTGACTAATTAGAGTTGGCCAACGCCCATTCTTTGTACTCTAATTTTGGTTTTTTTGTGTGTGTTTAAAATTGTTTGTTCCATTTTCAGCCATATTTTTGAGCCTATGAGCAGCCCTCTGTTAGTTACTGTTTTGGATCTGTTTTTCATGAGATGGGGTATTTTTTTTTTTCAGAATTTTACCGTTGTATTTTGGATTTTTTTTGTGGAGAAAGTCCATTTTGAATTGAAAAAGAACAAACAAATTCTATCTCGACTGCAGATCGACAACAGTTTTCTTCAGGAAGGTGTATCTTCTTTTCTGCTTTTTTAGAAGCTAAAAGATGAACTTGAAGGTTGTAAATGACACTGATGAAAGGGCTGTCAAAGTAATACAAGATTCTAGCGGACTTATCATGGCAGAAGAAAAGCAAAAACAATTTTTATTGCGCTATGCCCAGGAGCATATAAATTTGTATCCGGACTGTAAGAAGAAGTTATCCTGACTTATTGTTGTAATTGTATGTTTTAAAATAAAGATTATTGTTTACCCTATTTTATTTTAACTGTTATTCATTTAATTTGTTGCAATTATATTACCAGTTCATCAACTGGCCGCGAAAGCCTTAATCAATTTGGCAATTATATTACTTTTATAGCAGACCGAAATATATAAAAATTTAGAGGATATGCATATCGATTAAAAAAAAAACAAAAATTGTCATATAAGGGACACACGAAAGCCTATCCATAAAAATATAAAACGCATTTCGACACTTATTATAATCCTCAATCTGTAGGTACTTATTTTATTGGAATGGCAGCTGAAGCACGCATATATCCACTGCTACCTAACAGAGGCTGCCTCTTACTGTGGATGATTTAGGTTCAAACTGTGTAATTTCGGATTTTAGCGATTATTTATAATTTATAATCACTATGAACTGTTTAGCCTGAAGACGACCGAAATTCTGGTTGAAATGACGCTTAATAATAAAATGAAGTTTTTTAGTGAAATGTCGGCAATTAGAAAAAGCAAATTTTATAAGTTACAAAGAAATAATTAGTTACAAACATTAACAAATTGAAAACTGGAATAACGAAAAAATAAAAGAAAGATAACAGGTAGACATTTTAGTGCGTAATATCTCATAAACACATTTCAAAACATAAAATGACAATTTGATCACAGGTAACTTCTTTTGAAGTAAAAATCTAGAGATAAGAACTAATAAAATCTGGAGATTAATGCGAATAATAAGCCGGTTCGCCAAGTTTGCCGGCTTGGCGAATCAAACATCTATCGACAAGCCTCAGTCGTTCTAAAGGCGCGCTATTCACAGGCTGAGTTCGGAAAAATGTAACGAACCAATGTGATCCGAGCTGACATCGACCCGGTCTGTATATGATTCAATCGGTATTTCCCAAACCTTTGACATTTTACAAGTTAACCTAACACACCCTTTAATCTTACCACCCTTTTTCCCTGCTGAAAATTACCAATGTTCAAAAATATCGAATATGTTTAATGAGGTTACCACTAGAGTTAGAGTTTAAACTAACTTAATCTACCCCCTAACATTACCACCCCTTCTCCCTACTCAAACTTGAAAATGGAGAGTTTTTAGCAGATGAAGGGGGTTGGGGAGACACCGAGGGTGGGATGAAATTTTGTTGGAAGTAGAGTGGGGCAGATGTTAAGGCCGAATTAGATGTTGGTGGATATAGGCGGGATGGGGTTTGTTCCGAGGTGGGGTAATGTTATGGATAAAGGAATTTCTGAGGGGGGTTTGAAGGTGGGAGTAAAGTCTGTTTGGGGTGATGTAGGGATCTCGTGAATCCAGAGTGTGAGCTTTTAGCAGATGAATGTGGTTGGGGAGACACCGAGGGTGGGGTGAAATGTTGTTGGAAGTAGAGTGGGGCAGATGTTAAGGCCGAATTAGATGTTAGTGGGTATAGGCGGGATGGGGTTTGTTCCGAAGTGGGGTAATGTTATGGATAAAGGAATTTCTGAGGGGGGTTTGAAGGTGGGAGTAAGGTCTGTTTGGGGTGATGTAGGGATCTCGTGAATCCAGAGTGTGATGGAGTTTGTGGTGGAGATGGACTTAACCAACTCGTGTAATATTCCCCTCGCATCCTACTACACCCTCACTCACGAAGAAAATTTCTATATCTCTCCCATCTCTGATCTACCTTCGAGCACCACTACTCTCGCCTCTGAACAGCCTCCAACATTTATCCCGTTCCCAAGATCTGGTCCAACCCTATAAACACCTCAACGTCGCCCCATTGGACCCTCAGCGCCACCCCAGTCCCTTTCTTCTTCTCAAAACACCATTTAAAAAAATCGCTTATTTACTGTCACGAATTTGAACATTCAAATTGGAGCAACTTTGTAAAGGGGTGATTTCCGCGACTAACATATACACGAGTATATTGTTGCTCAGGATGACGAAGATTACAAAATACTAAAATTTTTATCGAAACGGAAGGATGGGAGTTAAAGCATACAATTACCAAGAAAAGGTGTGCGTCTCATCATACCGAATGGATTCCGTTTAATAGTTTCCATAGAAAGCTTTATTTCCCCATTCACCCTTTAGATGTAAAAGTAGTCTTCGTCTCTTCCGGTAGGTATATCGTACCTGTACTTAATTTCAGCATAATAAGTTCAGCGATTTAACATTTCTCCTACAAAGTTTCACCTTCCTTTGTACCCTTTTAGGGGTTGATTTTGAAAGAAGGTAGCGTATTTTGTCCTCTGATATCGAACTATCTCCATGTCAAATTTTATCAAAATAGGTGTAGCGGTTTGTACGCAAAAACGTATATGACAGACAGATAGAAGAAGGTAGATGGACAGACATATCTATATATTAGTATGGACTAAAATATTACATGGTACAGATAAATTTTGAATTAGATTAAAGCACAATAATTATTTTTAGGGTCCAGAATGTTTATTTTTGTTTTAAAAATAAAAATACTTAAATCAAAAATATTTATTCTTGATTTAAAAATATTGTGATGAATAAAATTTTTCTTGAATTAAGAATACTTTTTGTACAGTAAACGCATACTACACTTTGGGAAACACTGGTTTAAATAGCTAAGCTACGTATTTTATACTATTATTTGATTTTTTTTAACATCAGGATTACGATTATCGAATGTAAAATGTTTTTAAATTTTTTATTAGTGGAATAAATCTGTTCATTTATACATGTTTTTGAGATAGTGTCAATGCAGAATAGTTAATATACTCTAATTTTTAATTACGAATAAGTATATAATTCTATAGGAGTACCGTGAACGTTATAATGGTTTGTTTAAACCTAAAGACTGATTTTGATTAATTAATAGACTTATGAAACCATTGATGTGTTTTTTTCTACAGTAAAAAATATTGATGTGTTTACACTCGCTGTTTTAATTTAAAATTTTTGATCAATAAATTCATAATTTAAATAGTAAAAGTTAATCCAGTTGGGTTACAAAACTAACCCAAAACATTCTCTTAATACAGAATTTTTAAAATTTGTGGACAAGAAAGCTCTGAGCTCAAGCTACAGCCTAGAAACATTATCTGAATTGTTATTCACTTCTTTAATTTTTAATTATACACATTTATATATAAAAAATCATTATATAAAAAATCATAATGTTAGGAAAGCGGAAACATTTTAGTACATTATAGTTAGTCGACAGTTGATACATATGTATGTAGGTACGTATGTAGTTCGTCCTGTTGAATTTTTGTTCATCCTACACAGTCGGTTGAAGATAAACAAACAGAAGCATCTGCATAGGATGCAGCACCTAAAAATAATACGTGAACCGGTACAGAAAAACAAAATTTTGAGTGAATGCGGAGTCGATGTTATTTTAAAACCATAAATTCTATTTAAGTAACATATTTTGGAATCTCTACTAGTTTCTCATTTTATGCATGACTCGTGATCAAAATCCATTTTTCAAGTTATGCACATATTCTAAATAATCACGTAAGGATTAGACAATAGGAAGAAGTATCAATTTGTGTTAGTAAGTATTGTAAAAAAATATGTGTAAATACGCACAATATATGTATGTCTATGTATTGTTTCATAAGTTAATTCCATTTACATTTTTCCAGAATAACCAAAAGAAGTGGTGTAGATGATTAATATAAGCCATGTGTCATAATCGATTATCGTTGTCAACTGGTTTAAAATATTAGTTAAATTAGAAGCAATTAATGATTGTTTGATGTAGTTTTTAATTTTCTAAAATTCTCAGAAAATAGATTAATAAGTTGTAATTGAAGTTTAAACAAAAGATGGAGATGTTGAGTAGGTAAATACAACTTTATCCGGTTTGAGAATTTGTGTCAACTAGTACTTGATACAGTTTTCCAGAGAAGTAATTAAGGTTTGACGAATAATTTACCACTAACTATTACGGCACAAAGGATTTTTGCCGTCGATTTTGTAAATAGTTTGTATATTTTTAGTTAGCAATTTTTTTTCTGTAGGTTTTTAAAATGCTCTCTGAAACCGCTCAACATAAACGTACAAGTTGATTATCAAACTTACCTTAAAAATTTACGTTTTATTCGAAATCGGCATAAAAAATAGATATACCATTCCATTTAAAATATAAGAGTTTGTAGCTACTTCCGATATAATCGGAAAACCAGAAATATTTTAATTGAATAGAAAACCCATCATTCCACATTTTCATAAAGATATTCTGATGAGAAGTAACTTTTAATGAACGGGTTAGCTGAAACACCCTGTATATATTCTTTTTCATCAAGAAAATCGACTGGGGACTAGCCAAACTGCAAAATTAGGAGAATGTTTATCTGGCTGATGCCCCCGGCTTCGCCCGCTTAGAAAATCGCTCGCGCAAATGATGCGCGGCTGTCGAATACACACTTCACTCTATCTTTTAGAAGCAAGTTGAATATTGACCTTCAATTCAATCTTGATGTCACATTTCAAGGTAAAGTAAGTTTCTATAAATCGATACACCTATTTAAATATTTCGGTTTTTAGGGCCCCGCGATACTTGCGATAAAACATTTGCGCAAATGTAGGTTTTGATAAATTAAAAGCACAACTAAACTACATTGAGTATAGGGTAAATAGGGTGCCAATTTGACCATTTTAATTTCTATTTTATTGTAATTAACAATGTTACAGTGAATATTGCTGGCGCGCCAACTACTAAAGGTAATGAAATAGAACAAACAAGGGAGAGTGCGAAGCTATCCTGGATAGGTACACAAAATTAAATTTAACTAGCTGCGAAACCCGGCCTTTCTCAGGATATGATGCATTGAATTTTCGAGAACATTCTGGATAATAACGATTTATCCTCATTCATTTTAACTCATTTGAATTATTTTTGAACAATCGAAATAATTCTTGAATCTTCGAGGACTTTCTAGAACGTTTGGAACCATTCTGGACACTAATGAGTTCTCCTGATTCATTTCAACGTCTTTGAATTATTTTTGAACAATCTAGACCGTTCTGGAATTTTATAGAACAATCTAGAACGTTTAAGAACATTCTGGACGAAGACAGACTACCCTATTTCATTTAAAACATTTTTGATAATAGTTGATCATTTTAAGGTATTCTAGAATATTTCTGCAAAATGAGGAATAGAAAAACTTGGGTTCGGGCTTATAGGCCGTGGTCTATAGGAACTGTTTAGTCCAAACGTTTCGTCAGCAACTGCGGCTGATATCTTCAGTGGAAATGTTGTCGAGAGCGGAGATTGTACCTCGAAGTCTCGACAGCGACTGTCATATTCATATTTAAGCATCTAGTAAAATTTGTTATCCTTGACCCTAAAAACCCTTTTTTAACCAGCCTTTTCCAGGGCCTGTTTGCCCTTTATATTCTTTCCATTTCATTTTTAACCTTGATTTGGCATTATTGGGTAAGTTTGTTATGCTTGGATTCTGTCGAACTACCAGACGCAGATTACGATTTCGAGCTCATTACCTCTCATTAGTGCGTCATAGGCAGCTCGACAGAACAACGACCAAACCAAGTTAAACCTCTCAAGTTCAATATAATACAGTCGAAGCTACCTATGATGCGCTGATGAGAGACAATGAGCTAGAAATCGCGATCTGCCTCTGTTGGTTAGACAGAATGCTGATCAAGCATCATATTCATTAAATATATATTGTGTTGTCCTTGTACTGAAGGATTGTTGTTGGTAATGAGCCACAATTGTTGCTAATCCCCGCAGGTGGCGTTCACATTGCATTCGTGATATTATATTCACTCCTATAAACCTTTTTTTGTTTTATTATCAAGTTTTCATTTTACTAGAGTAGTCTCGCCCAATTTAAAAATTTCGTATTTTCTTATTGTCTCATTGTTTTTTTTTTGTACCAAAAAATAATTATGGTATGCATCAATAACGATTTTTCTAGGTAGGAATCACGAACTACCTTTATTTAATTTTCATGTTTGTTACAATCTATATTATCGATTGTAGTATTCATAATACCGTTACTTTTTGAAACTGGTGCATATGGAACAAATAACAGTTTGAGTTTCAAGACAATTTTTATTTTCACCTGAAGACGCTAAAGCTCAGCGAAAAAAAATTGTAGTGAATAAATAAATTTATTTCATTAAAAAACGGGCAGGTACCTTAATGTGTTACAAGTATTCAAAAAAAAATATTTATTTTAAATTAAAATTGAGCCGGAGATCGATTTTTATTCACTAAAATACATTATCATACCACTGTGCGCTGTGGGAAGCGGGCTTTAGGCCGGTCAAATGCTTAAAGGAAGGGATAAATTTTTATTCCCGAATGTACGGAGGAAATGTTAGTAATCATAAAGCTCGATTCCCACGGAATGAAATTTAGCGAGCTTTACCGTTCCCTCAGCGCATAATCCACACGCCAAGTCAAGGCAAAGCATAGCGAATTCACGTGAGTCGAGCCAGCGCTGGCCCATTTTTCTCTGGATCGGCTCACATTTACCAATAATCGTCGCTTCCGTTTGTACATTGTCCGAATATCGGCGTACAAACAGCGATAAAGCTGCTATTGGAGATATTTCTCATACGCGCCCAGTATTTAATTATGGTTTTTCACAGGCGTCACAGTACGACGTGATATTCAAACATTGGCGTAGCCGTAAAAATACTCGATTTGTTTCACAAAAATCATACGAAACTGTTACAGCAAGAGCGTATTCAGTGAGAATATGATTACTTAGACACCTTGCGACTACGACATGCGATTTTCAGGAACAATAGGCATAGGTACGAGCTAGTTGATTTACTTTAAAATTTAGTTTCATTCGAATTTGTCTTAAAAAATATACCTACCATTCCGTTTATAATACCAATATTGGCGTGGACTTCCGATTTAAATGCAAGTGTTAGAAGAATGGAATTATCAGTAAAGAGAGCACCCTTGAACACCTTAGAATCTAAAGTTTTAAAATTAAAATTAAATTAATTTTCAATTATGTATATGAATAAAATATTGTAAGATCAATAAAAGCTAATCTGACCAATAACCAATGACTTTTAACGAATTGTTTCCATCGTGAATTTCGGTAATCGTCAGGCTAATGTATTAATAATTTTTAAAATACAACGAAAAACATCGTTGTGTTTCAGTGATGATGATCATTTTAAATGTGTCTTTGGTAATGAACCTTTGGTCGAAACAATTGCAAGAGTTTTACAGTAAAAACAGTTGAAATAAGACATTGTTTTTTTATTGTATTTTTGAAATTATTAACATATCTCATAAAGATTGTACCATAAAATATAATCGAATACATACAGGGTGTTTGGTCTATAAGTACAAAAAAAAGAACCACATGTTCCCTGTTGCATTTCAAACATGAATTTATACACTTTTTGACTTTTGAAATAAAAAAAAAAAATTAAAAATTATTTTGATTTCTGAGGCCGGCCCTGGTTTAGCGCGCTTATTCCCTAGAGAATAGTCGCCGGTGATAGATAACGCTGTTTCGTAAGTGGCGCTGCTCGTTGCAAACTATCAGTTACGAGAATTCGTATTTCGCCAGGCCCGTATTAAACCGAATTTCAGGGTCAAATTTTCAAACACGAATTGCGTACTTAATTATCACTCGATTGAAAAATGCTTTTAGACTTTTGTTATTTATTGTGCAAGGAATCCATGATTCTTTTTTTTGTACTTATAGACCTAACACCCTGTATATTAATTATTTATTCATTAAGAGTTGTTGGTTATTGGCAAAATTAGCTTTAGTTGATCTTAAATCAAATTATTTTCTAATATATTCTAATGGCTCGTTACAATGAGATACGTGGTATACGTATACCTGTCAGTAATTATTTATCCAAACCGTATTTGAAAAAATGATTTTAATAATGATAACATCAAATGAAACATCACATTAAAATTTAGAAATAATATTTGGTAGGTCAGAGGCAGTATGTTTTTTATTTATCTTATCTAATAGAATACAAATACGAAAGGATTTGCTCTTTTCAAATAATTATAAATATTTACTAGTTATTTTTATATCATGGTCAATAAAATCCAGTATTTAGAAATAATACAATTAATTCTTAAAAGGCTACTGTACAAGTCATTACTCCGTAGTTAGTAAATCGTTTGTTATCGTTTCCATACAAATTTGGCAATATACAGAATTTTACGCACACAAAATAGTGGGCATTGACTTGATATAATATCAATAAATTCAGTGTGGATGTCAGAATTCAAGTTCATTATTGTCTACTACACTGGCGTTTATTCATTGAGGATCTTATAATTATTTACGTATAATAAATCATGATTAAAAATAGCAAGCTTTTACAAATATCTACTATATGACGTTGACATTTAACATTTCCATGATGTACCTTCCAATAAAATTTCAGCATTATGAAAATGCTTTTCCGATCCTAGACCTAAATTAAATTCCTTAGCATTATTTAAGAACGTCATTTATATTAGTTTTAAAAATACTAAAACTGAATGCAACTTATTATTGAAATAACATATCTTCTGTATAATTATACGTATGATCGTTGAAAGTTAAAAGTCATGGAAATGCCACTTTAATGCCTCTTTGATATCACTTGTAGGTATTTCCGATTTAAGGATATTAGCGAAAATAAACTTTTTGGCGCTCCCAAAAAAATGCTATAATCTTTTAATTTGACCTGTAGCAACTTTTTAATGATTTACATTATTAGGATAATTTTGGTTCGCTTCTTTTTAATTTATTATATAATTTGTATCTTCATGTGTTTTCGAGAAAATATCACTTATTTTTTATTTGTTATGGGTGACAATAGCAATAATATTATGTAAACACAATACAAAACGAGTATCCTTACAATAATTACAGGAGATGTCCATTAATAAATATCTGTTTTATTAGTTAAATCCCAAGATTCGTAAAAGCAGATTTTTTCTAGAATGATTCTATAAGAAACATATTCATTATTTTAATGGATCGATGAAAGTACAAATGTTGTTGATAGTCAACTTGCTTCAACTCCTGTATGAGGTGGACTTTGAATACCAAGATCTTTGTGCAGTATCCTCCTCAAAGTGGTACGACTAATGTTGAGTTGTTGGCTTCTGCGCTAAGTTTCACGTCCACCGGCATTCCACTTTTGCGAACTTTATCGATAAAATTCTTAATTCCTTGGTTTGACGGCGCCTTATTTCTTAAATTTAAACTTAATTAAATAGAAAAATTACTCACAATAACAATATGGAATAACACAACAACTTGAATCACCAACGGTGAAAGTCAACTGTGGAAACCACCGAATAGTGCACGGGCGACTTTGGCCACCCTACAGCGCTACGGGTGGAAGTTTGAGTTGATGAAATATGAACAGAAGTATGCTAGAGAGATATACGAACTCCTTAAAACTCCCTATCTTGGATGGCCGTAGTTTCGCTTGTATGGTTAAAACAACTACAAATTCGCCCATTTCTAACATCATTGAATAATATGAAAAGACATAGTATTCCACCGTGTTTCTGCTTTTGTAATTTGCGTATTTGAGAAAATACTGGGTTAAAATCCTTTTTATATACCTGTTTTTCCTTTACCAATAACTGCTTAATGTAAATTTAACTTAATAAAACTTTATTCAAGCACGTTTCTTCAGTTGAATATAAGTTGAAAAAGTGAACTAATCCGGTCTACTAGCAATGACGTCACGCAAAATGTTGTAGGCCTTTTAGAAAATCATATAGTGGGTATTGGAAAAACCCAATATGTGGTGAAATGTTCAGGGTGATCCAATTTGGATGCGTTTAAAAGAAAAGTATACGTTAACCGTTGTCGGTGCCTCTAGCTCAGTTATTTTGAGAAGTTAGTTGGTGCAAACTGTGAAAAAAACAAAAAAACAGATAGCGGGAAACGATAGGGCATGCATGAAAACATGAGGTTAGAAACAAGAAACGTGTTTCTGCGATAAAAAGTAACAAAGAGAAAAAAAGAAAATAAAATCAAAGCGTTAAAACAAAAGAAAAGAACAAAGGAGAAAGGAAAAAAAAGAAACTTCAGAAGAAACTGCAATCAGAGTAGAGAATAGTTAAGAGAATAATTAGAAGAAAAAAAGTAAAATAAAATGAATAAATGATGAAATGTTAGTAAATAGACAGAGTACATTGTGTTGTACCAAGGGGTAGATCAGGTAGTTGGAACAGGCTAATTATGATGTGACGTCACGGGTAAAACCAGCAGTTCACGAGGCTGGTCGGCGGATAGTTCGTGGAATAATTTAGCGACAAAATAATTAGTTGCTCACAACACAGTACCGCCGGCGCTCTGGAAATCTGAAACGTCTTCCTGAACATGTACAAATTTCAATAGGGGATTGTCCTATAGGTTGGTTACTAGCCATGATTGACTGATTTGAGACGTTTCTGCCATTATTGCAATCACCTGTGACAACGTAGGCGTAACAACGACTTGGTGTCCGCGAACGTCGGTTTTGTCGGATCCTTTTACTACTATACTATGAACGGAGCTTCTTATGGTTGCCGTAGAAGCCCCCGACGAAGGAAAACACCTTTCGCGCTTGAAAATTATTTGAAGATGAATAATGATTGCTTTCCATGACTGTATCCATCGGTACGACGGCACTGCTGGACGTATCGCCTGTAAACTCTTTGTTGGGTCGTCGTCTAGGGAATCTGTTTCCTTTAGAAATCCACCAGTTATTCGAAGGATTTCCTATAGACCATTTCTGCTGTAGAGGATCTCAAATCATCCTTCCACATTGTACGCATCCTCAAGATCACTACAGGAAAAACTTATGTCCAACGCGAACATACCCACATGGCACATGATTGCTCCTCTTAACTGGCGACAATGCCATTGTCCTGCGAATGGTATGCAGTTTGGAAATACAGCACATTTCCAGTCAGAAATTTAGTTCGTTGAATAACTGGGTTTTAAATTGTCTTCTCTAGTCTGTAGTTACTCCAAGTGGAGCGCCGAATCTCGCATTACGCCAACGTGAAAATCTGCCAATACATGTCACACAATATCTAAAGCCTTCAGAACCTGGCATAACGGCAATGTCGAAAGGCGTTGGGCCTTCTTTCTTGGGGAATAGAGAGAGACTTTTGATCAATTTCAATTTTCGAGTTTCGTCCACGTTTGTTCCCGGTTTATTCACTTAGATGTCCCGAATTTCTTACTATATACTTATACTTATACATGTTATGGAAGCAGAAACATAGTAATTATTATTGAACGATTATGCTGTTAGCTTAGGAGGTTACGTTTGAAATGGTTGCTCGGATTAAAATTCTCTCGATGCTATGGTCAACTGACAAGTACCTTGCACCATCATAATGCAGTTCGGTTAGGAGATTATGGTATAAAAGATAGCTGTGGTTGAAATTTATTTAATACATATTACAATAATTTAATTAAATACAAATTACCCCAAATTAATGAGGAAAAATCTATTGCTGTTATCATGCCCCGCCAGGATTCGAACCCGGGGTCTCTGGCTCTAAGTGCCATACACAACCAATAAGTATTATTAAACACGTTCATGCAATTAGTCTTGCACATGGTATGGAAAAAATGGTACCTATTCAAGATTAAAATTTCTTAAATTCTTGGTACCTACCACCTTCCGAATTTGACAGGCTCTACTAGCTTAGTTCAAAATTGTTGTTAACTTGCTTTTAGTATAAACATTTTGTTGTGGGTTTTATTTTATTGAATATAGAGCTACAATACTTAAAAGTTTTATCAAAACAATTCAAGGTTTACTGTTCAAAAATAGTTTTTACTATCCTTTTTTTGGACAAAATTCAACGTCCGAGCTACCTCGCATCCACCTGTTGCAGAAAACAGGGTGATACGCTGCGCGCGTTACCATTTTAATTTAACACTTCGGTCTAATCAGAATTATGTACAATCGTTTAAAAAGTATTTACACGAAAAAATTTCGTTTAGAAGACTGTTGATTTATAATTTATTCCACAAATTCTTAAAATTAGAATAATTAACAAATAACAATTAAAATGATCAAATATTAAGCGCAGTTTCTTTGTGATTAAGTGAGGTTAAGCTTAGATTACGTTTCGCTAAAGATAATTCATTTTCTTCAATTTATAACTCATTGAAAATCTTAATTACAAAATATGATATAAGATTGGAAAACAGAAAACCTATTTCCCAATTTGATAGAGAAAAATCGACGTACATATCATCATTAGCTCGATTCATGAGAAAAGTTCAGTGGAGGATACCATATGACGATATCTTCACTGCCATTTTGAGAATTGCTCGTAACTATTTTATTGCGTGGAATGTTGAAATTCAGTAAACATACGTTCTTGGAGAATTTTTCTAAATGCAGTAGCGTACACAGATTTGCTGTAATCTCAAATTGTGCTAAAATTGAGTAAAACATTACATACTACAGTAAACTGTTGAGTAAAAAAGGTGAACACAGAGTAAATTCAACAAGATTTTTGTTAATATAATAAAAATATATTAAATAGTGCCGCTATTTTTGAAAATAAATAGCTACAAATGAAAATTATTGGAAGGGAGTAAACATAAGCATTTTTATTAGCCCAAGACGAACAATGATTTCCATTAAGAAAAGGGAACGAAGATTACAGAAAAAATCTTAGTTTTCCACTCAAAAAAGTGCGTTAAGAATGTGTTTACACAATTTTACGTTCTTTTAGCCGAAGGTGATGGTTGAAATGATTCCCCAATAATTGCTATTATAAATTATAAAGCTATATATATTTCTGCAAAATTTGGAGAAAAATCTTAGTGTATTTAAAAAATGCATATACCTACAGTAAATTTAATTACGCGCACACAATCACTTCTGTTTTTTATTCTTTTTGTTGTAGTAGTTATATGTATATATTAATAAATTAAATAAATGCGAACATTATTTATATTTATCTCTGATATAAGAATTCGTTTCAAGGAACTATTTCACATCCTATTTCTTCAATATCAGTTCTATTTAAGACATACTATCAGCGTTAAAGGATCTCTGCGCGTTTTCATTTCCTACATCCTAAACAACAGTATTAATAAAATTAAAAAATATCTTAATACGAATTAATTTAAACCCACTATAACTTAAATTATCAAAATTAGTAAGAAAAACCAGCGCTTTTGAGTTTACTCCCCAATGCTTAAGTGCTCCAACTTACATTTTAGTACACTAATAATAGATGGCCACAAAACCCTCCCATGATCATCAGTATGTCCGACACATAATTGAATTAGAGGTTTGATTTATAGATGACTCGCATGATAAAGTCGCATTTCCGTGTTTCGTAAGCCTACGTTACCTCAATAAGGATTCCCTCATCATTCAAGACA
Organism: Agrilus cyanescens; assembly: GCA_947389935.1. Lineage (NCBI taxonomy): Eukaryota > Metazoa > Arthropoda > Insecta > Coleoptera > Buprestidae > Agrilus > Agrilus cyanescens. The sequence continues at coordinate 12,403,836 of OX376706.1, forward strand.
AAACCGAACCGTGATAAAAACTTTTATTCACCGGGCTAACTAAATATGTGAACCTTCTCGTTTATAACAAGAGCTCTGCCATCTAGATCGAGCACTCCAATCCAACAGCTATACCCCACAAAAGATCAAATGTGTGCCCCACCCCAAAAGAGCTTCATCTAAAACACCCCAATCACCGTTCATAAGATACGTTTCCTTACCATTCATAAAAACGGCTGCAAGTCGCACCGGAAAGTTGTTCAATCGTCACAACATCATATCACTCTTTTAACCAAAGAATCAGCTACATTCTCAGATCGGCTAGACCCTACAAATCCCTTGGTATCCGTGTTTAATGGAATAACCTGCTCTTGCGGAAGAGTAAACACTGGAACCACATCACGAGAATAGCTGAACACAAACGCAGCTACCGAAACCTGCTGCCTGAGGAATCTGCTTTAGCTGAACATATTTTGAATAATGATAACCACCTTGTTAAGTACGATGAGACCTCTGTTCTTTCTACCACATTGCAGTATTACAGCACGAAAATCGTTGTGCCTTCAACGGTCATAATTTCAATTTTAGGACCCTTCTAATTACGTAAAACGTGTTCCAGATATACAAAATCTGTACCTACTCCTTAAACGCGATGTGAGAAGTTTATGAAATCCACAACACGTTCTAGTTAAAAACTTCGGTAATGGTTCGAATTCAACAATTAAGTACGACACACATCTGCGAGTTTCTAATCTAAACAGATCATCTTAGCTAAAAGTAAGTATTTAATTTTTGTACCTATTTTGTACTTTTAGTCAATCCTAAATAATGACAGAAATTGTTGCACTATGAACAGAAAGTATGTTTATTATTTTATTATTGTAGCTATTCCTAACAAGTGCACTGTCTTTTCTGTATTCGAATAAGCAACATTACAAAGAAATTTACTCTTTTTCAGAACTCGTTAATATTTATCCATTCGAAGAAAACCGTTGCATACACGCGGGTACCAGCTTGGTTGCGAAACGTTATAGTATGTAGGTAATGTAAGAGTAAATATCCACAATCGTAGTGAACTACCTGACATCGCTCGAATGGTAATTAAACACAATTGAATTGCATTTTTTCTAGCATCGTCAATATATGAATAAATTTATGTTTAATTGGACCATACGCTAACGTTGTCGACTCACACGCGAATTCAATCGTTTCAATCCCTATAGGTGTTGCGATTTTGTTCTACAAAAAACATGGTTGAGATTAATTGTTTTGTTGATAAATTAAAATCATAAATATTGAAAAAGATAACATCTAGTGATACACAAAGTAAAGGTTAAAAGTATAGTCTTGTTTCTTGTCTTGTCTTGCTGAGGAAGATTAGCTTAGGTAGTATGTGCAAAATATCGGTATCCAAAATGCTTACAAAAGTATATTTGCAAATATTCAGTATTAACATTACCTGCGAAAATTAAGTCATGTAGATATGTACGCATATTTGAGTGTGAAGTTCTCAGCTTAATTTTGCTGCTTTATAAACTGCACTTTTTTAGCACTTAGTAGTTACTCGCTTCAATTTGCTAATTTCTATCAATCGGAACTGCTGTCCAAGCTATAGTTTGCCAGTGTTGTCAACTTAGCAGTCTTCAAAATTAAAAAATCGAAAAATAATTTCTTTCGCTTAATTTTTTTTGCTGTTTAGGCAGCACTAATTGAGGACTAAATACTTTTAATTGAAATTATATGCTGTAGTGCCGCGATGCCTTCATTTGCTGAGGTACACTGCCACCTTAATTAAAAGCTAGCAGTGTTTTAATTTTTTGGTAATTCTTTAGAGCGGCAAATTTCGATTCTGGCACTAAATTGTGTATTAATGAGTCTGCCTATTTGACCCTGCCAGCTTTACATATGTATGACCTTACGTGAACCTTTGCAGTTTGCACTTATTGGGTAACTATAGCTACAGCATAATAAAAATCTTCGCGGGCAGTGCAACATTTTATTACAAAAGTATTTTAAAAAATGACATAATTAAATAACGAAATAGGCGTTTCTAGCAGCTTACGTCAGGTAAAGTTAGGTTGGGTTAGGTTTTTGACATACACTACGTTTGCACATTACGGATTGATCTAAAATTTCACACACTTACTGAACTATACATGTATTCGGATAAAATACTTCCGTACATCATTAGGCTCTTATTGGTTGATATCTATGGCAGTAAACTGTGTAACTGTATTGAACAGGACTTTATGTTATGCTATGTACAGATGATATTTTTTTAATAATAAACTTAAAGGAAAATAGGATGTTTCATTACAACGATGTAATTATTAGTTTAGTTGTAAAAACGATGTGCATGGATTCTTATGAAAGTGCGCTCATATGCAACTGCAACCGCTGGCAACTAAACATATGCAATTTCGTCACGAACTGTTGGATTGTGTATAATTGCAATGCATGAAGTGGGCGCAGTAGCTTGCAACTGCAACCAAACAGTTGCACAACTAAAAATTGCTAGTCGGCGCGGAGGCTTATTGTGGTTCATGTGGCTTTAATTTTCTGAAATTCAGATTATTTTTTATGGAATTATAGGTTTATGGGGCTAAAATGTTTTTTCGATAGCGATTCCTTGCTCTTTTATTGAAAACAAAACAATTAACGGGGTAGTAAGGATTTGGAATTGCACGGGGTATTTTTTTTGTGATGGCTTAAAATTCGTTTTCATTAATTCGAGAATTGAGAAAAGAATTTTTGGGTCAAATCCTTATTATAAACTAATGCTATAGCTGCACAAACCTTGTAAAATTAATCAAATTTAATTCGACTTACTTAAATATAATTTGAAGTCAAAAGTAAGTCAAACAATTATAAGGCTTTATTTCTCTCACTGTTCGTTTATTTATCATGGAACAACGTTTTTTTTTTTTGTTGATATATTTGGTTGTGCAGGTACACGGTGGGACAATTTCGATGCTTCTATAGGGAAACTCGGTACCTAACTATAAGGGGTAAAAAAAATTAATGGCACATATCTTTTTTTAAGGCAAACACGTCACTGGTGAACATAGCCTCTATTTATATGATTGGCCAAGACACTCCGCGCTTAGCCTTTATGTTATGACAGTTCAGAATAACAGAATATGTGAGCTTACTCGACTATCTTTTCTTGGAATGAGAGCTCTTCAATAGATAACATAGACAAAACTGTAAAGGAAAATACAATAAAAGACTTCTAGTACTACCAGAGTAAAACCTCGAGATGCTCTTACATTGTAAGTAGTTCTAAAATCAAACCAAAACAGACACCTTCAACTGAAACAATAGATATCGTTAACGTTAATACGGTAGCTGCACTCTCACCTGAAATAATCAGTGTGAAAACAAGGGAGCTCATTACAGATCCTTACCGGCTCCCCCGTCAGGTTGGTCTAGTCACATTTATGTTCGAGAAATTTTGAGGTAAATATAAGTACAAAATTTAGTGTGAACCCAAGTGGTCTAACTTCTCAAACTATAAACGTTGAATAAACCAAATAAAAGTTTTTGTCTAACCTACCTAAGACCAAGGAGCAGCACAAGGATAAATTGTACAGGGTGAGCCAATTTTGTTGTTTCTATAGGAGAACTCGGTAACCTAGTTTTCAAAAGATTCCAACCGTCTTTTTTTTTTTTCGAGTTACAAACAAAAGTTTTTCAAATATAGAAATAGATGCTAATGTCACCAATAACCAACAATTATTATTATTATTATTATTGTTTTGATTTTTTGAACTTTGTTTCTTTGTTACATTAGAAAAAAACGACTTTCACATTCACTTTTTACGTAGAGAACAATGGCATCGATAAAAATTTAATAAAATCATGCACTTTTGAGGTACATTAAAAAATTGTGTTTTTTTTAAATATCTCATAGGGCTATGCTTAAGTTTTAGACATTTCTTTTTCTCTTTTTTGAAATATATACCTAATATGAGCGGTTCCTTTTGTTGTGTAAGCGTAGAATAACAAATAAGTCGGTATAATGTATCTGTATCTCGTTTGTTTGTTTCTAACTGACATCTGTCATCCCGTATTAGAAAGATATTCTTCAGTTGTTATTTCGAAAGAAGACTTTTATATAAATTCATTGAAACATGTCTCTAATACATTAGAATTGCTATTATAGAAAAAAAACACATTTTAAATTGTCATACTTTTCTTAATCTTCCAGAAAACTGGCGGTGTTGTAGAACGTACTAAACAGCTCAAACCCCAACACTAAAATTAAGACAAGAACGTCCTAAGCACTATTCGGTAACAAACATACCTTTTTCAGGGACTAAAGTCAACTTAAGACTAACAGTAATGTAAACATTATAAATACTAACTATGTTATAATCCATAGCTCAGTCAACCAATCGCATTGTTCAATGAACTTTACTAAACGGAGAGCTAGGAATAGGACCCTTGTCACTGTTAAGAGAATTTAACCTAATTTTTATAAATATATAGTCACTATATATAGAGGTTGCAATACAATGTTAAAAAAATTATCAAAATTAGAAATTGAAATAAACTCCAAATTACTAAATAAATTTTGTTTAAAAAAAATTATATTTAATTATTTACATTATTAAGTTTAAAGTTGTGACAAACAAAATTTAATTTCAATTTAAAAAAGAAATATTTTGCAAATAGAATTTTAGAAATTATTTTGAAAAGTCTGTTGCATTTTAAAATAATAATAATCAAGATTGTATGAATTAAAAAAAAATGTTTAGCATTATTTTTCTTTAACAGTCCAATACATAGGTACCTACCACAAATTTCGATAAATTTAATTATCAAATACTATAAACTCAATTATTTCGTTGCGAGTGTTATAAGCCTTGAATCAGTTGATTCACCCACATTTGATACCTACTTGCTGATTTATATATCAACTATTCGAATTTATTGTTTATTTTCGTTAAATTGTTATCACAAAATTTTTAACAAAACTAGTATAATCTGAAACAAATGTTGTGAATGGCACAAACTCAGAATTGGGTAGGTTCAGTTTATTAACTCCTGAAGAAGAAGAAGCAAACTTACGTCAAAAAGGTTAATAAAAGCGCTATATAGGTAGGTGTATGTACCTCTGTTGAGTATAAACGTAAAAACTTACCATTCCGTAAACAATAAAAAATTAACATTTTTACTAAAACGTAACCCTTTTAAGGACTTTTAATGACTAATTTTGGATTTAGTTATAATCAAAAGTAATCGTCTTAGCATATTTATACAAATATATTATAGGTATATCTATAATAGAGATGAAAACTTGAAACAAATAAATATATACCTAAAATAAAATACAATTAAAAACTTTTTTTAGTACTAAGTACCTATTTTATGTACCTAAGTAGTTTTTTCGTAACATATTTGAATAAAATAACTGATTTGAGAGATGTTAGAATAAACTAAATCACTGGTGAGCTTACCGGTAGTGTTTCTGAAATCGTGAACCAAAATTGCACCAAATAATAACTACAACAAAAACAGCGGCGCTGTCGCCGCCAACAGAAAACTTTAGCCGGCGTTGCGAGCAACTTTTTCAAGAGATTCTTCGCGAATTACATCACTGACATTTCGTGGTAATGGTTAGCGCGAGAGTCACTCTCGGTGTCTCGGTCCCGTAGCGTTTCCTTCAACTGTTCGTTACGACGCTTCTTCGTCTTTGCCCGCCTATTTACACACTGTTGTTCATAGTCGTCTCCGTCTCCTGCAACATTCCGCGGCGCACGAACACACGAACCAGTGCCGATGCAGACACAGCTAAACCGAGCCACGTTTACAAAATCGTGCCCATATGTCCGCATATGTCGCCGAATACAACCAATATGACAACCGATGGACGGTCCATAGTATTAGGAAGTTGCGAAAGTCTAATTAAAAAACGTCTGTACCGTTTACTTAGACATCGTTAGGGCATCACTGCAATTGCAATTCCTAAATGTCTCTAGTGTATACAGAGCTGAGATGGAGACAGAGTTCCCTTCTCAGAATACAGCCTATTTTTTACCTAACGAAGGCGTAATCAATCAATGTGTATATTTTTTTATTTAATTACTAAGATGTGTAAATTTCATAACCAAAAAGTAGAAACAGAAGATACAACATTGTAATAGATCACACCAAAAGTTGGTTTTGTTCATAGGCTTCATCGGTTTTACTGTATTCTTCCGAAATATACTTCTTCGGTCTCGTCAACACCGACCCACTGAAGATTTCAACCGCAGTTATCGACGAATACCTAATAGTTTCTATCTACCCTGGTCTACACACTCTAACTTTAAGTTTTACTATGCGTTTAATACCTAAGATTATTAATGTAATAATTTTTAGTGTTATCATTTTTGGAATCGGATGTAGAACTGTATTTACAACAATCAAGGTTAAGGGCTATATCACACGTGTCGGCGTAGTCAAATCGGTAACCGAGTCCACTTAAAGTGAGACGAGGCGGTTTTACAGTCGGCAGCTGAGAGAAAAAATTACAAGGTGCCCAATTTTGTTAAAGTAAAAATGAGGAAAAAGGACAACGATGGAAACTATTTGAACAAAATATTTCACTTCTGAGAGTACAAAATTGTTTGATTATTACAACAGATGTAAATAGGTAAATAAAACATCCAACATTTGTCTCTTTGAGATAAATTTATCAAAGTAACTAAAAGTTTCTTATAGTATTTCGTTTTTGAGTCATAAACAACAACTAAAATTGTTCGGTTGTTAACTATCCTCAAAAAATTATTTCTTAAAAATTGTCTGTACAATCGCTCAGTATATTTTACTAGGAATATTTCAATCTCTCGGCTTCCGCCTCGTTTGTCTTACCAGATATAAACCAATGCAAACTTAAGCCGACTCGTCCGCGCCGACACGTCTGTCATGGCCCTAGAGTTTAAAAATTTTGAAACACAGTTCAGAAAAACAAATTAATATTGATAAGTTAACGATAAAGCATTATGAAAACATTTCTGAATATATTCTAATTTTCTCAAATGTATGCAACACATACACACATCGGCAAATTTAAAAGAACGGAGATTAATTTGATGTTTTCTCCCTTTTGAGTGATTCATTTCTCCAAATTCCAACGAAAGCTATTAAGACAAAGTTTAACTACTTGATCACAGTTTATTTTGCAAAGCCTTTTGCCGTTCGCAAGCCTCCCAGTAGAAAACAACAAACATAGTATTTAATGAAACAAAAGGACTGTGCAATTTATTGAGTTTTCAAACCAATAATGGTTAAGAAAATGTACAGTGATTAATTTTTCAATAACTTGTTTCCCCTACGAGCCCTTATAACTACCGTCATTCGTCTTCCCATACTTCAAATGACTCCGTCGATCATTTCTTGGGCAAACTCCCCAAATCTTCCATTTAAGCAGCTCACACTTGTTCTCTGGTTTGGACAGCAGGAAATCTTGATATCAGTCGTCTACCCAGCATGTCCAAGACATGCTCTATGGGATTAAGGGCCGGAGAACATGCTGGCCAGTTCATGGTGGTTATACCAACTTGGTCTAAAAAGTCAGTTACATAGTGAGCGACGTGCGGGCGAGCATTGTCTTGAAATCATCTCCGATAAATGGAGCGAAAGGCATCACATGGTCTTACAGAATATCCTTTATGTACCTGTTTGCTCTTAAAGAACCGCTGTCAACCACCACCAATTCGGTACGTGCGCCTAAACATACTCCACCCCACACCATAACTGAGCCTCCACCAAAAGAGACAGTAGTGGTAAAATTAAACTGTGCACTTCGTTCTCCTCGACGTCGGTACAATATTTCTCTACCGTCAATTGAATTCACACAGAAACCGCCTTCATCCGTGAACAAAACATTGCCGCATTGGTCATTTAAAACGGAATATGTTCAAACATTAAAATCAGTGATTCTCAACCACTGTTCCGCGGCACTTATATGTGCCGTCAAATTCTTGAAAAGTGTCGCCGAATTTTACAAATGCTAACAATTAAATAAAATTGTTCCATAGGGTAGATTATGTCAGGTTAGAAACACTGAAACATTTTAGGCTTTTACTTAGTAATTAACCTTTAATTCAGTAATTATATAGAATCACGATCACCTGCTTTTTTGGCCGTAAAATAATTGAAAAATGGATCAACCTGCATAATTTTGTTTATAATTTACACCTCTGAAGTCATCTTAAACTGTTACCCTATGCTAAACATTAGGGTACACCATTCCCTACGCCGACAACCACCTACCCCAATCTCTGTACCTTCCACCTTCAGCACCACCCGCAACTCTAACTCATCCTACGGGGCAATACCATCCCCACCACCACCTATACTATCGGAACCACCCCAAATGTCAACCCCACTTCCAAACCCCTAAAAAAATCGTAAAATAAATTTGTAAAGCATTATTTAGAAACAAATTGTTTACTTCAATGATTGAGTGTGTATATTAGCAATAATATAGATAAACGAAAAATATTTTTTTTTTAATTTACCTTTTTTCAATTTTAATTTGTCAAATCATGCAGATTGATCCATTTGCCATTCATTTCGCATGACAACTTCTACAACAACGTGGTTTGTTTTTGCGCTGTTATAGATAAGAACTTTATATAATGATTAATAAGAAAATTATTTTAAATTTTTAGTGTGCCGCTAAATTTTGGAGTTGTTAAAAGTGTGTCGCAACAACAAACAGGTTAAGAACCGCTGATTAAAATATATACATGTTCTTCCGAATAGCTGTCACCTCCTATTTTGGACAATACACAAGACAATTCATATATGCCTCGGATTATCCGTGTTCTAATGCTGTCTATTGATACTAATAGATTAAGCTGTATGCAGTATTACATATATTATGAATTCGCTCCTAAACTAAGTAAAACTGAAATTGTCTTCAGAAATCGTAAAACCACCCCCGTGATAAATCCTTACTCTAATATGCCCATTCATTCAAAAGCCTGTGCTGATTGCTGAAAAGATGGGGGTTACAGCGGTAATGACCCCGTCCTGAGAATTCATCGAGATATTGAGATTGAGATTGATGTTGATGACATTATCACATTATTTGCAACGTCAAAAGAAAGGCGATGAGAATTTGCGATTTAAAATAAAGAAAATCGTTCGAATTTTAACAGTTTTTATAAATCCTTACTTTTGTTAATAAATTTATTATCCACTTTAATTTTTAGTTAAACAAAATATTTTGTTCGCCGTCCCTTCCTATACTTTTTTCTGTATCCGCGTCTGACCAAATGTGCGATTAAAAGATGTTTGTGATGCAAGTGTGACCAGGGCCGGACTGGCCATGAAGAACCCGAATGGAATTGTTTTATAATAAAGGTAAAAAATTACATATTTAACAATATTTTTTTACATATTTTTTAAAAAATTTGGATGTTGTGATATCGTTCTACACACGCGTTATAAGAAAAACATCTATTTATTAAACAGACGTGGAATGGCGTGTCATTGACGGCATAAAGTTGCAACGAATATTTCTGTCATAAATGTTGTGTCTTAAAATTAACTTTTCCCTTAAGTAAAATGGGTTATTAGAAATAATTATGAATGAAAACAAGGTAGTTATTGTTTATGAGATTAGGCAATTTCATCCACTTTAATAAGCGAATATAGATGAGAAATGGTCGAATTGTTATGTACAACCGGTAAACAATTTTTTGTAAGCTGATCTAAACAGGGGTGGTAGACAATATTACAATCATTGAAAACCGATACTCACATAGGATTTTTCCTAAATTGAAATTGAGAAGTGCCGAATTAGCATAAAGACTTCTTAAACGAATATAGGATGTTTTAAGAAGGTTAGTAGTATGTCTATGGGCAGCCAATTGTCTAACACGATACCCAGGCTTGTGGTATGATTAGAGAAAGGCACTATATCACTGTTTATTTTGATTTTAAGGTTACCTTGTATAAAACCTTTTTTGTTTTGTAAGAGAAACAATTGCACAGACGATTTGCTGGGATTCATGGCAACATTATTCCTAAATACATTAATGTGAATTAAATCTATGAATCAACTACAAATTACCTCAAATTAATAAGGAAAAAGCTATTGCTGTCATCATGCCTACGCCGGGATTCGAACCCGGGTCTCTTGTTCTAACCACTAAGCTACGGAGATATGATGACAGCAACATGGACGAAACGTACTTACTAAGTCACTGAATCGTCGGATTTATGATTTAATTCACATTAATGTACTTTTAGTGTTTTTGGTTGGTTTGTAATAAAAATGGCGCGATGAAATAAAGAAAACACTAACACAAAAATCGTTTTTAAGATGTTTACTAAACACACAGATAAAGATGAAAAAGTTATATACAAAACGAAGAAACAGGAGAACGAAATAACAGAACGATAGCGAAGACAATAATTAACAATAATAATAACAATAACAACAATAATGACAATAATAACAATTTACCCGAGAGTTGACCGCAAAGTTGAAGGTACAAGAACTGAGAGGGAACTAAAGAAGAACTAACTACCTGAGTTGAAAATAGAAGTATTTATTGATAGTGCTGTTAATATGGCCGACAAGGAAGAAAGGGTAGTTTGGAAGAAGGGGTAGTTCGGAAGAAAGACAGAAAGTACAACGACACTAAAAGTTCTCAGAAATTAGTAGAATGGAATTGAGGCGATTACGGGAGAAACCAGGTTATTAATAAATGTTAGGACAGGGATCTCGGCCTTCCTGATCTGTATGGGGATCTGTCGCGGCTGCGAATTTGTAGCTGGGTAGTGATTGTTTCGATTCGTTGTAGTAACGCCGTTATGTGCTCTGTCATTTGTTGTTGGAAAGACAGCTGGAGTTGCGTCAATCGAATTTCCAAGGCCGTGTCACTTGAAGAAGTTTCCGCGATCTGAAGCCTATATGTTTTGGTAGCTTCCACTATGGTATCTGCCATGTCAGCCAGTTGGTCCAATGTACAATCGGATTTTACTACTAAGTGTGGCTGGAGATGTGCTGGTAATCGACTGAGTCAGATTGTACCTACGTAAAACAGAGTCTCCTACAATACTTTCGGCTAAAGAACGCAGGTGCCCGAGGAACTGTGATGGTTTCCGGTCGCCAATACTCTCGTGTTCTAGGAGCTTCCTGGTCTTCTGTTCTTGCAATTGGGAAAGTCTCTTGATGAGTTGGGTTTTTAACACTGTAGGAATTTTCTCCGGGTGGATTCATGACTACATCCCGGACTTCTGCTAGGTACTTTGATCCAAGTGCGCTTAGAATGTGGCTAAATTTTACTTCGTCCTCTGTAATACCTGATGCGCAAAGTGTTCTTTCGAATACGGCGAAAAAATACTCGGGGTCGTCAGGAGTAAAATCAGGTAATCCCAAAACTGCTCGATTTGTTGTGGGCGGTACCGTTATTGGGTGTTGAATTTCTGGATGAGCCCTACCTTGCACTGTTTGCTGCTGCCATTCTTGTCTGCGACGCTCAAATTCTAGCTTTTCTTGTTGAAGTATTTACCGCTGTTCTTCTAAAAGAAGTCTTTGGGCTTCTATTTGCTACACGAGATCATTGTCGGCACGTGTAACAACCTTGTTTCCTGTTCGTGGCTTTCTTCCCTTGGAATTCACTCGTGTTCGAAAAATACCACGGCGCTAACACAAAAAAAAATTAAATGGCAAATCGCGTAGACACACACTCGCGCCCTACACAATATCGCATGTACACGATGACGTCGGGTGGTCACCACTGTAGTGTTTTTGGTTGGTTTGTAATAAAAATAGCGCGATAATATAAAGAAACAAGAAAAACAATAATAACAATTTACCCGAGAGTTGACTGCAAGGTTGAAGGCTCAAGAACTGAGAAGGAATTAAAGAAGAACTAACTATACCTGAGTTGAAAATAGAAGTTTCTATTGATAGTGCTGTTAATATGACCGACAAGGAAGAAAGGGTAGTTCGGAAGAAGGGGTAGTTCGGAAGAAAGACAGAAAGTACAACGACACTAAAAGTTCTCAGAAATTAGTAGAATGGAATTGAGGCGATTACGGGAGAAACCAGGTTATTAATATATGTTAGGACAGGGTACATGCAGGTATCGGGGTTCCAGGTAAAGAAGAATGAAGAGTGGTTAGTGGTTAGAGCAATAGCGGGTAAATCCAGAGACCCGGGTTCGAGTCCCGGGCGGGGGCATGATGACTGCAATAGCTTTTTCCTCATTAATTTGAAGTTCATAGATTTAATTCACATTAATGTATTTAAATTTACAACTACTATGTGCTTCTTAATACTTCATTGTTAAGATTATTCCTACTGGAATACTGACAAAAGCTTTGGAATAATCAGGTGAGGTTAAGGCTACGCATAATTTTTTATCAAGAGCCCGTATTATGTCGTCAATTTAATTTACGAGGGCAGTTTGCGTACTGTGACTCTTCCTGAAATCAGATTGAATAGTTGGAAGAATTGCATTAACTTACAAAAACTCAATTATTTACATGTGAACTACCTTTTCAAGAATCTTAGATAAGACGCGCAATATATATCTACTAACAGGGCGTCAGAGTGAGTTATGGGATTATGTACTTTAGGGATAGGCTTAATAATAATAGCCAAATTCCATTGTTTTGGAAGATGCCCTTTCTATAAGCAGAAATTGATAATATGAGCTTATTCATAGGTATAGAGATATAAGAATGAATTGTTTTACAGGTGGGTCATAATAATAATACATTCAACAACGATTCAGTAAATTAGTAAGTACGTTTCGTCGGTGTTGCTGTCATCATGCCTCGATAGCTTAGTGGTTAGGGCATTGGCGCGTTATCCAGAGACCTGGGTTCGACTCCCACGGGGGCATGATGACTGCAATATGTTTTTCTTCATAAATTTTAGGTAATTTGTAGTTGGTTGAATAGTTTGGTTCATGTTAGTGTCTCTTGTAGTTACCGAGTTGTTTTATTAGTGTTAGTAAGTTATATAAGTGTTACCGGGATAAATATGTTAAATAAAATGTATTCGTGTATCGTTTCGGTTGTTTCACTATAAACATTGATCCTTCGAGCCGCATATACAATGAAAATCCAATTATCTTTAACAAAAAGAAAACAGTGCCGTTCCAGCTTGAGCAGTCATCGATGATTCTAATTTTGGATTCATAATATGCAACGCGTCCCAAAATTATAGTCTGCCTGACCAGTCAACCAGATCATTCAATTCGGATTCATCTCGGAAACCAAAACAACGATCCACCTTTTGCAATTTCTACAGCTTCTAAGAAGCCTGAATATTTTCCGGAGCTCATTTTTTATTTATTTCCCTTGTTACGGATTAACATTGTTAGTTATAAATATGTAAGAAGTAAAGCAGGTTTTGTCAGTCAGTCTCATTTAACTCGTTTCAAAAATAAAGTTGAAGAATTGCAGAAAACAGATAAAAATGGATGATAAGGAAAAAACGCAGTTAAAAATACGTCTTGCAAATATAGAGTCTATTTTAAAAGAGTATGAACAAATTCATTTTTTCATACATACGTTTGTGAGCTATCTAGACTGAGTTCTAATAGTAACTAACTTGAAAACATATCAATTGCATAAAAAATAAGATCTGATACATAATTGCCAATACGGATTTCACAGAAATCACACATGATGCTTCAATGGGAACATACAAGTAAAGATGCCTTTTAGGCTATAACAATTCTGTTAATCGCCAAATGGATAATCATAATGTTACACCTCGACAAGAGATTAATAAGGGTAACGATGTAAGTATCGACAACCCCCCGCAGGTAGAACAAATGTTTTAGGCTAATCATGCTAGCAATATTGAGACATCAAACGTTGTTGTCAACCGCTCAAATTAAAGTTTACGATGTTCACGGTAAAGTACACATATGCAGGGTACTTTTAGACCCAAGGGGCCAATCGCATTTTGTTATCTAACAATTTTTCCACAAACCTGGTTTAAAAAGGGATCGTTTGAATTTAACTGTAAGTGGCACTAGTCACAACGTATCTGACATAAAAACTAAAAGCGAAATTCGTATGAGAATGAAATTCGTGTGTAAATGATTCCTTATATCTTGTTTAATAATTTGAACAGATTACTAGTAACCTACCAAGTATTGTATTTGATTTAAGCAAATTAAATATAAGTACCACGTCACATTCGTTTAGCAGACCCTAAATGTGATAATCCCAGAAAAATTGATATTTTATTAGGTGCTGGAATATTTTGGAATTACAACATATGGAACAACATAAGTTAGGTAAAAATTTGCCGTATATACCGAAAACAAGATTAGGGTAGATTATCGGTGGGACATTTGTTCAAAATTGAAATACTTTCTTACAAGGAAATTTATGTTTGACATCAACAAATAATTGTAGACATTCTAAACAGTAATTTAGAAAAAAAAAATTGGAAAATAGAAGAATGTAGTAATAGAAGTAAATCATACTCTCCTAACGAACAATATTGTGAGGAACATTTCATAAAAAATACACCATGACACCATACACGAAAGTTCGTAGTTACATATCCTTTAAAAGTCGCGTCTGTTGTAGGCGATACAAAGGTACAGGCAATAAAACGTTTATGTTCGTTAGAGAGAAAATTAAATCGCGATCCTCAATTAAAAGATGAATATATTAAGTTTTTGTTGGAGTATGAAAGTTTAGGTCATATGTCTAAACTTTCTCTTAGTAATAAATCAATTACCTTCAATTGCTTTTTACCTCATCACCCAGTAGTAAAGAATTCTAGCTTAACTATGAAACTTGGCGTTGTATTTGATGTTTCTGCCAAAGGAAGTACAGGTTTATCACTTAATTAAATTCAATATGTATGGCTTACAATTCAAAATGTCCTTTTTACAATTTTTTTGCGTTTTCGCAAACAACTTTGTATTAACGCTTGACCTAGCCACGTACCGCCAGGTTTTCTGAAACATGACGATAAAAGTCATTTACAAATCATACTGTGGCTACCAAGTCCAGACAAACAGATTGAATATTAAAAATTAACACTGTAACGTATGGAATGTCTTTAGCGCCTTATCTTGCGTTTATGTGTTTAGGACAACTCGCGAATGATTATCGGACAGTTAATCCTTAGGCTGCTGACATTATCGAAAAAGATTTTTATGTCAGTTAAATAAAATTAATGTAGATAGCCATTTAGAACAAAATAGAAATAATCAATATTTCAAAATAAATAAAATCGAAAACGTTAGGAATAGTGGGGAATTCTTAAACTAATAAGTTTCAGTATCCATTATGCAACCTTACTAAACAAAATCAAATTACTAAGCAGTCAGTATTATCTATGATAGCTGAAATTTATGAACCATTGGTACCTATAATTATAGTCTAAGCTATTAATGCAAAAATTGTGGCGATTCAAAGTACAGTGGGACGAATCTTGACTGCTTGAGTTGCATAGTGAATGGTTAGAATATAGAACAAATTATTTTCATTAAAAACACGAGTAAGTGCGTAAAGGTGCTACATCAAATAGAACTGCATGGTTTTTACGACGCCTCGGAGAAAACTTTTACGGCGTCTGCATATGCGCAAAAAGTGTGGATGATTCTGGATACTATCATGTCTCACTATTGTTATTGTTCCAAGTCACGCGTTGCGCCATCAAAAACTATTACACTTATTAGGTTGAAGTTATGTGGAGCGGTATTGTTACCTCAATTATATCATGAAGTATTGAAATCAATTAAAATATCATTTAGTAAATACATGTTTTGGTGCTACTCAATGGGAAAACTTTTGTATCCTTAGACTAGGAAAGAGAGGGAACGCATAATCGTCGACTGCAAATTGTTACGCGATGGACCCAGCGGTCAGCGCTCATTAGCGCAATATATAATGTTAAGAGGGGGTTAGTTTTGTTACCATTAGGCCCTTGTCCCATCTAAGCGACGCGATGGCGATACGATATCGCCGCGATATCACCACGATACAAGCAGGCGAAATGGAGTAGTCCCACCAAAGCAACGTATTTTCTACAAATTCAGTTCAATGAACAAAGTGAAGACGACGATGTGTTTGCAATGTACTGGTACTTGCAAAATAGAAAAAAAAATCGAGTCTAATATAAATAAATGGTGGGTGCATTCATTTATCGCAAGAAACAAAAAAAAAAACAGAATGTTTATTGCTGCTAAGGAATTCGACAGACACACAGCAAAATTTAAATTATTTTATCTTTTCTAGGTAACTGTATAATTATATTTTTCTACAGCATCCATCAATTTTTCATTAAAGTCCTGTTAATTTTTCTGTTGTGCCGTAATATACATTTTCGTCATTAAACGCAAAATACTCCACCAAATCGCCTGAATGTCGCTTCAAAACTGTCATGTAGATTCGCTCGGCAACAAGTAGATGTTGCTTTGCTGTAACCTTGTTCCTACAATTATCATTCCATACAGAGTATCAATTGTTTATTTGATAAAGTAAACAATTATTAAGAACTGTTTTTCGTGAAAGGTTACTAATAAAAATATGATTTATTTTATGTCAAGTAGAATAGATGTTCAATGAAATCAAATGCAAATAATTATTTCATTAACGTTAATTGACATGATGTGGCAGAACTAAACATTAAGAAGAATTGCTTTAATTTAATTAATTTTATTTCTTGGATTTTATAACTAAAAGTGACGCCACCTATGGTAATATTGTGGTAAACACATGATTCTTACAACTTTGAGAGTATTTTTTGTTTAATCTAAAAAGACAGGTAAATTCCAGTTACGTCTAAATATTTAAGGATTACAAATCCCACATTTGGAACGCGTTCTATACAATAGATACAACGAACCACAAACCACATCCTGCAACCGGTTTCGACCTATTGGGTCTCTTCAGACAGGCGCTGGCAAAACACAAACTGCAAAGTTCACTTGAATAACAAGACTGACTAGAAACAAGAGAAACAACTACTCCGAGGGCTAAAACCCTACCGGCATTGAATTACACTAATGAATCTGAAGGTACACACATGTTAGACGTAGATAAATAATCTAAAAAGACAGGTAAATTCCTGTTACGTCTAAATATTTAAGGATTACAAATCCCACATTTTTTGTTTCTTGCACTATTAGTAAACCATTCCAACAAAAAAAAAATTACGCATTAATGATTTTTGTACGTAAATCGTAACATAGTATGTAAACAATATACAAATTAAACGCGATTTACTTTGCTTAACCTTACTACGTAAAATTCTTTTTACCTGTGAAATGTGATTCCTGGTTCAATTCCTTCACTGCGGCTTTTACAGCCGTATGAAGAACAAATCACCATTGATTTAAACAAAAATACACTAAAACCTAACTACACTATTCAATTATATTGACACTTTTAAAGACCGACACCAGCGCACTGTCTGTCACCGTTTAATGGAGCGAGTACAAAATAAAGTAACAATGTTCGACGTAGAGTTGGCTTACGAGTTACGTGTCTCCTCTCTTTCCTAGCCTAAGTTTAAATCCAACAGGTCAAACTTCAGCTGATATTAACCGTTGGTAACACGTTATGGCACATGAAAATCCCGCCGATTTGGTATCACGCGGAATAGAAGCCACTTCGTTAAATGAGTTAGAATTATGGTGGCACGGACCCCACTGGTTGTCAGAAAATGAAATTTATTTGCCAACATCCTGCAAAGGCAAATAATTAGAAACAAAAAATTAATTACTTTCTTTGAATCCACTACGGTACAACGGTATTTAACGTGTGGGAGGTCGTATTCAAAATTCCAAAAGACAAAAGAATTCCGGTATTACTTGTTGGTCAGACTCAGAAATAAATCTTGTTAACAAGCTAGTACACCAATGTGTAACTTATTGCTTTCGAGTAAAACCAAAACCAACAGCTCATATTATGGGAAATTTACTGAAAGGAAGAATTACTACGTCACCACCCATTTTTAACTGTGGTATCGATTATTATGTGGGTCCAGTTCTTATAAAATAAATCAAAGGTCACGGAGCTCAACTTATTAAGGCATATATGTGCATTTTTGTTTGCTTTTTGACATTGACCATACATTGAGACATAACAAATAATTTAACAGCAGATGGATTTTTATCTGTATTGATAGTGCAGTAAATGAAGACAACTCAAGAAATTAAAAAAACAGGTCGGATTGATTTCCAACTTTTTACGCAACCTTATAATAAATGCCTCACATACGAAAATTTACTATTTAAAAAATCCGGCTGCTACCTTAATTTTGCAATAACAAACAATATTTGCAAAATTCCATGTAAAATGGAAGAAAAATCAACAGACATTAATGAAATTTATTTCCTGGGGGTCTGTTGGTGTGCTGAATTCTATCAGATTTAAAATTCAAAATGGCGGATGCAAAATGGCCTTCCGGAACGTATATAATTAAAGTGCAAAAATTGATAAAAAACAGCAAAAAATTATTTTAATGTACCTACCTACACGTAGATATGTTGGATTTAGTTTTATATTTGAGGCGAAAATTTCATAAAAGCGGATGCAAAATGACTGTCCGAAATGTAAAACTACGAATGATTTATGTACCTACGGGATTTTAGATATTACTATGATAAACAAGACTGACTAGAAACAACAGAAACAACTACTCCGAGGGCTAATACCCCTACCGGCATTGAATTACACTATTGAATCTGAAGGTACATACATGTAAGACGTAGATAAAATAATCTAAAAAGACAGGTAAATTCCTGTTTCGTCTAAATAATTAAGGATTACTAATCCCACACTTGGAACGCGTCCTATACAATAGGTACAACGAACCACAAGCCAATTCTGCGACCGGTTTCGACCTATTGGGTCTCTTCAGGCAGAAGCAGGCAAAAAACAAACTGCGAAGTTCACTTGAAAAACAAGACTGACTAGAAACAACAGAAACAACTACTCCGAGGGCTAATACCCCTACCGGCATTGAATTACACTATTGAATCTGAAGGTACATACATGTAAGACGTAGATAAAATAATCTAAAAAGACAGGTAAATTCCTGTTTCGTCTAAATAATTATTTTTTGCCTGCTTCTGCCTGAAGAGACCCAATAGGTCGAAACCGGTCGCAGAATTGGCTTGTGGTTCGTTGTACCTATTGTATAGGACGCGTTCCAAGTGTGGGATTAGTAATCCTTAATTACAAGTACATGAGTGAGATGCAGGTCCAGACTAAATGTTTTAGTACGGTGTCAATGAGTCAATGGCATTTAGAATGTGTGACCAAGTTGCACTATGGTTAGGATAGTGTTGTGCGAGTAGTGTGACTTAAAACTTCAAACAGTGTCGTGCTAATACAATCAGCTACAGAATTATGCGCCCTTCCCGTCAGTTAGCAATTAAGAATAAACGACTTTGAAAGCAATCCTTTCAAAGCAGCTTAATTTATTAATTTGTACCCTTGAGGTGATTCCGTGTTGTTAGCGCCGTGCAAATATCGCCGCGAACTCTTCGCGTGCAGTTATCACCACAAAGGAAGCGGGTAAAATTAGATCGCGACTATATCATTTTATGCATTCTGTTTTCGTATTATATTTTGAAAACAAATTTTTATTTCCCTTTACATTTTAACTCAGGCTTAAGATTGGCAGTTTTGTTTAATAAAACAGGGCGTATAAGGATTATAAACCTACTATATATAACCACCTTAAATCTAATTAACAAATGTGATTTCTTTTATGTCATATATAAACTTATACTAATTCTACTTATTCTAATTTTTGAACATATGCTGAAGCTCGCAAAATTACTCCTAATTTCCCACCGGTAAATGTTCATTGCAAAACTAGTAATCATTAGCAAAAATCGACATAATTTTGATTTAAGTAAGCAGTGAGTAGACACAATTTCGTTTGTTATTATCAGATTGATTTGATTACATTCTAATAATTTGCCAGTTCTGGGTTAAACTGTAAAGAAGAGTAAAAATTTCTGTTTAAAATATCATACGAAAACAGAATGGATAAACTTAACATAAAATATTAAATAAAAGCATTATAAATAGGCTTATATACTCCTGGTATACTTGCGACTCCAAATGCGCGATATAATTTTACCTGCTTCCGTTGCGGCGATGACTACACGCAAAAAGGTCGCGGCGATAATTACACGGAGCTAACAACACGACACCCTTCAGGTACATTTGCATTATTGGTAATTCCAATATCTGGTTGGGTTGGTATTGTTGTGTATAATTGATAGGTACGTTTACACATAAAGACAAGTTTCCGAAGATAAATTTTGAAGAAAACAGAAATCGGTACGTAGACGTTTTGAGGGTAACATCTGAAGCAATTTCATAATAGGTCCGATTTTAGACCAGCTGAAGGACATATAAACCTCTTAATCAGTAAATATATTCCACTAGTCCATAACACACACCACCACTTATCCTTGTAAGATCGTAACATGTAGTACAGTAGACTCGCGCTAGTGTGAACTGGACGTGTTCATATTATCGAGATTGTTCATACCATCGGAGGTATACTAATTTAGTCTTTGGAGGTCTCTCTTAACTTTTTTATGTTCTTGTGGAGGACCTAACTTAAATAAAACAGTAAATAACGAACACACTAACAACGATTTATTTACAAACAAGCACTTAACGAAAAACTAGAAAGAGCCTGGAAATTGAAATGAACCGATTTAGAAGATAGAGAAGCTAGATAGACACTACCTAAAGTATTATTGAAAATAAGGAGTGTTTTGACAATTGTCGAAGAGAGGGACGTGGATAAAAGTAGGGTACCAATAGGGTGATACTGAAGTTGGAAAAGACTGAAGTTATGAAATACCAAGAATCTGAAAGCACCGAAGAAACCCATCGTAAAGATAGAATTTAGAAGAAATTAAAGGTATAGACGTTATGCGGTTAGTACTCGATAGATGAACTGTTAAAGGGATTATAGGAAAGTACAAGCAGTAAAGATATTTATGTACATCGACAGAATACAAAAGAATTTGAACAAGATATTTGAAGAAATATTGACAGAGACACAAAGAGTTACAATACAAAAGAATTCGAAATATTTGTACCAGAACATGACAGACAAAAGAAATATAATTTTATTAATAACACTGCTTAAAATTACTTGCTGTAAATGACTTTGAGTTTTGTGGTGGATGCCGCCACACTAAAATAAGCGAAATTGTGTAAATGTCATCCAAACTAACTAGCCATAAATTATAAGATGCGCAGTGGCAAAGCGTAGCCCACTCGGGGCGGGGGTTATCAGCTGGGTGATGGAGGTGAAGGGTATTTTCAAATTGTTGCAAATTAATGGGGGTGAGACGTGGTTATTTACGATTTGGTCGTAATGTTTCCGCCTACCTACCTGTCAATTTATTATGTAAATTTTATTTGTTAAAATAATATGTATTTTAGTCTGACCTTAAATTTTTGCAACCATTCATCCCTTGAGTTTGATGGATTAATTTTGGATGTTTTCTTGTGTAAAATCTTACCTGTTACAGTTAAATTTATTTTATTTATTAAAAAAAAACCAAGGTTCAAACAATTACTAACTCTTACTCCCTAAATAACGCACAAATCACCCTTCTACGTGACATGGTGGAGGCGCCTACTTGAAGGATCAAAAATATTTAAAATTCAAGTTCAATTACCAAACTTTCCTTAAGAAACTTATAATTAGGTTAGGTATTACTTTTTTAATTTTTGACAATGATCCTTTAGTCGAAACGATATCGTCAGAATTCCCTAAAAACTTTTAACGAAACACAACCAGTAAAAGTAATTTAGTCTGTGGTCACGTTGTTTTCGCCACCTTAACTACCTTTCACTTTTAGTAGATATATGCACGAGACCCTTACGGTTAATCACCCTTACAAGGTTACTACATGGGTTCAGCTTATGACCTGATAATGACGTGACAGTAGCCATCGGATAGTTTTATGATGTTTGGAATTTTTTCATGTGAAACGAAATATTTAGTGGCACAAAAATGAACCGTTATAAAAACTCTTGTTGACATACTTCAACAAATAAAAATTTGATTAGCAATACTTTTTAATCGCTAGGGAGGTAGCTGCCACCACCTACATATATCAGTGTGCAGCCAGCTCTCCACAGCGCCCATATTATTATAACCCCCTGACCAGGAAAAAATCACTATCATCGCGTCCCGTCTTAGCGACTTCTGTAACGCTATTGACCCGGCTGTCAAACTGCAAACCGAAACTATATCTAATTTAAATTCCACCGGCTGCACCTTGGCCGTATCCTTCAACTTCGTAAGAGCCATCGATAAGATAAGGCACATCGGAATTGTCTGTAAACTTGTTACCCTCATTTTCGTAAAATTGATGCATTCTTTCCTGAGCAACAGATCTTACCAAATAAAGATTTTCAAAACTCTTTCAAGACCGTTCACACTCACTGCCGGTCGCTTGCTGAGAACGGTGCTCGCACAATTACTCTACAATATTTACTGCCACAATATCCCTCAACCCATCAAACACTAGGTCAGCCTAGCATAATATGTCGACGATACTGCTTACTGGGTTAACGGAATTAATTTGATTATATGCAACATTTAAATGAACCGGCAAATAAAAATCTTCGAAAAATGGCTCAGTAAATGCCCCATCAAACCCAATCCTACTAGAACCAACTCATCTTATTCAGGCATTCGAACCTCACACGCAGAAAGAGCTTTCCAGCAACAACATCAACATTAATCTTTCCAAAGTCGCAATCCAATAACGTAACAAAATTACGTATCAGGGATCACATTCACACTAACAATGCACCCAGCCAGAGACGTTTCCATCACTCTTGACAGAGTTCGTTTACGGGCAAACCTACTCTCACGATAAGAGGCCGCACCGAAACACTGCTACACGCATACACAACCTTCGCCAGACCCTTTATAGAGTATCGAACATTCACATTAACAGCCCCACAAAATATCAAACACAGAATCCTTCAGACACAAAGACGTATTCTACGCTTTTCTGATGCTATATACTTATACCAACATAGACAACAAGATAACCTCAAACTCCCAAAATGCAAAATCATAACGACCGAAGAGGAGCGAAATAACGGCCTGAGGGGAAGAGGTTTTAGTTAGTATTTCCGAGGACATCTTCCTCAAGAAATTCTAAAGTAAGTTTGATAACCAACTTGTACACCTACGATGAGCGATTTATTAGATAGTTAAATTTATAGAAAAAAAATCGCTACTGCAACCCAAAATATAAAAAATCATAACTTGTACAAAATACGTCTCAGAGTTTTTATCATTGATAGCTGAATCTCAAAACTAACGCCTTAAAAAATTGAACTTAACACTTTTACAAGGGTTTAAGGAAAAAATAATAATTTCATCTTCTAAGATCAATAAAATCTAATCTTGCTAATAACCAATAATTTTTTATTAACAATTAGGCAACGTTTCGACCGTCAATTTCGGTCATCGTGAGGCTAATACACAACATCAATTACTTTATGTATAATAAACTATCACATAGCAAAATTAGTGAATATGTGACATTCCGTTGCCTACTTGACTTAAAAGAATGATAAACTTATTTCACATGTTATTTCCTATCAATAAACTTGTAGGTGTATACTATATTTTTGTTCCAAGTTAAAAACTCTGGATCGTTACGTGATGGTAACAGAATCATGAGGGCTGCTTTTTGTGCGCAAGTCATAACTGTGTAGTTCGTATTGGTACGACTGACTTGGAACGTTTTGTTGAACTGTATCGTTACTATTAAGTCATCTGTAGGGTCATCTGCCTCACTTTTGAGAAGGAACTAGGAGAGTACTAACCTTATTTGTTCACATTTTGTATTTCAGTTGCTCCGCCCAAAATGAACAATAATAATATTGTAACTAATGGTAAAAATAAAAATACTTAAACGAAATTACTACATAAGTATATAGTTTTACACAAAAAATTTATATTAATAATGAAAACAATAAAAACTAGTAATAATTCAATAATTTAAAAACATATATATCTACATGATTACCTAAATAACCTGAATTTTTTATTCTTTCCTCATTAATTATTTCATCTAAATCATCTTCGCTACTCATTTCTGAGATTTCACTTAACCCTTCGCCAATTGCATCGTCCGTTTTATTCCCAAATTAACCAACCACTTTGTAACCCTTAACCACAACAAGGAATGAACTATAAGAATTTTTATTCTGTCCGACCCGTCTCCGTTGCGAATCTATATACTGCGCATGTCAGTCCACACAGTTTTCAATCGAAGCTAGGTACTGAAGTGACGGTTTTGTTACGATAACTAAACCGTCACAAGTTTACTTGGAACGCTTTTAGAACCGTGCGATGAATAGTCACCGTTCACTTGGAACGTGTTTTTCATAATGCGCATGATCTGTACCGCACCAGTACGGCTTTTTTTTCTGTCACTTGGAACAAACCTATTATTTCATTCAAGTTGTCCGTATCTGTTTGTGAATTCAATCAATTAGGGTTGTTCTCTATGTATATCATTTCAGCTATAAACCTTCTTCGGAAATTGTTATCTTTTTCCGTAATCTTTACATTGTTCCAGTTGAACTAATGGTCATAATTGAGTTTGTGTTATTACATCATAGTATTTTGGATGTCTACGTATATTGGATCGGTGTTCCTTTACTCTCGTCGATAGTTTTCGTTTTGTCTAGCCTATGTACATGTTTTTACAATTATGACCCATGCAATTAATTTGATAAACTACATTCGTTTGATTTTTCTTTTCACTTTTGTCTTTACCCTTAATTATTATGTTATTTAGTTTATTATGAACAGAGTTAACTACATTAAAATTTAGTTTCTTTATAATTTTTTTATATATAAAGTTGTGTTGTTGATGTTTGGTATTATAATCATCGCTTTTTTTATCATTTGTGTCATTTTTCCTACTTAAATTTGAGATGATGGGTTTTTACGCTGTCTGGGTGTATACGTGTTTAGCGTTTATGTACCGATGGGTGCGTGCGCGCCCCTATGTCCATGCGTCCTTGTTAAAGGTCAGCTACGTTTTGCGTAGTAGTCAGTAGCGAGCGAGCTGTGAGAGAAGGGTGGTGTCCGTCCGTGATAAGGATACCTTGCAGTGTTAACAAACTAAAAGTCATACATTTCCATAATTGGAAATTTATACACAAGATTGTAAATCAATAGGGATTGATTTAGAATTGTCCACAACCAAATTGGACCACCGCTTATGACCCATCGTAGGAACCCTGCAAGTCACCGCAGACCACCGAAGGACAGTAGGATCCGCAACAAAGATTGAGTATTTTTAGGTACTATTCGTTTCACTGTAAGCAAGATTTCTTTTATGTTCGTTTTATATTTCAAAAGTTATTCGTTTAGTTAATACTTTATGTATGTATAAGAATAAACATATTTACACTGGTTGGCGATTTGATTATTTAATTAAATCAAAAGAATTCCACGATTCTGAGAATCAAAAATAAGATCTTTGAACACTAAGAAGAAGAGCAACTCAAATTGTTAGACAATATAATTCTGTTTATAAAATCTTTTCGTTTGTTAGTATTAGCCATTACCTAAACAAATTTTTTTAACTTACTGAATGTTTAACTCATGATACTTGTCTTCAGACAGTTTAATAGCCTTGTTTACAAGATTAAATACAATGGCTCCTTTGTGGTGTAAGGGATGAATAAAGTTAAAATGTAATATTCGACCTGAAAAGGTTGGTTTGTGATACCAATTGGTTTGTAATTTGTTGTCAACTTTCTCAACTTCAACATCCAAGAAACACAATTTTCTGTTTAACTCGTTCTCATGTGTGAATTGAAGATGTGGATCTTTTGAAGTGAATGTTTCTAGGGGCGTATGTAAAATAATCCGATTTCTAACGAAAACTTGTAAATTCATCCGATGGTCAATTTTTGTTATTTTTGTTGATCCCTGTGGTATGTAAATTGATCTGATTGCTCAGATATTTACCTATAATGAGGATCAGAAAATTCTAGGCAATTTCTGTAACTGTAGGTACCTACCTACTCGTGCCACGCTAGTACTTGTATTGTTGTGTTTATAATTAATCTTGCGACCATGTACTAGGTTATATGGTGTAGGCGTGGATGTGTGCATTTACACGAATCCACACCTACTACCGCATAACCTATGATTCGTTATTTAATCTAAAAATAACAAATACAACATGAACCCAATATTTTCAAAAAATCAACACGACTGCAAGAAATTTCTGAAAATTTTTCTTATCGTAAGTATATGTTATAATAGGTAAACATCGATAAATAGCTAATCTGGTATTTCCCTGTGTTGTATATGCAGTAGGTAATGAATCTGTTGGTTCTTTCCTAATTAGACATGTTTGTTAAAATACAATTTCTTCTGTAACATTTGCCGGTTTCTAGAAACCTATTTACAGTGTTTGAGGGCAAAACAATAAAACTGTCTGTCTCTAAAACGGTGTCGGTCCAAAACGACACTGGGATATTAGCGATACTTTCGATTTAAATTAGTTTTCCTTGAGCTTCAGGTAGACGGGTAGAAATTAGGTGGGACATAAGCGACATTTCAAAAGTACGTAAATAATGTACATATAATACATTAAGCAAATATTATATACAAATGTAATTCATAAATATTGTGGGTTGTTGACAAAATTAAATTTTTGTTATTATAAGTACGCAAAAAGTTTTTCTTGAATTGTAAAATGTATATCATAAAGTATTACCTACATTGGTGAATACCATAGTAGGCAGCATATGTAATTGAACTTTAAGAAAAGGTAACAAATACCTACTTTATTAGTCTGCGTCTGCGTTAATGAACGTCTGTTGACAATTATCCTTGCAAGAAAAGCTGGCATCTAAGCCATTATTATTATTATTGTTATATACTATGTAACATTTAACTTGCGTTCATAAAGTAAGTATATACGGAGTGTCGCTAATGTGTCACTTTTCAGACAGTGTCGCTTATGTCCTGGATTCCTCTTCTAAAGCTCTCATTACAATTTCTGCAAAAATTGGCGAGGCTGAAGATCCCATTGGTGTACTAAATTTTTGTCTGTGGAATTCATTATCGAACGAGAAATAAGTTGAGGTACTAATTGTACTGTCTTTTTGAATTCCGTCCACGGTATTTTACACGCATGCTCAATTTCAGACCAACGTTTGTTTAAACTTTTTAAAACTGATTCGTGTAATACATTAGTAAATAATGAGGTGACGTCTAAGGAAAATAATATTTCATTTTCCTTTATTTTTTTCCGTATTGAAACATGGATGTACTGTTGAAAATAAAAAATGAAAAGTTAAAATGGTAAAAATAAAAGAATAGCTAACAGAGGGAATTTTATATGCTCTTAGTCTATAATTTTTTTAATGATTTAGGTCAAGTGTGTAAAATGTATCCATTTTAACAAGAAAAGAGGAAAAGTTTTTCCTCTTGAAATAGTTAAATAAATATATTTTATAATATATATGTTTCAATAGGTTATGGACCCAAGCACATGATAAACTTGACTAACGTCGGTCAATATTGATTTGTCAAATAATATTAATGTATTAATTTGTGAACAAGAATTGTCTTTACGGAAAAGGAAAATTCGAGATTCTCTTGATTATTATGAAGGTGCATTGGATGCAACAGATTGAAAATTCGTAAAAATAGAACTACTAGAACCATCTGCAACTGCAGAATAGAGAAAAGGGTTCAAAGAAAATAATGATCTATATCGAAAGGCAATTAGTGTTGCTAAATTAACGATCGCAAGTGCACAGTCAGTAATACTGTATTTCAAACAATAATTATGGATTATTACAACGATGCATGGGAAGGCTTAAAACAGCAGTTCGAAACTACATCCAAAGATCCATTATTGTTTAAGATTTGTTCAATTTTTTTCTCATTCGGTTTGTCTAATTGCTAAGATGCCTCCGGACACATTGCTATGTCTATGTAAAGAGTTAAATAATGAACTCAAAGCAAGAGGCGAGGGAGTTTTACCTGATTTAATCCTAGTTTGTAAATATTCTACCAAGAACTTTTGAGACCTTCAAGTCAAGTTGGATGTTGTTGACCAAAGATGTAGATAGAACTTCTGACGAATTAACGACACAATTATATATGTCCGAAAGAAACGCAAGGACTGAGAATAAAGACAGTAGGTATTGTGCAGGAAGCGTTTACAAGAAAAACTAGTAAATTGAACCGAGATGGAAAAGGAAAAGGCACCAAAAATAAGAAACGATCCAAGAAAGAAGATATTTGTCACTAAGAAAAAAGAGCATTGAAGGTAGATCAGCTAAAAACAAAGGAATAATACCCAAAATAATATTTTGATGACTAATGTAGCACTTACTTCAGTACGTGGTGAGTTTTATGCAACTGACATAAGATTAGAAAACAGGCGGAACAACAATGGGGCAACAGGTCGTGTGACAAATTCAGTGTTTCATTAATTTTGAAATTTTAGAGGAACCGTCTAGTATTAGAGCATCTGGAAATGTAACTATAGCCAGGGGGGTATCCCAACTTTTCGTCAAAAATCAGAAAAGAAAACAAACAAAATTAATCTTTTCAAAAATCTTTATTCATTAAATTAAATCGAAGAATTTGGCTGTGAATGTGAATCGTCTAGTGTTAGGAACTTTTATTTACGTTGTGTTAATAGAAAGTAGTAAGATAATTTTTTTATGAGTTCCGTACAAGTTGTATGTGCTAACAAAGAAAACACAAGAAATTTGAACCACATGATTTATTTACAAATATACATATTTACAATTGCCTTTGATATCGGTTCGGGAAGACAGGCACCTTTTTATTTTACCATGGAATTGGGGATGGGATAGATGTGCCATCGAAGACATTTAATGGCCAAAGTTATGTGTTTGTGCAAAGTTCGAACATCGTCAAACAGTGCAACAACGAATTGTGTAGGAAAAACCCTCGCTGTAAGTCCATGGGCTACCCATGTTAAAATACCTGTTATCACGGGAGTCGGTATATAGTTTGTTTGTTGGTAGGAATCGGGCACACTTGGTAGCCACGAAACCTTTTATATTTGTCGGACACGTCACACATAGTGAACATAGCCCTATATTTGTTTGGCGAGACACGTCACCTTGGTGAACATAGCCTCTATTTATAAGGTGGTTCGAGACACGCCACACTTAGTGGACGTCGTCTCTATTTTATGACAGTTCAGAACAACAGAGTATGTCAACTTACTCGACTTCCCTCTCTCTGATCAAGAGTTCTTCAATTAAGAGTTTCGCCTTAATTTAGACAAATTGCAAATCTGCTGTCTTTTTAAACACATCTGTTACCAAGGCTAAACCTTGAGATGCTCAACCAGTGTTAGTGATTCAAAGATCAAACCAAAACGGATACCTTTAATTCAAAGAATATATACCGCCAAATCGATCTAATACGGTAGCTACACGTTCACCTGAATTAATATTAGAAGCGTAAACCGTAGGGAGATCCTTCTAAACCCCTGCCGTCTTAAGCATAAGGCCAGTTTAGTCAACATCTACGTTTACGTAATTTTGTAGGTAAATATACCAATGTTAGAATGAATCCATTCTAAAACAGCTGATCAAAACTTCTCAGGCTATACTAATTTAATAAACCAAATTAAAGTGCTTATCATACACCTCCTTAGTACCAGCAAGCAGTACATGAATCAGTGATGAATTGTACATGGTCCAAAAAGGACTCGAATTAGACAATTGTATCTTAAAATTAATGACACAAGATAATCACAAATCAAACAGGATAATATCCATTTAAAACCTGAAGGGTAAAATAAAACAATAGTAGCAATGCAATTCAAAATTAAAAGTGACAATAAATAAAATCATACCTAAATCTGGCAAAGTTAAACGACCTCAAAATACGAATCAAATATCGGTCAGTAAGTTACCCATCTTTGTATTGTATGTCATCGGGATCGGCAGCATCTGACTCGGGGTTGACGGACGAACTATCGCTAATAGGGTAGTTCATAGTACTCGACGGGTGGGTTTGGCAGCGGCGTCAAACCGTACGACACTTCGGACAATGTTTGATATGCAGGCGTCAGTGGCGGGGTTGTATACGACGCAAATCAAGGGTTGCGGCGGTAAGAAACCAGGTTACGACCACGGGAACAGACTGAATTAAACCAATCCCCAGGAGAGGTTGGGCTGAACAAACCAACAGTTATACTGTAGATCGAGATAGGCCGTTTTCCGACCAGGTCTCGCAACAGTTCGAATCCATTCACAATCGTACCAAAGGCTTATTTGACCTCTTATACTGCAGATCGAAATAGGCCGATTTCCGACCAGGTCGCAACAGTTCGAATCGAATGTAATGCGTTCAAAATACCTATTTGACTTCTTATCCTGTAGATCGGGATGGGCCGTTTTCCGAGCAGGTCTCGCAACAGTTTGAATCAAGCCAGAGATAGTGAGCCAACAATATTCAAGCTCCCTATGAAATCCTGTAAATACTTGCGGCTATTTATATCCAATTTCTACCCTCTCCACCACACGAATTCTGCATCTCGCGAGCTTCCCCTCACTTTCCTACATCCCCAACAAGCCTATCAAGGCACACGATTAGCGAAAATATCTCTGTTTCACTTCTAGATAATGCTCTCTCCTTCGTTCTTATTAAAATGTGCATTCCCAGCGTCCGAGGATTTTCCCTTTTACTCTCTACGTTCTCGCCTCACTCACGACAGAAAGACCAGATTCGCAGACTTTCCCTTTCGCTTCTCTAAGGCCCTCTCGTTCATTCCTATTACCAAGCCGATTTACAAGCGCCCTGAGAGGTTCCTTTTACCCCTCTATTCCAACAACTATCTACGGACGAACGACCAGACCACCAGATTTTCCCTCTCGCTCATTTAACATAACCTTCCATATTACTCTCCCTCTCTCCTTCAATAACCACATGGTGGTGACCCAGAAACTCCGAGGCATGCTGTTTACGCAAAGTGCATGTTTCCAGGGTTAAATTTGTCCTTTTCTTTCTTATTAAAAATAAGAACTATTTTAAAAGAAATTATTTATTCCCATTCTCATTTCAAAGAAATCAGAGAAATATTCGAAATTTTAAAGTACGAAATAAAAGAGACGCAGAGACAAAAATACCTGCGATCCGATTAGATAGAGTTTTATCAGATAAAAATCACCTGCTAACTAAATAAATATAAGAGAATTATTTATAATATTGTAACACCCGGATGCGGGTGGTTACAGAAAAGAAATTTTAAATGCTCTTGAGAAGTATTCAGATATTATCAACAATTGGTAACACCTGTCAGAAACTAGTGTTAAAAGATGTATAGTATGTTCCAGAAATTTCAAGAAATTGATTTTGAGTAATAGCAGTTCTAGATAAAAAACCAAATAGTGAGTAAGACTACAGAATATTGGCTGAAAGTTTACGAGGTACTGTATGAACAACGTGAAATAGTTGGAACTTTGTACAAAGCAGCTAGTAAGTTATTAAAACCAGTTCATGAGATTGAAGTAAATGTTGCAGTTGCTGATGATTTATTGCTACAACTACATCAAGACAGACACTATATCAAAGAAATGATTGAAAGAGAGTTGGGCATAAAAGTAAAAAGGCATAAGAAGTTATGTGAACCTCGCATATAGGTATGGGAAACCACATCGTTTACCATTTGATACTGGAGTAAAAGCGAAGAAACCCGGTGACGCAGACGTTTGTGGTCCTTTTGACACTTCGTTTCAGAGAAAGAGATATAATGTTGTATTTAAAGATAATTACACAAAGTTTTTCTATGGGTATACTATAAAAGAAAAGTCAGAAGTAAAAACTACATTGAAAAACATGCTTGCCCATATAAAAACATGAAGTCACACTGTAAAAGAACTGTTAAGTGACAATGGAGGAGAATTCGACACTGAAGATATTAAAGAAATTTTATCAGATAATGGTACTATGCAGAGGCTAATAGTTACATATACTCCCCAGCAGAATAGCGGAAGTGAATGTGAAAATCGTGCAGTAGTTGAAATGGCAAGAACTTTTAAGTACTTAAATACCGAAGTAGTTTTTCCAAGTGGGCTGAGCTAGCCACAAGTGCAATATTTATTTTGAATAGGACTGGAAAATCAACTGTGAAAGATATTGCTCCGTACGAATTATGTATGGGTAAAAAACCAAGAATAAAACATTTGAGGATTATTAGATCGGTTATTGTGATACACATATGCCATTTCAAAAGCGAAAGAAACTGGATAAGAAAGCAATCAAAAGATATCTTATAGGATATGACGCTGACGGACATTACAGAGTACGGCTAAAAGAGAGGCATAAAGTTACCCTATCCAGAGATGTAAACTTGAACGATAAAGAAACTCAACGAGATGATGAACAAAGTGTTGATTGTGGAAGCCTGAACTTGTTGAAACTGGTTCAAAATTTTTAAAAATGTGAAAAACACAAAACGTTTCAAGACGTATATTTACATTCACGACAATTGCTTCGCCTAACCTAAGCTTCATCAGGTGAAGATATAACAAAATTTGTGTTTACCTACTACCTATCTATATATAATTGTCGGCGTCTTAGGAGATTCAAAAGCCATAAATCATAAGATGCGCAGTGGCAAAGAGTAGCCCACTCGGGGCGGGGCTAGTCAGCATGAAATAAATTTTGTTGACTACGCGCCACTGAACTGCAACTTGGTCAGAGCAATAACACTCTATCACTTCGGTTCTACTATATTATTCGCTCTTCCATTTATTGTGTTCTTTATTGTGTCGATTAATTCGTTCAAATCTAGATTAAAATTAAGGTTATGAGTAACTAAATGTTCTGCGTAAGTCGAGTCAGTTTTTTTATTTATGAAACTATTATAATGTTCTCGATACGAATGTCAAAAGCACGACCAGTTTGTCCTATATAAACTTTCTCACAGTTGGAACAACTTAATAAATAAACACCTGATTTTGAATTATTAGGTGTTTTACATTTGTTATTTAAAATAAATTTACCTAAAGAATTATCTGTCTTAAATGACATGAAACTATTGTTTGTTTTTTTTGTAAATTTTTCCCTATTTTATCATATATTTCACCTATATACGTTATACAATTAAAATTAGCTGGTTTAATTTTTACATACGGATAAATTAAATCAAAAGTATTTTGTAATAGTTTTTTATGCAATATATTGTCAAATAGGTTGAGAAAATGACCAT
Organism: Agrilus cyanescens; assembly: GCA_947389935.1. NCBI lineage: Eukaryota > Metazoa > Arthropoda > Insecta > Coleoptera > Buprestidae > Agrilus > Agrilus cyanescens. The sequence goes on from OX376706.1 coordinate 12,437,069, forward strand.
TATTTAAAGCAATTCGATAAATCCTGTCTAATTCTAACTTATAATGATCGGATTTTAAAGGAGCCGAAATCAATCTATGGAAAAGAGCATTAAAAGATGCTAATTTGTGGGAAAAAAAAAATTACAATAGTTTCATGTCATTTGAGACAGATAATTCTTTAGGTAAATTTATTTTAAATCACAAATGTAAAACACCTAATAATTCAAAATCAGGTGTTTATTTATTAAGTTGTTCCAACTGTGAGAAAGTTTATATAGGACAAACTGGTCGTGCTTTTGACATTCGTATTCGAGAACATTATAATAGTTTCATAAATAAAAAAACTGACTCGGCTTACGTAGAACGTATAGTTACTCATAACCATAATTTTAATCTAGATTTCAAAATATTACATATTCTTAATAAAGGTAAAGAATTTAATTTACTTGAGGGTTTAGAAATTAATCGACACAATAAAGATAAAAAAATTTTAAAGGACCAATTAGATGTAAGGAGTAGGTACTCCATTATTAAATGTTAATGTCTAATTCCCCTACTATAATAATATTTAGGTATATATATAGGTAGTAAACAATCACAAATTTTGTTATATCTTCACCTGAAGAAGCTTTAGTTAAGCGAAACAATTATCGTGACTAAAAATATACATCTTGAAATGTTTTGCGTTTTTCAATTTTTTAAAAATTATGGACAAGGTGGTTCAGGAGACAAAGAACTCAGTGATTTAGAATAAGAAGATTGAAGTAATTCAGAAAATTTCAATGAAAAAGGTAAATATAGTAAAGACAAAAAACAAGATGATGAACAAGAGAAAACTGAATGATCAACGTTGAGAAAATCAACCTTTCTTGACGTTTATGTTCTAGTAACAGAAAATTTGGTTAATACTGTAAATAATCCAGAAACCTATAGCGATGCCATCAATAGTGAGAAAATGAACGAGTGGAAGAGAGCTATGGCTAATGAGATGACGTCTTTAACAGAAAATCAAACATGGGAGTTAGCCAACTTACCTCTAGATGCAAAAGCAATACCTTGTAAATGGGTTTTTCGTATCAAAATAAAACCAAACGGTGAGATAGATAGATACAAAGCACGGCTCCTTTCAAAGAGATTCCGTTAATGTCAAGACATCGACTTCAACCAAACGTTTAGCCCAGTAGAACAATTAGGAACCAAGATGCTGAAATAAGCGATTTGGAAGCTTTCTATTAAAGTTAGGATTCAAACCTAGTGAAGCAGATCCATGTCTGTATTTTCGAAAAATTAAAGGTCAAAAATTGCTTTTGGTATTATATGTTGATGATGGACTACTTGCAGTATCGAATCAAAACAATTTAGAAATCCTTCTTCAAGAGCCCAAAAAGGAATTCCAGATAACTACACAACCAGAAAATTATTTCCTGGAACTTGAAATTGAACAACACACTGATAATAGTATCAAGATCAGTCAGCTTAAGCAAAGAGAGTGCCTGAGCGCTTAAATTTCCCTGAGTGTACTCGTAAACCTATTTCGACGCCGAGGCTTCAGAACAAGGGAAAGACAGTATACAAAAAAAGAAATATCCTTTGTAAACAAGTCGTAGGTAGTCTAATTCACCTGATGCATGGGAACTAGACCAGATCTAGCCTACGCTACAAGATTTATTTCCAAACATCATGAGAAAATCCATCTCAAGAAGATATAACAATAGTAAAAAGAGTGTTTCGGTATATTGCAGGAACCATTGATTTGGGTATTATGTATCCTTCATGCGGAAATAAAGGTACAATGCAGTGTTATATTGATGCAGATTTTGGAGGATGTACTAAGACTGGACGATCAACCTCAGGAATAGTCATAACTTATGCTGGAGGAGCAATCACATGGTTAAGTCAGAGACAAACAATGGCCGGTATCTCTACAACAGAAGCTGAAATTTTAGCTGCCAATGAAACAGAAAAAGAGATTATATGGTTATCACGACTTCAAAATGATCCTGAAACTAAAGCATGCACCAAACCTTCAAGTCGATAATTCACCCGCTGTAAGACTGGTTTAAAATTCGGAGTTCCACCGCCGTATAGAACATACTGCAATCAAGTATTTTTTCATCAAAAAAAAATTTGCTGAAGGAAATCTAGACATTCAGCTAATTCCTACTGAACACCAAGTAGCAGATACATGATGAAACCGTTACCGTAAGTTCGTCTTAAAATTTTGTCAAACAAATTGGGATTGGAATAAAAATATATCTTTTTAATCTTTCAGCAAATATAACGTTCCAAGTCAGTTATTTTCTTTTAAAAAATTAATTAGGAAGTGTTGAAAATAACAATAAAAAGTTAAAATGTTAAGACAGAGGGAATTTTATGTGCTCGAAGTCTTTAATTTTTTGAATAATTTAGATCAAGTGTGTAATATGTTTCCATTGTAATAAAAAAAAGAAAATGTTTTTCCTCTTGAAGTAATTAAATAAATATATTGTATAATCTAGTTTCAAAATGTACGTCGGGAAATAAAGCCACTCTACAGGGACTTCAAACTTTAATTACAAATTACGGACATGGATGCATTAACGATAGACAAGAAAAGTTCTTAAACTTCAACATTTAGTCCACGGCTTGTGAATGATAGAAACTATGATAACTACAGAGGCTATCAATGTGAAAGAAAAACATGTCTTAGCATCGAAGGTGAAACTGAAACTGCCCATGTTGGATCAGAAGGCTTCATGGATCATATTTCTGAAACAACTCGAGGCAGCTGCAAGAGTAAATGCCTGAACGTCTCAGAAAAAGGCTACTGCGCTTACTATCTTCTTACGGGACAGTGCTGCAGTGCTGGAGCAATTTTGTCATTTTCGTATCCGACTGTTTGACTATCGTATCGATAACTTCCATTTTAACACAGACATACCAGGCGCCTTCATCAGTTTTTTTAATAGACGTGAACTTTATTGTTAAGCTATTCAAAAACTTAAAGTATCTTACCTACTGTTGTAAACTATTTCTTATAAGACTCACAAATTAGATTGTGTATGTACGGTGTTCCATTTTCGAATATTGGGCAGGATATTTTCCTTACTTTTAAGGACAGACTTACAGTCTTCCTAGAAATTTGTTACTTTTTTGTGAAATGAAAAATGGCGTAAACAAAATTTGCATGGCTCTCTTGGTTGAAGCTAAAATTATTACTTTTTCGAAGCGATGTAAAATCTTGGTTACCTTGTAATTTAAAAAAGAAAACCATAAAAAGTAATACTCTATTTTTCATGTAAAATCCAGTGGAGTAGTAGGTTTTGGCTAAATAGTTTTGCCTTAAGGTTATGACTTTCTTTTTTAACGTTTTTTTTATACTTTTTGGACTTATTTTGTTCTTCCCAAAACTGTATATTATTACTAATTCTTTCACAGTTATTGTTTGTAATTTTTTATCTTCTTTTTATAGTTATTTTGCGTTATGAAAAGGCAAAAGCTATACCAATTTTTTTTTATGACTTTCATACGGAATAATTTTATAAAGAGTTTTTAATTGTGGACTCATTTTATGTGATAACTGCATTCGTGTTTTTGGAAAGTAACCAATGAGTCCAAATAGAATATCAAGAGAAATAAATGAAAAAAAAAAACAAAATTTAGGCCACAACTTAATGTTAAAGCTATGTAGACAAGAACAGACTACGCCACTGGATTTTACGCGAAAAGCTATGTAACTAACACGTTTTGTTAAATTGCAAAGTAACCGAAAATTTTTTAATTCGTTTACATAATTTTCAACTTTCGCCCCAAAAACAAACGAATGACGAACATTGAAATAAACAGGAAAATTGGATACCAACATGGTATAAATAACAAAATAGTGAAATGAAGAGGAATTTTGCGCATATAGGAATATTGTTGGACATGAAAAATCATATGAAATAAGAAAATTTGTAGTTAGATTCCGCAGTTTGGAGTTCATCGTATGTCATCTGTGGTATTACGGTGATGAAAATTTCTGTTTTCCCGAATGTAACAAGTGGCACAAATACATTCTTTTATACGCCATGGGAACTGATTCTATAGTGGTAGAAAATAAAAACTGTCTATGACAAGGCAATTTTTGGCAGAAATAAAAGTACGAATGTGACAAGTTATAAACAATGAATAATAAAAGTTTTGAAATAAACATTAATGATATCATTAAGTATTTAGGTGACCTATGTTAAAAATTGACTTGTCATAGGCAGCTTTTATTTTCTACCACTAAAGAGCGTTAGAATCAGTTCCAGCGGTGAAAGGAATAGAAATGTCTAAAAGTCGCTTTAAAGAAGAAGTTGCGTGCAATAAGTGTCTTCCTTTAAAAATTTTAATAACCTTCATAACGTAAAAACACTTAAACAAAATTTATTTAATATCTTGAAACTTATTTCATTTCTAATTTTGTTATTTTTTTATAAATTGTATTGCAACTACCTTCTATCATGACAATATATAAAATGACAAATGAAGAAGCATATTACTATAATAACATTGAAGATCTGGCCCACAATCTAAAAGAACAAAATAACAAAACAAACCATAAAAAAGATATAACAATACTCACAACAAACATAAGAAGTATACGAAATAAACTAGAAGACCTGGAAGAACTACTGGAAAGTATAGGAAAAACAATACACATCATAATACTAACAGAAACATGGCTATCGAAAGAAGAAGAGCAATACTTCAACCTGATAGGGTATAAAAGCAATTACCTTTCGAGAGATAGCAGAAGGGGCGGTGGCGTAGGAATCTTTATACGGGAAAAAATACACCACCACATTACAAGTACATGGACAGACAACAAGTCAGCAATAATAACAATAAATGTAAAAATGAACCAAATGTCCCAGCAATTCCAGCTAGTAGGCATATATAGGTCAGAGGAAACGGAAACAAATGAAATTAACACCCAACTGGAGAAACATCTCATGGAAGCGAAAAGAATAATAATTGCAGGGGACCTCAATATCAATCTAAAAGAAAAAAATAAACATACAAACGAATACAAAGAATGGCTTGACACACACAATCTACAAATCACGAACACCAGAATCCCAACAAGAAAAGGAAACCAAACAAGAGAAGAGGAAGACTCAATCATCGACCATATCATCACCAATTGCCACGATTTAAAAACACAAACCGCGATACTTGAGAACCAGCTCAATGATCACCAAATAATAATATCTAAACTCACATATAAATGAGAACAACAAAATAGGGAAACAACAACCAAATACATCAAAAGAATTAACTTTGACAGTCTAATACAAAATCTGATCACCAATCCATTCTCAACAACGGAAATAAAATTAAACACAAAATACAACTTGTTTATCAACTATTTACAAGAAGAAATAAAACAAAATACAACGATAAGCAACACGATCTTAAAAAGACAATTACCAAATAGGAAATGGGTAACCAAAGAACTTTGTGACAAAATAAAAAGGCGAAATACTGCACATAAAGAATGGGTAGGCAACAAAGACGACTCAGACAAACAACAGACATACACACAATTAAGAAACGAGATAACTAACCTAAGGAGAAAACTTAAGAAAGAATATTACAATAAAAAATAGACTCTGCCCTCGGAGACCAACAGAAAACCTGGAAATTAATACAAGAAATACTGACGAAGGGGCATAAAAAAGAACCAAAAAATATAGAAATAACTACAAATAATGGTATAGTTACAGGCAAAGAAGCAGCAGAAGTCCTCAATACTTTTTTATCCAACGTCAGCCTCACACTAACCCAGAAACCTAAACACACCACAACAAGCATACAAACAAACGACCCTAATACAGAAACAATATTTCTACACGCCACCACTACAAAAGAAATACACAAAATAGTCAAAACAATGAAGCCTAAAACAACCACCGGAGAAGATGGAATATCTCCATACTTGCTGAAAAAAATAATTCCATACATAGAACACACCTTAACAGACATAATAAACCAATCCATAGAAGAAGGAACTGTACCCGAAAAAATGAAAGTAGACAAAATAACGCCAATCTTCAAAAAGGGGTGCGAAACAGAAAAAACAATTACAGACCTATTGCAAATATCAATGTATTTGCAAAAGTACTAGAAAAAATAGTCCAGAACCAGCTCAACAGTTTCCTAGAAGTAAACGACAGACTATACCCGCAGCAATATGGATTCAGGGAAAACAGAAGCACCAAAGAAGCAGCAACAGATGCAATCACTTACATCCAACAACAACTAGACCAGGGTAGGAGAGCAGCGGCCCTCTTCCTGGACCTACGAAAAACGTTCGATACAGTACAACACATGAAATTATTACACAATCTAGAGAACGAAGGAATACGAGGGCACGCCAACAAGTTGTTCCAATCATATCTACATAACAGAACACAATACGTAACGATAAATGGACACAATACCGCAAAAAGTACAGTAAAGACAGGTGTCCCACAAGGATCTACACCATCGCCCACCCTATTCATTATATTTATAAATGATCTAGGCAAGGCCCCATTAAAAGGTCAACTAACAATGTTCGCAGACGATGCGACAATAATCTATAGCGAAAAAGACAGAGCATCACTATACTCAACAACATACGAGCAGACCTAGACACAATCACCAACTATTTAGACTACAAAGGACTACACCTGAACGCAGAGAAAACCAATTACATAGTATTCGATAAACAAACAAAAAACTCAGAAATAGAAATAAATAACACACGAAACAAAGAAATACAACAAACAAAGTTTCTCGGACTACACATAAATAATAATTTAGACTGGACACATCACATAGGAACAATAAAGAAAAAAATATCACCCATTATAGGCATACTAAGATACAGGCTACGAGAGCTCCCAGAAAAGCACAGATTACAAATATACCACGCTCTAATCCATTCTCACCTTACATATGTACCATTGATATGGGGAAAAAATCAAAACAAGACCCAAGAACTCCAAAGGAAACAAAACATGGCAATAAAAGCAACGTTACAATTACATCCAAGAACTAGCACAAACTACCTCTACAAGAAAACGAAAATCCTGAAAATAGAAGAAACAATAAAAATGGACACATTAACATACATCACAACATCACCACCAACCCCAAAGCTGGCTCAAACATCAAGCTAAAAGAGAACAGAGACAAACACCAACACAACACTAGACAAGCACATCATATACAAGCGAGGACAGAGACAATGGGAAGAAAATCAACATTAACAAGAGGAATAATACAATACAACAGTCTACCCGGAAGTATTAAGGAGGAAACCACATTAAAAAAGTTCAAAATAAAATTAAAGAACCATCTGATTTCTACAAGAGACCAGTAAAACAGACGTTACCACAGTAAACCCATGTCTAAAGTAGTTAAGAACCTAGTTTTAAGCTTAAATTTTAAGTTTTAGTTGAGAATACCAGGATAAGACGCAAACAATTAAAAGATCTCATAGCATGTAAATTGTACAACCTCTAGAGTGAATGCATTGTGACACTCTTATGAGGCCAAACATGTTCTATTAAATAAATAAATAAATAAATAAATATTTATAAGAAACCTATCTCCCTTCATAAGTGTTTTCTATAATGTAACTGCATCATTATGCAAATATAAATAATTTTCCATCTTAGACAGACGCACTATTTACGATACTACCATATCACATTATGAATTACACAACACATTATGCAAATGCGTTTATTTGAAATCTTCATAACCATAATTTCAAAAACGATTTGAATTCTGCGCAGTTATATACAGATAGAAATTGAAATGCAAATGCTACAGGAAATAAGAGGAGATGAAAGGAAGATATACACAAATGAATATTTACATGGAATGCAATGATATTGGCATACGCAAATGGCAATTGTATTGAGCGTTGCAATTTTTATAACAAGAATGGTACAAGTGGACGAAAATGAATTATATTTAGAGTCATACATTTTCTCTAGTGATAGTTCAAACTGTACACGAGAAGAAAGCAGTCAAACAATAGAAAATACACACAATTTTGTCATAATGTAGAGGCTCGTGGCTTTATAAATTGCACCGACCACAAACCATTCAATTTTGCCTTCTCTAGAACCCTGACAAATGCCTCCCAAAAGTGATAGGTCATTTATACTTCATCAGTACCTTTTTAATAATTGTACAACATATTTCCGGAAACAGGTTCCAAAAATTCTTTATCTCTAAAACGTATCCATACACCGGGTACAAAGAAAGCCATCTTCCTTGATATTCAGCAGGAACAGCTAGACCACTTTTATCACCATCAATAATGCCTCCAAACAACTACATTTTCTAACACATCCCAGTATTCGTGCATCTATCAAATTGATCACATAGAGTTTTATTTAGTTAACAGCAAAAAGTGATTCTGCTCAGGCCATCCAAACGAGGCGAATGAAAATGGAAAAACCATTGACTTAGGCCTACGTAAAAGTTTCTCTTAACTGTTCATGATGGTTCACTCTTATTTTCGCATGCCCATGTCGAATTTGGGTACAACAAACGAATAGATGGGACGACGGGGTAAGCAGTAGATACCTGTGACCGCCTATAGTCTACTCCGACTTAGGTACACTGGTGCAGAAGCAACACCTATATGTATAACGTACTAAATAGCTCAAACCTCAACGCCGAAACCAAGACCAAAAAATGTCCAAAGCACTGTTCGATAACAAAGTTATCTAATGATTAAGAAATTAAAAACACAAATCAACTTCAACACAATATATTTAGAAAACACTCAACAATTGTTTCGGCTAACAAGCCATTATCTAGAGTGCAACTATACTAAGTTAAAATTTAGAAATTACAGCTTATATACTTTTACAAGTTCAAAAGAAGTGGGGTGTTAGACAGGCATAATTCTTTGTGATTGTTTACAATATTTTTCTTACATGCTAGAGCTTTTTTAATTTCTAAGAATTCTAAGAGAGTTAGTTTTTTGCTTTTGGATTGACAATGGAGCAGTTTTAGGTTATTAATATCAATTTTATGTTCTTTTTGTAAACAGTGTTCCGACAGACCTGTAAGACATTTTTTATTGTTGATGCTAGCTAGATGTTCTTTAAAGTGAACTTCCAAAGAGCGACCTGTTTGGCCAATGTATATGGCATCACAATCCTGGCAATCCAACTGGTAAACGCCAATTTTTTGTGTGAAGTGTAACTTTCTTTTATTATTAACTAACATAGAGCCTATATTAAATTTGTTGATTTCTGTTGCAGTCAGGTTGAATTTAGTTAAAAAGTTTTTGATCTTAACACTTGAATTTTTTATAAAATTTAAGGAACAAAAGATTTTATCTGAATTATTTGCAGTTTTATATAGGTCGTGTTGAATAATTTTGCGAGTTTTTTTCCCAAGTAATTTGTCGATTGTTTTTGGATGATATCCGTTATTTACGGCAATATGTTTAATTATGTTAAGTTCAGAAAGGAAATCTTGTTCTTCTAATGGGATATTCACTAGCCTAAGTAAAAGGCTGTGAAAGGTGGAAAGTTGTGATGCCATATACATTGGCCAAACAAGTCGCTCTTTAGAAGTTCGCTTTAAAGAACATCTAGCTAGCATCAACAATAAAAAATGTCTTACAGGTCTGTCGGAACACTGTTTACAAAAAGAACATAAAATTGATATTAATAACCTAAAACTGCTCCATTGTCAATCCAAAAGCAAAAAACTAACTCCCTTAGAATTCTTAGAAATTAAAAAAGCTCTAGCATGTAAGAAAAATATTGTAAACAATCACAAAGAATTATGCCTGTCTAACACCCCACTTCTTTTGAACTTGTAAAAGTATATAAGTTGTAATTTCTAAATTTTAACTTAGTATTGTAACCAGTCGTAGGGGGGGGTACCCCAATTTTCTAGATAAAATCGAAGAAAAGAGAGAACAAACAAAATTTAACTTTTCAAAAAATCTTTATTTATTAAATCGAAGAATTTGGCTGTGAATGTGAATCGTCTAGTATTAGGACCTTTTAATTACGTTGTGTTAATAGAATGTAGTAAGATAGATTCTTTTATGAGTTCCGTACAAGTTGTATGTGCTAACAAAGAAAACACAAGAAATTCGAACCACAAGATTTATTTACAAATATACATATTTACAATTGCCCTTGGTATCGGTTCGGGAAGACAAGCACCTTTTTATTTTACCATAGAATTTAGGGTTGGGACAGATGTGCCATCAAAGACATTTAATAGCCAAAGTTATGTGTTGGTACAAAGTTCGAACATCGTCAAACAGTGCAACAACGAATTGTATAGGAAAAACCCTCGCATGTTCGTCTTGAACTGGGAGAAGGAAAGTCGTGCAGATCGTGAACTTTAACCGTCGATAAAGCCACAACCGCTGTAAGCCCATGGGCTACCTTGGTAGGCCATGTTAAAATACCTGTTGTCTGAAGATGCTATCTCACGGGAGTTTGTATATATATAGTTTGTTTGGTGTGAGGAATCGTGCACACTTGGTAACCACGAAACCTTTTATATTTTTTTGTCGGACACGTCACACTTGGTGAACATAGCCCTTTTTGTGTTTGGCGAGACACGTCACCTTGGAGAACGTAGCCTCTATTTATAAGGTGGTTCGAAACACGCCACTCTTGGTGGACGTCGTCTCTATTTTATGACAGTTCAGAACATCAAAATATGTCAATTTACTCGACTTCTCTCTAATTAAGAGTTCTTCAATTAAGAGTTTCGCCTAAATTTAGACAACTGCAAATCTGCTATATTTTTAAACACATCTGTTACCAAGGCAAAACCTTGAGATGCTCAAACAGTGTCAGTGGTTCAAAATCAAACCAAAACGGATACCTTCAACTGAAAGAATAGATACCGCCAAATTGATCTAATTACGGTAGCTACACGTTCGCCTGAATTAATCATAGGAGCTTAAACCGTAGATAGATCCTTCTAAACTCCTGCCGCCTACAGCTTCAGGCCAATTTAGTCAACATCTACGCTTCATTTATTTTCTCTAGGCGGTTGCCCCTTCCAATGTCTTAGATGCGCGTTAGCAAAATCGTAGGTAGGGATAAAGGAAGTTGTCTATGCTCATTATACTATCGGATCTTGTTGATTAAACATAGTCTTACGTACAGTACCTGCCGAAAGTTTTGTTCCAACATGAATAGTAGTAAGAGTCGAAAACAAGCGTTAAATGTCCAGTGCAAAGAAGTAATTGCAAACGTTTTGCAATTTTTTGAAGCAGAAAGGGACCAAAAGGACTTTATTATTCCGTTTAATAAAGTCCACGAACGTGTTGCAGCCGCAACGGGATATAGTCTTAGAACTATTCAACGTATATCATCTGAAAAGAAGAAAGTTGAAGAAGGGGAGCAGGCTTCGTTCAACAAACCAAGACAATTCCAGAAATCCTGTCCAAAAGCAACCTCCACGTGGTGCACATTGGGTAACGCAAATGCGGACGGCAATCAAACAAGATTGAATTTAAAAAAATAACTTATTTCATAAAATATAAATATACGGAAAACATTTGATAAACTTTTGTGAAACTAACAATCTGTTGTTGATTTATATTCTATAATGTAAACTTATTTGCTCCCAGTTTGCATTTCACTGGAGACTAATATTGTTTATTATTTGTTAACAAAAATTTTGTTTATTATTTGTTGACAAAAACATTGTCAATAGTACTTGGTACCAATAATAGCACATTCAAACAATGCAATTTTAGTGGATAAATGGTACATTTTTTTCGTACAGTACTGTACTTTGATCTGCTAGTCAGCGGTTGAAAGTTGTTGAAAGAGTTGTCTCCTTTCTTTTCTGGCCTAGGGTCGTTCTTTTCTATTTTGCGCAGATCATATTAAAGGTCACCCGCCTAGAGAAAATAAATGAAGTGTACGTTTACGTAATTTTGTAGGTAAAGATACCAAAGTTGAAATGAACCCATTCTAAAACAACTGATCAAAACTTCTCAGGCTATACTGATTCAATAAACCAAATTAAAGTGCTTGTCATACACCTTCCTATTACCCAGGGTCATCACATTAATCAGGGACAACTTGACTTTGTGTGTCGTCGGCTTCGACAGCATCTGGCTCGAGGTTGTCGGACATGTTATCGTCTATGGAGCGGCTATGGGTCGTGGTAGTTCTCGGAAATGACGGTCTCCCACAACCAGTGGCGGGGTGTGTGGGAAACGGGCACGGCTTCCTCAGGGCGTCGGGGGACGGCAATAGGTAATTCCAAAATTACCGTATACGGGGGTTGGTACACCAGGTGGTAGACAAACAGGGACGGACGGGGATGTCACCCAATCGGTGTCGAACGTGGACCAATTTCCCTTGCACTCGTCGTGGGCGACGGATCGACCCAAATCGGACTGTAGAGGGGCAACTGACGGGCAGGGGGTAGACTTCGACTGGCAACCAGGACGTGGAATCCAATCAAGTTAGGGAATGAGTTCGCTCTCTGAACGCTAGCCAACTGCAGCATCCAATCAAGCTAGGGAAGATAAATAGCCAACAATATTCCAGCTCTCTATGAGATCCTATCGAATCTCGCAGCTATTTATACCTAAATTTTACCCTCACCACCACGTGATTTCTGCATCTCGCGAGCTTCCCCTAGCTTTCCTTCATCCCTAACATACCTATCGTTCGAACCACAAACGAGGATAACGATCTTTCTATCTCGACTTCTCTATAGTTTTATCTCTCTTACTCATATCGAAACGTGATTAATTATAAGTAGGTATATTACACCTCCCCCCTTAGAAAACTGGAAGATCAAGGTGTATCTTTCAGTTTCGCAATTCGTACACTTCTACGCAATGGTGTTTCTACATCGTTAATTGAGTTACCTGTTTCATCAAGTTCTATTGAAATAGAATTCGTTTTATTTTTCTTTTGTTTATATAAATTTAAAGTCAAACAATTTGTTAATTTTGTACATCCAGAATTTGATTCATAATCCTCACTTTTACGATTCTTCTTGCACCTGTGTCTTAATCTTAAAATTAACTTATAAACTAAGTACAAAAAAATTATTTTTAATATGGTACATACTACATACACAGTATAACTCTTCGTGGACAATTGTGAATAAAACGGTTCTCGATCCAGTACATCTTCCGCAGTCTTACTTATTTGATCGAGTTTGAGACTTGCTACATGTAAACTTTCCCTGTCTAATCTGTTACCTTGAAATGGTAGAATTTTTAGATCCTCAGATTCATTTAACTTATTTTTTAAACAACAATCTGTATCATGTATGTCGAAATCAGGAATAAACGATTGATATTCGCTTGAGTAAGAAGGGTTTTCCGCTATTAGAATAGTGCTACTAGTATAAAGTTTACACTGCTTTTGTAATGAAATAACACCCGAGTTTGAAAGATAAATAGTTGTCGGAAGATGATTTTTACAAGTTAAAGTTACATCGGTAGTCTTCGGTAGAATAAATAACCATTTATTGCTTTCATGTAACTTATGCCATATTTCAGAATTTAAAGAAGTGATTCTAGTATCACAACCTTCTGGTAATTTTTGGACTTTTTGTAACAATTCTGTTTCGCAAATTGGTCTACTATATATCGAATAAATTGCTTGGTCTGAAGGACAATTGTAATTTTGATTAGTTAATTTTTTGCAATAGTTTAAATTTTCAGGGGTTGCATAATTTATTTTACTTTCTGATACTGCTAAATACTTGACACTTGGGTAAATGAATAGGTGGTTAGAATTTTGAACCTTAACTAGCAAGGGAATTAAATGATATAGGTCAAAGTAATTTTGACTAACTAATGGATTAGATATTACGAAAACTAACCTATTACCCGTAAAGAATACCCTTAGTTCTACTAATGATAATAATTCGTGAGCATTTTTTAATTCAACATTTAAAGGATAAGTCGAGTAAGTTGGTAAGAAAGGAAGGGTTTTAGATAATTCAGTAATATATTGTTCCGGCGTAATAATGGTAGGATGTAAAAGATTTGTTTTTGCAAGCATTACAGCATTAATTAATGTGGAATATTCATTATATAGTTCTGAAGTCAAAAGAATCAAAAGATTTAGATGTTCTTCAATAGATTGTTTCATATGTAGATTGAAATAGTTATTGTTCAATTCACGAGAATAATTATAAAGTGATTCAAAATTTTGAGTGAATATTTTTTCATTAATCTCCAAATTTGTAATAGTGCTATTGAAATTTATTATCGTCGATTTTACTACCTGTGCCTGTTCCTTCATGAGTCTAGAGAATCCCCTTTCATCATTAGTCACAGCGTGAATAGCAGCGTTATAGTATTCGGCATCGTCCTGGTCTAACGTCCCAAAAATGGTTTTAAACATCGTACCGACTCCGCCAAACCATGCTCGTTTGACCCTCGTGTTTTGGTTTAAAATTTCGTGTAGACTAGTGTCTTTTGATTGCAGTTGAGGAATTTTTTGAGCAAGGATTTTTAAGGAGTTTTGACATAAGGAAAAATTATGATATGGTTGTAACTGACATAAATTTTGGGTTCTAAAATGAGTATTTTCGATGAGTGTTAGTTTATCCTTTAAAATGTCCAAGTTCAAATAAGTTATCAGATTCCAGTGATTTTCTACAAATCGTAATTTGCTTATATATTCACAGTATATACCAGCTGAGTTCGAAATTTCGGTAACGTTATATAATGGCTCTGCTGAAAGTTGTCCTATGGGGACCCCGAAATGAAAGCCCTTTTTAATCGATTTGCATGTATAATTGTCCTTTTGTTGTTCACCAACACAGTATAATTTACTGGAGAATTGATTTTTATTATTTTGTAAGGACCATTGTAAGTCGACGTGAGTTTTTTCGATTTACCTAACTTAGTTTGTTCGTTTCGAACAAAGACCATTTCTCCTACGTTAAAATCTATGTTATTTAAATTCCTATCATAATATTTTTTGTTGGTTTCTTTTGTTTGAATAGAATGTTCTTTAGCTAATTGGTTACTTTTTTGGATTTTAAGTTTTAATTCGCCTAGATAGTCGTCGTATGTATATTTAAATTCCGGAGTTTTCAGTAAGCTTGAAGGGACTGTTGCTCTAAAACCAAATACTAATTCATGTGGAGTGAATCTGGTGGATGTATGTACAGTAGTGTTGTATGAAAACATTGCGAAATCTAACCAATCATCCCAATCGGTCTGATCTTGGTTTACGTAATTTCTTAAATATTCGGCTAAAGTAGCATGGCTTCTTTCTAAAGCGCCGTTGGTTTGAGGATGATAGGCAGAACTTTGTATTTGCTTTATTTTGAACAATTTAGCTATTTCCTTTAACAATTTTGAGGTAAAGTCTTTACCTTGGTCTGTTAAAATGGATTCGGGACTTCCAAATTTGCAAATAAAATTATGAACAAAAACATCGGCTATTGTCTTTGCTTCGTGGTTAGAGACTGCATATGCTTGAGAGAACTTGGTCAAATCGTCTTGTAAAGTTAGTATATATTTGTTACCTTTCTCGGTTAAAGTTAAAGGACCTACAATATCTAGAAAGACTTTTTGGAAAGGTTTGTCTGATGTAGTAGTTATTTCCATAGCTGTTTTTATTTTGTGTCTAACTAATTTATTCCTTTGACATTCTTCACAATATTTAATAAAATTTTTGATATCTTTTTTCATATTATGCCAACGAAAATTTTGTTTAATTCTTTGGTAAGTCCTGTGAAAACCCGAATGTCCTGATGTAGGATTAATATGGTTCTCGCGTAGTATCTCATTTATCTCTTCTAGTTTTGGTTGAATTAATGTATTACAATAAATAACAATTTCAATTTTACTTTTATGGAATATATATCTTATCATTGAACGAATTTTGTTCCAGTGGAGGCGGTTGAAACCATCCCCCATTCTGCTTAAAGCGATGCTATTACATTCATTATTATTTAGATGAATTCTTAATTTATTAAGTATAGTGAAAGTATGTTCGTAGTTTGCTTTATCCCAGTAATTTTCTTTGATTATAAGATAGTGAATATTTTGTGTTTCATTGACTTTTATCGAGTAAATTTTATTTGTTTCAATATTTTGTGAATTTAGAGTTTCTAAATGATTTGGAAATTTAGCAAAAATATCCCTTTGTGTATTACTAACTATCTCTAAATCTTGAGCTATTGTGATCGCGATGTCACTCCGTGCAGAGCAGATGTTTTCATTAATTTCTTTCAAGTTATTACAAGTGATAAGGGTAGTTTTACATTTTTCTAAAAATTTTGAATAAGTTTCCTTTTCATCTACATTTTTCGAAATGGCGTTTATTTGAGAAATCGTATTTTCATCCAATTTTATTCGACTGAGGGCATCGGCATTATGATTTATTTTTCCCGGTTTATAAAGAATTTCGAAATCGTACTCCTCTAGTAACAAACGCCATCTAACCAATCTGGAGCCCGGATCTTTAACATTAAATAACCACTTCAAAGGTTCATGATCAGAATATACCCTAAAATGTCGACCGTAAAGGTATGCTCTAAAATGTTTTACGCTCCATACAATTGATAATAACTCGCGCTCCGTCGTTGAGTAGTTACTCTCTGCCCTATTTAAGGTCCTACTAGCGTACGCAATGGGAAGATCAGCAGGTGGATCACCCTGCGACAATACAGACCCTATAGCGAAGTTACTAGCATCGGTGGTAAGAATAAAAGTTTTTGAATAATCGGGATATTGAAGAAGTGGTTCCGTACACAGTGTATTTTTTAGGAATTCGAATGATTCCTGCTGTTGACTAGTCCAGTTGAAAGGTGTGTCCTTTTTTAATAATTTGGTGAGTGGTTGGGAAAATTTGCTAAAATCTTTAATGAATCGCCTATAGTAACCCGCCAGTCCAAGGAAAGATTTGATTTCAGATGGTGATTTAGGTACTGGAAAGTTTTTAACAGAAATTACCTTCCCTGGATCAGGCCTAACGCCATTCTCGGTTACCAAGTGACCCAAGTACATAACTTCATGCCGGAGAAATTCACATTTATCGACCTGTAATTTTAAGTTAAATTCGGAAAGTTTTTTGAATAATTTACGCAATTTATGATTATGGTTTTCCAAGGTGTCTGCGTGAACGACAATATCGTCCAGATAAACGAAACTTTTCAATTCATTCAAGCCAGACAGTACAGTATTCATTAGACGTTGAAAGGTGGCTGGAGAATTTTTTAACCCAAAAGGCATTCTGTTAAAACAATAATGACCAGAAGGTACGGAAAAGGCGGTCTTGTCCTTGTCATTGGGATGCATTTGAATCTGGTGAAATCCAGAGGCTAAGTCAATTGTGGAAAAATATTTGGAATGACCCAACTGATCTAATATTTCAGTGATATTTGGTAATGGATAGCTGTCACCCACCGTTATAGAGTTTAATTTGCGATAATCGATGACTACACGCCATTTCCTTTGTCCTGAGTGATCTATTTTTTTAGGGACTATCCAAACCGGACTGTTCCAAGGGGAATGAGATGGTTCGATGATTTTTTGTTGTAGCATCTTGTTTATTTGTTTATCTACCTCGTCTTTAAGAGCTTCGGGATATCGATAGGGTTTAATATTAATGGGGATTTGGCAGGTGGTATGGATTTCGTGCATAATAGTGTCTGTAGATTTTAATTGATCACCTTCTAAAAAGAATAAAGAATTGAATTCACAGCACAAATCGATAATTGATTTTTTTTCTTCGTCATTCATATGTGAAGTACGGATAGCCTTCCTTATTTGTTCCATCCTATCTGATCTTGCATTACAAGATTCTACCTTTATTTTATTAATTTGACAATTTTCGTTGTTATTAAGATTTGGCATTTCTAAAGGTTCTAAGTTTATATTAATATTTTCTAGTTTAATTGGATACTCATTTGTATTTAATATTGTTGTGATAACAGAATTATCCGGCTGCACTTTCACTAAACTATTACCTAAATAAACTCCACTTTGAATTTCTTGACTATTAATGATTCCTTCAGCTATTTCATTAGTTAAGATTTTTAATTTGACGCATTTCTCACTACGAGCTTGAATTTCATAAACATTCGAATTTGAAGAATTTAGGATATTGGAATTGGCACAAGGAATAGTAGTTTTTCGAATCTCAAGAGGTAGTTTGTTATCTTCAAAAATAAGGAGATCGTTGTGATAATCAAGTTGCATCTGAAATTTCTTTAAAAGATCGTTTCCTATAATCCCAGCACAGTTTATCGGGAACGAATCAGGGACGGAATGGAATATATGGGTTATAATTTTATCTCCAAGAATTATATCGATTTCTGAATAACACAACGTAGTATAAGGATTTTGAACATTATCGATACCTTTAAGAAGAATTTTATTGTTTTTTTAAGATGGTGTATCACCCTTTAAATTTGAAATTTTTACAAGAGAAATATCAGCACTAGTATCGATCAAAAATTTTGTATTAGGATTTAGTAATTGCTTAGTTTCTAGATTTACGAAAGAGACCACAGATTCTAGGTTAATGGAAGAGATATCGGCTATTAACGATTCAGAGGGTTTTGAGGGTTTTATTCGGCCTGAAAGGTTCGTGCAAGCCTCATCCCGGCCGAGTGACGAGACGCTTGAGAGTTTAAAGAATTAGTTTGGGATTGGGTGTTACTAGGACAAGGATTATTTGCTCTATTTGAATTATTGCGCATTCTATTATTATATTCTCTTTTCCCACACTCATTAATCAAGTGTCCTATATTTTTACAGTATGAACATATTTTTTTTTTTGAAAGTTAGATTTATTTTGAGGAGATCTCGAGTTATTGGAAAAAGATTGTGAGTAATTTGGTTTCTGATATGAATTAGAATTTTGAATGTGTTTTACGTTATGTTGTCTATTGTTGTTTTTATTAAAATGACAGTTGAAACTAGAATGACCACTTCTGTTGCAGAAGGTACACAATTTAGCAATATTATTGTGAACATTTTGATATTTTTGAATTTCTAAGCGTGATTTTTGTTCCTGTTCTTCGTTTAAAGCAACTGCTATAGCATCCTCTAGAGAATCTGGTTTCAATGATTTTACAATTAAAGAAAGATTACTCTGTAACCCTGTAATAAATACGTTCAGTGCCTGATTTTTTAGAAGATTAACACAAGCTTCTTTAGCTTCCCTAGATAAATTTTGATCTAATGAATTTATTAGTTTAATATAGCAATTCTCAATCTTGTTAGCATAAGACATCACATTCTCATTTAAATTTTGCTTGCAGCTATTTAATTCCAATTGCCACTGACTTATAGTACGTTTTTCTGAATAAGCGTCTAAAAGATGATTTTTTAAAGTTACCCAATCATTAAAAGTTCTATTTCTAATTAGTGCTCTAGCGTTATCAGTTAGTTTAGTTTCAATTATAGCAAATAAGATAGGTTTATATTCAGGTTTAACTAGCGACACAGCCTTTTCACAATTATCGATAAATTCGAACAGCTTGGATTTTGAACCATCAAATTTTATAAGCATTTTCTCTGCTAATTCTAAAGATATACACATTTGATTAGATTGATTAGAATTTGTTGCGGGGTTGGCTGGCATTTCTGGCGTAGCAGGTAATTCTGGATACAAATTAGGCATTGAAGGATATCAAACTTGAATTAGTACTCACAGTAGTAGCGTTAGTATCATCAGCATTTTCCGTCGGCCTCCAGAGTTCCAAGGGAGTTTCTTTTGGTCCAATTATTTGGGTCGACCACGGCTCCTCCTTTCCGTAGCTGCGAGAGTTGGTGATCACAGAAGAAAATAATACCCCGTAGTTCCAAAATTCGGATGGATATGATGTTGATATGTCGTTCTCGCTCTCGATGTCTTCAATCTCGCAACTCTTGAATCCCACACTCCTGACACCAATTTAATTTCTTGTAATGGACCTCTGGTACTTGGGCGACGAAATAAAGAAGATTACCAATGTCTTAACACTTTATTTATTAACTCTAACTTAACAATTACACTTTTACTAGATATTATGAAGATTTAGAAAGGATATAGAATTTGTTTTATTGTTGGATGTTGATATGTGAAATATTTCTTGAGATCTGTCTTCTGACTGTTTTTGAGTAATATTTATAACACTGAAATTTTGATATTAATTGTTATCTTTAAATTAGTAGGGATAGAATGTGCAATGTACCAACTTTATTCCCAGCGAATCATTTGGGAAAAGTAAATAAGATGGTACATTGTTTACGATTTTTAATTTACAATATTCTTGGTTAATAGCGTTCATTATTTGATGTAAGTAAACTTAAGCTCGATAAAACTGCAGTTATTTGTTATTGTATGTTTACATATTATTGATAATTTGGTACTTATCTTACTGCAATATCCGTTCTAAGTCTAATTGTGAATAACCAAAATAAAATATAATTATAATATTAACTAAAATATATGTATTTAGGACGCGCTTGCATAGGTATGTGTATAGTATATAGTAATTTACTTTTTCCAGATATAGGATTGGCATTGGTAGAGCGGTTTACCAAAGATGTGATTAAAAGTTATTTTTCATATAAACGTGTTCTTGAGAATAGTAGATCTATTTACAATTATTTATACCAGTCCTAAGAGCAGATCTCCAGACGTTTAATGATATTTATAGAATATAAAAGAATTACAATAAAACACTTGGTTTTTTGTTTCACTTTTTATTTGAGAAAAACTCTACATGTTTCGGCTATAAAGCCATTTTCAAAGAGTTTATAATAACTAACAAAATATCAATAAACATCCCTTTAAATATTTTGGTCTATGTAGGTATAAGTGGATAACATTCTTTTGAACTACCTGTATATTTATAGGTAATCATAGATGCAGTTCAGGCTCTCAATGTATTTCTTTACCTGTAGGTACTTACTAAAATATATTTTTAATCAATACGCCACGCGAAAGAATATTTGCGAAACCCAGCAGGAGAAGGCGTTATTAAAGGTGTGTTTAACAGCTTTTAATTATATGAAGGTAATTTTGTTGGTATGAATAATACGTATTAGCTTTTACTGATTTCTTTTATAAGTTTTAATTTAATAAGGTATGCTTATATAAATAGATATTTTGAAACTTTCTAGTATTATTACAGCAAAATTAACATTACTTGGGACAGTGCTTGAGATCACTATGCGGTGTTCATCTTTTACTCCAATTCAGTTCATTCGAAAGTTAATACCCATGCGTGTAATTACATATTGCAAATGTTAACGATCGTAATTTAATACGAATTCAATATAAGATAATCGAATAACTATTCATACACAACCAATTGATTCCGTCATTTACACTGTAGATACATAACACCGAGCGAAAGGTAATACAATATCGTTATGTCTACGAAGACCTTCAGTTGATTAACTACCATACAATCTCTTCATTTAATTGATAATCATTGTGGCAGGTTGCACAATATGTCAGTTAGGTAAGTTTCTAAGTTCTATATTATTTCTCTGTACAAAGAGAAGAAAACAAAAGCTGTTTGCGGAGTCCAATGTCTCCAATGATAGTTAAACCGTCTTCTAATAATGTGTTAAATTTATCTGCCAACACAAATTGAATAAATATCAAAAAAAAAAACAAATTGAAAGTTTCTGTCAAGAATTTCGAACTAAATTGTTAAAGTTGCTTTTTAAGGTATACAAATATCAAAATATGTCACTCTTAAGGAATTATAAGAACCAATTGGAGCACCACTCTGCAATTAATTCAATTTCTTTAGGTATCCATAGGATTCCAGGAAATTAAACGTTTATTGATTTTCATTCTGTAAACCAGAAATTTTCTAAAATGAATGTAAGTATTAGTTATTAATTACGTATTGCTAATTTGTAACAAATTATCTAAAATATTGTAGTCGTCTGTCACTTCCGGTTATACGGGAAGTCGACACCAACTTTGTTATTTATTATGCAGAAACGTAAAATTTTAAGGTAAGTTTGATAACCAACTTGTACACCGACGATGAGCGGTTTCTGAGATAATTTAATTTGATTAAAAAAATCGGTACCGCAACCCAAATTATAAAAAATCATAACTGCAACAAAATATGACTTACTTCCTAGTTTTATTTGAAAAAATTTGAGTAATTTAGAAGTTTTACTTGAAATAACTATTTTTAATATTTTTGCATAAAAAGTTGTACCTTGGACAATTCACAACTAACGGCAATCAATTCAAAATCAAACCAAAGACCGTTCGTTTAATTAATTTATGTTACAAAGATGTTCGTGAAAGTGTTTAAATGAATAATTCAATTGAAGTTTTCATTTTTGGTAATTGTTGTAACAGAAGTTAGTCTAAAGAAAGGTTTTTTAGTGTGATTTTGCTTTGATTGTCATTAATTGTCAATTGTTGAAGGCACACTCTTATCACTCCAAAATTAATGAAATTACTAAAAATAATCACTAAAATAACACTAGCTTTAAAATATTTTCATTTGAATTATTCACCAAAAGCCCGCATCTACTATTATTATTCTAACATTTGTAAAAAATTAAAGGAAACTATAAAACAACAATTGACGAATTTCACAAAATAACTTTATTCAAAAATACAAAACTCTGAGAATTGTTTCGGTTCTGATACTATTATCTGCTGTAATATCAAGTGTTGCTGTTTAACTTTCTTTAAATTTTTAAAATAATGTTTCAGCAAGTGCCGTGGGAGTCATCATTCTTAGACATTAAAGCTTTGTTTTTCAATTATTTTAAAATATCAATGTAACCTTTAAAATTCCAGACTGATATTAAATTATACCTTTGTAAGTGAAATTAATATGTGGATTTTATCGGTGACGAAATTTTTCAGTAATTAATTATATATGTAATATTTAAAATACTCAATAAGTACGCCTATGAATTTGACTGTGACTATTTTCTACCATTATAGAGCGCTAGAATCAGTTCCCGTGACGAATTGAAAATAACACATTTTAACATTCCATACTTTTCGCAGTCTTCGATGACTATTTATAATTCTAAAACTAAACAGGGTGTAATTATGAAATTGAAAGTGATTAATACTTTGAAATGACAAAAGAATATAGATGACACACGGTATATATTTTTGAAAAGAGAAAGGAAAAATGCATTTTTAACTAAAGCTTAGCCAGCATAATTTTAATTCGCATGTGGAGATTGTGGCTCCCCTTCCGGTTCTATGGCACGCGGTTAGTGCTTTTAATTGTCAAAATATTAATAGTTTAAGTAAAAATTAAATCACCGAAATAAAATAGATTTAAAATTCATGGCAACTATTTTGATTATAAAAAAAAGAAAAGGAAATATTTTCTATTATGCTTTAAGTTAATATTAACTGTTTTGTACATAGAGGATTTAGCCTTTTACCTATTTATTATTATAGTAAAAATCATTGTTGGTAATTTATATTATAACAGCATAAAAATAAACAAATAACAGTGGAAACGAATTTTAATTTGTACAATTGCAATTTGCAATTATTTTGAATTCTAAATAACTCCTTTGTAGTTAAAACGATCAACATAGTAATAATAATTCGACTAATTTAATTCGCTGCAATTAGAAAAAATTAATTATTTATCATAGTGAAGAAATATTATGGTGAAGTATTTTTGGATACTTGAGAATAAATCACCTCGTTTTTTTTCATCTTATGATTCACATTAATATTGAACTATAATCTTATTACGATCGAATCGAAAATTTTCTTTTAAAATGATACAATAATTCTTAGGTTCACTTTTAGTTTTGCTACCATAAAATATACTTCAATCCTAAGTATTATACACAATTTTATTAAGGTATCATTATAATTTGATGAATTATCATGATTGTTAGAATAAGTTTATTTAATTTCCATGATATAAATTTTTATGGTGCTAATTTTTATTATACATTTATTTGGTTATGGTTAATTCAATGTGTGTATTAAAAACACTAACGGCGGGCCACATGATACCTATTTAAAAAACACAACTTTATGCTATAATTTGAAGGTGCATGATTTTTTTTAAATTTATTTCGACACCACACAAAAAAGTGTCTTAAGAACGTGAAAGTATTTTTTTCTAATTTATCAAACAACCAAGATATGGGCATATTCCGAAAACTCGAAAATTCCAAGTTCTGTTTACAACTCGAGAACAAACGACGATAGCAATTTTTAGAAAGCACCAGTCAATTTGTATCAATAAAGCAGATCGAGGATGAGCCATTAATTTTTTTGTATCTATTATAGTTACCGAGTTCTCCTATAGAAACATAGAATTTGGCCCACCCTGTACCTATGAATCCATAGATAAATATCTTTTAAAGCACAAATCCATCCATAACGATTTATTACTACATGGAAACACTCGTCTTGTGTAATTAAGTACTACATTAAACAAATTTCACAACCTAGATATAGATAGTTAATGATACGTAGCTGCTCCGCGTCATGAAATATTGTTTAACTGACATTCAACATTTAACTGACTCTCAATCAATATGCACGCAAAAACAAATTTCGTGGTAAGAAAAGTTTTGGTATTGTATACTGGCGGAACCATTGGTATGCAGAAAAATTCTCAAGCAGGTAACAAATCTGAATATGTAAGTGAGAGTGTACCTACTATCAAATTCCTACTTCTTGTTTTATTCAGTTTATGAGCCACTTCATGGTAAATTTGTGGAGGAAATAAGACAGATTGGTGCCTTTCATGATTTAAAACTGGCAGATGAGATGCATTTACCAACAACAGAGCTCATCATTCCGTAAGTTTGTTTTTCTATTAGTTGCTTTTTTGTAAACATATAAATTTACATGCAGAGTTATTATATCTCTGTAGTTATGAGAGAAAAAGCAATAACACATGATAATGTCTCAGTGAAAGATTTATATTATTTTGTAAATTTGCAATAACAATCATTCTGCATTTCGAAAACAATATTTAGTATCAGAAGATTAGATGTTCGTGTTGTTGTTAAGCAGTAAAGATTACAAACTCTCCCGATGTGTAGGTTACGTCCGTAGTTAAGTCGCTGCAAGACACCCTTCTTGATTACCCTGCTTTTTGCTATATTTCGTCCGCAGTTAGGATACTGCCGTATTAATAGACTATTACTTTTTTCCACCCTTATCTATACAGTTGTTATTTTTCAGATTATTCGTACAATCCAAGTTGGTTGAAATTGTACAAAAAAATGTTTATTATCTAGCTAATTAAAACTCAATCGTGTACGACTAAACTAATAAGGTAAAGTAATGAGTTTTTCTTATACAGTAATGTTCTTCTGGTAAACGAACTAAATAATCTTTCGTACAAAAAAATTGGTCTCCGTTTGCCACCCTAAGCTCAAACCTACCTAATCTGTAGGTAAATCCGCCACTGTAATGTCCTATTTTTTCTATTAATTATCTTAATATGTAAATATATAAATATAGTACATTTCTTTTAATTACGCTAAGTGTCAAACTAATAAAGATTAATTTAAACTATAGGTCCATACATAAATTATGATACTGTCAGTAGCAATGATTTCTTAACACACAAATGTCGTAATTTCATTTTGTAATGTAATTTGATTGATAGTTTTGTTTACAATAATCGGATGAGCATCTTTGAACCTTACCAAGTTTTTTTGTGTTCGTTTTTAATTTACATTTCTTTATCATTAATTGTATCAACAAATGGTTTTGTAAACTATAGTTGAACAACTGTAAATAATTAATTGGCAAAAAAGATGACAATATGTAATAAGGACAAATAAACACCTACGAATCATACACTATGTATAATCAGTATTGACAGTTATTACAAACGTGTAATGTAGAGTTTTACTACCTTATTATGTACCTCTTTCATCCTTAATTTATGGTCCATACTGATAATACGTAGTGTATAGCATTTCATTAGCACCCGTAACTTTTCTGTTGGAAGCAATGTGTCGCGGTTCTTTCAAAATATTTAGGGCAATAATATACAATACTCTTAAAACAAAAACTTTTATATTTGTTCACCAAATTAAATGGTAATAATAATTGACAAATTATCAGAATTCAATAATAGATACGAAACCAGGCTTAAACCAAAATTGTTCCGAATTTGATAGTGATTATGTATTACCCGTTTATTTTGAAACGTCTTATTGAAAATTATAAACATGACATGAGTGCAGTCACTGATATTAGTTAGAATTGAGCTTTTTGAACATACCATATACTAGGATAAAGGTTTTATAATCTTTATACTTTTAAACACACCTATTTTGTTAAAACTCAATCTAAATTGTAACGAAAAGTAAAAATTTGTGTTTAAAATACCATAAGAAAACAAAAACCATGAAATAAATTAAAATGTTAAGTAAAACTATTGTTAAAATCGCATATATTAATTAATGGGATGGTCAGAACCAAAGTAATCACAACAACACCGCAGAACTTTCCCAAACTATTTTGACCGCGGCCCGTTACGAGGTTTTAAAATTTTTCGCGACCTACCTACTGAAACCTTTATTTGCAAAGCAAATTTTAGTTTCCAATAAATATCAACTCATTTGTTTGTTTATTTCAAACACAAAAATTGTAAAATAATTATAAATAAAAAATATAGTAAGTAATTACAAAATTAACAACTATATTCAAATATTTTAAACTTTAGTAAATGAAGTAAACTATGATTCCACATATTTTGTCCTTAATGCGAAAGATGATGTTTGTCAAAGGGCATTAAAAATTGTATTGCTTTTTCGTTTACGCTTCGGTGTTCCTTTTGAAAGCGTAACTAAAAATGAATCAGTGGTACACTGTAAGAAATCATGTGTCAAACTGACCTTTTATTAACAACACGGTTGTAGTTAAATCTTTGTAGTGAATATTGACTATAATTTGTTTTTAAATCGGCATTACTGGGATTCCTCTAGTAGTTAAAACTGAAATTGTAACATTAACAAAATATATTCGTAAATATTACTAAAATCGGTTGCTTCATGTTTAGTGTGGAAAGCGCACCATTGCAGTGAAGAATATACTGTAAAGGGTAGTTGCTTTAACGATTTATTATTGCCACTTCGACTATATTTATGTAGTTAATACACCAATTAAGAAGTGTCGGATATGAAACAGTTATTTGCATTTTCTCAAAAACTTATTTGCGGTAAGTACCTGTATAATATACATACATCTATGTATAATTTTTATAAACTAATTTCCGCTAGTTTTCTAACGTGTTTTTTAAACATTGGTTGGAATGGAACAACAACGTTATCGTATCCCCAATCCGCGATCGCAAACCAATTATTATACTTACATACTTACATCGCAATCATTCAAATTTGCCAATTTGTCATTTACTTATACTTTCAGGATGCAATTATGTTCGTTACAAGTATCAAGAAAAATTACAATGGTCTTCATTATCCTCAGTAAATTTCGAAAAAGTAATATACAGAAGTTTGTATTTCTCTTACTTTTATCTTTTAAGAAAGTATTTAATGTGTCCTGTTAAGTAAATTCCTAAGGAAGTAATGTTACTAGAAAAAGGTTTAAACTATAACTTAGTATCTCCATTTAATTCCAAAAATGCAGAAATCACAGGTGTAGATGCTGAAATAGCTTTAAAAAACGAAAATTACATAAATAAAACTTTGGCAGCACAAACTATTTTGAAAGCAGCAAAAAGTAAAGTTAAAGTTCATTTAAACTACGAACCAGAAGTTTTAAAATCGATACAAAATAAATTAAAACAAAACAATATCATTATAACTCGTGCAGACAAAGGTAAAACAGTAGTGGCAATAGATAAAGAAAATTATATTAACAAAACAGTTGATTTTTTAAATTCTTCCAATTGCATTAAATTATCAAAAGATCCTACAGATACTTACCAAAAATTATTAAAACAAACTATAAACAACAACGTTATAATTTTACAACAGTATAATAAATACAGTCTAGTTAGTATGAACCCGCAGCCACCTAAGCTATACAGTTTTTTAAAACTACATAAAGAAAACAAACCCATAAGGCCAGTGGTTTCATTTGTCACAGCCCCATCATATAAATTGTCTAAAATATTAATAAACATTCTAAAATCATACCTTAATTTTAATAATAAACTTTCGATTAAGAACTCATTAGAATTAGTAAACAATATTAAAAATATTAATCCCACAAACACATCAAAACTTGTTTCATTTGATGTTACTAATCTTTTTCCGTCAATACCACCTAAAGATGTAATTAAAATTGTAAAAGACATGTTTGAACACAAAAACATTAATCCTGTAATAATTGATGAATTGATACAGTTACTTTCAGTATGCATTGAACAAAATTACTTCCAATTTAATAATGAAATATTCAGAAATGATAATGGACTAATTATGGGTAATCCACTTAGCCCCCTACTTGCGGAAATATTTATGTTCAATCTCGAAAATAAGATACAACAATTACCTCTGTATAAATATTGCTTGTATTGGTATAGATATGTAGATGATGTCCTTGTTTGCTTCACAGGTACAAATAGACAACTTAATCAATTTCTACAACAAATTAATCATTTACATCCAAATATTAAATTCACTACTGAAATAGAACATAATAATAATTTAAATTTCTTAGACTTAACTATTTCAAGAATAAATAACAAACACACGTTCGCTATATACCATAAACCCACACATACAGACATAATTATTAATAATACATCTTTTCACCCACAACAACATAAATTTTCAGCATTTTATTTCATGTTATATAGACTCACTAGAATACCTATGAACAAAATTAATTACACCAAAGAACTTAATATTATTAAACATTTTGCAATTAGGAACAACTATGATCCAAATATTATTAACAAACTTTTAAATAAAATTCAATATAAAAATTGTATAAATAATATTTTTCCAACAAATATTAAAGACAATTATAAATTTCAGATTATTACATATTTCGGTAAACCTTCAGTTAATTTGAAAAAGTTTTTGAACAACATAAATATAAAAACTGCTTTTAAAACAAACAACACTTTATCTAAAATGATCAAAAATAATAAAGATAAAACACTTAAACAAAGTAAGTCTGGAGTATATAAATTAGAATGTGGGTCTTGTAACAAATTTTACATAGGGCAAACGGGGAGATCATTCGAAAAAAGAATAAATGAACATTTTAAATCATTTAAACAACTTAAAAATGATTCTAACTATTCATCGCATGTAATTAATGAAAAACATAATTTTAATACAGAGTTTACCATCTTGCATACTGAAAGTAAAGGTTTCAAACTGAATATCTTGGAAAGTATGGAAATTAACAAATACAAACATAATAATATTTTATTGAATGAACAATTAGAACTAAGTAATTCCCCTTTACTAAATTTACATTTGTCATCACCCCCTCTTTAATTTTAAGCAATTAGGTATATATATGAGATATGTCTTCATTAGTTTTTTTTTATTATTCAGTGTGCGTTAGCTAGTGATCTAAAGAGTGTGAAAAAAAATCAATAGTGATAGAGTAAGTCTTGAACAATAGTGTGCTGCAAGGCAAATGCCAACATGTCGCAGCCACAAGCTGTGTCAGAAAAGCGGATTGAAGAACTTCATGGTTATCTAAGTAGTATACTTGAGGAGTTAAAATCCTATGGTCTTGATATGAGACTAGTAAAAAATGACGATAATTGTGGAAACGAGAAAAGAAAAGGCCAGGCTAAGAAAAGAAAAACGGTTTCTGAAACGTCGGGTAGTTTTGCAACTGAAAATCGGTTCGAAGCCCTCTCTATCGATGGAGAGGAACTAATGGTTCCAGTGCAAAATGAAGCCGAAATGGAAAATTCGCAAGAGGAAAAGAAGACGAAGTCTCCGCCTAGAATTACTGTAAAGTCTGAAGACTCGAAAACTCTAAACGAGATTTTAACAAGAAATAATATTAACACAAGAATGCCCTTGAAATATACAAAAAACGGTATATATATATATCCAGAAGTAAGTGAAGATTACAGGAAAACTATAAAGGTCCTGAAAGCAGCAAACTTCCAATACTACACCTATCAACTAGATGAGGAAAAGGAATTAAAAGTAGTCTTAAAAGGAATTCCACCAACTATAACTGAAGAAGATATCAAAAAATCCTTAAACGATCAAGGATACAAATACAATTCAGTGGTGAGGATGGGAAACAAATCCAAAAAACTAC
The DNA here is from genome assembly GCA_947389935.1 of Agrilus cyanescens. NCBI lineage: Eukaryota > Metazoa > Arthropoda > Insecta > Coleoptera > Buprestidae > Agrilus > Agrilus cyanescens. The sequence continues at coordinate 12,467,255 of OX376706.1, forward strand.
CATTGGTGTTGGTAAATACAACACGTGACGACGAAGGCAAAAAGTTATATAAAATTGACAGCGTTCTTCAAGTTAAAGTGACAGCTGAACCAAAAAGAAGACCAGCCGAAGCAAGACAATGCTTCAGGTGTCAAAAATTCGGTCATATTGCATACAGATGCAATATGGATCCAAAATGCTTAAAATGCGGCGATAGTCATAACACGAAAGAGTGCAATTACAAAGGTAAAGGCAGATGTGCAAACTGTCACGGAGAACACATTGCCTCAAGCTGGAGTTGTCCAGTACATCCCAAAAATATAAACAAAGAAAAAGAGAAAAGGAAAGCAGAAATGATACAAAACGCAGAAGTTAAACCAGGACTGTCATATGCAAAAATAACAAATAAAACAAACGAGGAAGAAGAAAATAAAATACTAGAAGAGAAATTAACGAAAATTTTAGAGAAAGTCCTTCCAAACATACTAACTAAATTATATGGCAAATAAACCTATTATCATCATGAACTGGAACTGTAACAGCTTAAAGCCAAAAAAGGACGAAATTGCATATTTTCTTAATAAATATGATGTGGCAATTGCTTGTTTAACTGAAACGTGGTTAAACAAAAACGACAATCTGAAAATACCAGGGTACAGGATAGTGAGACGAGACAGAGACGGAAAAGGAGGAGGAGTGGCTATCCTTTTTAAAAACCTATTATGTGCAAAAGAAATTTCCTACAGGAAATACGACAGTCGAGTGGAAGCGGTAGGAATAAAAACATTACTAGATAACAAGGAAACAGATATCGTAGCAATGTACTTACCACCAAGTGGCCAAGTAAAAAAGGAAGATTTTTTAGACATATTATCTGACACAATCATAATTGCTGGCGACCTCAACAGCAAACATGAAAGCTGGGGTAGTCATAGCACAAACAATAAAGGGTTAGAACTACATAAAATTGCTAGGGAAAATAATATCAGGATAATAGGACCAAATACTATCACTATTTTACCCAGTATCAACAGAAGAGGAGATGTACTTGACATTTTTCTATCAAAAAACATAACCATGTCAAACATTCAAGTTAAATATGAATTAGATTCAGATCATGCCCCAGTAATCGCAACAGTAGGCGCAGGCTATGTACAACCTGAACTAAAAATGAGACAAACCAACTGGTTAAAATACAACTGTGAAATGGAAAACCAGTCCTTCCCAGAGACAAATGACATAAACGAAGCCGTAAATAACCTAGAAAAGTCAACAACGAGAGCAATAGAAGTTTCTACTACTACCAAACTTCGGACGAGAACCAACAACTATGCTTTATCGCAAGAAGAAAGAGATCTCATAAGACAGAAAAATTATGCGAAAACTAGATGGAGACGGCACAGCAGACCCCAGGATCAGCAATTATTCAAAATTTTACAAAACAATGTGAAAGAAATGATAAAAGACAAAAAAGAGAAACAGTGGGACCACATCCTAGAAAAATGTGAAGAATCCTCAAATGGGGACCATTGGCGTATAATCAGACAAATTAGAAAAGACAATAAACAAAAAGACCCAATTAGAGACGAGGCTGGCAAATGGAGATTCACCGACAGGGAACGAGCGGAAGTAATAGCAAACAGCCTGGAACAGCAATTTACCAACACCATGCAGAATAATGCGTTACCTATTATCATACAAAGGACAAACGACACACAAATAAGAATATCAGAGGATACAGTAAAAGAAGAAATAAAATCAATAAACGTAAAAAAGGCTTGCGGGCCAGATGGGATACCAAGCAGAGCTATTAAAATGTATCCAAAGCACGTAATCAAAGAAGTAACTCGCATTTTTAATATGATTATAATTCAAAACAAATACCCGGACAACTGGAAAGAAGCAATAATAGTCACAATTCCCAAACCTGGCAAGGATCCAACAATCCCAACGAACCGAAGACCAATAAGTTTATTAAACGTCCTAGCAAAGGTTTTTGACAAGATCATCTTAGCGAAATTACAATATGAACTATCCGACACTGAAATTATACATCCCTGCCAGTTTGGATTCTCAAAGGAAGTAGGAGCCGTCCACCAGGCAGCAAATTTAGTGGCAAATATAAGGAAAAACTCCCAAAGACACAGGAAAGCTATGGTAGCTTTCTTAGACATAGAGAAGGCCTACGATAAAGCCTGGAGGGAGGCTATATACTATAAATTAAAAAGAACATCAGTTAACGGAAACTTAATAAAAATCATAGAAGAAATGACAACAAACAGATACTTCAGGGTCAGGGAAGGAAGCAGCTTGTCTAGCAAACGAATCGCAACAGATGGTGTCCCTCAAGGGGCACCAACATCACCAATACTCTACAACATCCTCATGGGCGATCTGGCAGTATCAATAGCAGGAAAACATCCCGCAACGATTTACCAATATGCTGACGATACGGCCATTCTCGTGTCTGCTAAAACATGGTTGGACACAGTGAAACGAATGGAAAGAGCACTAACATTAGTGAGTACATACTGTAAAACATGGAGAATCAAGATCAACGAAGCAAAGACGACAATACTAAAGATAGGAAAGGGATTTCCCAAACAAGCAAGAACGGTTAATTTCAATAATAAAAAGGTCACTATCAAAACGTCAGCAATTTATCTGGGAATCAAAATCACAAACAAAATCCAGTGGAATGCACACATCAAAATGAGATGCGCAATAGCGAAAACAACAATTCGAAAGCTGCACTATATACTTCATCAGAAAAGCAAACTCAGCATCAAAACAAAAGTTCAAATCATGAAAGCTGTCATTATAAAACAGGCCGAGTATGGACAAGAAGTATGGGCAGAGGATAAAAATGTAAACATAAAACCATTAATAGCAATAATAAGACGCGCCTCAAGGCTAATAACAGATGCTCCGTTCTACATCAGAAATGAAGACTTAAGAAGAGACCTGGAAGTACAACACCCTCTCGAAAAGGCAGAAGCCTCTAGAAACAGAATGATCGGGAGACTTCGGACGAGTACAAATACGTATAGACAAGACGCAGCACAAATTATGGGCTGAAAACTCCAAAATCACGATGACAGAACAGTCATAGGATCCAATCCTGAAACTTCAGAAATTGTAAAGAACCAAAAAATAAAAACATTAGTTTTAAGATTTTATGTATCTTCTGAAGAAGCCACATCGTGGCGAAACAATTGTCAAGATTAAAATAATTGTGAAAGTTGATAAAGTGTTTTATTGAAATTCTTAAATGAGTATTTGTTTCATAGATACAGTTTTCTTATTTCATAAATGGGTTATGTGTTGCTTTCGAGCAAGTTGTTATTATGAATAATTTTCTAGCAAGTTGAAATTTAATTTAGAGTTAATTTTAAACTTATAAATGTATAGCGAACCGCCAGAGATGGCGCTCACATACCCATCTACGGTTGTTCAGTGAACTCGTTTTATGAAGGGGCGACGCGACGTGATCGCTAGTTGGAACTGCCTATGTGCGCTTTTATGAAGCACGCAGCATACTTTTATTCTACAAAGCAAGTGTGCATGTACATTAATTTGTAGATGTAACAATTTTGCAGTGTTGAATTCAAAAAACACTTTTGTTAAACATATTTTGAGGTTGAAACTTAAACAAAATTATTTCGTGAATTCGACACTATAATTTTATTGATTTCACAACCAAAAATTGAAGTATAGACAATATATTTGATGTAAATCAGCCAATACTTGAAGCATATCTAACTAACACTTCGTGTTGAAATAGCAATATTTTTTTATTAGACTCGAAATGTAGTATTGCATGATCATCTACAAAATCTAGCTACTATCAAAAAAAGTTTTTTCCAATTTTACAAAAAAGAATAAGATATTTAAGGACCGTTCGTTGTTGAAAAGACAAAATGGAATAGTTAATTTCACTACAATGTCTTTCTTAATTAACAAAATATTTCTTAGTAGATTTAACTACAAACCTAGTTGTTAAAATTACTATAAAAGGGTGTGGACCTGTGGGCACACCTTATTTTTGTTAATTTGACTACAGATTTCTTACTGTGTACAGTTTCTTTTTTCACTTTTTTCAAATCGGTGTCTAAGATTAAACATTTCTTCCTTTTCGATTTTGACAGAAAAGGATCTTTAACAAACATATGATTTGAATAAATATCCGGAAAGTAGTATGTTCGGGGGCAAGAACTAATTTGTTAAAACAGTGGCTAGTTTCTCTATGTTGCTGCACTGTTCTTTAGAAATAATTTAGTTCTTTTAAATCAGTAAAAAATATACTTAAATACTTGAATACATAACATAGTATTTAAAACTATTATTAGCTCCGAAAGATACCTTTGAGTTGAAAAAGTACAGTTCCCAGACTTCCTTCATCATAGTTTGCATGAGCTTCAATAAGGACGAAAAGAAATAAAAAAATGACAGTCAGAGAGCACCTATTCAGAATCGAAAAAAAAGAAGGGCGCAGACGAAGGAAACCTTTTAAAATAAAACAAAAAACCAGAAAGAACACAAAAGTGAAACCGGAGTACCGAAGTGATAAACCAAATTTAATGGATATATGTAAGCAAGTGTTAAGTGAAATAAAACGAGTTAGAAAAGACCAAGATGAAATAAACAGAAAACTTGAAACCAATAACAAGGAAATGAAAGCACTTAGAGACGATATTAAAATAACAAACTAGAGATGAGAAATAAAATACGTAAAGTTCGAAAATAAATTCAGGATATTAGGAATTAAAGTGGAAAATATGGAAAAAGAAAAACGTAGAGACATTATAATAACAGGAATAGAAATAGAGGAAGAAAAGGAGGATCCAAAAATCCAAATACGATAGAAAACTGGATGAACAAGGACTTAGGAGTGAATAACAAAGTTAAAAAATTACAAAAATTACACGTAACAAAATAGTGGTAAAAATGGAAAATCTTGAAGATAACATGCAAATTTTCATGAGCAGAGGAAACCTGAAAGGTAAGAAAATCTATATTGATAGCGATATACATAACACCGCAAGAAAGAAGAATTTAAAGAAAATTGAGACTGGAAACAGAATAAGAGAAGCAGGGAGAAACGTAAAAGTGAGACATATAGCATTGATAATTAATTGGAAAAAGATGATTTGGAACGAAGTAGAAGGGAAACTGGAAGAGAGAAATACAAAAAGCTGAATTATAACAAAATGGGAAGGAAATTAAAAGTAAACAAACGGCATGGACAAGGACAGGATGATTTTAGTAATACAGAAGAAACCAAAGAAATCAGAAAGTCTGGAAAAAAAAAACGTAAAAGGAAACAGAAAACATATTTAATGAAAATCTGCACAGGAATATCAAAACAATACTAGCTAAAGGAAAATGAAGGAGGTAGGAACGGAAATGAACAGATATGAAATAGATATTGCTGCTTTACAAGAAATACGATGGACAGAAAAAGGTAGGGCAAACCAAACTTCACATTATTATACGAATATTCAGAAAAATTTTAAATGTGTATGCAGCCACAGAAAATGTGAACAATGAGGTGAAGGAAAATATGGAAGACGAAATAGAAAGAAGGAATACATAGTTACATTATTAGGAGACTTCAATGCGCAGATAGGAAAAGAAGATCATGTTAAACATGTGGCTGGAAAATATACAATACACGAAAAAATTAATGACAGTGGCTATGCAATTCAGCAGAGTTAATACGTATGAGTATAAGCAGCACAAAGTTATGAACATCCAAATAGGCTCAAAGTTACATGAACTGCACTGGACCATAAAACACGAACACAGATAGATCGTATTTTAATTAACAAAAGAAAACAGTCGGCAATAAACGATTAAAATTAAAAAAGCAATAAAACAGAAAAACGTGCAACCTAGATGGAAGAATTGGAGTTCCAAAGAGATAGAAAAACAGTTAAGAAGAGAAGATACGAGTGGTAAAAGCGTGGAAACAAGCTGCAATCGTATAAAATCGTGTAAATATGAGGCAGCTAGAAAATGAGTTGGAGAAAGGAGAAAAGAAAGTGGCAAAGAAAAGTTTAACAAGAAATGTTATGAAATGATTGCAAGCAAAAGAGAAGCAATATTGAAATGGATAAGATCGAATGGAACGCAGGACAGAGAAGAATATGAAAGGGAGAGAAAGAAACTGCAAGAGAAAAATAAGAAAAAGTAAGTGGGAATGAATGGACTGCAACAAAAATAAAAGATATAGAAGCTGAAAGCAAAAAGAAAAACAAAGGTGTACCACAAAAAAAAATAAAGTTTACAAAAACAAACTAAGCGGAATAAAAAATAAACGAGGAAAAGTGAGAGAAAGTGAAACAATATAAAGAAGTATGGGTAATCTATTTTAAAGAATTGCTAACTGATAAGCGGACAAATGAAGAGGTGCATTAAATAGAGAGGAAGATAAGAACGAGAGCATGGTATAGGAACCAACAATAGGTGAAGTCAGAGAAACAATAACGCAAACACGTAATGGAATAGTACCAGGTAAAGACGGAATAAATAACGAACTATTAAAATATGGTAGAGAAGCCCTGGCAGTACACATATATTTGCTCATATTAAAAATTTGGAGAGAAGAAATTATGCCTAAAGATTGTGACAGGACTAATAGTAATGATACCCAAAAAAGGAGATCAAATAAGTGTGCCAATTACAGAGTAATCATAAGGTTTGTTCCAAGTTAACAACTCTGGATCGTTACGTGATGGTAACAGAATCATGAGGGCTGCTTTTTGTGCGCAAGTCATAACTGTGTAGTTCGTATTGGTACGACTGACTTGGAACACTTTGTTGAACTCTATCGTTACTATTAAGGGCATGTTCCGATATAGAATGTGAGCACTGGACAGTAGTGCCAGTATACAGAAATGCGTTCCGATATAGGCTTCCAGTGCACCGTGACAGTGACAGAGAGACACTAATGACGTCATATTTGACACCATCTTTGTACTGGGAGCGTATTACCTCTGGGAGGTAAGGCGCTTCCAGTAGTTTTCACTAGATAAAAATGGCAGACATAGCAAGAACACAGACCACACCACAACATGGACCAATATTTTTCTTCAAACTTATAAAAAGCTACAATTCATTAAAAGGTTTAAAATGAAAGAAATTCAAACATTCTTATTGCTCTGTTTTACGGTTTTTGTAATTTGTTTGTTACTTAAACAACTATACACCGTTTTTACTTAAACTTATTCTAAAAGCAGACCTGTTCAATCATGTAAGAGAAGGAACTTTTCATCATTCTTTAACATTGTGTTCAATCCACTAAGTCTGGATGAATTACAAAATTGTGAAAAACGGAAATAGTAATTTTGAAGTGATTTTTACTCTTAACGTTTCTTTGCAAAAAATATGCATATTCTTATTTTGATATTAATTAGCATGCATATACCTAAGCACAACATATACTATTAACAGTAGTTTTGGTCGGTTCTTTATGAAACATTTTTTGAATAGAAGAAAATAAAATAAATAAACCACTTTTAAATGTTTCAAAACGAGTATTTATTTAACTCTACAATTGTTTCGGTATTATAATACCTTTCTCAAGAATAACGGGTTTTATGTATAAATAGACGATAAGGTATAAATAGATGATAAGCACCGCATTAAATTTAGTAAAATCCTGTTACCCTTGAGAAATTGTAGAGTTAAATAAATACTCGTTTTGAAACATTTAAAGGTGGTTTATTTATTTTATTTTCTTCTAAGCACAACATATTGGTCACTCGGAACGTTTCTTGTTAGTAATTTTCATTAGATAAGATCATGAAATTTTATTAGGTATACCGTTATAAACATTTTTTTATTCTCAAATAGTTTAAAACAATTGTTTGCCAAAAATTACATCTAGCGCCTCTATCGGATAGTGTCTTAATTATTTATAGCAGATTCAGTACAAAAATCTAAACTGGAACGGTGTTTACAGTATACTGTGTGGCGTAAAGTGTCACAGTGCTCACAGTGTATATCGGAACACGGTCCAAGTCATCTGCCTCACTTTTGAGAAGGAACTAGGAGAGTACTAACTTTATTTGTTCACATTTTGTATTTCAGTTGCTCCGCCCAAAATGAACAATAATAATATTGTAACTAATGGTAAAAATAAAAATACTTAAACGAAATTACTACATAAGTATATAGTTTTACACAAAAAATTTATATTAATAATGAAAACAATAATAAAAACTAGTAATAATTCAATAATTTAAAAACATATATATCTACATGCTTACCTAAATAACCTGAATTTTTTATTCTTTCCTCATTAATTATTTCATCTAAATCATCTTCGCTACTCATTTCTGAGATTTCACCTAACCCTTCGCCAATTGCATCGTCCGTTTTATTCCCAAATTAACCAACCACTTTGTAACCCTTAACCACAACAAGGAATGAACTATTTTTATTCTGTCCGACCCGTCTCCGTTGCGAATCTATATACTGCGCATGTCAGTCCACACAGTTTTCAATCGAAGCTAGGTACTGAAGTGGCGGTTTTGTTACGATAACTAAACCGTCACAAGTTTACTTGGAACGGTTTTAAAACCGTGCGATGAATAGGTAGTCACCGTTCACTTGGAACGTGTTTATCATAATGCGCATGATCTGTACCGTACCAGTACGGTTTTTCTGTCACTTGGAACAAACCTATAAGTATCCATAGACAAGTGTTAGCGGTAAAACGCTTGCCTTCAAATTTAAACATAACTTTGGAAGAACGTGTCAAGTTTGTAAGTTTGTTTTTACCGAATTATTCAAAGAAATAAGGACTGATAATAAAAACTTCGTTTTGTATTGTAGTTCTCGATGGCTTTCAAAATGAAACGTTCTAAAATGTCCGCTAAGCTTTGTTATTTCTAAATGGAACGAACCAGTCACCTACAAATGAAGCTAGTTTTTCATTTAAGGATAGATTCCACTATTTCGAATAAAAGTAGCTTATTTATATATTTGCTACATTCAGTGAATTGAATTTGAATTCGCGAGCCTGTGGTGGTGTGGTTTAAATATTTTCAAAGTATCGGAAAAAGTCGCTGGTGTATATTAGGTTGCAACCAAAAAGCCTTGTAATGAGCGTATATGTGTGCGAGAGCGGGCAGTGTAACGAGCGTATATGTGTGCGAGAGCGAGCAGTGCAACGAGCGTATATGTGTGCGATAGCGGCAACGAGATCCGACAGCAGATAAGCGGAGCTCAAAGAATGCCGGCGTCGGTCGGCGCTTTGATGACGATAAACAAGGCCATAAATTAGACGAACACAATAAGCACTCCAGTAAAGTCTAGTACGTCATTCTGGAACCTTCTGGATTGTTCCTAATCAGTATAAATACCTGTTGACGTGGCCAGTAAGAGTCAGTTTATAGTTAGCTTCCGAACGAGTAAGATAAATACCGAACTACGATATACCGAGTGATATAAATCCACATTTTCCTGGTCATATAAATAAGTCGTTAAATTGTTATTAGTTTTTAAGTATTCTCTTAGTGTTTAAGTGTTAAATAAATAGTTGTAAATAAATATCCGTTAAATAAATAAAAAAGTCGTTAAAGCCTATAGACCACGGCCCCCAAGCCCAGAAAATCATATTAATTCGAACACCACATAAATTAATGACAACAAAAAAAATAATAATGATACATTTCACAGATTTTATTCAGAGACTCGACATATATGTTTAGGCCATTTACAATAGCAAATACAGACAGAATACAAAAGTAATACTTAGAACTTACTACGTACTGTATCCGAACATTCCCATTGGGATCTCGCTTATTGTTGCAGCTAGAAAAAAGTTTAACAGGTCAAGGATTTGGGGAGTTTCAAGTTCACTTTATTGCTGCTTTCGAATTGCCCGTAGATCTTCCATTTTAACGATATAAGCGAAAAATTTTTGGCGCTTTCAAAAAACTGCTATACTTAACTCGACTTCTAGCAACTTTTTAAAGCTGACATTATAAGGTCTATTTTTTAGTCCGCTTTGCATGGTTTGATCAGAAGATTTCTATCTTCATTTGTTTTCGAGGTCGTACAATATTACTTGACTTCAGGGATTTAAAAAAAAATCTAATGTCATACGATAATGTTGACGAATTAAGGGGTGCGGTTTTAAGAGCATGCAATAACATCAACAGCCTCCACATATGTTATTATAATATGCCAAAAGTGAAGCAAACGGAAGACATTACAAGCTATAATTGTATGGATACTCGTTTTATTTTGTGTTTATGTAATATTATTGTTATTGTCCTGGTTTAGGTAAATTTATGAGTTGTAACCATCACAGTCATGGTCAACAACTTAAAATTTGAAAAATATCATTACCTTTCGAAGAAACGGAAACACAATGGGGCTTTCATGCATCACTAGAAATATAAAGAAATTCTGTTTTCAATTTGGGCACAATTCAATTTCTATAAGAAATAAGAAAATTAGCCATATTTGCCTGAAAACAAATGAAAATAGAAATTATCTGATAAATTCAAATGGAGCGGACTAAAAACGTGTCCTAATAATTTACCCATTAGAAAGTTGCTGTCAGGTCAAAAAAAAGTACCTGCGGCAGTTTATTAAAAATGTAAAAAAAAATATTTTCGCCAATATTTTTAAAACGGCGAATTTGAATGAAAAGTGAATCTGAAATTCCCGGAATCATTCCTCATTTAATTTTTTTCCAGCTGCAATCTTATTATCCCAAGATGAGGCTCAAATTTTGGACACACTGTAACTTAAGTTAACTTAATTAAGAGGAGGGCTGAATTGGAGGTTGACATTTCCATTTAGCTATCCAAGAAACCAAGTACAAGTGAAAGCAACGTAAAACACTTTTTGATTAATTAAATATCCGCATATAGCGAAATTCGTGTTACGGCTTTATCTAAGACCCATGATCTATCTACATTTGTCGAAGTGGATGCTTTTCACTGACCACAACGTCATGTTGGTAATATTCTCATAACCAAAACGCGTTTTAATATAGCTGGGTTTATTCTAGTGTGTGCCTAGACAAAATGGAATATCCTGGTACATGCTCCACAATTTATCTATTAGGGCACCTTAGAATCTTCAAAAATAATTAAATACTGAAGAGCTGCATGGCATATTTTTTTCAGGAAAGAAAATTTAATCCTACAGTTTAAGAAATGAAAAGTAATTACATACCTACCTACAGTAACACTATGGATATTTTGTTAAAATAAAATAAAACAAATAGAGTTCCACTTATAATTACTTTATTCTTAACAGTTGTTTCACATAAACATAAGCATCTTCAAAAAAAGTGTTAATTTTAACTCAGCCTAGACTGGTTTTCCTTATTTATATTTGCATTTGCCGGTGGGGGGAATAAGTTGACAAATTGTGTTATTATGGGGGAGATGTATATGTTTTCTATTTCGTTCAGAACTGAATTATTTTCATTTTTTATATGCCTTTTTATTTCCATAGTTTCTAATATGCCTAACCTTTTTCTTTTACATGTAATATTTCTAAATTTTCTTCTATGTCAATCATGTTTGTTGTCTATTATATGGTTCATAAATGTTGACTTATTATTATCGTTTTCTATAAGTTCATTGAACCTTTCTTTAAAAGTCCTACCCGTCTGACCTATGTATAATGCTGTGAAAGTACCGCAATTTAGTTTTTAAATGCCACTATTTTGCATTTTTGGTGTTTTATCTTTTTTGTTTTTGACATTTAAACAAATTGTTGTTGGTTATAAAGGCTACATTGGTATGTTTTCTTTCTAACTGTGAAGCTATTATGTTTGATATACGTTTTAAATATGTTATATATTTAAAATAACATTGTTTTTATTTCGTTTTTGAGTAGATGGAGCAAATTTCTTCTTTATAATTGTTATTAATTGCTATCTGTTTAATGGTGGTAACTTATGTTTGGAAATTGAATTTATGTAGTGAAAGAGTAATTAATCTGTTAATTTAACTGTGAAAAGCAGCTAATTTATGTTACTTCTGGTGATTTAATTTATTATGAATGATATGACGGTTTCCTCCAAATTGATATATCTATAGCATTTTAATTTTCGTTAATTTTAAGTCTAGAAAATTTAATAAATCAACACATCTCTTATATAATATTAAATTATTTTTGTATTCACTACTATGTATTTTATTTTCTAAGGTATGCATGAAAATGTCCGTTTGTAGAGACGATAAGGGCATTCCCATGGATAAACTTCTGCCTTTTTGTATATAGTTATTGAATTTGAAATAATTTTGGTCTAGGCATAAGTTGAGCAAATCTAATATTTATTCTATAACTACAGGAAGGGTGTTGTTATGACTAGTATACTATGATATTTCATTGCTATTCTAAGGATCTCCATATTGATATTGTCCTATTGTGTTACGTGTTCTCAATGTTGTTCTCTTTTGTATTATTTTTGACAATATTTTATAGGTAAGCAGTACTCAGTAGCGTGATACACAATTTATAGCTAATTTTTGAATTTGAAACAAATCTTTAGACCAACACACCTCGTTCAGTCGATACCGTGATTAGTGACAAGCTTAAAAATCTCATTTGGCGTCGTTCTTATCGGTAACTTATTATAAAACAAAAAATTTTCTTTTGTGGTGCCTTTGTCAATACATCTGATAATACACATCTGTATTATCCTCAATATAAGTACATTCATCCTTTTCATCTACTTGCACGTTTGCAAGGAAAAAATGTTTAATTTTTAATTCACCAACTAATTCTATGTACTTAAACGATAGCGATTTTGAAAGTTGAAGTACAACAAATTACCTGCCAATCGGACAAAATAATGTTAATCAAAACCGTAGGTCCAAGTCCGAGACTGTAACATGAAGAAGTATTTAAGCACTTCATCCCTGTCTAAGAAAAACAAAGGTTCATTTTATAATTGATGTCATACGGTAGATATTTGTAGCCACACATTTCATATTATTTCAGAGAGATGCTTATGAATAAGAACTTCATTTACACTATTAAGGAACTACCTAACCACACATTTACTTTTATTCCAGAGACATACTTATGAATAAGAATCTCATTTACACTATCAAGGAATACAATCCTCTTCTAGATTCAAGTAATATGTCGGTTAAGGATTGGTTGAAAATAGCCGAAGATATTGAGGTAGGTAATCTTACTAAACACTATTTTTCACCCTCACTCTACAATTCGTCACATGACTACTTTCCTATTTTTATGTCAGGGGTTTGACGATTTTGACACCTACAGCCAGGTTTCCTTGTTCATTATACCTTAATTCTATGTAGTGCCTTATTGATGAATTCGGATATTGAGCAAAATTTTCACCTTAGTTGCGATAAGGTAGTTATGATTTTTTCTCTTATTGAGTCTGATTCTGCACAACGCTTTATTGTCTTACAAAGTTTACTTTAAATAAAAATTTTCAAATTTGGACCAAGGTTAGTGAATTATTCGAAATTTAGTTTTAATGAACAAGAAATTAGACTATTAAATAAAGGTTTAATACACTGCCCTAATTCTACTATTGAACTTCTCGGAGTGCATTCAGAATTAACATTAAATAGAATCAATTCACCAGATTTATTTAGTGAAAAACATATATGTGCGAATTACATTATATTAAATGTATTCGTAAGAAATGCACAGATTCTAGTTTAATTATTTGTAAATCGGACAAAAATAATACAATAGTCATCATGGAACTGGTGCAATACAATACTAAAATGTACGATTTACTTAAGGAAGGATTTTATTCAAACACAAAAACAGACCCTACCATGAGTTGTCAGAATGATATTGTTAAACTTTTTAAATTCTATCAGCATCTCACAAAACCGTCAGAAACTTTCAAATTAAAAAATATGAATCCTTAATCACCTCTGCTATATGGTCTACCTAAGATTCATAAAGACAACATCCCGTTAAGACCAGTGGTCTCTTATATAAATGCACCCAGTTTTCAATTTTGCATATTTGCTAACTTCATATTAAAGCAAAATATTGAACGGAAATCAAAATTTTGTGTTAGTAATTCTTTTAGAATTTGTTTCGAAAATTAATGATGTGTCAGTTCCTGATAACGCGTTGTTCGTCTCATTTGATATTTGCAGTTTATTTACTACCATACCACTAGTTGAACTAACTACCATTTTAAAGGATAGAATCCTTAATTGTAAACATTCAGATTCTGAAAAACCAGAATTACTCAGTATTGTAACTACCTGTTTAAACCAAAGTTTTTTAATTTTAATAATCAATTTTTCTTACAAAAACAAAGGCTTCCTATGGATTTACAGCTTTCACCCATAATAAATGAGATTTATATTACTTATTTTGAAAATTTAATCTTTTCTAGTAACAATAACTTAATTAAAAATATTTCATTTTTATGTCGCTACGTTGATGATATTTTTTGTATTAGGTAAGGCACAACCCAAGTCTATGGGCACAACAATACAACTCGATAACTCGATATTTTTGAAATTCCCATAATAACAGTATTAAATTAACAATGGAACTAGAAATAAATAGCTCCTAAAATTTTCAAGTCTTACAGTTTTCAAAATAAAAGTAGAATTTAGTATATACATAAAATCTATTACTACCGACACATTAAGTCCGTCTAATTCCCATCAATCGACTCAAATTAAATATTTAGTCTTTCATAGCCTCTTACATAGATTAACCAACACACCACTATCAATTGAAAATTTCAACAAAGAACCCAATATAATAAAACAATTACCGGTGAACACAAAAAGTAAAAAAAAATACCCTTTTAGAAAACCTGGAAATTAAAAAAAGCGCTAAATAATAATAAATTACTTGTAAATAACCGGTTAGATCTAGAAACTACTAACTCACCCCCTACTTTTGTGGAATTTGTTATTAATTTTACTTGAGCAATTATACGTCAATAATTTGATGAAATTTTCATGTCTTCAACCCTGTGTAATCCTAGTGCGATGTAGGACGAGAGTAGACGTTTTCAAGTGATTATTGCTTTATTGATGACCTATTTTGTACGTACATACATAGTTAAACCAAGAAACACAACACAAATCAAAGTGTAGCTTATGTTAGTTAAGTCTTTAATATGAACAGAACGGAAAGCAATTGTTAAAGTAAACCTAGGATTCGGTCTAGCATGCCCAACGTTTTTTCGGCAACTGCAAGTGACATCTTTAATGGATCTGTAGTGACGTGAGAGAAGATTAAACCTCGAAGTCTCGGCAGTGAGTCAGTCAAGTCCGAACTTTGGTTTTACCATGGATTTCAGCCATGAAAGCATATGTTCTTGTATCACGGTGGAGATTTCTGCAAATAAGTAAGATTTCCCTCCCCCTGACAAACATTTTTTGAAATAATCCAGACAAGTGATTTTAGCATAAATTTATTTATTTTTTCCCTCCCTTAATTTAAGTTTAGTTAGTTTTTTTTAAGTTAATATCTCTTCATACCAGCTCAACGGGGTCTCTCCAGTAAGCGGAATTTCTATAAAAGAGTTATAACTATCAATATCGAGCATTTCGACAAACTTGTATTTTTATATTTCCCTTCTGAATAAAAACGTGTTACAATAAATCTAGAAGAAATGTATATTTGCTGTAATTTTATTTTCTTATACATAGACTAAATACTTTTTTTAGGTAGAATACGAAAATTTCGACGGTTTCGTTGTACTTCATGGCACAGATACGATTGCGTATACAGCATCAGCTCTATCGTTTATTTTGGAAGGTCTTAGCAAACCTGTAATATTAACAGGTTCGCAGGTAATAACCAAATTAAGAATATCGTTTTGATTTACAATAGCAAAATGTATTTACTTCTGACGACCTTTTAATATAATGATGTTTAGCATATTATCCAATTTAAGCTAAACGAAAAAATAATGGTACCACCTCAGCTGGCACCTACTTAAAATTTTTTATTTGACTTATTAAAGAAACACGTGTTGACCGAAACGTCTTTAGAAGTAAATATGCACATATTTTGCCGTTTTGAGTGGATAAATCGTTAAAATTTCCTAACCCAATATCGAAGTTTCATTTAAAAAATATATTTCATAGATACATTCTTCTCAATAAGAAGGAACATTTTGGCCGGATAATTAGAAGTAGAGTATCCTCTTATTCCAAATTCAAACCTCATGCACTATATTCTATAATAAATATTCAAACATTGCAATTTACATTGACTATTTATTAAAATAAGTTTTATAGTGTTCGTGGGTTTGTTAAATTTATTTACAAGACTAAATTACAGGAACAACAATTTATATACACTGATTTAATTATTACAACTTAAAACACTACTAAACTTAGATTACTATTTATTTACGCCATTCACTTATATGCACGTTTCAATTTATTTGTATTCTCACTATTATCACTGTCGATTTATTTCTTATGTTACTACAGTCACTGTCAATTTATTACTAACTACTCGGCGAACGTCTCTTCACTTCTATAGCATCCATACAACAAGTCGGGAAAAGTCTGGAATATTCGAAACGTCGAAAGATTGTTTTCATTTCTGCGAACCGCTTAATTGCTTTCTTAGAATACAGGTACGAGAGACATGTTTACAAACACGACGCACACACTGCCGAAAACCGGCCGCGACTAGTCGAACCGGCCCGCAACACATACAAGTGTACCTAATCGCACACAAGCATGCTCGTGTTCGCTACAGTTTCAATGTGACTCGAACAGTTCGTTTTTGATTTTGGTTTATACCTGATTGATTCCATACAAACAAGTAATAGTGACTTTTAATGCAATGTTAAACGATTGTCATTAATTTTACTTTGTTGTATGAGTTCTTTCCATATAAAGGGAGACTTTTTATCAGTTTCTATGTCATACGTTATACTAGGTAGCGAAATATTACTGTTAATAGTATAGTTCCTTAAACTAATCCTTTCAGATTCCAATTTTCGAAACTCGAAATGATGCTAAGGATAACTTCTTAACTTCGTTAGTATTAGCCAGTTGTTTTGACATCAGAGAAGTTTGCATTTACTTTTCCAACAAACTTTTTCGTGGCAACAGAACGAGGAAAGTCAGTTCCGATTTGTTGGAAGCATTTAAATCTCCTAACTATCATATTCTTGCTGACTGTGGAATTACCATTAAAGGTACCCAAACATAATTATCACTGAAGTAATTTTTAAAAATAAAGATTACAAAAGTAGGAATCCTTTTTCACTTTGACGTGTTTAAAATTTTCTTGTGTACTCAGGAATTGTTTGTTGTATTTATAATCATTTGCTGTTAAACGCCCTCCAGTTTACCTACTTAGAAATTTAAGGACCACGAAATGCTCATTTAATCCATGCCAAAAATTAGGTTACACTGTTCAGGAAATTGGAAAATGTAATGGCCTCCTTCTCTTTTATTACAACAGATACAAAAGAACGTTACAGAACTAAAAGATACCGTACTACCTAAACTCTTTTAACTGATATTTAAAATTCATAGCTCATCTCCCATTTTTCCAGTATAGTATTAATTTTGTGTTTGTTGATTGCAATTATGCCCCCAACGCTGCAAATTTGAACTTTTTTCTAGCCATTTTGTTGTCAACCGTAACGCTAAGGATTTGTAACGAATACACAATTTCGCATTTTTTGAAAACAAAAAAAAACAGTACCAGTTATTTGACAAACTCCTGAGTCCTGAGCAGTATCAAGTTACCTACATATTAGTGAAAATCGCTTCGCAATATCTCAATCCGTTCTCAATTGAAACAGGAAAATGTTCAAAGTTTGAACTTATATGAGGGAAAAAGAAACACATACACATGGTAACTGAAATAAATTAAATTATAATTCGACTTTCTTCGACAAAAACATAATTGTGTTTTTTTTTCCACACTTTACGCAGGATTAGGACTGATTCGAAACGCCAATTGATTTTTATGAGTGTTTACGAACTCACAAAACATCACCAATAAAACAAGGGAAACGCAAAACAATCTTAAAATTCTAACTCGTTATTAACAACGTTTGGCTTTAAATACGTAGCTTAAAATTGTTCGAAATGCCTTCCATAATTTTCGATGCATTGATTTATTCTAGACTTTGAGGAACAATTGCTGCTTCAACTTCAGCTCTGGATAAGATTCTAAAAGGCAACTCGAATTCTGTCCTCCAATATCTTCCTTCATTGTTGGTTTTTGTCGGTAAAGTTGGTCTTTCAGTATACTCCATAGGTAGAAATCTAAGCAAGTTAGATGCGGTGAACGCGCTGGCCAGGGAAACAGTATTTCTTCCAATCACACGTTTCGGAAGATGCTGATATACGCTTCAGTTACAATGCGCCGGACAACCACTAAGCTGGAACCACATGTTCCTCTTTGTTTTCAAGAAACCGTCTTTCAAAAGTAGTGGAAGATTATTGTTCATAAATTACAATTACCTTTTTCCGTTGAAGAAATGATTAAAAGAATATGAACCTATTAGTTTTACTCTAATCAGTAATGCGTATTATGCAAATTCACACCACCTGAGCTATTTAAAGATGTTTCGTCTGTCAAAAATATGCGTAAAGCAAAACTTGAATTCTCTCGAGTTTTTTATTTTTACGATTGTTAAATCCGTCATATTTTCCATTGTTATGTTGATTTTCCCTCTTATGTAACTTGATTCAACGGCGTTATTCAAAATTTTGAACAATCCCTAGTTTAAATCGATGCAGTTTTCTCGGAAATACCTATAGCTAACTTGATGTTGCCAAAAAGTTTGTTAATTCAGCAGTAATTTCTTTCCAAAACACAAATATATGCATCTGCTAAAAGTAGCGCTCTCTAGTGTAAACATTTAGAACAAAAATTTTTTTTTGAAAAGCCGTAAAATGCTCTGAATCGAGGCCAAAATTTTTCAAATCCGTTATGCCGTTCAGGTAACATTAGAGAGTAAATATTGGTAAATACATCTGTTTCCCCCTCTCTTATTACGACAGATACAAAAAAATTTAAGAGTAAAAAGAAATGCAATCCTATCTATGCTCTTAAGTGATGTTTTAAAATTCGTAGCTGGTCGCTCAATTTTGTTATCTATAGCAACAATTTCCTGTTTCTTGATTTCATTTACATTCTTAGGGGTGCAAATTCGAACTTGAAATACTTGTCAGCCATTTCTATTGCTAACTGCACAGGTAAGGATTGGATTTTTTCCCAGCCTACCCAAGTTGGCATTACCCTTTAGCAACAAAACCGCCTTACTTGGCAGCGTTTTGAAGGGGATCGCCTCAGACGATGTATGGTCTTTTATAGTACGTCTGTTTATTATAGGTGCCCTTTCTTTATAAACAAAGGTAGGTAATGAAACACAAAAACTTCGTAGGTGACAAAATACTAAAAAAAAGGTTTCTGCAGGTAAAATTTTATTCATTTGGGTGAATCCCCAAACAAAATTTATTAATTAAGGCATTACAATTTCTGGTTTCCTTCTTCGTATTACTAGACTTAAGTAAGTTTATACTGAATTTTGTAATTGAATGTTTGCTGTCATTTTAGTTTTCCACCAGTATTTGTTTAAATCTGAACAAAACCTCAAATTAAATGTTAACAAGTCATTAAATCCGAATGTGGGAATAGTTTATCTTTTTCCAACAATTACTACAAGTATGGTGAGTTTTTCTTACATAATTATACTGTTTGTTTTCATGATAATAGTTCTAAAATTATCAATTTACATGTAGCTAAAGTCTTTCCTTAAGCCACCTATTGAAGGGATAGTTTTGGTAAGCTATGGTGCTGGAAACATTCAGTCTGAAAGAGAGGATATCTTGGAGATTTTAAAAGAAGCTGTTAATCGAGAAATTCTTATTGTAAACATCACACAATGTGTACAAGGAACCGTAAGTTCATCGTATGCAACTGGACAAGTATGAAAAATGTACATAGTTAACTAACTGCTATTAATGTAACTATATTTTTGCAGGTCTTAAAGAGTATAGGAGTTTTGCCAGGATTTGACATGACCACAGAAGCTGCTCTCTGTAAATTATCGTTTGTTTTGGGACTGAAGGATAAACCCATCAAGGAAAAACAGGAGGTATTTTGTTTCTTTATTATCCTAACAATGAATCGAAAGTAGACATGTAATATAATACGAATTATATCTAATCGTTTCTAAATGTTACAACAATATTGAATATGTTTAACACCCACGTAAAATTTTATCGTTCTAGCAAATAAGGACATAAGCAATAATTTAGTTAAGTGGCAACTATAAATATACATACATATTAATTTCTTCAACAGTTGAGTGTTGTGGCCTTTACTTGATGAAAATTATTAATTTCCATATTGCATATGTCCAGAGCTTTCATAAATGTCCCACGAGCGGCGTGACCTCTGTCTGTAGGCTATCAATACAATATAAACAAAATCAATTTAAATATCCCGAGACGATTTCTGGCACAGTCCAATGGCGGCGTTTAAAATTATTACAAAAAGGTGTGACTAGTGATTATTTTTTAAAATGCCAAGATAATTACATTTTTTAATACCTAACTATTAAGCCCAACTGTCCGACAATATAAAATTAAATTGAAATGACTACAGATTAAAATGAATAATAGGGATGGAAAGAAAGACGCATTTTTTTTTTTAATCTTTAGTCAAACATAATCAAAGCTGACGATGGCCACACCAATCATTAATTAACGGACGACAGAATGCATACTGGGAATGAAAAAAGATAAACACTCTATTTTTATTCTCTCTCTCTTTCTATTGGCACATCGCATTTTTCATTATCTTACATACTCTATGCATATTATCTCTACGGAAATAACTGCCACGCATACCGAACGTACTTAAAAGAAAATGATTTTCAGGTTTTTTTGGCCGTTATTTTGTATCGGTTAAAGATATGGATGTGCAGTTTGCGCCGAATCACTAAGTTTTGTCCCCTTTTTATTTTCAAAAAAATTAAGTTATTCCTGGCGTTCTGGAAAGAGAAGGCTAAACCCATATCCACTCAAGAAAAATCTAAATTTCAAGGAAAGCCGGAAAAGCTCGTACAAACAGCATGTCGATAGTTATTACAGTTCCCAAGGTATTTTGGCGTTTCCATACTACTCATAGACCCTGTATACGTTTTTAAAAACGAGGTAACGAGGCTCACGGATATTTATAAAGGCTCGGTACAAGGGGAAGTCCTGTATATACGGATGGGTCCTAAAATCGGACAGAATTTGTATCGATGTCGCTTAACAGCATCCGCCAGGCTAATAAGTATTAACTGAAACAACTACTCCGAGGGCTAATACCCCTACCGGCATTGAATTACACTATTGAATCTGAAGGTACATACATGTTAGACGTAGATAAAATAATCTAAAAAGACAGGTAAATTCCTGTTACGTCTAACAAGTATTACGTTTATTTTGTATGTTTGTCTCTTAATTTCACACCCAATTCAGTAAAGATTTTCTGAAGATAAATAGCTTCTTTTGATAAGTCCGAGAGTCCCATGCATTCTGCTTCATTTGAAGATAGCGCCACCGACTTCTGTTTCTTGGACTTCCAAACGATTGCGCCTCCATTCCACATGAAACATGACCCGGTGAGAGACTTTCGGTCTGCTAAGTTTTCACCCCAGTCGTCGACAAATCCGGAAAGCGGTTCGTTGCTGGGTGAATTAGATAAATATGGGGACTAGGTGCCTTTGAGGTATCTCAATACCCGTTTCGCGGCTGACCAATGTAATTCATTATAGTAGTTGTTGAACTGTCCAAGCAAACTGCATGCGAAACTAATGTCCGGTCTTGTTGCAACAATAGTATGTACGGAATTCTCGACATATTTTCGTTAGTTTCGGGCTCACCTTCTTGTTAACTGTATTCCAGGGTAGATCGGAGTAGCGACCGGTTTACAGTCCGTCATTTTGAATCTTTCGAGAAGGTCGTTGATGTAACCCTTCTGGCTTAAATAAATTTCGTTACCGTCTTCATGAAATTCAATACCAAAACAGTTGTGTACGTCCCTGAGGTCTATGATCTCGAAGATCCTTCCCAATTCACTTGCGATATCAGAAATGATTCGATCTTCCTTGCAACTGATGAGAATTTAAGTAAGTTATTGCAAATAATTTGCTTCCATGGCGCATCGCTGTATAAACGCAGGATCGGCACTGGTTGGGCGAAATCCGATGTTTCTCAGAACTTGATCTAGTTGTTTGTTTAAATTTCTTCCAGCCTGCTTGAGACCATACAGGGATTTCTTCATCTGTCGAACTTTTTTGAATTAGTGATCGTCTCTAGAATTTCCCTTAAGAATTTAGGCAGCTCCATGAATGTTTCCCCTTCTAGAGTTCCGTTGAGGTAAGCTGTTGAGACATCAAATTGCCTGAGTTTCATCTCTAGTTTTACTGCGGCAGATACCATACTTCTAATTGAGCTTAATCTCGCCACAAGGGAAAATTGTTCGTTAAAATGCACTCCCGGTCTCTGTAAGAATATCTGAGCTACCAGACGAGCTTTCTTCTTCGAGATAAATAAGTTGTAAACCGATCTAAACCATTCATTTATTAGAGATTATAACAAAATAATTACAGACGTTTCGATCACCAAACTTTGTGATCCTTTTCAATGTGAAACATGTTAAAATCTAAAAAATAATAATTTAACACTAATTAATTTTTAATTGCCAGATAAACTAATGAATTAGATATAAAATTGAAAGTACCTACCTATTCTTCTTCGAGTTTGTTCCACCAGAATTAACCTTATTTCGGAGAACTATTTCACTGTCTATGACGAGTTTATCTCTTGGGCGTTTCACAAGTTCACAGGTGTCATTATTGATAATGGAATTCACTTCATCTGCCATGGCGTCCAGCCAATCGTCGGATTGTGGACTCTACGTTGCTTCCTTCATTGAAACTTCTGATAAAGATTCTACGGACTCTCTGTGGATAATTTTGTATTCTTGCTTAGGACGGCCTCTTTTTTCGGTGCAAATAATTCATGATCTTCCTCGTCCTCTTGCTTCTTTAACTTCATCATTTACTTCAAGATGTTCGATAAATTCGAATTCATCGCCTTACAATTCAAATTCCACAACTTCCGGATGTTGTTTGTTCGTTTCCATGAATTTGACGTCACGGGATACTTCGACTTTCCTCCCATTCGGGTTCCAAATTCTATAGCATTTTGAAGTATCTAAATATCCCACTAATATACTTTCCTTGGTACGAGATCAGAACTTGTCCTTTACAATAGTTGAATCAAAATAGTGAGCTTTGCTGCTTTTTAAACGAGAGATACCTATTCAGCGTTCTGTGATACCATGACTCGTAAGGTATTTTCCCATTTGTGCTAGTAGTTGGGTTGCGGTTGCGCAATTTATCGCTTCAGCTCAGAAGCTTGACGGTTGGCTTTCAGAAACTAACAACGAGCCATGTCCAACAACGTTCGATTTCGACGTTCAGCAAACCCGTTTTGCAGAGGGTGGTGAGGTATCGTTAGTTTTTATGTAATCCCTGAGAATTTCAATAGTTCTTTGAATTTTTGATTTACATATTCGGTGGCATTATCGTTCTACGAGAATTTTATACGCTTGCCGGTGAGGTTTTCGAGTTTTGCCTTTACTTCTACAAATGATACAATAATTGTTACAGCAAATACGAACAAAACATAGTTACTCAAACACAAGACACCAAAGACAAATGTAATTAATTGTAGACCGACAATCGACAAACATAAATAATAAACACTCCGCACAACTTCACAAAAACCACATGACTACTACGCAACAATGTCGCGACGCACCACCGTTACAACCCCACACTTAAGCATCATTTCACCTGAGCGAACGATCAACTTCTAACAAGTTCACAGTTATTTTAACATTTTGTTGTGATAAGAACCACCTTTAAAGATTTTAATAAAATGCACATAATATTTTTCGATAATGTGAAGTTGGTAAACGATATTCTACATATTCTGCATATTATAATCTACCGTTTTAGATGATGTTACGAAATATACGTGGAGAACTTACATCATCCGAGGAAATGTAACTACAAATGATTCGAAAAAAAAAAAACAAGAACGATCTTCAGCCTACTATCATTATTTCACATATTAGTTTTATAATAGATCATTGCATTACATTTTTCTTAACTGTAGGCGTAATTAAATATTAGGCACTAACTGTTATTGTTAACGCAAATTTTATAGATATACTTTGTAAATATAGGTGTAACTGTACATTGTACATACAATAGATTTAAATAAATAACTTCAACATAAAGACAATTGTATAAGTGCCATAAGATATTATTCATTGTAGTATAGGCTAAAGTCGGTAAATACGCCTCACATTTCAAAAAAAAAATCGTATTTTAAGGAATTTGAACCAAACTTTATTTTAAAAAACAGCAAACATTAGGCAGGACAATACAGTTCTTTAAGTGAAATGGAAAACGATAAAAATAATCAAAAAGCTTCTAGAAAAAATAAAAGCTTGTTCATGTCAAATGGGGCGTATTTCCTCTTGGGGTGGGTAATACGCCCTGGATAGTGGTGGAATACGCCTCATACATTTAATCGCTTTCTGACGATAAATTTTTGGCACAAACATCACAAACTGTACCATGGGAGGTGCAGGTTTCATGTAGCCACCCATGACATTCTCTGCATTGAATCCAGTCCACTTCGGATTTAGTGGTATAATAACTATTATAATAGTCTCGACATTTTATGCAAATATCTTCCGCCTCGTCAGACACTTCTTCTGACGATTCCAAAAGCAGAACCATTTCAGCATTTGAAGACGACTCCGAACTTTGACTGACCCTTCTGGCCCTTTTTTGTTTTCTCCGTATATTTTTTGAACTGCCTTATTTTCTTTACTTCCATCTTCCGTCTGCTTTATCGATTTTTTTGCGTCTTTCTTCTCCTTTATTTCAGATAGAACACGGCGCGGTTCACAGGAGAAGTCAATTCTAAAGCCTGCTGTTTTCTTTTAGAAACTTGCATAGGAATGGTTGGAATAGGATTTTCCTCTACTAAGAATTTAGATAGGGTTTATTTCTCCACTGATTCCTCTACCTGCAAGTCAACCTGTTTTGAGCCACTAGGCACTGGAGACAAATGGCGCGACTTTTCTGGTGTTGTATATGAAGCCCTTGAAGCTACTAGACTAATAGCATCGGAAATAGAATAGACGTGGTCCGATATAGCATGAGGATTGAAAGGAAATATTCCACACTCTCGAAAGCCAGCTACTCCATTTGCGACTGTGGCTGCTTTACACCATGCGTTTCCTATCAATTTTTCCACGTTTATCCTAGACAGGTTTCTGTTTTTATTTTGCACCATCCAGATTCTCGCTTCCTGAAAGAAAAAAGTTTTCAGGGGCTTAAAAAAGGCTAGGTCTAAAGGTTATAATGCCTGCGTAGTGTGACGGGAGGCAGATTAATGATACTTCATTCTTCACAGCTACATCAAGCAGTTCTATTGCGTTACAGTGCGATGCATGCCCATCTAAAACTAAGACGGCTTCTCCAGATCCTTTTTTGGGTAAGAAATGTTCCTTAAACCATTCTAAAAATAATTCGGAATTAATGTAGGATGATTTCGGATTCATAAAAACATTAGAACCTGGTGGAAGGCCATTCACAAATTCGTCCTTTTTATTTTTCCCCTTGAATATTAGTAATGGGGGTAAAAATTGGCCTTCTACATTGCTGCAAGAAATTACTGAAACATTTTCTCCCTTTTCTTATGAAGTAACATTGTACACGACCTTTGCACCCTTAGCAGCAAGAACTTTTCCAGGTTTATTATTTATTTGGATCCCCGTTTCGTCCATATTGAATATTTTCCCTGGGTTACCCACTAAATCATTTTCTATTAAAGCCTCTTCCAGGAGCTTAAAAAAATTTCCTACATTCTCTCTGTTCATCTCCTTGGCTCTGGCTAACGTTCCGCTAACTTACTCGACTTCCTTCTCTCAGAATAAGAGTTCTTCAATAAAGGGTTTCGCCTTAATTTGGACAAAAATGTAATTATTATATGGTTCTGCACACCTGCTACCAAGGCTATACCTTGAGATTCTCAAATAGTGTTAGGTTAAACCAAAAAAGATACCTTCAACTGAAAGAATAGATACCGCCTAATTATATACGCTATCTACACGTTAATCTGAATTAATCAGAGTGAACACGAAGGAGCTTCTTCTGAATCCCTGCTGATAGTTCCTCCCTCAAGCCGATTTAGTCACATCTACGTTTAATATATTTTATGGTAAATATACTGTAACGACTTTTCTAGTAGAACTTATTTATTTAACGGATATTTATTTTACAACTATTTATTTAACACTTAAACACTAATAGAATACTTAAACACTAATAACAATTCAACAACTTATTTATATGACCAAGAAAATGCGTATTTATATCACTATATATCGTAGTTCGGTATTTATATCACTCGTTCGGAAGTTCACTGTAAACTGACTCTTACTGGCCACGTCAACAGGTATTTATACTGATTAGGAACAATCCAGAAAGTTCCAGAATGACATACTAGACTTTACTGTAGTGCTTATTGTGTTTGTCTAATTTATGGCCTTGTTTATCGTCATCAAAGCGCCGACCGACGCCGGCATTCTTTGAGCTCCGCTTATCTGCTGTCGGATCTCGTCGCCGCTATTGCACACATATACGCTCGTTGCACTGCTCGCTCTCACACACACATATACGCTCATTACACTGCCCGCTCTCGCACACATATACGCTCATTACAATACCAAAGTTATAAATGAACCCATTCTAGACTCTAACTTCTCACGTTATATAAGTTTAACAAACCAAATTAAAGTGCTGGTAATACACTTACCTAGTACTAAGAAACAGAACATGGTCCAAAATGGACACAAGTTAACCGAAATAAAACAGAATAATATACTTTAAAACCTGAATGGTAAACCGTAAGCAATAATAGCATTGCAATCTAAAATTAAGTGGCAATCAAAATAATCACAAATTTCGAAAAGTGAAACTGCTTCGGGTCGGTACGGGCGGCGGCGGCGAACGTTATAACTCTCGGACAGTGGTTGATAAGCAGACGACAGTGGTGGGGTTATATACAACTAAAACCAAGGGTGGCTCCGGTTACGGATACGGGACCAGACCGGATCAAACCAATTACTAAGGGATGTTGGACTGCGCAAACCAACAGGCTTTTCACTCGTTCAATAGAATTTGAATTGTGTTACAGGACCTCTTATACTGCAGGTCGAGATGGGCCGTTTTTCGACCTAAAAGCTCTGAGGCACGCCGTTTTCGCAAAGTACACGTTTTCATGGTAAAATTTGTTCTTTCCTTACTCATTAAATATAAGAAATATTTTAAAAGAAATTATTTAATCCCATTCTCAATTCTCATTTCAAATAATCAGAAGTATTAAGACGAAGAGAAAAAAAAATTACCTGTAATTCAATTAGATAAAATTGGTTATCAGCTAAAACCTCCTGTTAAATAAATAAATACCAGTGAATTATTTATAATATTGTAACACCCAGGTGCGGGTGGTTACAATTTCAGCGGTAAAACCATTTTCTTTGAGTAAATCTTTTAGATATGTCAAGATAAGCGGAACCGGCGAACTTGGGAAAAAGAGACAGACATCAAATGAAACCAAAAATCTCACTATCGTTTCACTTAATATCTTTTATTTTGCTGATGAATTCAAAAGATTTCATTACAGAAAAACTAGGCTGTTGAATGCTGAGATTTTTGAATTCATTTGTGAACCATTTGGCTAGTTTATAGTTCGATGGAACCAATCACAGAGACAATTGGCTGAACTGACTTTCCTGATTTATGTATTTTTGGTAAACAGTACATGCGGGAAACTGTTGGGCCTGATACATCTAGTCTGCGTTTTAATTCAGGAGTGATAAGGTTGTTACATACCTTTAAAACTTTATTGAATTCAGCAACCATTCTTGGTAACGCACTTTTGTTTAGTTTGAAATAAGGTCTATTACTAATAAGGTCATCGACCTGTTCGTAATAGTCCTTTTTGTCGAGTATCAACACCTTATTACCCTTGTCTGCCTTTACATAAAAATAATCCTTTTGTTTCAAGCTTTTGAGTACTCGTCTATTGGCATAACTAGAACGTGAGGTAGAACATTTTTTTTATTTTCTTTTGGATGTTAAGTTTGCATGCCTCCCTAATAATTCCTCTGGAATTCTCATATAAACGTTGAATTGACCCTTCACCGTGAGTTATGATGTTTTCCAAAGCATTGTTAGAAGAAGGTAAGGCAAGCTTAAGATCTTTGTTAAACAAACTTAATTCGAAATTGTCAAAAGCTTGAGATCAAAGGTTTTCGACAATGTTCTCGACCTTCTTAGGAGCTGGTTTATTAAAAATACCGAACTTACGCAATTTTTTGTGGTGATCAACCACCTTTTTTTGAAATTTAGCATCGATAGATAAAAGCATGTTCATTTGAAAGTCAATCCAATATAAAAATTCAAAATCATTTAAATTATAAGTTGATGACTTAAATATATGTACCTTTACTTCAAACAAACTCTGTTTAGATTATGAGAAACCCAATTCTGAATCTAACCATTTACGTTTAGCAAAATTAGTAATTTTTTAAATTAATTTGCAATTATTTGAAATTTTAATGTGCATAAAATCAATAAATACAGTTACGTTTGTAGGTATTTACTTTATTTTGTTAACCTGTGGCGACTGTATTATTTTTAGGAAATTTCTTTAATTGTTTTTTTTTTAATGTAATGTGAATATGTTTGTGTATCTTGTTGTAAATTTTCTTTGGTAAAATTCTTTTTCTAGATACCAATTCTGTACCTATTCTTTTTTTCGTCAACAACTTTGTTGTTTCTACCTACTGCTATTGTTACTTTATTGTCGCGTAATTATTTCTTCAGATCTTGGTTTTCTAAATAGTCTTCTTTTGTCAATTCCTTTAATAATTTCTATTTAAATTCCTTTCTTTTGTAGCTGTCTATTATTCTCCGGGTAAATAATTTTATTGATGTACGTAATCCCTTTTAATATTTCAACTTTTATATAATAACAGCATGATATACTTATGATTCTTGGTCCCTTCTAATTGCTATTTTATTACGGTTTTCTTGGGTATGTTGGGGTAACTACAAATTCTTAGTATTGCTTAGATAATTATGATATTTCCAAATGTTTATTCTACCCTATTGGTTTCCTACTGTAAATTGCATACTGTAACTCCTCCCTAAAAACATTCATAACTCCTCCTCAATAATCTTTCTAATAACTTTTATCTTCAACTATGATCAGTTCTTATCTAACCTTCGAGTCTAAAAGCAGTTTCCTGTATTCCCGGTTAATTTTCATTTCACTCTTCATTTCAACTTTCCGTTTGTTTCTTCATTAACTATTTAGTAGACCGTTGCAGTTGTGCTTTCTTTTATATTTACCTTGTTACTTTCTACAATTGGACCACAAGAGTCCTAAAAACCTAATCTTACAGCTAAGTTCAAATGCGACGACCGGGAAGCCAAGACGAATTAGCAAAAACTGGAGAAACTTTGGGGGTGTTGTAGTACGTACTAAATAGCTCAAACCCTAACGCCAAAACTTAGATCAAAAACGTTCGAAACACAATTTAAATTATTAAAAAAGCAATTGTCTCTAGACAATGAAAGCTGAGTTTTTCATTAAATTGTATATGTGTGCATTGCTGTTTACAGTAGCATATCAATTCCTTCCCTGTTTGAGAGAAACCTATTCCCCAGTGAACGGAAACGGGGCGTAGTTGGTCGTTATTCTTCTTCACCAATTCGTTTTTCGAAAATCTATAAAAAAAAAAACTTTTCCCCATCCGACTTTCTCCATGAACAGTTTGGTGGTGGAGGATCGGGAGGGATGTCATGCGATTGCTCTTTTAATTTCTTTTTTCTCGATAGAGATGTGGAAGTGGAAACAGTGTCCTCTTGCCGTGTCTTATGTCTTCGTACCACGACAGGATTCTGAGTGTGAGGTGTGTCTTCGACTTGAATTATTAGGGGTTGGGTAGTTGCTTTAAATGTTTGTTTGGTAATTGAGTTAACGATTGCCGGTGAAATTTTTTGTTTGTTGCTAAATTCTTGTTGAAATTGTTCTATGGTGAGACGTGTTCTTCGTGCAACCTTGTCACCTGTCAAATTATGTTTCTCCTTGCAATTGACTAGAAGTGTTATGTTAGAATTCATTTCGCGTTCGTTGTTGGAAATATTGATAGCTTTTTGCCGTTTTGTTATCGCAGCTGACTGTTCTGGAGCCACTATGATTTTCCGATTTGTTTAGTGCCTGATCGCGTTTTCTAAGTGTGGCACTGTATTACGAATGAAGGTGTTGTTTGTTGAATGGATTGCTGACGTAGAAAGATACCGTGGCCAGCTTCTCTTCGAAATTCTCGGCATCTAAGGGTTTTCTCTGATGAAGATCGCTCATCCGCACACGGAAACATTCTCGATTGACATGAGAGGACTTTTGCTCGCCAGTTTGCTCCCTGTACTGACGATGTCTTTATAACTGCATTTTCTGCTGTTTATGTCTAGAGGGCTATCGTGCAGACAAGACACATCATCTTCCGACGCTACTACTCCTCTCCGCATGTAAAGTTTCAGATGAGGGCATACTATCTAAACTGAATCCTCGCACATCTAACGTCGATGCCGTTTCTGGTTTCCTTTTCGATCGTAGACTAAAAAATTTTGTTGAAGTAGGCAGTTGGAGATATGACTTTTGAAATATTCTCAGTTTGCGGATCTGTTGCCATGAAATCCTGCGGAGGATGATCGGACTTACGTCAGTTTGTTTTTAGGCTGCTGTTTGTTGAAGTTCCATATCTTCTGAATCACGTTATCATTCTCTCGAATGAGTACGTGATTCTTGTTGTTGCCTGTTAATTAAGATCCTTCTTTCGTGGATGATCGGGCAATCACAGTGAAAATACCATTCAGGACAATAATGACATCATGGTGGCGTTGTTGTTTTAGACGGTTTAGATACATTTGCCTTCGGTTCCTCTCGTGAGTGAGCTGACGAAGGGGCAGGAGTTTGGACGAGGTCACGATCTCTGTTGCTCTTCTAAGAAATTTATCGAGGCTACTTTGTTTTGGAGTTCGCAGAAAGATGCGAACCGCCGGACGTAAGAGCTTAATTAGTAATTGTTGATTTCTTTAGTTCGAGCCTTTGGAGGAGTTGAACTTTGTTTAACTGAAAAATGTCGGTGTCGTCTTTTAGACCTTGTTATCACCATGTAATTGAGCCGTAAGGGTTGTGAGAACTTCTGAACTATTATATTTTGCCAAAAGTCTACTTTTCTTCCCATTGGAATTGGAATTTTTCATAAGTGCGCCACCACGCTTCCGAGTTTCCTCTCAATTCCTTGGTCACTAACCGCACTTGGTCATTGTGGTCGATATGGTACCATTGGAAAAAAGTCCTGCAATTATTTAGGGCGTTAGCAATTTCTTTCGCTCAAGTTATCGAACACCCTGTAAGAGTAAATTGATTAATTAGGTCACCTCTGAATCAGGCTTCCAGTGTGTGTTATTTCTACATATCTGGTTTATAAATGTTTATGTTACACGATATGTTACGATTACAAGAACAGGAGGCGATATGGTCTCATAATGTTAGTCACCAATAAACAAAAGAATATTCTAGAACTCTTAGAATTAGATATGTATAATACGCAACAGGTATGATTAATATAAAATAAGAATATAACGATTAAGAGAGGCAGTTCCTTTGTACTACTGTACCATTACGAACCGAAATAAAGGGTGTTCTGAATTTTGTCTACTTATATTATTCGACTTTAAGGGGGAGAGTACGTTTTCCGTGGCGCCGCAATTAGACAGCCTTTTTACCGTAATTGAGCCAAAATATATCGAAAATGAAAAATAAAATTTATCGATATCTCGCTTCGTCTTCGAGATATCAATACATGAAGTTATTTTCAAAAGTTAGTTCAAGATTCGCTTTATAGAATAAATGGCGCCTAATACTAAGTCAATTAGTTTTGTTTAACAAGTATAAAAAATAAAGAAATTAAGTAAAAAAACCGAGATTTTCCAAAAATCTCACATACACATATTTATAAAAAAAATACAGTAAAAATTTGAGAAAGAAACAAAAACAGGTTTTAGCGTGAAAGTTAGTTTATAATAATTATTAATTTTTTCCAATGTTTAACGGACGTAAGTTCTTTACATACAAAATAGTTTACAGCCAGTCTTGTTACAGGGTGAGGTTATATAGTACATTATACAAAAGAAGTCAGCATCTTAAAATATGGAAAAAATTAAGAAACAGGAAAGAAAAAACAACATGTAAGGCCTTTAAATA
Source organism: Agrilus cyanescens (assembly GCA_947389935.1). Taxonomy (NCBI): domain Eukaryota; kingdom Metazoa; phylum Arthropoda; class Insecta; order Coleoptera; family Buprestidae; genus Agrilus; species Agrilus cyanescens. Next base: position 12,499,648 of record OX376706.1, read on the forward strand.
GCCAAGTAGAATAGGATGAAGTACGGAAAAACAAAAAACAATTCGCCACAAATGCACCCAACACATAATAGTACACTGCTTCCATATCCTTTCTCGCCGAAATTTGTTAATATTCCGCATTTTTTGTTTCATATAATTACTCAACTAAATCGCCTCTTTCATATTGTTAATTTTGTGGAACGTCGCCATCTTTTTATTAGAAAAGGACAAAATGATCACAGTCTTACTCAAGCAAGTAAATGCAACTGTCCAGACTTTGATTATCTGGGGACTTTATTTTTCTTTTGTTGTCATCGCCATCTGTTGGTTTAAGTGTGTACCTAAATGCTTACCGTTTATGGATTAAGTGTGGTTATGTCTTATGCTTGTTATGTAATGTTTATGAGTGAAACAAATTTATGAAATAATAAGGAAAAAAATCAACGATTGGTAGTCTATTTTATTATCTTGAGGTAATCACTACATATTCACTCTCTTTTGTAACCATTTACATGCTAATACCCAAAAATAATCTTATTTCATCTTTACAAAACTAACGGTAATTAGTTGTTCAGACCAGTGATAATTCAATTGTCGGCCCGTTCACTTTTGATTCGGTGTTTCGAATACGCCAAAACTTATACCAGCGACGTGGCTACATGGATGCCGTGTTCAGGGTCTAGTCAGTCAGCTGTTCTGCAGTCAAGTGGTTACCGGTGTTTATTTTTTCAAATTTGCTTCAAATTTAAGTTGTTTTTTTCGTTGTGAGTATAAAGATCTGTAATTACGTAATTACTTATTGAGAACGTTTGTATAGAAGTACTATTTATAGAAATAAGTGCAAAGCACGTATTCTTTGAGGATGCAATTGTTTTGTAGAGTAAATGTCTCGCTCTAATAACATTAGACTAGAATAAGGTTTTGTATGAATATTAATCTACTGAAAAAGGGGATGCACTATCCAGTCAATTTCGAAGCAATTACCCTTAAAGTTCAGTCAGTGCTTTATGTCCCGAAAATTGGGTCAAGTCGCTAGGTAGTCACCTAGCGCTTATTAGGGTTTCAATCTAACATTCCATAGATCCGAGGCTTTTTAGTCCTCTCTCAACCTCATATCAACCCATTCTTATTTCTTTTTTTTATTTTACAAACCTATTTTTCATGTCATTCGTACATGTATAATAAATTGATAATTGTCCCTGTTTCTTGGGGAGTAAATTTTATTTTGATTGATTTAAAGCTTAGGTTTAAAGTTTCACACTTAAACAGTGCTCTATACAGGGTGTCCCACCGGAAACTGTGTCGATCTATTACTGAGAAGTAAGTGACTGGAAATTCTATAAAAAATAGAGTAGACGAGTAGACCTAGTTCAATGTGCCCTACTCAGCTAAAATATTTTCAATGTCGCAGCACTTCCGGTTATACCGGAAACGGACTCCAACTTTCTTATTTTAAGTGGCACTACATGTTTTTCTCATTATTTTCAGATTCTGAGTCTTATTTAAAGAACTTTTTATAGGAAAAACCATATCATAAAAATCAATGGTTATTGAGATATTTTGGTTTTTGTTAAAAAATTGCCATTTTCATTCCACTCTTTAAATATTGAAAACGCATTTTATTTATTTATTTATTTTAAGTTATAATGCAAGGATCGTTCTTTCGACTCAACCCCATTTTGCCAGTAATATCTTGAAAACTAAGTAGGATAGGTAAAAAGTTATGTTATAATAATCGGCGTAGAATATTCGATGCTAAATTCGGTTATTTAATAAAAAATAGGTCATTTCATTTAAAAAAATGAACTTATGCCATGTTGAAGTTTGCCATTTTCAAAAATTAAATTAAAACACCGTGTATGCTGTAGACTGGTAAACTGGTATTAAGTCGAAAGAACGAACCTCGCAATAGTACAAAAATGAATTCATAAATAAATAAATAAAATGCGTTTTCAATATTCAAAGAGTAGAATGAAAATGGCAATTTTTTAATAAAAACCAAAATATCTAAATAACCATTGATTTTTATAGTATAGTGTTTCCTATAAAAAGTTCTTTAAATAACATTCAGAATCTGAAATTAATAAGAAAAACATGAAGTGCCATTTAAAATTAGAAAGTTGGAGTTCGTTTCCGAAATAACCGGAAGTGCCGCGACATTGAAAATATTTTAACTGAGTAGGGCACATTGAACGAGGTCTACTCAATTTTTTATAGAATTTTTCAGTCAGTAACTTCTCAGTAATCGATCGACGCAGTTCCCGGTGAGACACCATCTATAAGATACAAATTACATTTAAAAAAATGTTCTGTAAAAATAAGAATCGAATCGGGAACCTATGGTGTGTTGGCTCGGAACGCTTTCTGACGATTTGAACATGATTCGGCATATAAAACACTGCTTTAACTTCAAGGGCAATTTTTCCGAAATTGGCTCTATAGTGTGTTGTAACCCGAAGCAGGGGGGTACCCCAACTTTCTAGTTAAAATCAAGAAAAGAAAAACAAACAAAATTAATCTTTTCAAAAATCTTCATTTATCTAATTAAATCGAAGAATTTGGCGGTGAATGTGAATCGTCTAGTGTTAGGACCTTTTAATTACGTTGTGTTAAATGAATGTAGTAAGATAGATTCTTTTATGAGTTCAGTACAAGTTATATGTGCTAACAAAGAAAACACAAGAAATTCGAACCACAAGATTTATTTACAAATATACATATTTACAATTGCCTTTGATATCGGTTCGGGAAAACAAGCACCTTTTTATTTTACCATAGAATTTAGGGTTGGGACAGATGTGCCATCAAAGACATTTAATTACCAAATTTATGTGTTAGTACAAAGTTCGAACATCGTCGAACAGTGGAACAACGAATTGTGTAGGAAAAACCCTCGCATGTTCGTCTTGAACTGGGAGAAGGAAAGTCGTGCAGATCGTGAACTTTAACCGTCGAAAAAGCCACAACCGCTGTAAGCCCATGGGCTACCTTGGTAGGCCATGTTAGAATACCTGTTGACTGAAGATGCCATGTCACGGGAGTTTGTATATAGTTAGTTTGTGGGTAGGAACCGTGCACACTTGGTAACCACGAAACCTTTATTATTTTGTCGGACACGTCACACATGGTGAACATCGCCCTATATTTGTTTGGCGAGACACGTCACCTTGGTGAACATAGCCTAAATTTATAAGGTGGTTCGAGACACGCCACTCTTAGTGGACGTCGCCTCTATTTTATGACAGTTCAGAACAATAGAGTACGTCAACTTACTCGACTTCCCTCTCTCTCTGATCAAGAGTTCTTCAATTAAGAGTTTCGCCTTAATTTAGACAAATTGCAAATCTGCTATCTTTTTAAACACATCTGTTACCAAGGCTAAACCGTAAGATGCTCAACCAGTGTTAGTGATTAAAAGATCAAACCAAAACGGATACCTTTAATTGAAAGAATAGATACCGCCAAATTGATCTAATACGGTAGCTGCACGTTCACCTACACCCCTGCCGCCGTAAGCTTCAGGCCAGTTTAGTCAACATCTACGTTTACATAATTTTGTAGGTAAATATACCAATGTTAGAATGAACCAATTCTAAAACAGCTAATCAAAACTTCTTAGGCTATACTGATTTAATAAACCAAATTAAAGTGCTTGTCATACACTTCCCTAGCACCAGGAAGCAGTATATGAATCAGTGAAGAATTGTACATGGTTCAAAAAGGACTCGAATGAGACAATTGTATCTTAAAATTAATGACACAAGATAAGCACAAATCAAACAGGATAATATCCTGAAGGGTAAAATAAAACAATGGTAGCAATGCAATTCAAAATTAAAAGAGACAATAAATAGAATCATAAATCTGGCAAAGTTAAACGACCTCAAAATACGAATCAAATATCGGTCAGTAAGTTACCCACCTTTGTATTGTATGGCATCGGCATCGGCAGCATCTGACTCGGGGTTGACGGACGAACTATCGCTAATCGGGTAGTTTATGGTACTCGACGGGTCGGTTCGGCGGCGGCGTCGAACGGTACGACTCTTCCGACAATAGTTAATAAGCAGGCGCCAGTGGCGGGGTTGTATACGACTCAAATCAAGGGTGGCGGCGGTAAGAAACCAGGTTACGACCACGGGAACAGACTGAATTAAACCAATCCCCAGGGTATGTTGGGCTGAGCAAACCAACAGCCTTTGAACTTGTTCAATAGAATTTAAATTGCGTTACAGGACCTCTTATACTGCAGATCGAGATAGGCCGTTTTCCGACCAGGTCTCGCAACTGTTCGAATCAAATGTAATGCGTTCAAATAACTATTTCACCTCTTATCCTGCAGATCGAACTAGACCGTTTTCCGACCAAGGCTCGCAACAGTTCGAATCAAGCCAGAGATAGTGAGCGAACAATATTCAAGCTCCCTATGAAATCCTATAAATACTCGCGGCTATTTATACCAAAATTCTACCCTCTCCAACACACGAATCCTGCATCTCGCGAGCTTCCTCTTACGTTCCTACATCCCTAACAAGCCTATCAATGTTCACGACGAGCGTGGACATCTCTGTTTCACTTTTAGATAATGCTCTCTCCTTCGTTCTTATTAAAATGTGAATTCCCAGCGTCCGAGGATATTCCCTTTTCCTCTCTACACCCTCGCCTAGCTTCTAACAGAAAGATCAGATTCGCAGACTTTCCCTTTCGCTTCTCTAAGGCCCTCTCGCTCATTCCTATTACCAACCCGAGTTACAAGCGCCTTAAGAGGTTCCCTTTACCCCCCTTTACCAGCAACTACCTACGGACGAACGACCAGACCATCCGATTTTCCCTCTCGCTTATTTACCAGAAGCTCCGAGGCACGCCGTTTACGCAAAGTGCATGTTTACAGGGTGAAATTTGTCCTTTTCTTACTCATCAAGTAAGAAAAATATTTTAAAAGAAATTATTCAATCCTATTCTCATTCCAAATAAAATCAGAAAAATAATTGAAATTAGAAATACGAAATAAAAGAAATATTGAGACGAAGAGACAAAAATACCTGCGATTTAATTAAATAGAATTATTATCAGATAAAAACCACCTACTAAATAAATAAATATGAGAATTATTTATAATATTGTAACACCCGGGTGGAGGTGGTCACAGTGCTCTCTTACTCACGTAGGTATATTATTATTCTACCACCATACAGTAGCTTATCCTTATCACCAATCTCAAATTAAGAGAGCGTTTGATAAAAAAAATACTTTAAGACAATTGTCTGCTTTGATACAACTATGGATAAATATAGCGCCCATAAGAATTACCTATAATAGATAGTGAACAGTCACATTTTCTTGAAAACAAGTAAAATAAAAAATTGTCCTATAAGTGCATGAGAGGCCGACTAAAACCTATTATTGTGTCCATTAAAAAGTTATAACAAAAGGCAAATTGAGAAAGTATATAAGTACATAGTTCAAGTGCCAAAGCTACATTATCTCAGATACCTTTAAAACGAAAAGAGCTAGAGACAATTTAAGTGTCATTAAAGCGGCCTTGAAATTGCTCAATGCGTAGTGAGGCTCGAATTTTGGACACACTGTATATTAGTTGCATAAAAACCTAGACCATAATTTTTTAAATAAGGTTGTCGTAAGTGGGTTATGCGGTTATGTAAAAAAAAGAAATACGAGGGCGGTCTGGAAAAAATCGGGCATAGAGCTGTCATAAAATATTTGTTTTTGAAAGGGAATACGCCTATGTAAATCAAAGATGAGTTAGACTCTGTGTACAGGGACTCTTCACCGTCAGTTACCACAGTGAAATTTTGGGCAGCTGAATTTAAACGTGGCCGTAAGAGCTTGGGAAATGATGAACGTTCGGGACGTCCAAAAACTGTAACTACTGACGATAACATCGCTAAAATTCACCCACCAAATGGTGTTAGACGACCGCCGAATTAAAGTGAGAGAGATAGCAGAGGCAATGAAAATGTCCAAGGAACGTGTTTGTCACATATTAAATCATGATATAGGCATGAGAAAGTTGTAGCTATCCGCGCGTTGGGTGCCGCGTTTGCTAACGTTAGACCAAAAACGTCTTCGAATGAACATCTCTAATGCTCTGTTGGCGCACTTTAGGCGCAATAAATGAAACTTGGATACACCACTATACGCCTGAAACAAAAATACAGTCAAAACAGTGGACTGCAAAGAGGGAACCGGCTCCAAAAAAAGCAAAATCTGTTTTTTCGGCTGGGAAAGTGATGGCGACTGTTTTTTGGGATAGTCATGGAGTTATCCTAATCGATTATCTTCAAAAAGGGAAAACCATTACAGGTGCATACTACGCATCATTACTTGACAAGCTGAAAGCTGAACAGAAATTGCGGATAAACAGCCCCATTTGCAGACAGTTGCCCTGGCGAAAATCCATGAATTACGGTTGACTGCTTGACCATCCACCTTATTGGCCAGATCTAGCCCCAAGCGACTTCTTTCTGTTTCCTCAACTAAAAACTGCGCTCAGAGGACAAAGATTTTTGTCAAATGAGGAGGTAATCACCTTCGTGAACAATTATTTTGCACAGAAGAACGACGAGTACTATTTGGACGGATTAAAGAGATGGGAGCATCACTGGGAGAAGTGTATAGAGTCACAAGGAGACTATGTAGAAAAAAAAAAATAATTAGTGTTATATCGAATTTAATAAAGAGTCCAATAGATCTGAGTTAAGAGCTCGGCAGATGAGTCGGCGATTGTAAAGACAATTCTTAAAAATAATTTTTGCGTACAGTTAAAAGTCGTAAAATCGTTTAAACTGAAAAACAAAATACTACAGCAATTTTTAATTGCAGCGATAAATATATCTCAAAAAGACAAATCTTGGATGCCCTATTAGCTTTTGGGTAACTATGTACAATAGCTTACCCCCTTCCGATTTTCTTGAAAAACGAGATTTAAAGAGCATTTTCTGCATTTAAAAAACAACCATGCAGAAAAATCCGCGGTAGCTTCACATTTTCTAAATACCAACCATAGCTTTGATATAAACAACTTAGAATTACTTAAACCTTGCTACAATTTCTCAGAACTCGTTACTAGCGAAGTGTAACGCTCTGTATATTAAATTAATTAATTCGGTTAGCTGTTACAATTAATTGGCAATTAACAGAGCATTGCACCGACCTAGTAAGTAGAATACCAAGTCAGTATTTTTCATATAAAAATACTGACTACTAATGTTTTAGAAATAAGGACACAGAGAATGGACTTCACTCTCAGAAGTTAGTGTAGACATTATTGAACAAGTAATCATATAGACAGATACTAAGATACCGTTAACTATAAGACATGAGTGGGGTTAAAAGCAAATAAAAATTAATTAAAAAGTAATTATATGTTTGATCTTAATAAATAAAAACGAAATCTATTACATGGCGACCCTGCCAACTCGGCAACCCTCTCAAATCAGAAGATTCCAGGATTTGTTTTAAAAAATTGTGAAGTTGTGACAAAGGAAGATGGGTCAAACTAAATCGACTTCTCAAGAAGTTACTGACACTGGGGTAGTCAATTCAAATTTTATAGTGCAGGAGAAACAGTTCAATGTTACCTTCGACGTTAAAGTTCTTCTGTATATCATCGTCACTATAATGGTATTTCAAGTATTTTTGAAATTATTCAAAATGTATAAGAAGCAGATTAGACGTCAAATACGACGAGACTTAGCAGTGCAGCCCTAGATGTTAAGAGTGAATTGCTTCCGTCTACATAATTCAACTGGATACTTCTGGGAATATGTAAATGTGAAAAATAGGAAGAGATAGTGGTGGTTTCAACGGTACATTGATATGTGGACATTAGTAAGTTACTTATTGAACTTTTACAATTAAGTATTTTTTTTTTGTTCTATATAATATGTTGGTCAGCAGTTTGTAGTCGTATGGTTAATGAATTAGGATATGAATAGTTTTTCATTTTTATTGTAAATACAATTAACTAGGTATTACTTTAATCATTACAATTTATATTATTTTAAGTAAATTATAATTTAATTAATGCAGCCCAGTTGGGAAGAGCTACATTTAACGTTATTAGGTATTAGACAAGAAGTTTACAAGGAATCAAAAAGAGCGATAAAAAAACAAATACCTAAATCTGAATTGGTGAAGCAAGATATTTCCAATAATTTAATAAAGCTTTTTAATAATTATACTCAGACTCTAGCACTACATTGGGCAGCTCTAGAAAGCGAACAAAAACAAGCAGCTAGACAAATTTTTCTTTCATTAAGAGATAGAGTGTTAAGAGCATTTCAATTATTAAATATTAAATTTAAAGTACCACTGTCTTGTATAGAGATAATAGATCCTCTAATAGTAAATTCAGAATCTGAAGAAGACGACGAAATAGTCACGATGGGTACGTCAGTAACAGATTTTTTTAATTTAGCTAGTAAGTTAGTACCTGCGGAATTCGATGGTTCTTTTGATAAACTCCAATCCTTTGTAGATGCTCTGACCCTTCTCAAAAATAATTCAAATAATCATACTGAGAACGCAGTCGCGTACATCAAAACACGTTTAATCGGACGTGCCAGAGATTTGATAACAGATGAATCAACTATTGACGACATAATAACAACATTAAAAAATGGCATTAAAGGCGAAAGTTCTAGGCTTTTGACTTCAAAATTACAAAATTTAAAACAAAACTCAAAAGATTCCGTTACGTACGGTGCTGAAATTGAATCGTTAGCTGCAAGCTTAAAAAGAGCGTACATCAGTGAGGGTGTACCACATCCGGTTGCAGAAAAGTACTCTACTGATTCGGTAGTACTATCTTTGAGTAAGAACGCGAACTCAGATAAAACTCGGTTAGTAATAGAGGTTGGAAATTTTTCCAATGTTCAAGATGCAATTACCAAGTTTGTTAATGTTAATTCCCAAACTAGTACTTCCAACGTATTCTATGTTAAACACCAGGGACGCAACAATAATAGAAATCGTTTTCGAAGAAATCCAAACAATTCTAATAATCATTGGCAAAACAATAATCGCGGCAGAGGCAGACGAAATTTTAGGCAACACCGTCCTGCATTTAGTAGAAACAACAGCAACCATTTTTCTAGCAATGTTAGGTCTTACCAAACTGACTCAGCTCCGGAAAACCGACAGGGCCCCCAAGGTACAAACTTGGGGGAAGTTTAAATTCAGGTTTAAATTCAGCATTAAATTCACGTTTAAATTCAACTTTAGCCTCAAACATTTTTCATTTTGATCTTTCACTTTCTAATTTCGTATTTCTCCTTTCTGAAATGACGTGTTCAAGAGCTACCTTCTTAATTGACACGGGAGCCGATATATCGATTTTCAAACGAAACAAATTAAATTCTTACTCGACTATAAATGTGTCTAACTCGAGTACAATAAAAGGGGTCACGGATGGTATAGTTCATTCATTAGGGAGTATAACAACCAATGTTTCAGTAGGGAAATATAAATTAGAACATTGTTTTCAAATAGTCGACTCTGATTTTCCAATTCCAGCTGATGGCATTTTAGGACGAGATTTTATTTCAAAATACCGATGTAAATTAGATTATTCCAACTGGACGATGACTTTACGCATTGGTCTTACAAATGTAACCATTTCAATTCATAATTCTCCCGCAAACAACATTTTGATTCTTCCTCCTAGATGTGAAGTTATAAGACAAATAGACGATTTAAAAAATCTTATACAAGATGTCCTAGTACATAATCAAGAACTCATTCCAGGTGTATTTGTAGCGAGAACAATTGTTTCCCCTACAAGTCCTTTTGTTAGAATAGTCAACACACTTTTTGAGAGTGTAACACTTAAAAATGTCAATTTGGAAACAGTACCTCTTGATAACTTTAACATATATAGTATACAAAGTAAATTTGAAAACAGAAACAATCTACTTATGCAACAGTTGAACGCAAACAATATACCGAATTTTATTAAGGATGATGTTATTCAATTATGTAAAGATTTTTCTGATATTTTTGCTTTAAAAACAGATAAAATTACTGTAAATAATTTTTACAAACAAAAATTAAAACTAACTGACAATAAACCCGTTTTTATAAAAAATTATCGTACACCTAGAATACATAGAGAAGAAATAAATAGGCAAGTAAAACAAATGTTAGATAACGATATCATTGAGCCCTCCGTTTCAGAGTATAATAATCCAGTCCTATTAGTTCCCAAAAAGTCAGTTACAGCAGAAAAAGCTTGGCGTTTGGTCATTGATTTTCGTCAATTAAATAAGAAACTTATTGCAGATAAATTCCCTCTTCCCCGTATCGATGATATATTGGATCAACTTGGACGAGCCAAGTGGTTTTCAGTCATTGATTTAATTTCCGGTTTTCATCCGATTCCTCTTGATGAAAATTCTCGTGATTTGACTTCTTTTAGTGTCGAATCAGGCTCTTTTAGGTTTACTCGTCTCCCCTTTGGACTATCAGTAAGTCCGAACAGTTTTCAAAGAATGATGACATTCGCTTTTACAGGACTTTCTCCCGAATCAGCATTTCTCTATATGGACGATTTGATCGTTATAGGTTGTTCAGAAAAACATTACTTAAATAATCTTAAAAAAGTGTTCGAAACATGTAGAAAGTATAATTTGAAATTAAATCCTGAAAAATGTCAATTCTTTCGAAAAGAAGTTACTTATTTGGGTCATAAAATAACCGATAAAGGTGTATTACCTGACGAGTCAAAGTACGACATCATCAATAATTACCCGATTCCCCAAAATGCTGACGAGGTTAAACGCTTCGTGGCTTTCTGTAACTATTATCGCCGTTTTATACCGAATTTTGCTAAAATTACACAGCCGTTAAACAAACTCACTAGAAAAAATTCCATTTTTAATTGGACTGAGGCATGTCACAATGCTTATACTTATCTGAAATCGGCATTAGTTAATCCTCGTATTCTGCATTATCCAGATTTTTCAAAACCTTTCATTCTTACTACGGATGCTTCTATGGAAGCTTGTGGAGCGGTTCTATCTCAGAATTTTGAGGGTAATGAATTTCCAATTGCTTATGCTTCTAGAGTTTTTACAAAAGGAGAATCTCACAAATCTGTGATAGAGAAGGAGCTAGCAGCTATACACTGGGCAATTAAATTCTTCAGACCGTACCTGTATGGCTATAAATTTTTAGTTAGATCAGACCATAGACCTTTGGTGTACTTATTTTCTATGAGGAATCCTTCTTCTAAATTGACTCGGATGCGATTAGATTTAGAAGAGTATAATTTCGATGTAGAGTACATTAAAGGTAAAGACAATGTCTGCGCCGATGCATTGTCCCGTATTTCAGTAAACGACTTGAAGGAAATACATCGTAGTACATTAAATGTTTTTGCAATAACTAGGTCTAAAACTAAATCCAATTTTCCTCTTAATAATGATAGTAACAAACAAACATTAGAAACTATGTCACCTGAACCCATTGTATACGAAACTATTAACAATTCTGACATTTCAAAATTACCGACACTTAAATTTGAAATTCGCCCATCGTCTGTTAAGTTAATCATCAATAATAAAAAGAAAAAGAGCGCTCAAACTATTCAAAGCATTAATGGCAATTTTGTTCTAGAACAAGTCTTGTCTCAGCTACATACAATGGCTGGTGCTTGTAAGTATAGAAAATTAAAATTAAGAATTGATGATCAAATATTTAAAATGTGCACAGTAAATGAATTCAAGCAAATGAGACAGAAAATATTACAGAATATAAGTATTGTGTTATATAATGTTCCCAAGGTAATTGATGATGAGGCCGAAAAATCAAAATTAATAGAAAAATTTCATGAAGATCCCATGACAGGAGGTCACTGCGGTCAGAAAAGGTTGTTGAAAAAATTAAAAAGTTTTTATTTTTGGAAAAATATGTCGCGGTATGTTGCTAATTTTATTAAAAAATGTCATAAGTGTCAGGTTAATAAGATAAAAATAAAAAATGTTGAACCCTTGATAATCACACTCACCCTCCAAAAAGCGTTTGATATTGTTTGCGTGGATACTATTGGTCCTTTTCCGATAACTTCACGTGGGAATATTTACGCTGTTACTTTACAGTGTGAGTTGACAAAATATGTAGTAATTGTGCCAATTCCAAATAAAGCAGCCTCTGCAGTTTCTAAAGCCATTTTTGATAACTTTATTCTCGTTTATGGTCCGATGAAACAGCTAAGGACAGACATGGGCTCAGAGTACAACAATCAGATTGTTATGAATCTTTCAAAATTGTTAAACATCGAGCACAAAATGTCAAGAGCATATCACAGTCAGAGTATTGGAGGTTGCGAAAGAAATCATCGAGTTCTTAATGAATATATTCGGATGTATATTAATGATGTAGATACAGACTGGGATGAATGGTTGAAGTACTACACTTTTTGTTATAATACTACTCCAAGTTCATATCATGAATACACGCCTTTTGAGTTAGTATTTGCCAAAAAAGCCAACATCCCTGAATCAATGGGATCCCGTGTTGATCCACTATACAACATCGAAGACTATTATCATGAGGTTCGTTTTAAATTACAATTAGTCCACAGTAGAGCTAGAGAGTATTTAGAAAAAATTAAACAAAATCGTAAAATTCAATACGACAGAAATGCTTCATCAACAGATTTAAAACAAGGAGATCTAGTAATGTTAACTAATGAAAATCGTAATAAATTAGATTCTTGGTATGAGGGACCGTTTTCAATAGTAAGCACTCATGGTCCAAATTGTGTCATAAAAAATAAAAAAGGAAAACTCATGACAGTGCATAAGAACCGCACGTGTAAATACGTACAATAAGTAGATTATTAACCTAATATATTTAATTATAGGCTTGTGGCAGATCTGCTTACTTAGTATTATTTTGTAACTGTTTATGATATTTTGTTAGCATAACGCATATTTAAAATGTACAAAGGTTAACGTTTGAATAGTAAATAAGTAAATTAACAGTTGTTATTTGTCATTTTGTGTGCTTCTAAAATTTGGAATGCCCTTTGTAGATGGCCACTACAAAGGTCATTCTCTAGGAAAGGAAGGTGTAACACTCTGTATATTAAATTAATTAATTCGGTTAGCTGTTACAATTAATTGGCAATTAACAGAGCATTGCACCGACCTAGTAAGTAGAATACCAAGTCAGTATTTTTCATATAAAAATACTGACTACTAATGTTTTAGAAATAAGGACACAGAGAATGGACTTCATTCTCAGAAGTTAGTGTAGACATTATTGAACAAGTAATCATATAGACAGATACTAAGATACCGTTAACTATAAGACATGAGTGGGGTTAAAAGCAAATAAAAATTAATTAAAAAGTAGTTATGTGTTTGATCTTAATAAATAAAAACGAAATCTATTACAGAAGCAGTGTATATTCATAAAGACAGGGAAAACCTTATGAATTTCGACATACACCATTTAAACAACCCCCTGATATCCCTGGCGTCCAAACATTTACATATGAGAACATAATTATATTTGCTTTTCTGTTTATTAGTGATTATACACTGATGATGACTACATAGTAGTTGAAATGTACATCTGTATTTAATAAATTTTTGTGAAGTTTTCGACGATTTATTTTTATTTCTTTTACTATTAATACTTCACAGTCACTCTTTAGAGAAAATAATTAGTGTTTTCTCTTACAATTGTTTGTACCTAACTAATTTTTATTTGAATTTAATATTGTCAATAATTCCATAATCTTTAATTTTTCTTTAAAATATCATTTGTTTTCCTCACAACTTTTAATATGTTCCATTTTATTAATTATATTTTTATAATTTTTATTTTCTTTTCACTTCGAAACTCTGTTGCTATAAACAAATTCTCGACTACCTGGATCTTTCAAATAATTTTTCTTTTTAATTCATACGGTTGATTATTATTTTAAATGGTATCTACAATTTTTTCAAAATAATTTCTTCTTCCAAACTATTTTTTTATATAAATAAAAATTAAATTTTATTTGTTACAACTTAAAATTTTTAATAATCTTCTTAACGTAAACACACTTATTTATATATAATTAATAATACATATTTTTTAAAAAAAACTTTAACAAAATATATTTATTATATTGGAACTTATTTCATTTCTAATTTTGTTTATTTTTTTATAAATTGTATTGCAACTTCCTTCTATCATGACAATATATACAGGGTGAGTTGCTAAGGCCGAATCGGTCTGTAACATATATATATATATATATATATATATATATATATATATATATATGTATATATATATATATAATTTAAAATAATGAGATATATTTCAAACAAACGTTGCCCAAAATTGAGCGTGGAATGGCGTAAAAATATTTTCAAATATGACGAACTTCAGGTTATACCGATTTGGCCTTAGTAACTCACCCTGTATAGTCTAGAAAATATTTATTTATGATATATTTTATATAATGAATAAATACTTTAAAAACAATTAATTTAGGGCCATGACACACGTGTCGGCGCGGTCGAGTCGGCACAGGTTTGCATTGGTTTATTTGTGGTAAGACACATGAAGCGGCGCGGCCGACTCGGCAGCCGAGAGATTGAAATAATACTAATAAAATATACTGAGCAATTGTACAGACAACTTCTAAGAAATGTTTTTTTGTGTATAGTGAAAAATCGAACAATTTAACTTCTTGTTTATAAATGAAAAACAGAATACTATAACTTTTAATTACTTTGATAAATTTATCTCAAAAAGGCAAATGTATGTGTTATTTACTTATTTACATCTCTTATGATAATCAAGCAATTTTGTACTCTCAGAAGTGGAATATTTTCTTCAAATAGTTGTCATCGTTGTTCTCTTTTCTTCTTTATTTTTAGTTTAACAAAATTGTAAACCCTGTAATTTTTTCTCTCGGCTGCCGACTTGGCCGCGCCGACACGTTCGTCATGGTCCTGATTCTTAAAAAAAAAAATAATAATTAGTGTTATATCGAATTTAATTAAAGCAGTGCATGTGAGTTAAGCCTTGTTTTGTAAATAAAAGATTTCCATATGCCTTTATTGACTATTTATTTATAAATTTAGTTATTGTTGGAGAGTTGCACAATGTCCGCTCAAACTGTAGATGGCAAAGGATTAGAGTAGATAATCTTATATATCCTTTGATAATGATCGTGTGTATCGAAACTTGTTAGGAAGTTTAATAAAATTGGTGAAACTTTCCATATTGTTTAATTTTAATCTTTTGAATTTAATACAAATGCACCCCCCACAGTGTTATGCATATATGTTGTTTAATTTATATTTACGCATTCCGAAAGCTGAATACTGAATAAGGGCGGGCCTCATGCGCAAGTTGTCACAAAGCAGTTAAGAAAACCCTCAGATGAGCCGCATTCGTTCTCGGCTTGATAAAATATTTTCACCTAAGAAACAATACATGCATTCATTTTATACGTGCGAGATCACAACGACACAGTGACAAAGAATCATGTAAAATGAAGCAAGCTTCGATCCTTTCCAATTGTTTCTTATGGGAAAATAATTTTACCAGACCGAGAACGAACTGTGACTGATCTTGGACTGATCGGCACTATAATGTGGATTTAGCGACTTTCCCTTTCTTTACGCGTTTAGTGCAAGATGGGCGCGGAAAGCATCCTGCCGCATGCGGCAGTTCCGTCACGCTTGTATTTTTGTCTTCCGTAACAAACGATTAGTCGGTTTTACTCTCCATGTTTCTCATACCCCGGGTCTTATATCGGTTCTTAAGGGCTAAACTTCAAAAAAGTGATGGACAACTGGTCAAAAAAAGAAGAACGCCTCGCATCTTGATTAAAGTAAATGTAACGTTATATGATTTTTCAATTACGTATTTTTCAAAAACCGATTTGGATTACCCTGTACATTCTTTTAATTTGATGATGTATAAATATTGAAAAGAAGCAAAAAATAGGATTACTTTCTAGAAACTTAATTGTTTGTTTTTCAGGTGGAATGATTATTCAATTTTTGTCATCAAGTTTTGGCAGACCAGTCCGAAGAAAAGCGTTGTTGAATTACTTGAAAACTCAATGTACTGTGATTATTTAATATTACCAATGTGAAAAAATGATTATTTTATTTTATATTTACAGATACAAATTTGTTACGCGTATCTATTCCATGTTCCGGACATTATAAATGATTTTTGATTACGAAATACATATACACATTGACTTTATCTTCTCACAATACAATCAGTTTATTATTCAATCACATTTACAGTACTTCTCAATTCTACGATAAGTCCATTAAGAGGCCTTATAAGATTATATATATTCGTTAAAAAAAGGAAATACATTCAATAATACACCAAACTTTTGCTTAAATGCATTTTTTTCATGATGGCAATAGCAACTACGAGGAGTCAAAGTACCCAAACAGCTAAGAATTATTATTTCTCTTTGGAACCAATTCATAAAAAAATAATACATAAAGAAAGGTCCTTAGTATTAAAGAAACAATTTGAATTGGATGTGTACACACAAAAATACGAATTTTTACAGGATATGTTGAGAAAAAGTAAAGATGTTTTTGTTCATTATCCGCATATACAAAGTGTAAATTTTATCTACAAGGCACTCGATAAAATTATTTCATATGAATATTTTGGATCTAAATATAATAAAAAAAGATTTTATTGCACCGTGAAAAAGATAATTCAAAGATCCAGGCACGAATGTATCTACACGAATGAATTATACGAGGGATATGATTATAAGTCCATGAATTGGTTAAAATTTGAAGAAGATTTTAAAGTTGTGAATGAATGGGTACTCAATAATGTTGTTAAACCAACCATAAGTAATTATTTTTTTGCAATGAGAGATAAGACCAATTATGGTTTAAAATTAATTCCTATGACAAAATGGTTTTCGCTCCACTCTAGAATAATTAGTCACATGATTAAAGCAGAACACTTACAGCCTCTATTGTACACTCCTGCTTCCACCAGAGGAAAATTATCGATTATAATGAAAACAGACATAAACGATGTTTTAAATTATCGTCCCATTGTTTTACTAAAGAAGGGTCCTCAAAACGAACAATTGAAAATGGAATTAAAAAGTCATTCACGTCTAATTAGAAAAATGGCAAGTAATATGTGTTCTACGAAAACTAAAGATTTGTTTAAACACTGGTCAAATTTTGTGAATAATACGCACTGTAAAAAAATTTATGGTGCAAAGGTAGACATTAAAGACGCTTTTGGGAGTGTTAACATTAAGAAAACGGCTCTTTTATTAGACTGGCTTGTTGCAGAAAAAGGGTTACCTCGTAAAATAGGAAATGATTTAAAAACACATATACGCAATCAACACGTAATATATCAATTTACAGGCAAAGGAAAGCCTCATATAGGAAGATGGAAACATGGTTTATTGCAGGGTGATATTCTTTCTCCAGCTTTGTGTCAATTATACATGAGTAGCCTCGATCAAATTCACTTAAAAGGATTTTCAGGCACTAACTCGCTCCTTCATCGATCAACAGACGACTATTTCTTCTGTTCAACAGATCCGGAAGAAATAAAACGCTTTCTGGATATTATGACTAATAATAAGGCTTATAACATTAACCCTAACAAAATTGAAAACAGCATACTTAATGATAATGTAATATCCTATTACGGAAATTTATTTATAATGGACGATAAAGAAGTAAGGTGCAACTATAAATATAAAAAAGGCAACTTGATGAAACACAAATGTAGACTTTGGAATTTGAACAACCAAGTCCCTTACGACCGACCGGAATTGTTTATTCAAAGAGCGTTAGCATTTACTTCTAATAATCATTTTTTTAGTAAGATGTATATTAATACAATATTTAATAGTACCACCACCGTTTTGGATAATTTTTTCGTTGGAATGATTTATATTGCTTTTAAATTTGATGCTGCCGTGACAGCAATATATAGTAAAAGTATTTCTTCAACGCTTCTTATTAAACTAATTAAGAGTGCCCTTATGACTTATTCAAGTAAATCAAAAAATACACTATTAAAAAATGCAAAAGATAAAGACAAACTACTAAATTGGAGGAGTTATTTCTACAAACTAAGTATAAAAGCTTTTCAGTTAGTTCTAAAAAAACGAATGTGGTTGTATGATGATACACTAAAAATGCTCGAAACAATGTATAAATCACACTTTGTTCCACAGAAGGAGTACCTCGAAATGCAACGTTATAGAAAGATACCTGAAGAGTTCAATAATTTGAAAATTGGTACCTGTATTCGTTATGAATAACATTTTAATCAAGCTTGTTATCTTTTTGTTTATTGTTGTTATTTTTAATTTACACGTTACTTATGTCTTTTTATAATTTTAATATGTATATGAAATTAAACATTTAAATATTATTTTTTTCATTTTATTACCTAGACGATCCTACAGATGCCCTATATAAATTTCGATTTAACGTGATTGTCTTCTAAATTTGTAAATAATCACTAGAGATGTCTAAAAACGTAGAGGATTGGTGTACAATAATCAATTTAAATAAAAATGTCTGTGGCAATTACATTTAAAAAACAACCATAACATTTAAGAAATGTTGTACAAACGATTAAGTGCAGTGATGTTGCCATACCTACTTATTTTTCATTTATTTAAAATAAAAAAAGAATATGAGCCAATTTCGATTTTTGTATAAGGAAACTGGGTAACTGCAAGAGATGCAATAAAATGACAAGCGTTCTAGGTCACTTTTTTGAGAAAATTTACTAGTAAGTACTTATTTTCAAAAAAATTCAATTCACCTTTTGTTTTCAAGTTATAAATAAGAGTTCAAGTTTTTGAGTTTAATTAACATGTCCATATCTTGATTGTTTGTTAATTCCTTCAAGCACTTTTTTGCACAGAATACAATGGCGTCAGTAGTGTAAGATGACCGGTTCTAATTCAGAGGAGGAGAGGTTACTTAAGGTCAAATTGATGGAAGGTCATTGACTTTAAACTTGTGTGTATGTAGTGGTCGAATGCCTCACAATGAATTGAAACATATGTACATGTATCGGTAATGTAAAATTAAATACGTCTGCAGTCGTCTGAAATTTACGAATCTTAAATACGTTTACATGATAATGTAGAGGAAGTGGAGAAAAGTGTAGGGTATAGACATATGAAATAAAACTGAAGTCGTTATAGTTATCGATTCTTTATTTTGATATAAATGAAGTATGTAAGTGATACAATCAAAATATTGAACAATAAGATTACATTAATAGTACTAACAACTTGTAGAAATACGAAAGAGTCGGTGATATAGCCCTTAGTTATAACGTCTCTGTTTTCATCATCCTTAAGCTGAATCCATCGGCTTTCAATATATCTTCGAAACTGTCCATGTTTAACAATAAATGCTAGTTTTACAGAGTGAAGGTTCTGCACGTTCTCAACTGTAAAGACATTTGTTCCATTAACATTTCTTAAAATATCAGTATCCCAATTTTTCTTCCATGTACAAGACATATCAATATCTTTATTAAAATTTTTACAAACATAGGCTTCATCTCCAATAGTATTATCAGGTCGGGAAATGTAGAGGGTATTGTTATACAAATATGTTAAAATCAGTAACGACGACACACTGATCATGATTGCTTTTTTCCATAACAACTGAGACATTTAAAACGAGCAACGTGGTTTGTATAATAAGTTCCCCTCCACTGAAGCTTATGTAGTGGAAGGGGATTTTACATAAGTTACGCGAACGAGTGAAGGAGCGGTAGATGCATAACAGAGTTGAGTGTATTTAAGTCAGTATAACATGGAAACCTTTATCGAAAAGTTTAATAATGTGCGGGTGGGTTATGAAGAGAAAGAAATACGTGCTCTGAAATCACTGGAAGTGAATCAAACGTATCCCGTGCAACGCTTCAAAAAGGTGAATACAAAATGGGGACCTCGTCTATTAGCTGATTTATACAGCTTTATCATATTTCTTCCGTGCAGACACGCAGAAGCTTTTACGGATGCAGAAATCGAGGACATAAACGAAAAAATTGTTAATAAAGTGGGTCATCCATCAATTCGCCTTAAAGGATTTGTTGGAAAAGCGGCTGATTTAGAAATACATATGTAAAATGTATAACATTGTATAAGAATATAAAAAAATAAAAATCTAATTTATATTATGAACGTGTTTTATTTGTTTAGAGGAAAAAAAATACAGTCAATTTATGAGTGTAAAGACAACCAATATTTTAATAAAAGAACATTTTTATAAGCACAATTCTGTTCAACAGCGGTTGTAAATAAATGATAAGAACACACTTTAACTTTAAAATGAGTTGGGAGTTTGGAGAGAGCTGGACATCCGATATCTTCAATGTTAACAAAGTTAACAGTAGGAAAGGATTTCTGCAACCTCATCATCTTTTGTAATCCTTTAACATATACAATTGTTGACTCCATCAATATGGAGTAAATTCTATCATAAAGTGTAGAGTACGGAAGATCGCCGTTATCCCAATATAACCCATGAAAATTTCTTGTTAACCAGCGATTTTGACTTCTGTAACGAACGGGGAGAGCGTCCCATGGAAATGGTGGTTCAAATGTGAAATGATAAACTGGTTCTTCTTTTAGAGCAACAACAGCTACTTCGTTAAAAACAAATCGATTCTCACTACACTGAAAACCTTGTACGTCCAATAAGAAAGTCATCATGCTCACTGTTCAGTACCGGTAAGAAAACTAAATTGTGGAAGTGATCGTTGTGTTTTATACTTCTTGAACTAAGTTTGTGAACGGATTGTAACGTATCACACGATCATGTATTATTAAACAGAAAGCTGCCGTTTTGTCTGGTATATTTTCTTTAGTTTGAAACTCTAGACGGATATCTATACTACCAGATTTAACAGTTTCATTCTGATAAGAACAGTCTACTATTACAAGAGGAGCAATGACTAGAAATTGTTTAGGATCGAATAAGGGTTCACTTACATTACCATAATACGATTGTTGAAAGTTGGCATACATTTCATATAAAACGACAAATCTAGAAGTATCAAAATCTAAATTCAAATTATCATACGGGTACATAGTAGATCCTAAGTGAACTTTAAAATTGGTTAGTTTGCAGTGATCGAAGGCACTCATATTTTTTGCAAGATTATTACTTTTATCTGTTTGAAATCCGAAAATAATGAAGCGAGGCTTTTCCAATTGTGACGTTGTTTTCACATTCCAGTTGTGAGAATACGATTTGGGAAGTAGCGGATATTCATGTAGTTCCCAACTCCGAAATGAAAGTTCCATATTTAAATTTCGATCAACATAACGCAACAATTTCAAACGTTCAGCATCTGCTACAGATACATGAGGAATTTTCCAAGAAATCTGATCCAAATGTACAAGTACATCTTCAAGTGGCGTTGCTGAGCAATATAAAGCATTGTTGTCAGTGCTGCTGCGAACTAGAACTAATTCTTGCCGAACGTTTAATATTATTTTTCGGAAGTCTTCTGCAAATCCAAAAATCATACGTAGTGGAATACAAACGTTGAAGTAACCGTTGGAATCTACTAGTTTTACAGAATTAAGCTTAATTCCTTGTAGATCGCTTAAAGCAGGAGGCAACCATCCACTGTTGCTGAGACGTTTACTTTCATTCTCGTTGTAAGATGCGTGACCTCGATCAATAATTTTTCCGCCTAATTCATAACGAATTTCATCAAACAGGTGTAAAATTCCATTGTGGATAAAAGAAGTGTTCGCAGTTGCCTTTCCTTTTTAAGAAGCAAACGACCTTCTATGTATAGGAAACTACTAGAAGGCAAAGTGTAAACATCTTCATTTTCTATTGGAATACGTATCGTATCATTATTTTTGAAAGTTGAGTTCGTATAAGGTTGATGAGTATGTTTATCAGCGTTAACTATAGCGTTATCGAAGACTGCTTTGTCAGTAACATTCAGTATTTCTGCTACCATTTTACCGTTTCCTCTTTTTCAATCGCAACCCCAAAGATTTAAGGAACTGTTTATTGAGCGGTGTTAATCGCTTAATGGTTGTAGGCGAAATAAGCATTCGGGATTGTGGTAGTAGTTTTATAGTACTATTCTTCTTTGAATATCGTTGGGGACAGCTATATTGCACTACCATGTTATGCTTTTCGTAAGTGCAGTCTTATTGTGACACGCTCTCCACGGAAATTAACTAAATAACCGTCTTGATCAACTATTTTAAGGGAAATGTAGTCGATGACACGTGTGTTGTTTGATAAATAAATAAGATTCGTAGGATTCTCAACAATTTTAAATCCGGGGGGTACATTGGGAAAGAATTGATGTAGTATATGTCCATCTAGTCCTTTAGCACCATCACTGGTATGTATGTAGGAGTTAGTTACGAGGTTACACATCACTGAAATCGTGTTTACTTTGAAAATGTCAGCTACATGATCAGACACCTCTTTAAGTGATGGTAGAAGCTTATTTTCAAAACCCAATATCTTTGCGGGAGAATCTGTAGGAGCGAAGTTGACTTTTTTGGTGCTTTTTATATGGCTTTTTAAGGTAGTATTGTCTCCAAACAATTCAATAGCATCATCAGTATGTCGCAATTTCTCGCGAAGATAATGATTAATATCATCGATTTCATAGGATCCTTCCGGAAGAACAACGACTGGTGGTGTAGAACCTTCAAAATAGAATTTGTTGTTAGTTTCATCGATATTCGGAATACTGTTATATGCTTCAAAATTTAACAAAGCAATTTGATATTCATCATCATCGCTTAAAAAAATTGGTGGACTTATTATCATTTGCAGCTCCGACTTTGTATTAGTCAAGGTAAATGTGTAAGACATGTTTTCGGTTGACGTTCTGTCTACTACAACGAAGTTAGTTTGATGGTTTGCTTTTAAGAAAAGGTTTGCGTAGTCTCATTAAGGAATTGGACAACTAAATGGCCGCAGTTAAAATCTGAGGGGTTCTGAACACGATTGTAGTTATAAGTGATAGCACAAGGTCCGGAAGATTGTAAATATTGAACCAATTCTTTAGGTGGACGGAGATCTCCAAAACTGTCAAAGTACATAGCTTTGTTATTTCGTTTTACATACGCTGTCCAATGTGTACCAGTTCCTGTGTCTAAATCTAAATTAACAATTCCACTTTCACGCCTTTTAACTTTTCTGGGTAATTCGTTACGCACAAAGATTCCCCGAAAATGTGGAATTTGTAAATAGTTAATGTAATTGACTAAATCCAAATCTGTCAAAGGACGGTTAGGTAACTACGAAAAATTTTACGTTTTTTTTTTTTTTTGTTGATAAGGTCTAAGGTATAAACCGAAACCTTTACGGAAAGGTTGTACTGAAATATTTTTTCCAAGAGCAATAGCTTCCATTGAAGCGTTATGACGTTTATCTTCTTCTAGCTGCTGTTGTGCTGTTTTCGCATCGCGTACAGCTTTAGCTATCCCAGCAGCACCGCCAGAGAGAGCTCCGAGTGCTGATAGTATAGCGAAAATCGGAATTAACGGTAGAAAACCACCTGTCTTTGGAATAGGAATGATTCTGGGAGATTTAGATCGCTTTCCAAATTTACGAATTGTATTTAGTGCTATTTTAGCAGCATGTATCAGCTGGAGAGGTTTCGTTTTCTTAAGAGCAATTTTCGCAGATGTCACTAGCTTACGAAACGGTAGAGCTCCTCCTTTTCTTGTTCGCCTTCTCTTCTTTATTTTCCGTAACGGAATTGAACCACCAACTTTACGACGTCGCTTTTTGTGTCCCATTCCAAGTTTTTCTTTACCCTTCATAGCTGAAGCAATTGTGAGAGCTGCCAAGCGTTCACCAAAAGACGCGTCCGACGACTTTAGTCTTTGTAATGATTGTTGCGCCAAAACCTTATCAACAATTCGACGATGGAAAATGTATGGAAAAGTTTCGTAAGCAATATCGTGTAATTTACAAGATTCGTCAAGGGGATTTATACCGATATCACCTCGAGCTAATCGTTTGTTTAGCCGAGTCCCTGGACCGCAAAAGTTATACCCTGGGAGGTGTAATTCAATAGGTAATTTATCTATAAACCTATTCAGAAAACCTCGTGTCGTGGGACATGTGTAGTGTTAGCTCTTTCACTATACTGAACGAACTGACTACATAAACACTGTTAACTCTAAATTTATATATCCGAGAGCACATGCGCAAACCGTTTAAACATCAATAAACATGCGGATAGTATAACATCCATCTGTTCTACCCATAACCAATCGTGACTTCGACATTGCCAGGAAAATAAATCGACAGGGTCCATTACTACCATCCACAATAAGAGCCATTGTCGCCGGACCTTCAAATTGTGGAAAAACAAATGTGATTATAGGACTTTTGGAGCAACCGAACGGTTTACGGTTCGCAAACGTGTACGTTTATTCCAAGTCATTGTATCAACCAAAATATAAGTATTTAGCGGAATTATTGAAACAAATTGCTGGAATTGGTTATTTTCCCTATAGAGACTCTGACGATGTAATTGCCCCATCACAGGCAAGACCTAATTCTGTATTCATCTTTGACGATGTTGCGAATGAAAATCAAAATAAGCTAAGGGAATGCTTTAGTATGGGAAGACAACTCAATCGACACTTTTTACTTAAATCAAACATATGCACAGATTCCCAAACATTTTAATTAGAGATAATGCAAATTTAATAATACTGTTTAAACAGGATGAATTAAATCTCAAACACGTCTTCGCAGACCATGTCACTACAGACATGACTTTTGACCAATTTAAAAATATTTGTGCAGAGTATTGGAAAGAGAAGTTTGGATTTCTAGTGATAAACAAGGATTGTGGTATAAATGAGGGAAGATATCGCTTAGGATTCGATAAATATATATTAATGTAAGTGATATAAAGTCAATCAGTTGTTAAAAGACAACCTTGACAAGAGCATGGATGTAAAAGCAAAGAAAGAACTAATCAAAGTTAGGAAAGCGGTAAAGAGGAAATTACAAATGTTAAAGGAATCGACAGCAGGACAGAATCTCCTCTCCATATCAACCAATTACAAAATCGCTTCTTAACTTCTTCTTATCTGAGTTGGGTGAAGAGATCAAAAAGAATTAAAGCCAGAAGTGAGTAATTGGTCGAAAGGTGACGTTCCAGCTTCGTCAACACCAATAAAAATTAGAAGGCTTGACCCTTCGAATGCTCCAGGTACATTACTACCATGTGCTCCTTCATTCTTAAGGGAAGAAAGTGTTTATGAAAGAGACCCAACAACGGGTCATGAAAACACAGACCAGGATAATGATGACTTTGAACAATTGAAGAAAGCGTACATAGACTATATTAGTAGCTCTCGATTTGCTCAATATTTGGAAGAATTCGATCCTCTACCTCGAGACTATATAGAAGGAATTATTAAAGACTATGATGGTGACACATTTAACGCTGATGTTCTGAATCCTCGTCTTGATAAAGTTCGATACGAATGGAACACAAATAAATTTTTTATTGGTGATTCTGAACTGGATTTTGACGGACCAAACGTAATCGATGGAAATTTTAAATACATAGGTACTGTGGGATTATACGAGCTACTCTTCAAATTACGTTCTGAATATCCGACATCGATGAAAGAAAGGAAAGACTACGCTGATATATTAAAACGTACGGGAGCAGTTTACAAGTTAAGACAGCAAACATCGAAATTTTCTAAAGGTGGAGGATTGTCGTTGTTGACATACAACGAAAAACCGATCGAATACAAATATTTTGATGATTTTAATGAGTTGTGTGATCGTTTAAGGTTATTGGTTGCTTCTCAATAGGCAGGCAACACAAATCATGAAAACGAAATTCTATCAATTTTAGAAGAGTTGCGTGAGTGCAATATAATCGTATAAACAAATTATTAAGCTTATTAGTTAGACAATGACGGTTGATAAGTTCGGACGTCCGTTAGAAAAAAAAACGATTGTTTTCGCAAGCATTCAGCAATGTTCATGATTTCAATCATAACCGCTTAACAAGAATCGGTGATCCTCAGCAGGAGCATGATGCTGTGAATGTGCGATTTTTGGAGAAGAAGGTGCAACATCTGTTATCGCAAGATGATGTAACCGATATTAGACAAGCATTCGATAAAGTGTTGTATTTCGTTGATGTGGCTAATAAGCGTATTACACATTTGAACGAGCCTACCGCTGGGTTTCATGCAGCTACTAAAATGTATGTAGATGAGAAAGATCGGTTAACAAAAGAACATATTAGAATCGAGTGTGAAAAGGTAAAGGATCGTGCTGTCAGTGAAGGTGTCAGAAGGATGAAGGATTTACGAGAAGAATTGAAAACAGCTGTCTCCAAAAGTGGTGAAATGATGATGAAAACTTTTAGTGATAATATAGAGTTAGCAATTAAAAATTTGGAAAGAGAACTTGAAAAATATAATACTGACAGGGATAAAGAAATAACAAACAAGGTGAACGATATAATAGAAAAGAATGCTGTCAGAATCATGGACGTCTTTTCAACAAAAGTAAAACTAGAGCGTAAAGATGTAGAAGCGTTTGTTAGGAAAGATTATGAAGAAGTATCGAAGAAATTGAAGACGGAAATTGTGCAAGATATGAAAAATGATACAGACGCGAGTTTTGAATTAATTAAAATCACGATTCAGGATAAGTGTAAAAAAGTTAAGGAATTTGCAGAGAAAGAAATTCAACGAAGCAATAAAAAGAAAGATGATCTGAAAAACGAATTAGTGGTAATGGTGGAATCACTAAAAAAGGAAGCAAAGGAGCTGAAAGTAAGGCTAGATACTCTGCAACAACAAAGAGGAACAGGTAGTGCGAAATCGAGCAGTTCTAAACCAACAACAACAGTTCCGTCCATGTAGTTTTTCATTATAAGAAAAATGTTAAATGTGAAAGAAGAACTAGTGAAAGAACTGCATAAACCTGCGAGAATTAATTTTACACGTCGTAAAGTGATAGTGAAAGGATTAGATGATCTTCATCAAGCCGATTTAGTGGAAATGATTCCGTATGCGAGAGAAAATAAAGGTGTCAGATACATTTTGGTTCTAATAGACGTTTTCTCAAAATTTGTGTGGGCTCAAGCAGTAAAACGCAAAACAGATGAATATGTTGGAAGGGCTTTACAGTTAATTTTCAAAAGAAGTAAACGTATTCCTATGAATACGAAAACTGACTTGGGAAAAGAATTTTACAACGAACAAGTGAAACGAGTTATGCAAAAATATAAAATTAACCATTACTCAACCTATAGCACCAAGAAAGCGTCAGTTGTGGAGCGGGTAAATCGAACACTAAAATCAAAAATGTGGCAACGCTTTAGTTTGCAAGGATCCTACAAATGGTTGAAGTTATTACCAGATATAGTACAGGAATATAACAATTCAGTTCACAGAACTATCGGAATGAGACCAAGCAAAGTTAATAAACGAAACGAAGAAACACTTTTGAAAAGTATTTACAACAATCCAAAGAAGGTGGATTTACGAGAAATTAAGTTTAAAGTTGGAGACCGGGTACGAATAAGCAAACATCGTGAATTGTTTAGCAAAGGTTATACCCCGAATTGGTCTAACGAATTATTTACGATTAGCTACATAAAATTGTCACATCCAATTATGTATTACTTAAAGGATGATAAAGGGGAAGACATAAAAGGAGGATTTTATGGTATGGAACTACAGAAAGCGAAATATCCAGATGTTTATTTGGTGGAACGTGTACTAAGACGAAAAGGTGACATGGTTTACGTCAAATGGTTGGAGCTTAACCAATCTCATAACAGCTGGATTCATAAAACGAACGTTTTGTAATGTATCCCCAGTTTTTTTTTTCTGATAATAAAGTCTGCAATGTTAATAATGATTTTCTTTACCCCTTCCCCAAAGTATGATTATAAATAAGATAAAACGTGACGAGTTTAATCAGTTGTAATCGTTAGTTGCTGCATTGAACGTTTAAGACGTAGTAATGGTTGAAAGTTACGTAATTGAAGTTAAATTTTACAAAGAGGGTTTATTATATTTGAAAAGATATTTGGTAGCGTCAGAGTTGGATAGCGTGACAGAAGAATTCGAATTAAACGGTGAATACGATAAAATCGTAATAGGAGGCTACTTAGTGGTCGATGAGAGCGATCCTGACGATTTTGAAGTATAATTTTTATAAAAATGGATTCATTATCGTACGAGTTGTATCAAGCAGAAAAGCAAGTCCTCATTCTCAACCTTCGAAGAGCAATACTATCAAACGATTTAGATAGAGTTAAAGTTGTGTTGTCGAAGTTGGGAGTTGCAATACCAAAGGAAGCATTCAAATGGTTAACTGTAACACAAGAGACATCGTTCAATATTTTAAACTTCATATTCGAAAGAAAGCAAAGGTGTGACGAATTGGTGGATGAATTTCTAAAAGGTTGCTGTGAAACAGTGGAAATAACGGTTGATGATGTCGAAATGATTTTAAATAAAACAAAGTATAATTTCATGCGACACGACGTATATTTTTTAAAGGAAATGTTAACAAACGGATCAGTTCTAATGCGGGATAAGAAGTTCTCCGTAATGAATGTCAAGAAAAAGTATGTTACATTGTTAAGGTGTGTGGATGACTTAATACTGGATGTAGCATACTACGCACAACCGAAAAATTTGGAAAAGTGTATTAAACTGATCAACTTGTTTCGGCTTCCGTATACATTAAGTCCAAATATCAACGGTCGTCATCAAACAGTGCTGCAATGGATAGAAGAAAATATTTTAAGAGAAGGAACGGAAAAAGCTGCAGGCTGGCAGAGCGGTCCTGACTCAGGCAAATGGCCATCAAGTAATATTGAAGATTATAAGAAAATTTATTCATTGTTAATGTTATTGAAACAATAAATTGTAACAGTAGAAATCGAACACATGTTATTTGTGAAGTTGAGGAATATATTTCGCAGAATAAAACTAGTAAACAAACAAGTTGTGTAGTAACGTTTTATTATTATTTATACAATACAATACAACCAACATTAAGGATAAAATATTTACATTGAGTGACATTTCAGCGTAAGCTATACTTAAACAGAACTCCAAGTAGGTATCACAGTAGGTGTTCATAAATATTATCAATGGCTTCCTGTGGAAGTGACGAAGCTTCGAAAAGTCTTTTAATAAAGTATTCTCCAACCGTTAAGTCGTCGGTATACGGTTGATGAAAATTTTGTATAAATCGATCAACGGCACCGTCGAACTTTGAAAGCGAACTGTTTGAGTTTTTTATATTGTAATGTCCCCAAGGAAGAGTATTCGTTGTTTTCGGAATTAAGAAACGTTTATCATCTTTGGGAGAGAGGGCTACTTTCGTTTTCATATGGGTAAACATAGTATGCAGATCGGAAACGAAAACATTCATACATTTAAGAATGGTGGCGTCATCTCTAATGACGCGTAGGTAATCATCGATTTGAAGATGTAATTTAATGACATTTTTCTTGACACCTTTCGCTTTTTTAACAATTTGATCAACGGCTTCAACGCAGTAAGCTTTTGCTCCGGTTCCATAGAATGCTTTAATGGGATTATTAGGGAATTCGTCTTTAAATTTGCCAATAACAGAAGAGGTAATAGGGATATTGAAACTATTATTATGGGGATAATTGGAAGTGTCGAAGTGATGAATATTTTCAATCATATCTCTGTAGAAATTTTCGGTGAATACTTTAAGAATGAAGGAATCAGTATCCATATACATCAAAGAAATATTTTCTTGATATTTTTGCTTAAGAAAGCCGTAGTAGAAGTCATACATAACAACTTTTGATAACTCCAAAATAGTGAAACCTACATAGAGCGGTTTATCGTAAACAATGTGTAATTTATTCATGTGAATAGCTACGAAATGGGGGGTGAAAATTTTTGAATTTCTGAAATTGGGTTTAGCTATTAAACTTTCAGCATCAAGGTACCGTCCAACGTTTTGCCAATGAGTAACTAACTTGACGTCAACTCGTTTATCAACGTTCTCCATCGTTTTTCCGAAAGTATTGTTGTTCATTAATTTATAGAAAGATTTCCCAAACTTATTATTACACATATTACGTTTTCTAGTATTCAAATCTATGAAAGGTTTCAACCATTGTGACTGTTTAAACTGAATAGCTCTATGCACTTTAAGTAATTTTAATCTGCTCTGGAGAGCTTGTTTAAGCGGTAGGTAATGAACAATATACTTTGTCTTAGTCATAAGGTTCGGAATCAATTTTTTGACTCTACCATTAGCATTACCAGGAGAAATAATATTTTCAACTAAAAAGGGAAGATCAGCATGTAAATCGTGTAGGTTTTGGGGATATTGAACGTCAACTTCAAGTACATAACCGTATTCAGAAGAAGCATGTAAATCGAGAACATTTAATTCATCAATTTCAGCAGCGGTGAGCAAACGAAAATGGGAAATGGGAAGGTATTGACTCATGCTGTGTCCATACAAATTGGTAGCATCCAGATACATAATGTAGGAAGTGGGAGCAGATGCGTCATAATCAGGAAGGTGTGGGTTATTGGCGAAATGCATTCTTTGAACACACTGACTTATTCCTCCGCGTACCCCTTTTTGGAAAAACTTTAACATATCGATGTCAGTTAGAAGTTCTAAATTAACGCGAGTGAATTTTAACATGCTATCCCACGCTAGCCCGGGAGCGGTGTAATACTGAGCGGGATCCAAGTCGTAAGTGGAAATACATATTTCACGGAAATTCTCGAACACGTCAGCTAACAGTAGGACATCGGTTTTCAAGTAGAGGTCAGAATATCCTCCGAGAGTGGAGCAGTTAAAGGTTTTCCAAACGGTGGCAGCTCTTTCATAATCTTCATCGGAAATGGGTAGAGATGTTAATTTATCGAAAAAATCGTCTTTGAGAGGGAACGTTGATTGGTCAAGTTTAGTAATATCGTCGACGTAGGAGTAAGGGAAAAACCCCTTTCCGTCGCACAAGTTGAAATTGTGTAGGATCAGAAAAATACTTCTTCACTTGGAAGCATTGAGAAGGGTCGAGTTCTTCAGACAGTTTACCGAGGGAGGAAGCCATAAAACGAAAGGAATCGAGAAATCGAATCTTAACAAATACGTTTTGAGTAGAGTTATCTGAAACACCGGGAACAGTATCAACTCGCAATAATTTGGTAAAGGAAACGTATTTTTCTTTATTTTGAGCAATTACGCTAAATTTAACATCGTTGACAGCCATTTCTTTTAAAAATAAATGACAATCGTAACCGGAGAGGTTGTGGAAGCTGAAGAATTGCAAGCAGCCGTCACATAGGAATTTGCGATGTTCTGTTTTGGAGAGTTGTTGAGAGAGCAAACGAGACATGTCCTTAATCCAACAGTAATGATTATTTCCTCGATCATCGTGTAGCAAGAGTAAATTGATGTGCAGCCTTCGTTTGACGGACGAGTAGTAGAGGGGACCAACAATTTCCCAGATCCATTTTCCATCCTTCAAAACGTATTCAGTCCCGTAAACATTCACAGAGCAATGGTTCTTCGTTTCAAACTTGGGAATGTCGTTTAATTCAATAGGAAAATCGATACCGTCATAGTCCATCGTGCGGGAGTAATGCGGATAGGAAGTCGTTCTGTGCGGGTTGGCTTGGGCGGGATACAAAGCTGAGGTTATTGCCCACGCAAAGCAGGCTTGGTCATCGTTTCGTACGTTTACAACAGCTCTCTTAAGTACAATTTGTTTAGGTAGAGGAATGTAAGATGAAGCTCTAAGGGGATTGTACTTGTTGCAATTGAGTTCTAGGAAAAGGACTCCTTCCAAAGCCCATCCTGTAAGAATGAAATAATAGTAAACACAAGTGAAATATATATATAAAGAGAGAATGATAAATTACCTGACTCTCGTTCTTGAAACTCAGAAGCTTTACCCTCAAGAACGTCGAAGAAGCTTTGGAGAATATTGGAAAGATCCGTCGACTGAGTGACAACTTTGTTATTGGTGTTGAAGGATTTCACGTCAACCAATTGTTTAGCATCGTGCACATATCTTCCGAAAAGTTCAAGATTTAGTTTAAGCGTGTCATGCAGTTGTATCTTATTACGAATAACACGCAAGCATTTGTCGAAAACTTCGGTGAAAAAGTCGGTATACGATAGGAAGAACTTGGCGGATGAAATACGAAAGGACACAATTCTGTTAGCGAACGCGGACGAAAGGAAAGTAATTCCTTCCTCAAGAGGAGAGCAGCAGGTTTGTTTATGCTTGAGGCTGCGAAGGTGGCCGTTGTAGGAATGTTGTGGAACGTAAATGTTACAAGTATCACACCAGCGGTCAGAAGAACCAGCAAGCGTAGCAATTTTACGTTTTTTTCTTCGACAGAGGCGATGTACGTTGGAGCTGTGCTCGTTTCCGACAAGAAGTAAATCGATGTCTTTTTAAATTATCAGATCGCGTAAAGGAAGCATCACAGTCCGGACAAGGGATCATAGCGGCTAGCGGTAAGAGGTATATCTCGACAACGACTGAGGAATACTGAACGCGAGGGACAATAAATAGCTATAGGAAAAGGGGAGGGATGTGTAAGGTGGAGATGGCATAAGGAGAGGGGCGAAAGGAATATATACTGAAACTGTAGTGGGTACGGTGTGGTAAGATGAGTGCTAGACAACAGGGTAACGGTGTTGATTTAGCTGCTGAGCTACTTCTCAACTACTTCTGCCTTCTCTTCCTTTTCACTACTTTAACGATTGTCTACCTGCTTACAACTGCACTTCTTTCCCATCCTTCCCCATCACAATATCTACATGAATCATGTACAACTGCAATTGCAATAATCAGTGTAAGTGTAACTAAATACCTAACATCATTCCTCGAATAACGTTGCAATGACACTTCAACGGCTATAGACGTATTTAAAACTTTCCGTCATAAAAATCGTAAACTTCAGACGACTGCAGACGTATTTAATTTCACATTACCGATACATGTACATATGTTTCAATTCATTGTGAAGCATTCGACCACTACATACACACAAGTTTAATGTCAATTCCATCAATTTGACCTTAAGTAACCTCTCCTCCTCTGAATTAGAACCGGTCATCTTACACTACTGGCGTCGAAAATGTTAAAGTCATGGACTAATATTGTAGCATAAGTTTATTTATTTATTAATATGAATAATAATTGTTTATGCTCTAGCTTAAAAGACAATTTTTTCTTTTCAAAAATTTTGTTGTGTGTGTGTATTGTGGTTTGGTTGTTTGTTCTTTATGTTTCAAGGTAATTCTCGAACTCGTCTGGGGATCGGAACAAACAACAGACGAGAAATGGATTCCCTGCCACGGATGGGTGGAATGTCGGAAATGTCCGGTATTGAGCACTTAACTGCCGGCGAGAGTTGGGAAAAGGAGGGGTTGACGGTAAGATGGTGATGGAAGGGCGAAAATTAGCGATAAAAACAAACTTTGCTTTTACGTTAATTTTGCGACGGAAAAATAAAAAACCGATCACAGAAAAAGAACAAGCATGCAGGATAACATAGGATTAAAAAAAAAAAGAACGGTGAATTTACGATAGAAATTAGTGGAGAGAAAAAAGAACGACACAGATATAAATAAGAAATGGAGAAAAAAAAATCATAAAATTTAAAACCGAAAATAAAAGTACGTTATTGTAGCGTATGAGCTAACATGTGTATGTTGCATGTGGTATTTTTGATTCTAAGAAGAACCGGTTCACCTGCGGATGCTTATTTCAGCATCCGTGGTGGAGCGTTGGAGACCAGGGAGGGTGTCTCTTCGGGATCAGGTAGTGAAGGAGGCGAGTCAGAGTAGACTAATTTATTACAATATTTACATGTTATTTATATGATTTCTATTTACATTACTTTTATGGCAGTGTAGTGTCAGCAATTTACACTGGTTTGTATAATTGCACTGACCGAAAGTAATACCTACAGAAGAAATTATTCTCAGCATTGGGTCAAGCATTCGCCACCTGCCATTTGCTACCGCAATGGAAATCAGAGAGGACTGCTCCAGAATACAAAGGAAAGCTGCATCTTCGGACTCAACAGCTGTTGTGATTTATGTTCATATAATCTACCAACTATTCTGAATGTGATGGCACAATCACCTTGCTGTTAAATTTTAATGCAAAATAATATCTTTGTATAGTAACACACTAAACATACTAGCTAACTACTAACGTTCGGGTTTATATGCCGTGGTCGAAAGTGGACCAGTGTTGACGAAAGCGAAGAACATATCTCGAAGTTTCGATAGGGACTGAGCGGACAGGTGGTTGTGGGTTGATATCTATTCCGGGAGGCGAATGGGGCAGTCAGTGAATGGTTGGTAGTAGATTCGATCGGTCACGTGAATCATTCCTGTAAAAGGAAGCTTAACTACGCCATTTCCATATGGCAGCGTCCAACCAAATTTATCAACTAACTGAACGTGCACTTCTGTAAGAACGGATACATTTTACCCGCAAGAAGCCTGTCCATGTAAATAGTGAATTACTATCCCTTCACATACTGCTGGATAAGCCACAAGCTTGCTAGGATTCTCCACTACGCCAATTCCTCGAATGTTCGTCTCTAAAAAATCTTAACAACAGGGACATCATTATTCTCTCTTCAGACAAGGGAAACGCCACGGTATCATCGAAAAGCAAAGACCATCCTAGACCCATCAACTAACAGGAAACTCAAAAGTAATCCCCAATAAAGCTAGAAAACTGATCAAATATTCCTCACTACCAGCGGAGGACAAACAGACTGATAATTTCTGAAGCTCTGCCGCCTATAGGTCTGTCAAAAATTCACAAGCCAGGCATTCCACTTCATTCAATTGTTAATACAATCTCAGTTGGTCTGAGTGACTCTTTTGTTCTTCATTGAAATACTGATATCATTGAACCTGCAACCTGGAGGCATGATAGTTAGCTTCGATGTAGTGTACCTCTTCGCCGTGGCCTCTATTAAGGATACTCTCGAATATATTCAGCGAATTTTTGCTCAGGATATTACTATTCTATTTCACCATGTGCTTACTACCACCTACTTACAATGGAATAACACATTTTCTACGAACAAATGGGCTATGGGAAGTCCTCTCAGTTTTTACATGGAATTTTTCGAGCAAAAGGCTCTTAATTTAACACAAAGTCCTAAATGTTGATTTCGTTCTGTGGATGATACCTTTGTTGTGTGGAGTCATGCTGATCAAGCCTCAGCCGATTTTCTTCTCCACATCAATGCCATCCATCACCGCATTAGTTCACCACTGAGAAAAAACAACTGAAAACTTGCCTTTCTAGACGTTCTTGTTTCTATTATGTTCGATGGAACTTTAGACGCACACCGAGTTTTACCTCAATAGAGGTTTCTTTATTGCTGGATTGAATACCGCCACTTATTTTTTTCTGTATTTTTATTACCTTAGGTTAATCGGTTAAGTATAAGTTCGTTAAATATTTGGAAAATAAATTAAAATTGGAAAACCACTTTAAGCAATTTTAAATCTACTCCCCTACTTGCTACTTATAGAATACGTATATTTAATTTCCTATTTTATAGTGCTAGCTTCGCGCTTGTATACAGAGTTAGGGAAATTCCCATTTTCGCTCTATACGCGTTGTCTGCAGAATGCAGTACCGCGGTAAACAGCTGCCCGTTCGATAGGTTAATTCGCTGCGTTTGCTTGAGATTTCAACAAAATTGTACCTTGGCTCCAATGTAGCCAAAATATGCTCAAAAGTAGCATTAAAGTAAATGTATGCTTAAAAAAGCAAATAAACACATAAGGATCAAATAAATTTATCGAATTTGTTCATTTATGTTTATTAAATCTTCCAGCAGGTCATAACAACTTGTCTACTAAATCTAACGCTTAGCTTAATAGCTAGAAATCCGCGCTCTACTAATCATCATCCAAGACAAAGGCGAGCCATGATAAAGCCACTGGGCTGTGAACCTTCTCTTTTACAATAGCTCTGCTTTCTGGATCAAGCTCTGCAATCCAACGGCTATACCCCCCACAAGAGATCAAACGTGGGCTCCACCCCAAAACAACTTCACCTAAAACAACCAAACCACCAATCATAGAATACGTTACAGATCGCATCGGGAAGTTATTCAATCGCAATAACATCAAAAACCAACGAATCAGCTACATTACCTTTTCAGATCAGCTAAAGATCCTAGGGACGCCTTGAAATCCGCTGGTGTTTATAGAATACCCTGCAGACTTCGAAGTGTAATCTTCGCTGTCGTCAACACTGATCTACTTAAGACGTCAGCTGCAGTTACCAGCCAAACATTTGGAAGCAATAGCTCTTATCGACCACGGCCTATAAGACCGAACCTTAGTTTCATTGATAACTTTTTGTTACCCATTTCTATCGAAACGATAAAAAATATGGTAAAACCTGTTCATAAAGGCCACTAAAAAGTAAAGAAATATAGGCCATTATAGAAAGGTGTCCATAATTATTGTCAGGTTTTTGGGTCTCACAAATAAATACCTACGTAAGGCACATAATTTTTTGTTCATTATGATTTCTTTATTGTATTAATTAAGGTAAATAATAGGTATATCAATACACATCATGTAGATTATATGCCTTCTTCAACCATATTTTTTAATTCCTCTTTATTTAAAAACTTAATTGTTGAAGCCTTTAAATATTGTGACTCCATAATACATAAATAAATACACAGATTAGTTACAAAAAAGTATTATTGTACCATAATATATCTTGGTGTAGGTAATAGTGTAGTAGTAGGTTACGGTAGCAGGTGTATGTGTATGTAAATGTACAGACACACACCTCCAACACGTTTAAGCTCATCTTTGAAGCGCTCCATTTTTTTACATTTTGCATAACATAATTTTAAATTACATAAAATAAGCAACACTGAGAATTATTTGCTAAAAATGTGCACAAATTCTCTTTTCGTCGACTTCTACAAGAACCCGCAATCAAGAAAACTTTCATGATAAAATCCCTTGGCTAATAGACTAAAATAGTTTCGTAAATCGGTGACTTGTATTGGCGTCACGAGTATGAGCGTTACCATCGTGAGACAAAGCCTGCGCGCTGATTACGTAACCACCTATGCTGTCCATGAGCCTACTATCATAGTAGGCACACACACAGCATAGCCTGCTATGATAGTAGGCTCATGGACAGCATAGGTGGTTACGTAATCAACGCGCAGGCCTTGTCTCACGATGGCATCGGTATGAGGTCTTCTACTCTCAAAGTTAACGGTTCGAGTAAATTTTCTAATGCGCGATACCGAGATTCAAATAGTAATTAAATTTTCAGTGATAATTTATTATAATTAAGTCGCAAATGGTTCATAATTCACCGATAGATTAACTAATTTTGAAATGCATTGTTCGCCATTCCTTAACCTTTTTAGTGATATGCCATTCAATATTGTACTTTTTTTTTCGTTTCTAACGCTGTTTTATTTTTGTAGAAATCTGACATCTAAACATACATTCCTGTAACCCTGATTGATTGAAATTCACCCGGTTGTCGTTAGGACATTTCGAAGATATAAAAAAAAATCGGTGTCATGTATAACCCCGCGACCTTATTGCGTGCAGTTATCACCTCGAAGGAAGCAGGTAAATATACCCTGCATTTACCGTCGCGAATGGAATCACATTTGTTAATCGAATTTAAGTTGTTTCTATATAGGTAGTATGACGATGGTTTATATTCCTTATACTTTTACAACACGTCTGTTTTGTTAAACAAAACTGCCAATCCTAAGCCTGGGTTAAAATGTAAAGGGAAATAAAAATTTGTGTTTAAAATATTATTCTAAAATGGAATTCAAAAACTTAATTACACAAAAGCATAGTACATAGGTTTATACATTTACTAATGGCGTACTCGCGGCGCTAAATGCACGATATAATTTTACCTGCTCCCTTCGCGGCGATAACTGCACGCAAAAGGGTCGCGTCGATAAATGCACGGTACTAACAACACGGACTCAAAAATCAAGTACACCTACATATATTTAAAAGAAAAAATAAAACAAAATGCTATAAGCGGTTTTACTCAATGTTATGCAGATAAACATTTCTGCATCCGTTCTTAAACGATTATTTTAAAGTTGGATTTACGATTATGAAATTATGAATTATTTAAACAAGCAATTTATGTTGTGGAAGTTGAAATACACATATACATAACTACTTATTTATACATGGTATCTATTATCTTTATCTTGTGTGATTAGTGATTACATTAATTAAAAATACGACAAGATAAACTTATATAAATTTATATGTAGGAAATGTTGACATTTTGATTATTGCAGCAACATGAACTTACAAAAAGCAATTGAGGAAATTATTAGAGAAAACAACATAAGCAACCCAAACGTTACAATTTCGGCAACGACGAGAGGTGGATATTTTGGAGATACAAGTGTAATTAAAATAGAAGGAATAAATGCTAACAACGACAAGAAATCTCTTCATTTTTTCTTGAAGTTCACACCAAAATCAGTGCCAGCAACTCTTCCTAGACGAGAATCATACATGAACGAAATAACAATGTACAGAGATATATTTCCCACATATTCGAAATTCCAAGAAGAAAAAGGTGTAACAAAACCGTTTGAGAGTACCGTTAAGTGTTACAAATGTTGTGATGTTGAAAACAAGGAATTTCTTATTTTCGATGACCTAGCAGAAATGGGTTTCGTGCTTTGGGATAGAAAAATCCCTATGACAAAAAACTGTATCGAAATTATTTTGAAAGAAAGTGCTAAATTCCATGCCGTTTCATTCGCACTCCAGGATCAAAGGCCTCAAGTGTTTTCAAATTTATCAGAAAAACTTTATGGTGATACTATGATCGATTTTTTCAAAAATCCTATCAACCTTCATTTATCCGTGCTAACTAGCAAAATTGCTTTGCAATGTATTGATGAAGTTAAGGAAGAACACGTTTATAGGTCTTTCAGTAATTTCATAGAGAACGGGTTAGAAACAGCAGCACTTCATTCAACAGTTATGGATAAAACCGTTATTATTCACGGAGATAGGTGGTGCAACAACTTCATGTTCAAGTTTGAGGTACGTATTTTACATTCGTTTATCATTTTTTAGTGCTGTGTGCTTAACGCTTAGACCATAGGCTTAGACTAGGAAAGAGAGGAGACACGTAATTCGTATGCCGACTGTACGTCGAAAATTGACGCATTATTTTGGTACCGCCTCCATTTACTGATCCCAAACAGTGCGTTGACAGCGTTGTGTAAAAGTATCAATATAATTAAATAGTGTAGTTAGATTTTAGTGGATTTTTGTTTAAAACAATGCTGATTTGTTCTTCTTACGGCTGTAAAAGCCGCAGTGAAAGAAATGAACCAGAAATCACATTTCACAAGTAAAAAGAATTTTACGTAGTAAGGTTAAGCACAGAAAATCGCGTTTAATTTGTTTATTGTTTACATAATATTTAAAATATCTTATGATTTACGTACAAGAATCATTAATGCGTGATATTTTTTTTTTTTGAATGGTTTACTGATAGTGTAAGAAACAATAAATACTTTCAAAGTTGTAAGATGCATGCGTTTACCACAGTATTACCATAGGCGGCGTCACTTTTAGTTACAAAAATCAAAAAAAGTAAAATTAATTAATTAATAATATTCGTCTTAATGTTTATTAGTTCCGCCACATCATGTTAATTAACGTTAATAAAGTAATTCTTTGCATTTAATTTCATTGAACATGGATTCTCTTTGACATAAAATAAATAATAAGTATTTTCTTAGTAACGTAAGACGCAAAAAAACAGTTCTTAATAATTGTTTACGTTATCAAATAAACAATTGATACTCTGTATGGAATGATAATTGTACAAATAATGGTGACAAAACAAACTCCCTCTTAACATTTTATGTTGCGATACTGAGCGCTGTCTCGCGATCCCAATCGTCCTCAATTTGCAGTCGACTATTACCTGTCCCCTCTCTTTCCTAGTCTAAGGATTTAGCCTTTGTCATAAATATTACTCAGCATTTGAATCAGTTATTCATAACGTGTTTGATAAAGTTAATGCTTTTAAAATAAAACCCAAAATGCGGAACAAACATTTTTTGTCAAACAACGCATTTTCCTCATTTAAGAAAAGAAACGCCTTTAGATACCCGAAAATATGCCCAGTATTTACAAAAATAAATATCGGAATTTGAATCGTGATTTAAAATTATTAGTTTTAAAATTTAGGTCCAGATGAGTTACAAATGGAATGAATAGATTTACAAAACGATACAGATATAAGAAAGAAGTGTTGTCATATACACATCTTTTATAAAAAAAAATACATTGATAAATAAAAATTCCCACGATTAAGCTCACATGCAAAGCAAATAAAGACACATTTTGCAAGCACTTATGTTTGCGAACCATTATTTTCCGCAATGAAAATAATTAAAACGATTTTCGATCGAGATTAAACGACACACGGTTAGAAATCTGCGTGGGAGTTGCAGTGTCATCCACATCTGCAGATATAGATTTATTAACTGAAAAGAAGCAATGCCAAATTTCTCACTGATATTTGTCAACTAATTTTATTTTTGCATTCTTTTGTAGTAGATATTTATTTTGCGAATAAAGAGAAAATTTGCTGTTCATTCAGTGTCTGTGCTGTAGTAAGTTTTCTCTCTTCTCGAAAAATCTGGAACATTGTAAGGCATTCTCGAAAAACCTTAAACAATCTCGATTATTTAAAGTAATTCTAATACAACCTAGAACATTCTAGACTGTTGTTAGGTCTGGTGTTCCCGCTGAAAAAATATGTTATTTCCGTTTGAATTTTCCAAAATTGGTATCGATTAATTTCATAGTACTTAAAAAGTGCTTTTGTGCGCAATATTTCTGGATAATAGTTTATTTCCTTCTGAATCGAAACGTGAAAACCGCATCCCTCTGAGTGCTTTCTTTACTGAGAAATTCGAAGTGGCATCAAACACTGCAAACGTCAATTTTTTTAAAGAATGTGAAATAACTCGAAAATGGTGCAACCTAGGTCCCATGTAGGTGTTATTAATTAACTGACATTTATTTTTTATGTATAATTCAAAAAGGCAATGATATAGGGGTTTCCATTTAAAATAACGAAGTTAGGGTACTTTTCCGGTATAACCGGAAGTTCGCCTTATTTGAAAATAATTTTATGTTATTCTACCCTCAATTTTTCATTTGATAATTTTCTTTTTATTTTGAAAGGTATCTACGTATGTTACAGCCCGATTCAGCCTTTGTAACTCACGCTGTATATCTGCGTTATATCTAATCATTTCACAATGACGTTTGTTTAGCACACACACACGGTTTTAATCTTCATTAAAGTTACACTTGTGTCTAATTTTACATAGGACCCCAAAAACCCGGATGTAGTAAATAAAACGATGTTTTTGGATTGGCAATGTTCAAGACTATCGTCACCAGTTGTTGACCTGTCATATTTTCTTTACTGCAATGCGGACCAGGAGGTCTTTGACAATTTAAACGATTATTTAAAACTGTACCACGATAATTTATCATCGGATTTACTAGAAATGGGTACCAATGTAGAAAAGGTTTTTTCTTTTACTGATCTTCAAAATCATTGGAAATTATATTCTAAGTTCGGTCTCTTGATGGCAATTATGATATTGAATATGTATTATAATCCAGCTCATAATAAGACACCAGATATAGGTGATGTAGAGAGTAGTAAGGAAAATTTGACGAAATTATTTGCAAATGCAGATCTTTTAAGAAACGAAAAGTTCAAAGAAAGAATGAGA
Organism: Agrilus cyanescens; assembly: GCA_947389935.1. NCBI lineage: Eukaryota > Metazoa > Arthropoda > Insecta > Coleoptera > Buprestidae > Agrilus > Agrilus cyanescens. The sequence goes on from OX376706.1 coordinate 12,541,535, forward strand.
GGTATTATTATACATTTTAGTGATAATGGATTCATTTGACATCAAATTATAAATAATTGTTAATTTCGAGTAAATTTAAATTTTGAAACAAAATTATTTGTAATTCACCTCGCTCAAATGGCAGTAAAATTATTGTCAAATGGGTTGTTTGATAATATAATAAAATGTTATAATATAATTAATTCTTGAAATAGCACGTTCTAAGAATACTGTATGTCAAATGCAAGTATCATTTGGTAGATATTTAATTTTAATCTGTAAGATCATAAATGTATATATGCCCTTTTCATTTGAAATTCAAAAATAAATACGAAAAAAATATTAATAACATTGTAACTGTGTTTTTATTTTTATGATAATAACAATTTTTTAAGAGGTTTGAAGTGGTGATAATCTTAAGGGCCGAGTCACACGAGGCGATATTACAGTCGGCAGCCGAGAGAAAAAATTACAAGTTGCCCGATTTTGTTAAAGTAAAAATGAAAAAGAAAAAAGGACAATGATAGCAACTATTTGAAGAAAATATTCCACTTCTGAGAGTAAAAAAATTGCTGGATTCTCACAAGAGATGTAAATAAGTAAATAACACATCCAATATATAGTATTTTGTTTTTGAGTTATTAACAAAAACTTTTCGCTTTTAATTATACTCAAAAAATTATTTCATAGAAGTTGTCTGTACAATCGCCTAGTATATTTTACTAGTATTATTTCAATCTCTCGGCTGCCGAGTCGGCGACGCCGCCTCGTGTGTCTTACCACATATAAACCAATGCAAACTTGTGCCAATTCGGCTGTCGAGTCGGCTGCACCGACACGTGAATCATAGCGCTAAATTGTAGAATCAACAATAAACTTTATATTATCCAAGATGTTGATAAAGCAATATTTATTGCACAATAATACAGACACCTCGGCAATTGGCAATAATACATTTAGTCAGCGTGCGGCATGGGTACATTTTTAAAAACGGCTCTGGATTTATTCTTCACAACTGAAGATCGGACAGTAGAGAGTTACATAATATCCTAAGCCTATAAATATGAATGAAGATTTCGAAATTTAATTTAACGAGTTAAGTTCCTTTATGATACTTATTGCAAATCTCTGTTTCTAAATAAATCTGCAACTTATGCTGTGCTCGTTCTAAATCTATTTTTAAATAGTCAATTGACGGTGGTCATACGCATATTGTTAAAAGGATAATACTAAGCATTTGTATAAGTTTACCAATGTCCAAATATTATGACATTTATTTGCACTGCGGAATAGAAACTGCACTATGCTATAAGCCCTGGAAGTGAGATGTTGAACGTGGTCATGAAAGGAGAGGTTACATTTAAAAAAGACACTTAAATCTTTAATTTCTGAGACCTTCCCCAAGAGGGTATTGGCAATGTTATATGCATGAATAACAAGTTTCTTAATCCTGAAAAAGGAGATGATGTTACATTTTGATATAATGAGGGACAACTCGTTAAGACGGGATTTTTACTATTTGTTTCCTGTCATAACTAAGTCAACGTAAGACCTCCAACACCTTCTGACTTAAGCTTGTATAGTAGTTTGAGATAAGAGACTGCGTCTAAGGCCTTAGGAAAGTCGAGATAGACTGTATCGACTTGTTTTAAATTATCTATAGATGAGGACATAACATTAACAAACAAAATAAAATTAGTTGGTGGATTTACACTTCGAAAAACCGTGCTTTTTAGAAATGATTCTACTGTCAACCAATTCAGTCAATCCACACGCTATGATGGAATCTAAAAGTTTTGAAATACAACTAAAGATAGAGACAGATCTGCAGTTTATAACATCCTTTATATCGCATTTTTTATAGATCGGAGTAATAAAGGAAGTTTTCCAGGAAGTAGGGAAGATATCAGTATTTAAAGAATTATTGAATACTATAGTTAGTGGTTCTAAAATGCAGGGAGCATTGTTTTTTATAATGATGGATGGCAATAAATCGGGACCAAAGCTACCACTACACATGAATCTATTTATGGCAGAGGGAACATCATCAGGAGAAAGTACTTGATGCGTCCTCTTCGAAAAATTTATTTGGAAGCTGGGTAATTTGATGTATGCTTTAAACAGATTTAAAATGGGTAAATAATAATTTACACATTTCCGGACCCTTCGATTCTATATAACTCCCAAGGAACATAGAGTTTGGAAGGCCCTTATAATTTTTTAGGTTGTAAAAGTAATTCCAAAATTTCTTGGAATTAGCTTTAATTTGGTTTTCCGTTTCAGTTGTGTAATTATCATGATATGCAGACGATAATCTAATCCTGGAAAGGAGACATTGTTACACACTCTAATTTTAGGTACGTATTTGGACACAATTAAATGTTACTTTACAGAATTTTTCAACATCATAGTTTACGTCCACAGAAGACAAAATGTCTTTCCAATCAACAGTACTTAATGAATTAATAATTAGTACGTAGTCTCTTTTAAAAAAAATATATTGCACACTAATAGAGAATTCCCGAATTTCTGAAAGGACAACAACAGTGGCCGTTATCGTGGTGAGAATCTGGAGGCACAAGGTAAGCCGGAGATGATATAAAATCAAGAGTGAGTGTTGAAAAGGCCAAATCTAAAGAATAATCCTTGCTTTAATTGGACAAAATTGATTCAGGTCAAGAAATAAAAATGCATTGCAGATAGTAGACGCTTTTTGTTTATAAGAGCTGAGGTTATTGGGAGACTTCAATATCAAAATTGCAGTCGAACTTCCAATAAATATTCGGAAGATTGTAATCTCCACAGACGACAATTTTGTTGGTACGACTTTTTTCTACCAATTTATTTATTCAATACCCAAACTTAACACTCTTCTCAATTAACGTCAACAACACTTAACAACAACTCAATTACATTTACAATAAAATTCTTTACTAAAAATTACTAACTCGCCCTTCTCTCTCTCTCTGTCTGCTTCAATTTGTTTCAAGCAGACGTACCAGGAAATCTTTCCATCAAATTTTCTTCTTTCGTCATCCTTTTACTCGCTTCTTCACATTTTATTGGGTCTGAATATATTTCTTACGGCTTAAAGTGGATTTTATTTCTTCTATTTCCACTTGGAAAGAGATGCGTCTTTCACTGAGACAGTAATAAACACGTTGGAAGCAGCTTTAGAAGTAGCTACTTCTTGCAATATCTCTTTAATGGAATCCTTACATCTCTCGGTTGCAAGGGAAAGCGATAATCGCTGTGCTACTGAAATTTACTACTAACAGAATAAAAAGAATTCTTCAACTTATAATGATCCTCATTATTCTTATACGATACTTCCGAAATATTATTGGCGGTTGCTTGAAGATTTATCAGTTTAGCTTCTAAGCAGGCTGTATTTCAATTCATAACGGTTAACTGATTAATATTATAATCTTTCAACAAAACTGTTTATTTCTCGACAATTGTTTCGACCTCTAAAAGGTCATTTTCAAGAGTACAATGGTAACTAAGGCTAAGGTGTTAAACATGAACTTTTATACATGAATAAATACAGAGTGGGGGTAGACAGAGACTATTAGAGTTGTGTTATTATTAATGATTTACGAAAGAAATAGAACTAAATAACCAATTAAATTTTCTAGATCTAACAGTTAGTAGAGACAACAATAAAATTAAATTCAAGGTATATAGAAAACCAACAACAACAGATACTATCATCCCCGCTCAATCCAACCAATCTTTTCAAATTAAAATGGCTGCTTTTCACAGTTTACTACACAGGCCAATTTACATACCCCTTTCCGAAGAGGACTTTAAAACAGAACTGAACATTATAAAGGAGATTGTAATAAACAACGGATACAAGTTAGAATTAATCGAAAAGCTACTTCATAAAAAGCTCCGTCAAAAAACTCGTACTGAAATATTCCACAACCCCCCAAAATCAAAACCCACCAATTTCTGTACCTAACCAATCCTAGAGTGAGCACCCTAATGCAGAGAAGGCAGAAACAGGCTGTTATTTTTGTACATTATTCTTTCAATATTTTGTAATATGGAAATTGTTCCTTGATAGAATATATGAGTTAGGGTACCAAAATAATACCTTAGAGTCAAAAATATGAAAATTTTTTTTGTTGCCGTCAACAGTTGCTCTCTTTAGAATTATATACAGAAACAATGCAATTTGTATATTCAAGACCATGATATAGACTTCTTCAATGATAATGTAGGTCTATAAAAATTTAACATATTAGTTGTGAGTATTAGTATGTAAGCGTTAGAATAATCCTACTTGCATGTAATTACCCTATGTAGGTGAATCGAATAAATAAAATTTTTGGGCATATCACAAAGGGACGCATGCGACAAATATATGAGAAAAGGACGTGTCCTTTGAATGTGATACGGTGGAGTCGAATTTTCCTCACGATATACTTTTGCGTACACACTCGTAAACACATTATTAATAACATATAAAAAGTCTTTAGAGTGTAAAACGTAAAATGTTAGTAGCATACTTTACAGTTTTTGGAAGAAATTAAAAATTGAAATAACAACGTGTGTGTCAGCTCCGACAAGAGACTGGAGTGTACTCCTTAAGAACCGTCCTTTCTTTCAGGTGAATTCATCGATGGTCGGTAGAAAACATTAATTTATGATAGATTTATATAATTAAATAAATGCTGTAAAAACCACAAATTTATTCTCTTCATAAAAAGAAATTACTGTATGATAACGAGTACGTACCGTGCCTTAGTAATATCACAAGACCAAATTTTTGTGGTGGGACGTGTACTGATAATTTGTTTTTTAAAATTGATATCATCAATACACGATCTTGTTTTGAAAATGATTTAACCCTTAAAATGGAATATTGCTACATCCTAAGTAAACTAATCAAGCTTGCGAAAACACATTATGAAATAATTTAACAGCAGTAAACAATTTTGGGACTTCATCCATAGTAAGTGAGGGAGAAATGGCGTGAAATTGAATATCATTGGCTATATAATAAGTGATTGCGAAATTGTAACTGATACTCATTTGATATCAGACATTTGATAGTTTTTGTAAGTTAAGTGAAGTTTTAGTAAACCTAAAAATTGATACTAATGTTGGTTCTAGTACGAATCTAGTTTAGACAAATAACAAGAATCCTTTTTTAACTCCTACTGATTGTCGTGAAGTTTAAAATATTGTATTGGTTATGAAAGATAAACTGGTGGCGTTGACAGTGCTAATGTCATTAAAAATGTAGCTAGTTACATTGCACTATCTCTAGAATACATTTTTACAATTCGTATTTGTAAAGGCATTTGGACAAGGTCACTGAGGGAGGAAATTGGCAAAAAAATTACTAAAATAGCAAATCGTTACTTACAAAAAAATAGATCTCTTTGGAAAGAAATAGGGAAAGGAAGGGAACGGATTCAGTCGAGTCGTCGTCGTCACAAAAAAACACGTGGTGCAATAATTACAAAAAAAAAGGTGCATAAGAAACATGAAAAGGTAATAAATTGCCGAGCACTTAGGCAATGATAATTAAAAAAAAAGAGCGAAACGTGGCTGAGGGCCCTAAATTAATGGATTATCAAAGACATAGTAAAATTAAGCTAAGAAAAGGTATCTGAAGGCACAAAAGCAAAAATCTTAAAACATTTGACAGAAATTGAAAAGGCAAGCAACAAAGCATAAATAAAGAAAAATAATAATAGTACTCATCCGGTAGGCAATACTGCCAGAAGGCACCAGACAAATTCTCTACCAAACAAAATGTTTGAAGAAAACGAAAGTAAAAGCGGCAAATCAAAATGAATCAAAGCTTAATCACATTCTAAAGAAACTAAGCACTACAGCGAAACCGCAAGAACGTCGCACGTCCGTCAAGAACGAGGATCAGGAAGGAAGTTATCCTCAAGTCAAAACTCATACATAATTCTCCAACTCCTGTAAAAGGGGTAGAAAATTATGCAGCACAATTAGTAAGCCCAGAAAAAAAAACGTTACATTCTTAAAATCAGTTTGGCTTTATGATACATAGAGGCACGAACGATGCTCTTGCTTCTGTTTCTAATTTTATTTACAGTTGCATCGATTGTAATACTACGACTTCGTTAGCTTTTCTACACTTCGACAAGGCCTTTCACACGATCAATCAGTAGATGCCTCACACGAGCTGATAAAATATTACTTAGAAAACAGAGCGCAATTTGATAAGATCAACAACTGTTGTAGTAGGACTGAATCTATTGCAGTTGGTGTCCCCCAAGGAACTATCACATTATCTATGTATCACATAAATGAATTGCTAAAACAAGACAAGCACTTCACCTTCATTGTTTATAAATTGTCAAGGATACTCGATAATAAAGAGCCGTCCTTTATTCATAATTCGAAAGTATAACTAACTACGGAATTGCTGCTTGGGGTGATGCCCACAGTAATGTAATGAATACCCTGTTCGGTATGCAAACCAAATTACTGTGTAAATAAAAATCTGGAAATGGATGTGATCCGTCAATCTTTTATTGTGGATTCTCTGATGTATTATCATTTTATAACTACTAACCGATCTAGAAATGAACTAATTTCTCTACTAAAACTATCGATTGTAAAAGCGCACTTTAGTGCGTTCAAATTTTTCAGTTTACTACTCCATGTACTAAAAGATATTAACTAATCCAGAAAAGTGCCAAAAACGAAACTTGGCTACTGCTACTGGTTGACATCTAATGATATTTCTGTAATCTAAAATTTTATTTTTACTTAAACAGTGGAAAAACATTTGGAATTCCCCAGTGGGTCAGGTCAGAGCAGTTTACCTACGACAGTATTCGAATAACCTAACCAGACAGGCAAAAATTCAATGCGTAACAAAGAACAAAAATTACTGTTCTATTAAAACTACAGTTTTAACATAGTACCCACTGGGGGTGTCCTGGCCCCAACGATAGTTATATGATTGATTTATAATACCCAATTATCATATCGACATTGACGAGGTTTTTAAATAATAATTACGTACTTTTCATACCATGACTATTTTCAATCTTCAACTACTAGCTAGAATTACATGAAAAAAGTAAAGGCTTCCCCGGACGCCTGTACATAACATCCCAATGCATCGTAACCCGAAGGTCCGTAATACATGTTATCAAGGATCTCGTAAGCCCTTATTATGAGCCTCTGGTCTCTTGAGGAACCATGGGCCGGTTCAATAATCGCCTTGGTCACATGTCACCATTGTGTACTTAATCTGCCTGTTTCATGCTTCCTCTCTTCCCCGCAATAATACCAACGCCCTTTTAAAACAAGACAAGAACAACTGTTACTGATTTTAAAACAAACACAACTGTAATTAATACTCCAACATCAAACCAGGTTTGTTTACTGACATATGCAAAACGACAACTAGTAAAATATATAGGTCCGATCTCGGTCTGAACAAATATTCTCACATAACGAACAATACGTGAATTCATACACGTTTATTACGCCGGATTCTAACTTGGTCAGTAATTTGTTGTTAGTATGCTTTAATTTCGTTGCACTATTTCTAATTTGTTACTAAAGCCGTATCGCAGAAAACGTGGCTGCGATAGAGTAACATTATGTCAACAACCAGTGTATATGAAAGAGATAAACAGTGGATTGGGACCATGCTTTACTGCGCCAGGAGCATGGACTCTGACTGAACAATAACAAATACTGGTTGAGGGGAATTACGAGAGAGGCCCGGGGCATCAGAGGTGAAATTCGCAAATGACTAAGAAAAACGGCATTCTGATTACTGAATTCGATCTGTATACAAGTACAAGAAAAGCTTGTCTAATTTCAAACAAACTAGTATTGTGTTCAGTGACTATTCTTATTAATATCCAAAATAAAATTCATAAAACTATAATAAAACTTTGAGAATTAATATTAATAAGAAAGGTAAAATTCTTAATGATAAAGTTGAAGTTAAGTTACCATTGTTGAGTTCGGTTTAACCCCACTTCTTACTTAAACTTAAGCAGTATATATGACCAATTGTAATTAGTTTCAAGCAACCATTATTCCGGGTCTAGGAAGATTCACTGACAACAATTCACCGACGGAAAATTCGCCGACAACAATTCACCGACAGGAAAGTTCCCCGACAAGTAAATTCACCGATAGGAATATTTGTCGACAAACAATTCACCGAAATGAAAATTCCCCGACAACAAAGAACTTCCCTTCACACTTCATCTCAGCTTAGGACGAGCAGCGAAATGCTGGCGTGTTTAAAAGTTTTATTTTATTTTTTTTTTTGTTTTTAATTTTTTTTTACTTTTTTGTTATATATAATAACTCAGGTTATGGGCTATACCATGCAAATAATCAGACAGATTTCTCTCGTCAAAACTTCTAACAATAGTTGCAATTCGTTCTGCACAGTCTCGGATCTTTTTACGACCACGAGCGCCTTCAGTGCCTCCTATGTATTGCTCTATTTGAAGCTCATGAAGACTTTGCTCACGTTGTATCGCTTTAATAAACTTCCATATGTTAGAATGGTCTGCTGAAACTTGAGTTTCAAATGCTCGGTGACATCCTTCTATACAGTTGTTCGTCTTTGGCAAATTTTCTAGTACAGCCTCATAACAATTCCACATATCATGAGGAAATTGTGGAGAACGCCTTTGTTGGTGTCTTTGTGGACGTCCAATCCAAGTATCTTCAAAGTTATCCACTATTGGCTGGACATCTATCGGTAAAATATTATTGTCACAAAGGGTTTCAAACGCATTGACAAGATGTGCTGTGGGCCAGTGCCGGAATAACCACGTAGCAGGAGTTAGCAAATGCTACGGGCCCCGCGTTTTGCGAGGCCCCGCGCCTATGTGCAAAAAGGTTTTTAAAATAAAATAAGGTATGAGATAAGTACGAATGAATACAGCATGTGATAGTAAAGTTTATATTTTTGTCGAAAATATTATTCTTCATCATCTCTTGTACTCAAAAAGGGCATGTGGCATATTTCTTATTCATATGTGCAAACGTGTTTGTAAAATCTATAGAGCGGCCAGAATGTAGGCGCCCATTAGCCCATTACCCTAACGTTAAAGTAGCCCTAATACAGGCCGTTGACAGATTTATGGTGAACTAATACACGAAAATTCTTTTTGGTACTTTATACATATGTACACAGAACCAAAGTTCTCTCTCTTTTGAAAGTTGCACAGCCATTTTTCTATTTCGCGTACAATTTTTTTTAATCATTTTATGAAATAATTGTAACTAAAAAAGACAAAAATCCAAATTTCACAAAAAAAATTGAAATATTTTGAAATTTGTCTGACATTTAAAAAAGATTGATGATGATTATACGTCCAAATGTTACAAGAGGGTTGTTGTTAATGCGTTGTTCGGTATTTTTGTATATATTTATTTTTTATTATTCTTAGAATTTTTGTGTAGTTTGTACCATCTTCATAAATCTCAATTTTTGTGTAGTTTGTACCATCTTCGTAAATCAATTTTGGCATAGGTTGTACCAACCCTCATAAATTGTACGTAGGTATGAGTTTTCCCTCTATTGTTCGGTCACGTAGTCGCCAGACCCCAAATTCTTGGTACCTCGATTTCTCCTCTTGGTACCGCCCGCACCCCTGTATTTGTAAATATGTATCTAGTCAGTAAATAATTTTAAGTTAGTTAGTTGCAATAGCTCATAAAGAACAGTCAGATATAGTCCATTAGAAATACGAACATAGTTTTATCAATGTAGTTCAGTATAATCATATTGCTTTATTAAATGGTTAAAAACCATCGAAGTATTTTCATTTGAGTTAACATATTGAACTATTATCTTACAACAACAAAAAAAAAGAAGTGGCACAACTGTGCAAAGCAAATTCGTACAGTTGTAAAGATCTCGTGCAGGTACCAGCTACACAGCCTAACAGGAACGGGATTCTGAATTCTCCAAAATTTTTGTTTTGAGAGAGAGCGGTCAGTAACCAGATGTTAAACCATAAATTTATAACAAAGTTTAAAGTATATTACCCTAAAAAGGTTCAAAGAAATTATATTTCTTAACACTCTCCTACAACGTTAAAGAGCATTGCTTTTTGTATGCATCCCAAATTTAGCAGTTTGATTCAAAAGTGCAAATATTGCATATTTAAGGTAAACTGTTGCAACAATTTGTTGAATTTCTGTATTATTGTTATATAAATACATATAATAGAATATTATTATTACTATTAGATATAGTTGTGTTTATAAAATGTTAGATTATTCTGACACCAAACAGTTTTTTATTACGTGTATGTTGACACGAGTATTAATTAGTTCATCAAGATGGACAACACTTACAAACGACTTTATTAAGTTACTAATTCCAATACAAAAATACAAACGAGTTAACAAACTTACGTAGGTTACCTCCAAATTCGGCCAAATGCCAATACTGAAATTAAATTATAAAAACGGAGTTTTTATATTAAATAGACATTGACGTCACAGAGTGTAATTTGAAATTTGCCCGAGAATTTTGTATCTTAATTAAATATAAACATTATCATCATGAGAAAAGAACATACAGAAACCTAAATGTTTACATATTATTACCAATCCGTTGAAAGAATAATAATAGTCTTATCTAGTTATGATTTGTAACAATGAAAAATAGTTTAATATTTATTTTATTATCTAGCTTATATTTAATGGTTATAGAAATACTTTTATTGAATAAATGTACCAAATATTCGCAACACACACAAACAATTCAAAGTGAAGATATGGTATCTAACAAAAACATAAACATAGAAGGAAGCACTATTTGTGAAAATGCATTTTAAAAATGAGAAATAGAAAATAAAAAACACTAAAATTTATTCGAGAACCTCGACAAATTTGCTTCGACCCAAACGAAGTCATTTAAAGAGGAATACAGAAAATTTGTTGAGGTAATCGAATAAATTTTAGTGAAACTACCTGTTTTTTTTTCTATTTTTTCGTTGTTATAAAAGTAAATTTTAAAACATAAATCTTATAATAATTCGCCTTTAATTAGACACATATTTGCATATAGGCATTATTTATTTTAGATAAAAATGTCTAAACGAAAATTAAACGATTACAAAAATATGGCCAAGATAAAACTATTATGTAGAAGTCCTTTTCTTGTTCATGTATTAATTAAAATACTTCAAAAAGTAATTACTAAAAAAACTATGGCACCGGACAACCCTCTCACTTGTACACTTACATACGTTTCGAAAATTTTTGCTACTATATAATTTTGTACCGCGCAGTCAACATAAAAATTAGAGGGAACATTGCACAGAACCCTGGTCATCCAATTTTTGAAAACGTTGTTTGATACCATTCAGTTTGCTGTCTATTCATAACATCGTAACGAAGCTAATTGTGGCCCAGTGTATTATCGAATGAGAGTTTTTGTACAATTATTGTAATATTATAACAATAATCGAAAGGACGATTATTTTCATTTTTTTAATATAAAAGTTTATTGGATTACTAACTGAATAAGTAATTGGTGAGTCATTGATTCTTACTGAGTACCTTTAAGCATGCAAAGAATAAATCACGAAAAGTTTTCTTGTAAATGTGCAGTTTTATTTTTTTGTTATAAACTTTAATACTGTAGCAAACCAGGGCCCCTTGTTCGCATTTGCTACAGGCCCCGCGATAGCTTAATCCGGCACTGCTGTGAGCAAAAATGCCAGCGCTGGCAGTAATTGACAGTAATGCTTTTTCAACTTCTCTAGCATCTGCAGGATGATTATGTTCACCAGTTTTCTTAAGAACTGTATCACCGACAGTTGTAACACGAGCATTACACTTTATTTTAATATAAAAGTCACACTTTCATAATACCTTTTCGTCACCCTTAACTTTTAGGTACAAATAGCCATCAAGAGGTAACTTTTTCTTCTTTCTCTCACTTAAAACAAATTCCATTTTATGTTGTTAACAGCAGAAGAAACGTTTTCAAAATAAAATAATCTGAAAATGTTGACATTGCTTTATACTTATCTGGTGATAAACATTCTGAAGACGTTCATTATATAAGCAGTAATTAGGTTTCATCACTACTTCAATCGTATTAAACCAATCATTTGAAGGTGTTTGCCTGTCGTTTTTGTTTTAAACTAGAATAATAATAAACTAAGTAATAAAGTTGTTATGTCCTAATGACAACAATAAGTGATGTTTTGAAATAAGCAGTTACAAATATAGGTATAAGATTTTATTTATTATATTTTGTTTTAAATTTTGCTTTTAATAAGTAGTCGAAAGAAAGTATACGCTAATTAAGAAAATATAACACAAATTGGAATTCAACATTACTGTTGTCGGGAATTTTCAATTCGGTGAATTGTTTGTCGACAAATATTCCTGTCGGTGAATTTACTTGTCGGGGAACTTTCCTGTCGGTGAATTGTTGTCGGTGAATTTTCCGTCGGTGAATTGTTGTCGGTGAATTTTCCGTCGGTGAATTGTTGTCGGTGAATTTTCCGGCTCCCCATTATTCCACCTGAAGAAGATACGGCCTAGCCGTCGGGTCGCCCCGAATCGGTTGTTTTGTTTATAGTCGTGATATCTACTTTCGGTTCACTCACCACGGCACCCGAGGGTGCGGAGATTGAGATAAGCCTTATCAGCATGTGGCAGACCGATATCAACCACTACCAGTTACTCCCGAATGGTTGCAAGACCACCGGAACCCACTGGTGCGGACGGGACCTATCTAATCATTACTAGGCTTAGTAGGCTTGGTAGCTCCCCCGACGAGACAACCTAGCCTCTCCCCTAGCATACAGGGTCAACCTCTGCCACTACGGGTCCAACCTAAAGCGACTGGACAGGTAAGTACATCTACTTCACTGCCTGGGACTTCATCGGACCTCCCGAGTACCAATTTACATCATTCGTCGGATGTTCGAACTATTGCGACTCCACCCAGTTAAAATTACTTGCACCCTTGGACACTGGTCAGCAATTGGCACTCATGTTGGCTGAGGTCCCGGCCTTTATCCAATCATCGGTTGCAGAATATCTCAGCTTTATGGGTTAATAGCGTGTGATTTGTACGAGAGACTAGCCTTGGATACTATGATAGTGTAGCGAACACGAGCATACTTGTATGCGATTAGGCACACTTGTACGTGTTACGGGCCGACTAGACCAGCCGCGGCCGATTTCGGCGGTGTATGCGTCGTATTTGTAAATGTGTGCTTCGTACCTGTCTTCTAAGTAAGCAATTAAACGGTTCGCAGAATAGTAAACAATATTCGACGTTTCGAATATTCTAGATTTATCTCGGCTTTTTCGACGGATACTGTAAAAGACGATCGCCGAACAGTCAGTAACAAATTGACAGTAGCAGTAGTGATAGTAGTGACAATACAAATAAATTGAGAAGCGCATATAAGTGAATAAAGTGTAAATAAATAGTAATCTAAGTTTAGTAATGATTAAATAGTGTTTTAAGTTTAATTAATAAATTAGTGTATATAAATTGTTATTCCTGCACATTTAGTCTGTAAATCTAAACTGATTAAACCCACAAACATTACAACTGGTGTCAGGTGTGGGTGACTGTTAAAGACTTTAGTGGGGGTTAAGTAAAAAGGGTGCCGGAAAATTCACCGACAACAATTCACCGACGGAAAATTCACCGACAGGAAAGTTCCCCGACAAGTAAATTCACCGACAGGAATATTTGTCGACAAACAATTCACCGAATTGAAAATTCCCGACAACAGTAATGTTGAATTCCAATTTGTGTTATATTTTCTTAATTAGCGTATACTTTCTTTCGACTACTTATTAAAAGCAAAATTTAAAACAAAATATAATAAATAAAATCTTATACCTATATTTGTAACTGCTTATTTCAAAACATCACTTATTGTTGTCATTAGGACATAACAACTTTATTACTTAGTTTATTATTATTCTAGTTTAAAACAAAAACGACAGGCAAACACCTTCAAATGATTGGTTTAATACGATTGAAGTAGTGATAAAACCTAATTACTGCTTATATAATGAACGTCTTCAGAATGTTTATCACCAGATAAGTATAAAGCAATGTCAACATTTTCAGATTATTTTATTTTGAAAACGTTTCTTCTGCTGTTAACAACATAAAATGGAATTTGTTTTAAGTGAGAGAAAGAAGAAAAAGTTACTACTTGATGGCTATTTGTACCTAAAAGTTAAGGGTGACAAAAAGGTATTTTGAAAGTGTGACTTTTATAATAGAATAAAGTGTAATGCTCGTGTTACAACTGTCGGTGATACAGTTCTTAAGAAAACTGGTGAACATAATCATCCTGCAGATGCCAGAGAAGTTGAAAAAGCAAAGTTTTACTGTAAAATGCGTGAAAACTCAATTAATACCTAAGATGCTCCACATCATATAATTTCTAATGCATCTATTGGATTAAACCAACCGACTGCGGCATGTTTGCCGAAAGTTGCGAGTATGAAGAGAACTATAAGAAATATTCTCACAAAGGAAGAAGCTGCTCCGGTTTTGCCACTTTATCGAAGAGATATCATTTTTCCACAAGAGTTTACTCAAACCAAAAATGGAGAAATATTTTTGTTTTATGATTCTGGAGCAAATGATGACAGACTGCTGATATTTGGAACATTTCCCCTCTCGCTCAATGCTCACATTGGTACGCTGACGGAACGTTTAAAACAGTTTCGCACTTATTTTGTCAACTGTACACGATACATGGGCTACACAATAATCTTTAAATTCCATTAGTGTATGCTCTATTGCCAAATAAAGCAAAACAACATACATTCGCCTGCTGCAAAAGTTGAAGGAATTAATACCCAATGTGTCGCCAACAACAATTCTTACGGATTTTGATAGTGGCATGATAAGTGCAGTTGCTGAAGAATTTCCAGCTTCAAAGCATCGGGAATGTTTTTTCCATTTTTCTAAATGCATATTTAGAAAAATCCAATCAGAGGGTTTTAAGAAACAGTATGAAACTGACGCGGAATTTGCATGGAAGCTAAAATTATTGCCAGTGCTGGCATTTGTGCCCACAGCACATCTTGTCAATGCGTTTGAAACCCTTTGTGACAATAATATTTTACCGATAGATGTCCAGCCAATAGTGGATAACTTTGAAGATACTTGGATTGGACGTCCACAAAGACACCAACAAAGGCGTTCTCCACAATTTCCTCATGATATGTGGAATTGTTATGAGGCTGTACTAGAAAATTTGCCAAAGACGAACAACTGTATAGAAGGATGTCACCGAGCATTTGAAACTCAAGTTTCAGCAGACCATTCTAACATATGGAAGTTTATTAAAGCGATACAACGTGAGCAAAGTCTTCATGAGCTTCAAATAGAGCAATACATAGGAGGCACTGAAGGCGCTCGTGGTCGTAAAAAGATCCGAGACTGTGCAGAACGAATTGCAACTATTGTTAGAAGTTTTGACGAGAGAAATCTGTCTGATTATTTGCATGGTATAGCCCATAACCTGAGTTATTATATATAACAAAAAAGTAAAAAAAAAATAATAAAACTTTTAAACACGCCAGCATTTCGCTGCTCGTCCTAAGCTGAGATGAAGCGTGAAGGGAAGTTCTTTGTTGTCGGGGAATTTTCAATTCGGTGAATTGTTTGTCGACAAATATTCCTGTCGGTGAATTTACTTGTCGGGGAACTTTCCTGTCGGTGTATTGTTGGCGAATTTTCCGTCGGTGAATTATTGTCGGTGAATCTACCTACACCCAAGTAAAAAACATTAGAATGAAGCTAACAAGAATGGTAGTGGAGGGACTAGCATCGTTAAACACAAGATGAATACCGGCAATGCTCAGCCTATTCGTCAATGATCTAGATTCTAGAAGGATGAGACAACCTGTTTATGTGTGGATTACCGACAGCTCAACAACGTAACCAAGAAGGACAGTTATCCGCCACCACGAATTGATGACACGTTGGATATGCTTGCTGGCTCGAAAATTTTTTCCACACAAGCGGATATTGGCAAGTCTGCTTAGATGCCGCTGACAAGTAAAAGACCGCATTTTCGATCGGCACAGGCCTGTGGCAATTTACAGTTATGCCTTTCGAGTTATGCAATGCCCCGGCGACGTTCGAAAGGTTGATCTAGAAAATCTTGAGTGATCAAATTGGAAAGATCTGTTTGTTATACCTGGATGACATCATAGTAATTGGAATAACCTTCAATGAACACCTGCAGAATTTGCAAGCAGTATTCCAGCGGTTACGTGAAGCCAATTTGAAGCTCAGTCCGAAAAAGTGCCACCTTTTCCGCGAAGAAGTCTTGTACTTGGAGCATGTCGTATCAGCGAAGGGCGTGGCCGTGTATCCGGAAAAGATAAAGCCCGTGAAGGAATGGCCAGTACCTGAAAATGTTCACGACGTAAGAAGTTTCTTGGGTTTGTGCACGTATTATCGTCGCTATATTTATGGATTGGCCAATATCGCCAAAAAAGGTTGTTTCTGCGGCGCTCGGATTTATCTTTGACTACATTTTATAGGGTTCTGTTTTGCTCTTTTTAAAGTTTTTCACATGGTTTTCAATAGATCTATTACATGTGGGTAATGAGGACTCGATGTCACAATTCTAAATCCACAATTGCTTATGAATTGAGACCAACGATTTATGATCTGTTTCGATGGTTACAGGTTTCCTTATGATGAAATTTGAAAATTTATGTAATCCTATGCAATTGCGAGCACTTCATTTTCAATCTGAGCCTATTGCTTCTCAAAGGACGATAAAAGTCTTGATGCATAAGCCAACGGTTTCAATCCGCCATTTGTTTGTTTTTTCTAACAAAATATTTTGTATAGGTGTTACATTCTCTAAGTACTTCATTTAAGATAATTTCTTTAATCAATAATTTAAAAAGTGTGCTGCCTTCACGGACGCCTATCTTAATTTTAAACCGCATCTACTAAAATCACAGGAAAATCATATAGTAATAACGAGAACTCACAAAGATAGAACTGTAGTATTAAACAAAAACCATTAGGTGTGTTAAGAAAACTAATTTTCTTAAACATGATAAGTACTAAAAAAATTAAAAGACCGAACTGCAAAATACTATTAAAAATTAATTACAACTATTTTATAAGATTAAAACTATTAATTTACAAACCTCCTTCCTTCGATACCTCTTTTGGAAGTCAAAGTAGAAAATTGAATTTTTTTAAAAAAGGCCTTTTTTTCTGCATCTGTAATTGTTTTTGCTACGTAAGTATCGTTAGGTCAAAATATGGTCAAAATACGCAATTTGCAAAACATTTAACCACTCGAGCGTTTCCCTCTAAAGTAGGTGTTGTGACATATGTCAGAGTTTTAAACTGCATTATCAGAAGCAATTCCTGCTTATACATTTTTTACTCTAATTTGCCACACATGTCTGCGTAAGTCTATGTACCGAGCCGGCCAACGTGAACTCGCTTGATAAATTCACCTCCATTGAAATTGAGAAACAAAAAAAAATACTTCATATTCGTTGGTTTTCAAAGAATGTACACGTCACCAAGGTCAAACTCCAGTCGCGTGTCAGAGCTGCTACATAAACACACACGTTTTATTTGACAGATGCCATTGTTTTCCATAATGAATGCCGTGTAGTTGCATTGTAGTTGCTTCCAATTCAAAGTTAATTTAATTTGCTGTTTTTTTCCTTTGAGTTATACGAATAAATGAATGAGGAAGGTAAGAATTAGATTACTGCAGACCACGTTTTAATCACAAATTTATTTTTTAAACATTCAAACCAATAATAATTTTTGACATCAAAATATGTACAAATATTCTGTTAAACGTAATTACATAAATTTGCGACTATATTTATCAAATTCAAAAGAAAATAGAATATTAGATGAAGTCACACGTGCTTGTTTATTTTTCTAATTGTAAGGACACTGAATAAAGACCCAGAAAGTCACGGAATAATAAGGCAAACGCTGGATTCCTGCACTAACCTTTAATGACTCTGAGTAAGATCTCAGAAGTGCCAACCAATGCCTGTGCCGCTAGAAATTTTAAGCAAAGTTAAA
The DNA here is from genome assembly GCA_947389935.1 of Agrilus cyanescens. NCBI lineage: Eukaryota > Metazoa > Arthropoda > Insecta > Coleoptera > Buprestidae > Agrilus > Agrilus cyanescens. The sequence continues at coordinate 12,559,596 of OX376706.1, forward strand.
AACAACAAGCAATGGTTTGGATGTTGTTCAAAATAGCAGTCATCTCCGATTGGGACGAAACTTTGAACACATACTGTAACATAACCCCCCATAAGTTTTTTATGGGAATTCAGAGGGTAAAACTTCCGGACTTCGGTTCCTACGAAAAATAGCTTTTTCTTTTTGTAATTTCGTCAAAATAGTGTATTTGATAAAAAATTAAACGAAATTATTAAGGGAAAAAATTTAGAAAGTTAGATTATTGATCTAAAAAGACAGGTAAAATTTTTGTAACGTCTAAACAATTAAGGATTACAAATCCCACATTTGGAACGTGTCCTATACAATTGGCACAACGAACCATAAGCCATATCCTACAACCGGTTTCGACCTATTGGGTCTCATCAGGTAGGCGCTGACAAAACACAAACTGCATAGTTCACTTGAATAACAAGCCTGATTAGAAACAAGAGAAACAACTATTCCGAGGGCTAATACCCCTGCCGGCATTGAATTACACTTCTAACATGTATGTACCTTCAGATTCAATAGTGTAATTCAATGCCGGTAGGGGTATTAGGCCTCGGAGTAGTCGTTTCTTTTGTTTCTAGTCAGTCTTGTTAGATTATTGGTTGAAGTTTAATTATTTGAAAATAAAATAATCTAGGGCACCAAACCTCAATAATATGAATATCATACTTAACATTCAGTACCGGTTTAACTTAACCTGCGGGACAACTTCCTCTTGTACAAGCAACTTCGTCACTCAACATCAAGATCAAGGTAAAAGTCTTACTTCCTTAGAACATCCAGACCCAAGATTGTGTTGTCTTCTATTTCTGCCACCAGAACACAGTGTTGATTAGACGTCTTTCTTACTCTGATGTTGATGTAACTTTCGCTATGGACTGCTACTAACTCTCCGGTGGCAGTATGTAACTTCCATCTAGTTGGCAAGAGCTTACTGGACTGATAATTTCGGGCGTTATAATTATCCTGCTTGCTCCAATGTCTAGTAGGAACGAACATCGCTTACCGTTTAAAAGTCGCGTGAGAAAAAGGCTGTCAGCTCGGTCTTTCATAGTCTTCGTAGTGCCACTAAACCTGGAGCATCCTTTTTCGGGATCGACGTTTGTCGCATCACACCGACCGTCTAATTTTCCTGCGTGCTCGGCTTGCTTTCCTGAGCTCTCTGTGAGCTCACTTCCTTCTTGCAGGCGCTCCTTACATGGCCCAGCTTCCCGCAATTACAGAACCTTAGTGTTCGAGGTTTCTTATTCATTTTGGAAACGATTTGGTGTACCAGTTTGTCTACCGGATTCGCCGTCCCACGTGTCCAAATCTATATCATCCAGCCGGCGCGGCGCACGTTCCCTGTCGCTGTGAAGTCTGCTTGACTGCCTCAAATTCCAGTGCCCGAGCCAATGTGTCAACAAGATTCCTTGGCCTATCAAGTCGAAGTGTTTGTTGCACAACGTACCAGTCGTGCGATGTCGGCCTCGTACTCTTGCAAGTACTCCCCTGCCTTCTGTTAGCGGTTCCGTAGTTGAACAGAATAAACGGTTAACAAGTGTGCTTGACCGTTTCGCATTTCTAATCTTCTAACTAGCTCTTGGTTGCCAAGCAACTTTTCTGGTGGCAGGGAGTTCAAAATCTCTCCGGTATTGTCCCGTAGGGCGAGTGTAAGTGCCGTGTCCTTTTCTTGGTATGCCCATGCATTCACTCTTGCCGCTGCCTCCAATTGTTTGTGAAAAATGGTCCATGATGTTTTTCCATCGAACGTTGGTGGCTTCATGTGTACCTTCGATGTAAAACATGTCCTTCTTTTTCAGCAATAGCGTCCATCATAGCTGTGGTTTCTGCCGGTCCAGGAATTTCTTGTCAAAATCACCAAATTTTTTTTCGAAACTATTAAATTTTTCTTTCATTACCTTGGCATTCACGTTTAATTTCTCTTGCGTTCACAACAATACTGATTTTCGATTTGGATGTGTTTTGTCAAGGTATGTTAAGCTGTAGCAGTTACATAGCTGATGCTTGTTTAGCTGAAGTCTCTTTATAAATATGCCGTACAAAATACCGAAAATATTGCACAAAATTGTTCAAAATTTATAAAAAATTACCCCCTAGTTTTAATAGTTATTTGCGTTAATAGTGTACTTTTAAGAAGGTTTTTGCGTTGAATCATCTAAGGCTGTTACACTGTTATGCTTAAAACGCAATTCTGATTTTTTCCAAAGCCGGAGTCTATTATTGTGACTAGGAATGGGTCGTACAAAATTGTACTAAATTCGTAGATGCCGGTCAAATTTTTCTAAGATAGCGTTATTGGATTTGTTTATAACTTTTTGTAGGATGTATAAAAATTAGCTTCTCTTGTACAAAAATATTGCGAAACTGTCGCATAGTTCAAATTGCGAATTTCGTTACTGGCGGTACTGGGCTGAGGGACGTCATGAACTATGAATTGCTGATGCCTTCACCACACTCGGCCGACCTGGTAATTAATATTTCAGTTCCTGTGGTTTGGCCGGGAAGTGAATGGTCTAGTTAACTATAGAATTGACGACAAGTGAAAACAAAAGTATGAGTCAATCAATCGTTGGTTGGCACATGACAGTATGACAATGCACGACGGTAATGTCAACTTCCCTCAGCAACTTCTTATTTCGGTACATATTTATTTTTTCGATTAATGGTGTATTTTGGTTGCATTTCAACAAGTAATTGTAAATAAAAAACTACTTTTTATTAATATACAGGGTGTTCGGCACATGAACCAACAAATTTTTTTGGGGGAAAGATGTGATCAATTTATAGTTCTTACCCCTAGACTGGATGTCCTAAGTACCACGGTTCTTGAATATGCTTAATTTCCTTCTTTTTTTTGAAATCTATCCGATATCTCTCATTGAAAGCACTCTAACTTGTTTGATCACGGTTATAATTGAGTTGTATTGTAAAATGCATGTTTATTAAAAATAAATACTTATTTGCTCCAAACGGTTCAAGAAAATTACTTATTAGCATCTAAAGTCATACAAATGCGTAGATATTATGAAGAATGTCAACTTCAAAATTCGTTACACTCGATTTTTTTTTTTATATTATAGATAATCACTAGAAATTAATATTAAACTATATTCAACACTTAAAACTAGATAACCAGGTATATACCATCACCACAACTAATAAATTAAAACGTACAAGTACACAAATACACATATGACACTTCACTGATTAAAATACATAAGCTAAAAAAACATTCCTTAACGTCTAATACTTAATTAAAAACGTTTTACCTATGTTCCAAGTCTTTGTACTACTTTCTCCTCTTTGCATTTTATCTTCATAATGTCGGAAATCCAAGGGCCGACAGTTTCCCAGTGGCCTTCCTTGACTATTTACCACAAGTTCTCGGTCGTTAATCTGCATTTTAAGGCCTGTTATAGGTTGTCTCTCTCCTGTGTCCATCTGGGACACTCCAAAACGTGTCCCGGAATGTCGCGGTCTAGGAAGCAATTTAGGCAGGCTTCTGTATCTATTAAACCAAATATATGTAGATAGCTGTTGAAGCTCCCGTGCCCGGGGAGAAATTGACAGCTGTAGTGATATATGTTGTTTCTACAGACTATCCTCCAAGTGTGAGGGCAGTGAATTAACTTCTTCGTCCAGCTGCTCGTTTGACATTTCTTTTATCTCTTTCTCGACCTGTTCCAAACTTTCCTCTCAGTATTATCCACATCCACGTCTCTAGGTTGGCTCCTTGCCCACACTTGATGGACGAGAGGAAACAATTCCGTAATCACAAGAATCCCCTCTGTCGGAACTGTTTTATGCGCCCTTCACATTAAAATTGCCATCTTCCTTTGGCAGCTTAACAGCATCTTTCTATATTCATCGTGTTTAATTGTTTTTTCCTAGACCGGCGCTCCGTACAAGACTATGAAGTGTAGCACCTCGGCCAGGATCCTTTTTTTAGCTATGTTAGGCCCCCTTCATTCGGCCACAACCTTCTGAGGTAGTTCACCCGGGTGGTGCCTTTATTTGTGACTTTAATGATATGCGACGATATCTTCATGTTTTTCTTTATTGTAACCCCTAAGTACGTCATTTCTTCCATGCTTTGAAATGTACAGGTATTATATCTTATGGACAGTTGTTTTAGTCTCCTGGCACTTTGGGCTATCACTAATTCAGTTTTTTCATACGCAAATTGCAACTCGCGGTCTTCCAAATATTCGTCCACAGCAGTCACCGTAGGCTTTATGTTTTTTATAAGAGACTCCTTTGTCTTTCTTGTGACCAGTGCGACGAGGTCATCTGCGTATGCAATTAGGTTAGTCTCTGGGAGCCTTAGACTCAATATATCATCGAACATCAAGAATGGACCCTTAGGGGACACCTATATTTGTAGCTTTTGATCGACCGTGTACAAGGATCTGTCTGTTATTCAGAACGCCTTTGATGGCCCTTATTAAATTGCTCGGAGTGTCGCGGTTTTCCAGGCTTTGTATAATTTGTGGCCAGCTCGCACAGTTGAATGCGTTTCTTACGTCAAAGGAAATAACCACTGCTAATATTCTATGTCTGTACGATTCTTCCTTCAGTTCTTCTGCCCAATTCAATACCTTCAATAAGGTGTCAGTGGTACTGCGTCCCTTCCTGAAACTGTACTGGTGCTCTGATAGTATTTTACCTTCTTCCAGAAAGGTCGTGAGTCTATTTGCTATTATACGTTCTTACCATTTTCCCATGGTGTTCAGTAGTCAAATCGGTCTAAACCCCGTTTTCGCTTCCTTTGGGATTAAAACTAATCTTTATTGCTTCTATGCATCGGAGAAGATACCCTCCCTATAGCAATACGCAAAAGCTTCCTCCACAAAGTCAGAGATGTCACAAGATATTATTACTTACTTTATTACTTCCATGGTGATCCCGACCGGGCCCGGAGCTTTACCTTTCTCTAAATCCCTTAATTGCATTTTCGATTTCTTTATTGTTCGGGAGAGAGTAGTCTTCATCGAAGGGCACCCTCTTCCAGCTCGTTCCTGGGCCCGCCGAGAACAGTCGACCCGCTTCGTCCCATGCTTCTTCATTCGACAGTGAGACTTGCTCACTGCGGTGAAGATTTTTGCAAACAATCTGATAAGCATCCCCCCATGCGTTTTCATTTAGTTCTTCTAGTAAATCCTTCCATTGATCGCGTTTGGCAGCTTTTATCAGGCTCTTTAAGTTGGAGCGCTCTCTCTTTAGCTGGTCATGTAGAAATTGGGACATAGTGTTCTGCACTCGGTTACCTCTCAACACTTTCCTCCTTATTGCCGTACACTTGTCCCTTTGGTCCTCTATACGTTTATTCCACCAGCGTTTTCATTTTAATGTCTTCCCAGGGTCCTTTCTAGTGATCATGCAGTTTTCGAACACGCTATTAATTAGTTGCAGTATTTTAAGGGGATGCCAACTGCCGTTTTCCTTTTCACACCAAACTCTTCTTTGCAGTTCCGACCTAAAGTTCTGCAGTCCTTCGTGGGTCACTTTAGAACGTCTCACTTCATCATCCTTGGGGTACAAGTCTACCTTTGTCGTACCTATTAATGACACCAAAATTAGACGGTGGTCGTTCAGGGACTCCATGTCCGTAACTTCCCATTCGATGTTGACATATCTTGGGAATCTGATCGACCACGTTAGATCGACGATCGAGTTTCTTCCGCCAAAAACATAGGTAGGTAAAGCCCCATTATTCAGAAGGATGGCATCTACAACCGCCATTGTCTCTTCTAACAGAGTGCCCCTTCTGTCCGTAAGTCTACAGCACCACAAGGAGGAGTGGGCATTAAAGTCGCCGCCCACTACCGTCGTGACCGTATTCCCCCTTATAAGTCTGTCTAGTTACTTATAACTCCTCAAATTCACTTGGTGCGGTTTGGGGAAAAGTACGTGGATATTAATCTCTCTCCGCTCTGAAATGCCCTTTACAGAGCGATTTCTGGGGGGTGAAGATTGCGCAGTCCTTCTGTTCGTCGTTTAGTCATCCCCTTCTTAGTAGACACCTCCTATTGGGCTCGGAGACCAAGGTCCCCAAATGTCCTTCCACTATTCAGGTTTACTCCAGAAGTACCATGGAGTTCCAACTCCTATTACAATTTAACTGAAGAAGACATTGTAACTCGAGTAAGGGGGGTACCCTCACTTTCTAGTTAATATTGAAGAAAAGAAAAACAAACAAAGATTTATCTTTTCAAAAAATCTTTATTCATTAAATTAAATCGAAGAATTTGGCTGTGAATGTGAATCGTCTAGTGTTAGGACCTTTTAACTACGTTGTGTTAATAGAATGTAGTAAGATAGATTCTTTTATGAGTTCCGTACAAGTTATATGTGCTAACAAAGAAAACACAAGGAATTTCAACCACATGATTTATTTACACTATACATTTTTACAATTTGCCCTTGGTATCGGTTCGGGAAGACAAGCACCTTTTTATATTACCATAGAATTTAGGGTTGGGACAGATGTGCCATCAAAGACATTTAATAGCCAAAGTTATGTGTTGGTACAAAGTTCGAACATCGTCAAAACAGTGCAACAACGAATTGTGTAGGAAAAACCCTCGCATGTTCGTCTTGAACTGGGAGAAGGAAAGTCGTGCAGATCGTGAACTTTAATCGTCGAAAAAGACACAACCGCTGTAAGCCCATGGGCTATCTTAGTAGGCCATGTTAGAATACCTGTTATCTGAAGATGCCATGTCACAGGAGTTTCTATTGTAACCACCCGTACCCGGGTGTTACAATTTTTTAAATAAATTACCTTTGATTATTTATTTAACAGGCAATTTTACCTGATGACGTCATTTCTTTTAAACTAAACTACAGGTATTTAATTTATTTTATATCGTAATTTTTGTTTTGTTCAGTTCTAATTTATTCATTGAAGTATTTAATTAATTTGTACTTTCCTGTAAATAGTTTTCCTGTATATAATAGTTTCATTTGAGAAATATTAATCTTGAATATCACTTAAATTAAAGTAAGGATGCCAATGCAAACTAAATAAATTTTAAATAATTTTTGTACCTAATGAGTGAAAGAGAACTAAAAACTTCGTAAAAGCGAGCATTTTAACATCGACTTGGCGACCAGGAATGTTTCGTCTAGACACACATATCCGGTCGGTCACAAGTGAGAGAGAGAGACAGGTTTCATAGGTTGTCCACGTATAGAAGTGAGTTAGGTATATTATTTCACCGCTGAGTCAGTTCGTAGGGTGGATTAGGTTGGAATGTAGTAAAGGGGAGACCACGCGGTATGCAAACTACGTTGGAAAGAACGAGTGAACTAGCTTGATCTAGGTAAGCAAGAGAGATAGGAATTTCTGAATATGCGCGCTTGAACCCCGCGACACACAGACTCGCGCGGTGGAAAGGGTAGAATTTTGGTATAAAAGGCTGCGGGATTCTACAGGGTTTCATCCCTCAGTGTTAGCAATCGATAAGCACCTTGAACGCTCGCTTGATTGTTCTGTTGGTGAGATACGGTCATTTATTGGCCTAGCTCGTCTCTCAGTGTTAGCAATCGAAAAGGTACTTGAACGCACGCTTGATTCTTCTGTTGGTGAGATCCGTTCATTTATTGGCCTAGCTCGTCCCTCAGTATTAGTAATCGAAAAGCACTTTGAACGCTCGCTTGATTCTTCTGTTGGTGAGATCCGGTCATTTATTGGCCTAGCTCGTCCCTCAGTGTTAGCAATCGATAAGCACTTGAACGCACGCTTGATTCTTCTGTTGGTGAGATCCGGTCATTTATTGGCCTAGCTCGTCCCTCAGTGTTAGTAATCGATAAGCAACCTTAAACGAATACACGTTGATTCGACTGTTGGTGAGATCCGGTCATTTATTGGCCTAGCTCGTCCCTCAGTACATGAGGTCAATAAGTGTAGTCGCAGTGATTGAACTCGTTGACGAGTGTTAAGACTGCCGTTGTGCGGTCCATCGAGATCTGGTTTTGGTCCGTTCCTGTAAATTGGTTGCCCCGCCACTAAACCTGTCGCTGACTACCTTACCAACCCCGAGTCTCTGTCCCCGCCGTCACTGCCACGTCCGAGTGACTGCCACTGCCACCACTGCCACGCCTAGTGTCTGCCACCGCTGCCCCTGCTGCCCTGAGGTTGACCCCTAACCCGTCTTCCCGTGCTGTCGTCGTCACCCCCTGCTCGTATGTGAGAGGCCCTAGAGTCGTCCGTCTACGTACCTTGCCTGCCCAAACACCGCCGACCCCGCCCGAGGTACACCCATCTGGTTACGCCACTGGAAACTCACCACTGCCAGCCCATACGACCCCACCTGGCCACCAACCCCGATAACGGTACCATGTCCATTCACCCCGAGCCAGACGTCCCCGAGGTTGACAACATTCAGAGCGAAGGTGCGTGTAAACCACTGACCCATATATGTGTCGGTGTAACTTGATACTTTTCACTGTCGGTCTTAGTTATAATCCCTCATTAAATCACTCTTAACTTTTGCTTTGACATTGCTACCATTGCTTATAATTTACGATTTAGGTTAAATTATGGTTCTCTTTAGATCTTTGCATTCTACGTATAAAATTTTAATTCATTTTAAATTAACACTTTGGTTTTTTAATTCAATGATTATAATATTTCGATTTCCTTTACGTTCTTAGGTATATTAAAAATCTTGTACATACTCTAGTCTATCCTGGACCATGTTCACTTTTGTTCACAGATCCCTGTACCGCTTCTTGACATTCAGTAGGTAACGACAAGCACTTTATTTTGGTTTAATCAATATTTATCTAAAGGGCTCGATCAGTTGTCTTCGAAGGGGTTCTTAATAACGTTGGTATGTTTACCACAAAATTCAGTAAACGTAGATGTGGCTAAGTCTGCCTGAGGTACGAACTGTACGCAGGGGTTGGGAAGTAACACTCTCGTTTACACTCTGATTAATCCAGGTGAACGTGTAGCTACCGTATTAACATATTTGGCGGTATCTATTCTTTCAGTTGAAGGTATCTGTTTTGGTTTGATTTTTGAACCACTAACACTGTTTAAGCATCTAAAGGTTTTGACTTGGTAACAGGTGTGATGTAAAATATCATATTTACAGTTTTGTCTAAATTAAGGCGAAACTCTTTATTGAAGAAACCTTATTCCGAGAGAGGATAGTCGAGTAAGGACCGGTTTTACAAACGCCGAATAAAGGACGGAATAGCTATTCCAGGATTAAAGTTATTCTCCGAATAGTCCGAGGAATAGCGGGCTACCGTTTTACAAGCAACTTTATTCACAGGATAACTATTCCTAGAGTAACAAAAAAAAAACTTATGTTGGTAGTAAATATTTGTTTTGAGCTAGCGTTGTAAATGACAGTTTCGTGTGACAATCAGCGTTTTTTAAAAAAAAAATATTCAATCTTGCTGTATTACACCCAATTACACCATCGCAGTTTATAATGCAAAGTGCCAAGCGAGCCCGGTGCACCAATTTCCCATCTGCTGAGATGGAGGCTTTATTGGCTTTAGTAGAAAGCCACCAGAAAGTAATAGGTATGCGTACTTTGTCATTGTGCAGTTACCGACGCAGTAAGCAATCGCGACAAAGACGCAGAATTTGAGAAGCTTGCAGATAATTTTAATGGGGTGGTTGGAACAGGCCGAATGCGAAGCAAATCACCATGAAGTGGAATGCTTGGAAAAAGACCACAAGAAAACGATACAGTTCCAAAGATACCAAATAAGCGGAAGCGTGTTAAATCATCCAACAATAAATACAAACTGTTGCTCAACGCCAAATTAGAATTCCTGCGGCTACAGATGGACATCTTGAAAAGGGAATACGAAGCTCGAAAAGCTCGAAATACTGAGAAACATCCCCTGGAAATTTTGGCATTGCAAAATAAATGTACGCACTGTAAACAACAATTGTAGATTTGTTTTTATTATATTTAAATTTTTAATTTTAGTAACCTAAATTTTGTAAATAGACATTAGATTTAAGTACTTTATTTTTTATGTTAATAAAAATTTTGTTGCTGGTGAAACCGCATTATTTTGGTTAGTTTGGCTTCTGATATGATGCTCGATTTTAGCCAACACCCTTCTTTCTATTTCGTCCAATACTTCAAAGTAGTCTTTACTAAAAGCCAATTTGGATCATTGGTAACATTGTGTCAAGTAGATGTACCTTTTGTTGTAAATTATGATTACCGTTTTTTGAATTTTTTAGCCCTTCTTATTCGCCTCTGATATAAATTTTCGTCATCTGAAGAGTCAAATATTTCCACATCAAACACATTCATCCTACAATCACCAATGAACAAAAAGCAAACTTTTAATTAAGGTTATTCCAAGGATAGGAACTTTAAACGGTCATTCACGGCGGAATAGTTTATTCTAATGTTTATTCGGCGTATACGCTATTCGTAGAATAAACGTGATTTGTAAAACCACTTTTCGCATCTATTCGCCGAATAGCACTATTCCGTGCTTTATTCGGTGTTTGTAAAACCGGCCCTTACTCGACTTCCCTCTCTCTGATCAAGAGTTCTTCAATTAAGAGTTTCGCCTAAATTTAGACAAATGCAAATCTGCTATCTTTTTAAACACATCTGTTACCAAGGCAAAAACTTGAGATGCTCAACCAGTGTTAGTGATTCAAAGATCAAACCAAAACGGATACCTTTAATTGAAAGAATAGAAACAGCCAAATTGATCTAATAGGGTAGCTACACGTTCACCTGAATTAAAATTAGAAGCGTAAACCGTAAGGAGATCCTTTTAAACCCCTGCCGCCGTAAGCTTCAGGCCAGTTTAGTCAACATCTACGTTTACATAATTTTGTAGGTAAATATACCAATGTTAGAATGAACCCATTCTAAAACAGCTGATCAAAACTTCTCAGGCTATACTGATTTAATAAACCAAATTAAAGTGCTTGTCATACACCTCCCTAGTACCACGAAGTAGTACATGAATCAGTGAAGAATTATACATGATCCAAAAAGGACTCGAATTAGACAATTGAATCTTAAAATTTATGACACAAGATAATCACAAATCAAACAGGATAATATCCATTTAAAACCTGAAGGGTAAAATAAGACAATGGTAGCGATGCAATTCAAAATTAAAAGTAACAATAAATAAAATCATAAATCTGGGAAAGTTAAGCGACCTCAAAATACGAATTAAATATCGGTCAGTAAGTTACCCATCTTTGTATTGTATGTCATGGGCATCGGCAGCATCCCACTCGGGATTGATAAACGAGCTATCGCAAATGGGGTAGTTTATAGTACTTGACGGGTCGGTTCGGCGGCGGCGTCAAACGGTAAAACTCTTCGAACAATGGTTAATTAGCAGGCGACAGTGGCGGGGTTGTATACGACTCAAATCAAGGGTTGTGACAGTAGGAGACCACGTTACGACCACGGGAACAGACTGAATTAAACCAATCCCCAGGGGATGTTGGGCTGAGAAAACCAACAGCCTTTTAACTCGTTCAATAGAATTTAAATTGCGTTACAGGACCTCTTATACTGCAGATCGAGATAGGCCGTTTTCCGACCAGGTCTCGCAACAGTTCGAATCCCGTCACAATCGTAACAAACGCTTATTTGACCTCTTATTTTGCAGATCGAGCTAGGCCTTTTTCCGACCAGGTCTCTCAACAGTTCGAATCAAACGTAATGCGTTCAAAAGACTATTTGACCTCTTATCCTGCAGATCGAGCTGGGCCGTTTTCCGACCAGGTCTCGCAACAGTTCGAATCAAACGTAATGCGTTCAAAAGACTATTTGACCTCTTATCCTGCAGATCGAGCTGGGCCGTTTTCCGACCAGGTCTCGCAACAGTTCGAATCAAACGTAATGCGTTCAAAAGACTATTTGACCTCTTATCCTGCAGATCGAGCTAGGCCGTTTTCCGACCAGGTCTCGCAACAGTTTGAATCAAGCCAGAGATAGTGAGCCAACAATATTCAAGCTCCCTATGAAATCCTGTAAATACTATTTATACCCAATTTCTACCCTCTCCACCACACGAATTCTGCATCTCGCGAGCTTCTCCTTACTTTCCTACATCCCCAACAAGCCTATCAAGGTACACGATTAGCGCAGATATCTCTGTTTCACTTCTAGATAATGCTGTCTCCTTCGTTCTTATTAAAATGTGAATTCCCAGCGTCCGAGGGTATTCCCTTTTACTCTCTACGTTCTCGCCTAACTCCTGACAGAAAGACCAGATTCGCAGACTTTCCCTTTCGCTTCTGTAAGGCTCTCTCGCTCATTCCTATTACCAAGCGCCCTGAGAGGTTCCTTTTACCCCTCTATTCCAACAACTATCTACGGACGAACGACCAGACCACCAGATTTTCCCTCTCGCTTATTTACCAGAAGCTCCTGTATTACTTTCTCTCTCCTTCAATAACCACATGGTGGTGACCCAGAAACCCGGAGGCACGCCGTTTACGCAAAGTGCCTGTTTCCAGGGTGAAATTTGTCCTTTTCTTACTCATTAAGTCCGAAAAATTATTTTAAAAGAAATTATTCCATCCTATTCTCATTCCAAATAAAACCAGAAAAATAATCGAAATTAGAAGTACGAAATAAAAGAAATATTGAGACGAAGAGACAAAAATACCTGCGATTAAATTAAATAGAATTATTATCAGATAAAAACCACCTGCTAAATAAATAAATATAAGTGAATTATTTATAATATGGTAACACCCGGGTGCGGGTGGTTACAACATGTTGTCATTTTTGCTCACCAATCTCCCTCTTGCCTTTTGTCTGTTTGTCTGTATAGCGGTCACCAGGTCTTTGTAGTGGGAGCACTTCATACTGTCGGCCCTGTGCTCCGTCGAACAGTAGCTAAAGCACTTTGTGTTAGAAGATTATTCTTTTTCCTCGTGCTCAGTGCTGCCATACCGTAGGCATCGCTTCTTCACCGAAACGGCAGATTTGCATACGGAAGCTAAGTGTCCAAAAGCCTGATAGCGATAGCACCGAGTGGCCCCCTTTCTTCGATGCGACACGCACTCCATTCTATTCGCAGACGTCTATGTTGTAGTAGAACTTTTCCCAATTCGTCATCTATTGTGGAGATCGCAGTCCTAGGTCGCAACATCAATGTTAGGTCTTGGTCTTCTCTAAGACCCGTGATTTTTTATCGGTCCCTTTTTTCCAATTTCAGGGTTCTCGCTATCGCTTCGCCTATTTCATCATCTGTCATCATTCCGTCAATAGCACTAATTGTTATATTTGTCTTTGGGATTTTCTCCCTTATCAAACCCTGCTTTCCCAGCACTCTTCCCATCTCATTTATTCCCGGCATTACCGGTACCCACCTGGAGTAAACCTTTCTGTTTTATATTCGCCATGATTTTTTAACCTATTAACGCCGGTAAGACGTCTCCGAATAGAAGAAGAAACGGCCGCTCCTTTGGAGACAGACGCTGACCAATATTGGAACTGACGCGACTAGGATTTTCGAAGCTGTTGTAGGCTAATCATCAGAACAACACCAGAATGGGAAGCCCCATATGTCGCAGTTCCGGAGACCATTGCCCCCCCCCCCACTGCGACAAGATCATACAGCTAGACCGAATGCACGACCGAATGAACCTAACGTGACTTTCCTACTACCTAATGACAGACAAAGACAAAGACAGAGTTTTTACCTGCTTACGTTAACTGCATTGTTCAAATTAATTAAACGACAGTTATAACGAGTTTTTCATAACATCTAGGCATTTGTATAATTTTAGATGCTAATAACTAAATTTCCTGAAACCGTTTATTTATTTGTAATAAACATACATTTCATAAGACAACACAACTGATTTTGGGCTATTATGACCGTTAACAAACTTTGTTAGAGCGTTTTCAATGTAAGATTTCGGATAAATTAAAAAGAAATGAAAAAAATTAGATCCCAAAAACCATGATGCGTAGAACATCTAATCTAAGGGTAAGAACATGTCGGGTCATGTTCCGAACACCCTATATAGCAAAAATCCGTAATAAAAATTTTCCAAAGCATGCCCTAACCATGTTTTGTTTTATTTTTATTTAGAATTATCTGATGATTTTTTGGAAAATTGTATTGGAACATGGGGTTGTTGGCAGTTTTGTATGGTAACTGCAATTTATCTTTCTATGTTTCCTATTGCATTTCATCAGTTAAATATCATATTTCTCATGTATCCGGTGAAAATTATTTGCAAAAATAATGTTTCATTGTGCAGCAAAGAATGTGATGAATATATTTATGACAGGTAAAATCTATTCTAATTATATTAAGTTGTTTTACTACAATCTAATTTAGTACTTCAAACTGTTTGAAAAACTTTTACTTCCATATATTAAAAAATCTGATTCCTAAACAATAGCTATTTGATTCACTTAAGTTTATTTAAGGTACCACAGTATTGTTCAGGTTTTCTTTTGTACAACTAGCTTTTAGTACCATGATTACGTAAACAGGAAATGGTGTCATGTTCAAATTCAATTCAAATTCTGGAGTTCGAGTTCATAATATTAATATTTATTACGTTTACAGAATACATGTTGTGAGTGGTCACTAGTAAAATTGTGCACTGAGCGGCCAATCCTTCTTAACCTAATCTAATCTAACCTAGAGTGAATATCTATTGCATACGATTGTGTATAGTAGGTAGAAAATATCAATGTATTTACGCAGAGTTGGGACTGATAATGTAACTGACATATTTTCAGTCAACTATCTTAATTTTTGTAGAATATTGTTTCTTCAAAGCAGAAAATAGAGACTGTGGTAAAAGAATAAAATAACTAAAAAAAGGCTTTCGCCCTGATTACCACAACACTTTTAACTAATATAGACACTTGTTTCACTCACTTGTCTTATTATGCCCTCAATAGAAGTGGGAGAAACCATTACCATCGTAAGGGGAATTGCGTCAGAAATAACAGCCATACATGACGGTAATAACAGGCCATGCATAGGTAGTTCATGGAATATATGGTGATTGTTTGCGTTTGTGTGCAGATGATTAGTTCAAATGAAAGTTCGAAGGACCATATGAATAAAGTTTAATTAAAATAATAATTTCTACAAAATTGTTAGAGGATGTCCTTTCACACTGCTGGTCTAAACTGTACTGAAATGAAATGGAAAGGAGTGAATGCATCACACCTTTTTACACACGTAGGTACACTCTCCATAAATAAAAATCCAACATATTCCCCCCTACCGTTGAAATGACTAAATGAAGTTGAGGAGTTTCAATAAATAGATTTAAAGTAACAATTATGCCCTTTAACAATAATAAAATTAAATAAAGTTCTGTCAAGCAAAATGGTAATAAAGTCTTAGACACTTGGATTGTTCTTGGCACCAAGCACTTCACCATGTTTGTTTTCTATCGGCGCGCTTCAGCGATGCTGACGACCCTGAAGACCTGACCTGGACCAAGATGCGTTTTAATTATCCGTCCCAACCTCCATTTAGTTGGGGGTAAATTATTGTCCTTAAGAAGCACCAACGTGATTTTGGAAGCAAATCAGCATTTATAATGGTGGGTGATTTAAACGAAAATCTATTTAAATGAATTAAAAAATAATAAATAAATTTGGCGAGTGTTGAATAGCAAATCGAGTTAAACCTTTAAATCTGATACTAACAATCACTAGTTCGATAAAATACAGGTTGTTTAATAAAAAATAGTGTACATATACCTATTAATTTTTTTAACTTTCACATCTCCGATTTGATTCAAATTTTATTAACATATGTTGGGCGTGGAAATTACCCCTTTTATTTATTATACTAAAATTCATTCTTGAACACCACTGTTTAAAGAAACAGTTACAAATCAACACAAAGATTAACTGCATTAAACAATTATGCGATTACGTTGCGCGCTTAATTGCTATCCATCTTTCTTGACGCGTTTTTAATGTCCAATCGAAAGCGAAAAATATATTGTAATTAATTATTAATATTATTCTCATTATAATTGTTATTAACTTAATTGCGCAGATGGCGTTATATTACGAATAATTAGTCAGTAGTTAATATTCTTGCGTGTTTTCAAATACGATTAAACTGTGCACTATGTTAATCAAGTGTTGTGTGTCGGAGTGTCAAGGAACTTACAATCTCGAAAGTCATGTTCAAGTGTTTAGATTTCCTAAAGTAGGTATGTAATCCTCGCAAAAAGTGGCTTCGGGCAATTAATCGAAAAAATGCACATGCAGATGAAAAAAGCGAGAAATTTGTACAGATACCATTAAAACATACTAAGTAGGCACCTCCGCAACAATTTTTCCAAATTATCCATTCTGTCAAAATCTGATAATATCAACACGAAAATTGGAGATGAAAATACTTTGTTAAATTTAATACTATATACTATTTAATCTTGTAGACAAGGCTATAAAACTGTCTGAGAGCTAGCTACCCTAGGAAATTTATCGATTCTAATATTAACAAACGAAAAGATTTTATAAACAGAAGCACGTTGTTTAACAATTTAAGTAGGAAAAATGACACAAATGATAAAAAACCGATGATTATAATACCAAACATCAACTACACAACTTTAAATATAACAAGAATTCTAAAAAATTAAATTTTAATGTAAACTGTTCATAATAAACTAAATAACATAATAGTTAAGGGTAAAGACAAAAGTGAAAAGAAAAATCAAACGAATATAGTTAATCAAATTAATTGCATGGGCCACACAAGTGGCCGCTATCATAACATTTATCAATCTTAATAACAAAGAATTAAAAATAATTAAATTAATTGCAAACAACGACGGCTACAACATCTCCTTAGTAGACAAATTAATTAACAACAAAATGAAAAAGCAGGCCACAAAACTTTTGCACAACATAGTCTCAGTTTTAATTCTAAAAAAAGAATTTGTATAGCTTATGTTCTTATATTAAGAATTTGTATTTTTACAATATGTTAAGACTCACTTACGGAAACTAGGCTTTACAGCAATCGAAAATAATCATGTTAATTAAAAGAAAGAAAGAAATAACAAAAGAAAAAAATGTAAAGAATTCCTAAATTTCCAATAGTTAAGAAAATAATTAAAAACACTTTAACAATTGTACCATTCAAGTTTATTGATGAAAATATAAGTGAAGAAAAAACGACGTTTCGATCGAAATTTTCGATCCTTATCAAGTAACAATAATGAGTTTAATGAAAATTACAAATGAATTGAAAACCTAAAAAATAAATTAATACATATACAAAATTTTAAACAAGATAAATTAGGGTAAAAGATAAAAATCAGGATGTCAAATATACTAATCTTCATGGTGAGTAGCAACCCATATGTTTTCGATTGAGATAAGCAAAATAAAAATTCAATTCAAGAACAGAAAATCTCAACTATATATGAAGAAAGAAACCAGTAAAAACTCTAGTAATTAAATAAAAAAGGAATACCCCAACAAAAATGAAAATGGCATTCTCAAATAAAATGACTTACTCAACCAAAGGTTGAGATACTATTAATTAAACTGTCAAAGGTGAATGATACAAAAGGTTAAAAGTAGTTCAGGTAACCAGTAAAAATTATTATGGGAGGTTCAATACAAATAAACTAGCAATTAATTAAATTGTAATAATTAATTGACTTATAATAATGGGTTACCGATGTGGGACAAAACAAAATAAATAACAGATTCAAATAGTTCTTAACCCTTGGCTAGGCGCGTTGGCGTATAGCGTACGCCAATTGTTTCTAATCAGGTGTAATTTTGTAACGTATCAAATTATCACCTCCAGCTTTCAGCTAACCTTATAGTGGTACTTCCCTTAGTGAACTATTGCACGACGAGCAGGTTGGATCTATTAGTTTGTGGAATTTGTACGTTTGAATTAGAGTGTGTAATAAGTGGCGAACTCCGTACGCCGTGCGCCTAAATATGTAAGTAAAATCTATTTTTATTTCTAATATATTTTTAAGTCCATACGTTACTAAAAAGTGTTAAATAGTGATTTTTACTGATATATATATACCTATATATACGTATTTCTTTTAGGTCGAAGAAGTTAAATATTGCTCAAATGAGCACTGAAGAAATTTATAAGCTTTTGGATGAAACTGATGACAATATAGAAATACAGGGTGAGTCGTCAGGATCAGAAGAAGAAGAAATTGAAGAAGATAAGGATTGTGATGCCGACAGTGAAATTGATATAGCTGACTTAGAGGAAGAAACGTTGGATAAAGAAATTGAAGAGCACACAAATGAAGCTTATTATATAAAAAGAAAATATAAAATAGTCAAAAATAAAAAAGGTTCGAAATCGTCAAAAAAAGAGGTAGTAGAAGAATTCAAATGGGCTAATAAACCGTTGAAAAGTAAATTTGCAAAGATTTCAAAGAAAAATATATTGGTAAAAAGATTTCCTGGTCCTAGAGATAAACATTTTTCGGATAATTTAAGTGCATTTTCAAAAATTATAGATATGGTTATGATAGACGAAATAGTGAAATTTACAAATATATACATATCTAGAAAAAAGGGTTCTTACAGCCGAGAAAGAGATTGTCCAGATACAAGTAGAGACGAAATTATGGCTTTTATTGGGCTTTTAATTTTGATTGGTACAAAAAAAATGAGTAAAACAAATTTATGCGAGATATTTGCAGCAGATGGAACAGGAATTGAAATTAGTAGAGGTGTCATGTCGATAAAAAGGTTCATATTTTTACTTACAGCCATTAGATTTGACGATCCTCAAACGAGGGATGAAAGAAAAGAAACTGATAAGTTAGCCGCAATTAGAACTATAATTGATAGATTTGTAAAGAACTGTAAGGAATCATATTCACTGGGTGAGTTTATTACAATTGATGAGAAGTTGGAACCTTATCGAGGTAAATGCAGTTTCATCCAATATATCCCTAATAAACCGGCCAAATATGGCGTAAAAATATATGCGTTAGTGGATGCAAAAAGTTTTTTTACGTACAATTTGGAAATTTATTGCGGCAAGCAACCAGATGGACCATTCAGTGTTAGTAACTCTCCTTCTGAAGTAGTACATCGATTAGTAGATGGCTTAGAACATTCAAATAGAAATTTAACGTGTGATAATTGGTATTCTAGCTGTGATTTGGCTAAGTCTCTTTTAGGGAAGGGTATCACTTTTATTGGTACTCTAAGAAAGAATAAAAAAGAAATTCCTTTAGAATTTTTGCCAACCAAATCCAGAACTGCCGGAACATCTATGTTTGGATTTCAAAAAGATCTTACACTTGTCTCCTACGTTCCTAGGCAAAACAGGGCCGTCCTTCTTATTTCTACAATGCACGATGATGACTCTGTTGATGCAGAAACTGGAAAACCCCAAATTATCTTAGATTATAATCGTACTAAAGGAGGTGTAGACGCTGTAGACCAAAAATGTAGTGCATATACTGTAACACGGAGAACAAAACGATGGCCTTTTGCCATTTTTATGGCACTTGTAAATGTGGCTGGAATAAATAGTTACATTCTTCACTCCTACGGAAAAATGGAATTCGACCTGAACCATCAAAGACGAGTATTCCTGAAAAACTTAAGCTTGGATCTTATGAAACCCCATATGCAACTCAGACAACAACAAAAATCATTACCACTTCATATTAAGTTCATATTGGAAAACATATTAGGCAGACCCCCTGCGAAAGAAGTTTCTGGTATTGCATCTACCCATAGAGGCAGGTGTTATCTTTGTGGTCGTGCAAAAAACAACTATACTACCGTGAAATGCAGAAAATGTAGCAAATTTTCGTGTAAGAAGCATAGCAAAATATATGTTGAGTGTGATACATGTGTTAACTGTAATAAAAATACGGAGTCTGACTAGATGTAGTTTTTACAATCTTTTTGTTGGTTTTTACCATTTTTACCAATTTATTAGTTTTATAAAGGTTATCTTTAATAAAAAATGTTCTTTTTGTACTTAACAAATCAATAAAAAATATTTATGATACAAAATTGCTACTTCTTCATGATTTTTACGTCTGGCGCATTGTGTACGCCGCGCGCCTATTTGTGTAAAAATCGAAGCGCGCCTAGCCAAGGGTTAATATAATTTTATCAAAGATTTTGTTGAGATTTAGTGAATCTTTTGGATCATTTAAAGGTTGAGACTGTTGTTTAATGTAAATCATTTCATATATTAATCTTTTTAAGTAATTAAGTGTGGTATCTACCAAATTTCTTGTGATACATGCAACGCAATTTCCATCAGAATAAAAGAACATGCTTACTGTTAGATATAGCAACGATAAAAACTAATAAATAATATTCGGGAATTTATTGTTTATAAACATGTCAAATAGGCCGCAGATTTCATGGTTCCCGCGACATGAGGGCGACAGTTTGAAGTACAATTGGGTTGTTCTTTTTACAGCATTGCAATCACAAGTTAGCCCGGCCGCTACCATCATGAGACAAGGCCTGCGCGCTGATTACGTAAGCACCTATGCTGCCTGTGAGCCTACTATGATAGTAGAGTCAAAAAACACATTTTTTTCAGAGCTATAACATTAAATAACAGCAACAATGATTTTCCAGAATTAAAGATTTGCACAAATGCTCTTGTCATCGATCTCTACAGGATTCGCTACCCAAAAAAAAACAAAAATGCAGCATATATCCTTTAATTACTCGACTCAACGGATTCCGTCCAACTGCCTTCTTACATCAACTGTTCGTTTGGCGAGCAGGCGTTGTCTTCAACATGGTAACAGCGAAACACGTGTTCGCATTAGTTAAAAGTGTAGTGGTAATAAGGGTGTCTCCTTTTTAATGGTTTTATTGTTTCATTTTTTTAAATTATACCACTTCAATATCAATAACAGTAACCGATTACTTACAATTTCTTAGCTTTCCAATGTATAAGCTTAATAATTTACTGTGATTGACCCAAAACTGGAAACAAACTTCGTGCACGGATGTTCGTACATGTAACAATTTACGCATATATTTCGTTTTCAACATTTGTTCGCACTTCACACGCAGAAAATGTAAATTCTTAAGAGGAAATTGTTAGAAGTTATATTATAAAGCCGTACGATAGAAAACTGAATGAACGTTGGTACATAGAAATACTTCAAAGTGAGGTGGCCTTAGTTTTTATTCAACGCTTTTTAGTGCTAAAGCTAAGCAAATTTAGTCCAGACATCTGGTTTTAGTAAAATGGACATCCACATTTTACAAAAGTAATGTGGGAGACAATTTAAACCAGGTGTTTCGGAATTAATTTTACGTCGAATAACCATACACACATTTTTTCAATGTTAGGAGTGTTTTGGAAGAAACGCTTGTTACCCAGTTTAGTCTATTTTGTGATAAGAAGTTCTTAGCCCCACTCGCACAAGTTGTAACGATGGTAGGCATTTTAATAGGAAATATAGCTTTGGGAGTTATATCTGACAAGTGAGAGTTACCTCTAAATGTATTATGTACAGTAGTAGGTGCAGCACAATTATTTTATCTATCCCATAACGTGATCTGAATGCACTATTCAACAATGGTAGACGTAGTGCATTCTATTTCGACTATCGCCAAGAATAGGTCACGTGATGGAACAGATACTATAATTCGAGTATACCAATAAACAACAATTTAGCAAATCTAAACTATCGACGGTGTACTGAAGCTGAAGCATGATTAATTCCAAATATAAATTAGAATAGCTGGTTAAGCCGAAATAATTGTCGAGTTCAAGAAATAGATTTGTTGAAGTTTTATTGTATCTTATTTATTATTGGAATTTAGCAAATGTTATAATATTACAAGTTATGCCATTTGTGGCGTTTGTAACTATACTCTCATAGATATGGACGAAAATGGCCTTTAATATCTGCAGTTATGATTAGCGTGGGTGCAGGAGTAGCTTCTGCATTTTCACCATGGTATTGGTTATTTGGTATTTTCAGATTTATATGTTCTGTTGCTACAGGTGGGACTATGAACATAAGTTTCGTGATGCTTATGGAAACTGTTGGTAATACATTAATTCATTAGATTCTTCATTTTGACTTCTTCTTAGTATTTTAAATCTCGGCTGAATTCAAACCCATTTCGGACATTTCATTGACAAAAACATAAGAACTATAGAAAGGAGTTCAAACTGAAATAGCTTTTTATGGAGAATCTGTTCTCAAAAACCTTTAAAATAAGGATTCTAAGTACAGTCACCAGCCGCGCTGTCTTACGTATGTTACCAAGTGAAATTAGCTACATATAAGTCGCGCAAACAAAATTTCAATAGATAATTATGTCAACGTCATAGATTCGGTTGTCGTAATGTCATAATTACCATGGTAACTTAACAATGGCATCTCCTACGCGCCAATGCTTATTCTTTTCAACAAATAAAAATACTATGAAAAGTTTCAACAATATATTTAAGAAAACCTCTTACAATTGTTTCGACGAGTCCGTCATTATCAAAGAGTAGGTAAACAAGTATACTAAATTGAAAGTTAAAATGAACGACTTAAATACATATTTGATTTGATTACAAATATACATACATAAACATCTTTCTGACAATTACTTCAATATTAGCCTATATGGAATTTTCGAACATTATAAATAAAGATAAAACAGACGTTAATTGCAAAAGTGGTATCTACGAATTAAATTGTAACCAGTGCGATGCCATATACATAGGTCAATGTGGCAGAGACTTAAAACATAGAATTAAGGAACATGTAAACAGCATAAAAAACCATGTTAATTCTACTGGCTTTTCCGAACATTGTAATATCAACGAGCATACATTAAACGAAGATAACATTAAATTAATTCACGTCGGGCAAAAAAGCAAAAAATTAAATTTACTCGAAAATCTTGAAATCAAAAAAGATTTATCGGAAGGAAAAAATGTAGTAAATAACCAGAAAGAATTGTGCTTAAATAATACACCCCTACTGTTACATAGAATACAATAGTTTTATTATGACTTGACATTATAATGTTCGAAAATTCCATATAGGCTAATATTGAAGTAATTGTCAGAAAGATGTTTATGTATGTATAGTCTGTCTAAAGTTTTAGTGCGGTTATGACTTAATTACCATTTAACTTTTATGAGATCCTACCTGGAAACAGTTATAAAACGTGATTGACAGGCGAACCTTTTTGGACAAATTCTTCATCTGCACGTGCCATCTTTCAATGAAAGTTGCCCATTTCTATTTGAAGGCTTTCTTGGAGCAGGGCCGTATTTGATAAATATATTAAGTAGAATTACACCTTTAGTTTTGCAATTCGAAACAAAATGCAATATATTTTATATAATAATGTTATAATAATATTATAATAAGTACCCATATTGTTATTCTAAGATACT
The DNA here is from genome assembly GCA_947389935.1 of Agrilus cyanescens. Lineage (NCBI taxonomy): Eukaryota > Metazoa > Arthropoda > Insecta > Coleoptera > Buprestidae > Agrilus > Agrilus cyanescens. The sequence continues at coordinate 12,582,978 of OX376706.1, forward strand.
TGTATAGCCAAAAACTCATTAGTGGATTTTACCTGTACCTAATGAAGGTATTGACAAACCATATTGAATAAACGCAAGACTAATATCTATATACATTAGGTACAAAATATACAGATTTGCTTCGGAATTCTCCTTACGCCGCATAAACCACTACAATTTTAAATTACAATAAACAATGTAGAAACTTCTTTGTTAATGATGCGAACGAACAAACAACTTATACAACAAACTATAATTTTAACTACTACGGACCTTAACGCTCATTGTTGAGGGATAAATACCATCCTGATAGCTTTATTACTTACAACAACAGGAGGTACCATAAACCTCTTAAGAAATCAAAGCCATAAACGCACTAAAAGTTTAGACAGACATCAAATCAAATATGTATTTAAGTCGTTCATTTTAACTTTCAATTTAGTATACTTGTTTACCTACTCTTTGATAATGACGGACTCGTCGAAACAATTGTAAGAGGTTTTCTTAAATATATTGTTGAAACTTTTCATAGTATTTTTATTTGTTTAATATGTTTCATCAAAAATACACCTAAACTAGTTTATTAATTATTCTTTTCATCTATTGTGGACGTTGTTTATTTATACAGAGTTGGACTCCTTCCTATAATCTTCAATCTTGAGTTCAATACCTACCTTACATGCTTTGAAATAAAAAAAAAAAGTTTGCGTTCTCTTAAATTCAGTTTGGAATTCGCTTTTGTTTGTCGAATCTCATCTCCTCGATCCTAATGTTTAGAGTATTAACGTATATTTCATTATAGGTCATTTTCTCCCACCAGGTACCAGGTATTAGAAAATCACCTCCAGTTTTTTATACACCTAAAATTTAGTCGAATCGAAATGTAGCGTAGCTGTCTAGCGTTATTTTTAACATTACGGCATTGCAAGTAGCGATGTCGGATTCATCTCCCCTCCAAATTAATGCATTTTTAGGCTTTTTTTACGAAAAAAAGGCTCTCTTAATTTCATGGACTTGTATGTACACTGACTTTTAGAAACTAGTATCTGTATGATGAAGTATGGCATTCTGAGAGTTGTGTATAAATCTATCATAATACTATGAATTTTTATAGACAACTTAAGAATATTATACTTGTACTAATTCTTAGTTATCATAAAATTTAGGTATAAGTATTTCCTTTATTTTCTGATTTAATTTTCACTTCCAGGCAAGAAATACAGGACACCGGTAGGAGTTATCTATCAAGTGCCTTTCAGTTTGGGTTATGCATTATTGGGACTTATTGCTTACCTTCAAAGAAATTGGCAATGGTTTCTATTTTGGCAATCAATAGCCCCATCTATCTTGATAATATACTGTATCATATTACCTGAAGCCCCTAGATGGTCGCTCTCAATGGGTAAAAAAGAAGAGCTGATAAAAACATTAGAAAAGGCCGCTAAATGTAATAAAAAACCCATCGAAAAAGTGAGACCATTAGTGGAAGAAGCATGTAAATCTTCACCAGAAGATGTCAGAAAGCATGCGGGAAATTTAACACTCTTATTTAAGCATAAATTTTTGAGAATACGAACACTGTGTATAGCAACTAATTGGTTTACTTGCGGGTTTTGCTTCTTCGGTATTTCACAATATCTTAATCAATTGTCTGGTAACGTTTTCCTCAATGTTACCATCGTCGGTTTAATTCAAGTTCCAGGAATATGTATTGCGGTATACCTATTGGAGAAATTCGGAAGAATAAAATGTCTAATCTCATTTAATATTACTGCTTCAGTTGCCACTTTTGTATTGGCATTTATACCAAAGTATCTTTCATGGATGGAGATAACGTTAGCAAGCCTGGCAGTATCGGCACTAACGATGTGTTTCGCTAATGTTTATGTATATTCTGGAGAACTATTCCCAACAACGTTAAGAAATTCTGGAGTAGGATTTTGCTCAATGATTGCAAGGTTTGGTGCAATCATTGCTCCATTTATTTCCAATTTAAGTGATTATGCAAGCTGGCTTCCTTCTCTGGTGCTTGCTATTACACCTGTAATAGGGTCAATACTATGTTTATTTTTGCCGGAAACGAAGGGACTGCAATTACCCAATACAATTGAGGAAGCACTGTACTCCTAATGCTTTTAATTATTTATGAGTAATATTGAGTAGAGATGTCGCTGGTGGCTGAAGACGAATAATCTGCGAATAAAAGTTGAAAAAAATATTTTGAGAAATACTGTGTTGGTGTTGAAAGTCGTTGAGATAATATCAAAATTGTTACTGAGCCAAGTGTCCACGAAGAGAACTGGAAATTCTGATGTCCAGAAATTCCAAGTCAACTACCATGGGCCTACAGAACCATTATATAGTCAAATCATTAAAAACTCAGCAGTTCTTATATTGGAATAAACAATTCAATTGTTGATATGAATATGTTTAAGGACAACATCAGCTTTATTGAATTAAGTCCAGGATAACACAAGTGAGAAGCAGCAGGGGCGGTAAAATTATTGTTGAATGTATAAATAATGATTGTTTAGTATAAAGTCGAACATCACTAAATTCATTAGCAGTGAAGTGAGATGTCAGTTTAAAAAAAAAATGTAACAGAATCCTGATGCAACAACCTAGATGTAAACATTGTGAAAATCCCACAGGCAATTAGTTACATGAAAAATTCCTACATGTTTTAATTTTGGTTGCTGTAGTGGAGTGTTCTCAACTTAATACCGATAAAAAATTTGAATGCACTGCAATAGACAAAAAAAAAACAATGAATGTGTGTATCTACAGAAATCCGACAGTTGCCTTAATTTTCTCTTTAATAAACTGAAAGAATGTTTACAGATAGTGTTGAGTATGTGACCGGAGCAAGGGAGGTGCCCCAAATTCTCTTTAAAATCAATAAAAGAAAAATAAACAACATTTGACTTTTCAAAACAATCTTTATTTATTTATTTAAATCAAAGAATTTGGCTGTGAATATGAATCCTCTAGTGTTGGGACCCTTTAATTACATTTTGTTAATAAAATGTAGTAACTTAGATTCTTTTATGGGTTCTGTACAAGTTATATGTGCTAACAAAGAAATTTGAAGCACATGATTTATTTACATTGTATACATACAAAACACCGATATCTTTACTTCTACCCTCCGATAGTAGACTTTCACATGTTCATATTCAACTGATCCTACAGTGGTCGAAACTAGCCCCTTTCCGTCTATACGCCCCTACACACACCCTGGCTAAACGCATGGCCTTAGATGGCATTCCGTTGTACGAAAGTTGTCACAAAACACCAGTTTTAAAGATGTATTCCGTCCTTTTCTTTTACTTATTAAGTACAAAAAATATTTTAAAGAAATTATTTAATCCTATTCTCATTTCAAATAATCAAAATTTGAAATTACGAAAATAAAAGAAATATTGTGACGAAGAGACAAAAGAAATGTCATTAATTAATTAAATGAATAGATTGTTTATAATATAAAAACCAGCTGTAAAATAAATAAATACAAGAGGATTATTTATTAGCTTTTGACACCGGGCTGCGGGCGGTAACAGGTACAAATATAGAGATATAACCAGCGGCACGTAAGGAGATTCAGTGATGGTCAGATTGACAGTTAGACAGGCGGAAACATTATAACAGCAATAAATAGAAGAGCGAATAACATTGTTGGACCCAAATCGTAAATAACTACGTCTCACCCCTATTCATTTGTAACTATTTTAAACTACCCTCCACCATCACCTCCTGGCTGATAACCCCCGTCCCGAGTTGGCTACAGTTTTCCACTGCGCATCTTATGATTTATGGCTTTTGAATCTCCTAAGACGCCGCCATCTAGGGACGCCGCTTACTGCAGTTTTTAGTGAACCTACGGAGAATACTTTCAAGTTCAAGAAGTGCAAATTATTATATATTCAGAAGTTTTAATAATTTTCTATTAGATAAAATTCTAATTATTTGTATGATCTCCAATCAAAAAATTCGATTCTTATTTAGTTCATAGCAGTTAGAAAGAAAGCATGCTTAGGTTACTGGTTCAGTGTAGTTTCGTTAAATATTTTCATAGCGATTTACTCTACCGAAGCAAAATTTATTTTATCCACACAACCAATAATCTAAGCTTATAAAATAACATAAGCTTTCATGGCTAGAATCCATAGAAAAACTAAGGCTCGGACTTGTACGCTGTAGTCCACAGGAACACAGTGTTGACGAGAGCGAAGATCATACCTCGAAATATCGACAGCGACTGAGTAGAGAGCTGGGTGCGGGCTGATTTCTATTCCGGGCGGCAGATGGAGGAGTGTCATAATGGTTCGTAGGTAGATTCGACACCTTCTGCGTCGTTCTCTCTAGAGCTGGATGACATACTTTACTCAAATCAAGTCCTTCTTTTCTGTTGAAATTTATAGTGTTTGTGAATTTCGTTGGCTTCGCTATGCAATCGCGAGTAATACTCCGAAGTAGTAGACAGGGCAGAAGTTTCATCGTACTTAACATGATGGTTATCATTGTTCAAGGTTTCTAAGGCTGCAGGAGTCGGCAGCAGAGTTTATGTTCAGAATAACTGAATAACAAGAAGATGGGGTAGCTACGAGAAGCCCTCTCAGTCTAGTGGTCTCCAACTTTTACATGGAGTTTAAGATGAATAAGATGCCCCTAATTCAATACCTCTCAACCCTAAATGCTGGTTTCGTCACGTGGATGATACTTTCGTGTTCTTGAGTCATGTTAATAAAGCCCTTGTCGATTTTCTTCTCCACATCAATGGAAAAGGAAGATAACGAAAAGCTCGCCTTTCTTGACGTTCTTGTTACTAAGAAGTCCGATTGATCCTTAGGCTTTACCGTGTTTCGTCAGCCTAAACACACGTTAAATAAGGATTTTATCCTGGAAAGACGAGCCCGCTGCGCAAGCCCCTCAGATCAGCTAGACTCCTTGTCATCCGCCGGTGTTTCCAGAGTACCCCGTTTTGCGGAGTAGTATAATACTGGAACCGCAAAAGGTAATATTAGGATGAGAATAATAGCAATTGAATTTATTAGTAAGACATCATCGTCTCGTGTAGGAGAAAGGAGTGTACGAGATGTGGCCACGGAAAATCCTGTGGCTAGTACATCGCGAACGATGGCAGGGAGCGGTAAATCCATAACAATGAAACCTAAGAAACGAACAGCAGGAGAGTTTCAAGCTGTCCGTTGAATTAATCAAAGCTAGTGGACCAAGTGAGGGAAGCAGTGAAGGCTCGTCAATGTGAAAAACGTAAACGCGAAGGAGAAACAATGGAGCACCACACGAAGGACGCTCCACTATTATATCAGATACATCGGAAAGAGAAGGAGTTGGAGGATTTGAAGAAAAGTCGTGAAAGCAGCAGTAAATTGATGGTGGAATGTAGAATGCGAATAGAAGAGGTAGAGCAGCAGTTAGATAGTTTACGCACACATTTATTGGATATATTCAAATAAAATTGTAAAACAGAAACATGAAATAAATATTATAATGTAATTTTATTTTAATTTTTTGCTCTGAAGGCATGTTTTACTTAATAAAAAATATAGTTTGGAAAAAGTAATCTCATAATTCTAGGAGGTTGTTATCTCTTCATGGATGGGTCAGAAGATTTGTTAGAGTTGTTTCAAGATTTTAATGGGAATGCTGTGGGAATGAAAGGATTGAAAAGAGGAGACGTGTTAAGTGGGGTCAATATAACAAATATGAATAACATAAGTGGAAGCGTGATCTGTTAACTTCGAGTGAAACGATTTCGAAATTACTCGATGAGTATTTCTTGAAAGATGAACAAGAACCAAAATGTGTATGTGTTGAACGCTGCGAAGATCATTATGTTTCACAAGCTGGAGGAAATTATAAGTAATAAAACAAACAAAAAAATAAGTACTAATCAATTTTATTTTTATTAGTATCGTTAAATGTTACATTCTTTGCACATAAAAATGTTTCACAATAAGCATTCGGTAGGGGACGTACTGAAGGTAACCCGACCCTGGCCCCGTACGTCAGAGGTGCTTCTCCATGTCGTTGCAGAACTAGACGGGAGGCTTTTTGTCCGTTACTGTGACGGTGCTCACCATACTATCAGTTGTGTCCCAGACACGATGTTGTAACACGTGCTAATGATGGTAGATTGATTTAGGTGATGTGCCCGTGAAAGTAATGAAGTATAATAGCTTGGTACTTGTTGTGGTATGAGGAAGATAGGAAATCTTCTGCCGAACGAACTTTTTTTTTTGTTTTCGTGGAAGAGGGGAAATCTTCAAAAGACACCCGTCCGTCCGATGCGACTGGATAGTGTCGGATTCCTGACAAGATGTCCTCAGACCTACCGACTAAAACCCCTGTACCTCAGGCCGTATTAGGTCCAATAGCCGTGTGAAAGTTGAAAGTTAAGTGGTGGTTAGGCGGGAATGCTATGGGAAAGATGTTGCGACACGTGGTTATGATGGTAGATTGATTTAAGTGATATGACCGTGAAAGTAATGAAGTATAACATCTTGGTACTTAATACTTGAGGGTATTTATATGATTCGGAGGAGTAGGGTTGTGAGTTGGGTAAAAAGATTCGGAGTAAAAAAATAAAAAAAAGTAGTTATACAAAAAAAATTGTTATACAAAAAAATAGTTAAATAATTAAAAAAAAAAAACAAAAAACAATTGCCATCCAAAAAAATTTACATTTCAAAAATAAACTTAAATAAACAGCGGCTGTAAGTTGTTGCCGTACAGCAAAACATTAAGAGACCATTCTTATTTTAAATAAATTATAATGATTACGTACCACTTTCTCTTTCCTTCGAAAGGCTGTGTATAGGTATGGTGGGGATGAAAAATGGTGTTGAAAAGGGGTTGATATAAAAAATACGCTGAAAAACACTAAAGGGAAACCTATATAAAAGGGGGCAAGGTTCCGGAGGTGGCTGGAGAGGGGTGGAGTCAGAAGGCTCATTTTTGAAAGGGGTACTTATCTGAATTTGGATAGTCCAACATTGCAAGCTGATAGAGTGTGTCTTTGATATCAAAAGTGAGAGAGGGGCCATCTTCTTTAAAACCACTCCTTATATGTACCTCAAAATAATTCTTGAAATTAAGGGTGAAAACTAAGTTCCTTAATACAGCCCACATTTCACTTTCGCTGGCAAAAAAAACTTTCTTCCTTCACAACCAATGATTTTTTATAGACATCTTTTTCTGATCACACTTTCCTTCACACACTTTTTGGGGTTCATAGTATGGGGGTTAAACACGTAAACAAATATTTCTTATCACTGTTGGGTAGGATCATGAAACTTGCTTTTAGAGAAATATTTTACAAGGGGAACACTTTTTTATTATCACTCCTAATTTTTTTCTAAGCTTGAACTTTTTGTTAACTTTAATTTTTATTTTTAATTGTTTCAGATTCAGGTGCTACCCTTTGGGGAGCACCATGTTATTACACGATCTCGTCCTCTTATACTTCAAAAAAATTTTAAAGGTTCATTTTCAAACTTTTACCCCTGCCATTTTTTACGCTGCGGGATTTCGTTAACATTCGTCTTGTAGCACCACATTACCGAAATTTTTATATGCTACTCATTCAAGAAACTCTCTTCTTACACTACTTACCCTACATATTATGTTAGGGGTGAAAAAAAAATCTCTTTTTTTGCGACTTTTACTGCATATTCTATTTAAGTTCTTCAAATATACTTTTCTTAGTCATGTTTCACATTTCTACGTTGTCTTATTTTGTCAATTATGACGTCTCTCATTTTCCTCCTATTATTTTCAACAATTATATTCTCATTTATTTATTTTCCTTATAGTTTTTATACCAAACCAGCATCCTCTTCCTTTTTCATATCCACTACATCCCCACTTTTTTCCCCATCATCATCCCCACGTTTGTTCACCCCGTTTCTCCCTATTTAAATGATTCGCTCCCTGTCCACAACATCATTTTAGCCTTCCTCGTATTAACATCTCGAATCCAGTACTGGTGAGACACTATTCTGTTGCGAATAATGCTTTGCCAACAGACCTCTGGTTTTTAGTCACAGCTATACAGACTACAAACTTCAAAGCATTAAAAGAAATGGCAAGAATATTGGAAAAATATATGGAAAAGAAGGAAGGAAGTAAATATAGGAAAAACGAAAACGTTGAAATTTGGAAATGTGACGAAAAACTTAAGAATGTGCAAGATGGTGATATGGAGGGGAAAAGTTGTGAAAATAAACCAAAAGCAAATGGATAAGTGGAGAAGAAATGAAATGAATATTGAATATAGAGTTAAAGATAGATGTGGGGAATTGCAAGAGGGTAAGACCTGAAGAAAATGCAAAAATAAAAATATGCGGAAGGTTTAAAACAGTTTCTATGGACGTATTGGCAGAGAGATATTACTCCGGAATATCTGAAAGGAAATAAGGAAATAGGGATTGTAGCAAGATTCAGAATGGGAAATGAAACTAATGGAAATAAATATTGGTTGATAGAAAAAAGATAGGAAATGCAGAGTATGCACGTATGTTGGAAGTGGCCGTAAATCCTAATACTAATACAGTATTTGAACATAAAAAATAGTAGGTCGGGGGTTGACGGTTTTAAAAGAAGTATTAAGAGGAAGAAGAAGTAATTAGAATTTACCATGGTCTATCGAAAGCTATTTGATTCCTCCTTTGCATTGCCCATTTACTGACTTTATTGTATTTGATATTATTTAAGTTTGTAACATGCAGGTTTTTTTATATACATATATAATTTATCTCGTCCCAATATGTGAGGTACATTAAGCGTTAGTTAAAGAAGCATTCTGTTATGTGTTATGTAAATTAATTTGTTTTTTGTTTAATTGGTACTACAAAAATGAAATAATTACAAATCAATATTTATTAGTTTTCAAAAATTAAAACGGGGTTATTTTAAGTAAACCTAAATCATAAAAACCAATAGTTTTCAGTGCTTTTAGCTTAATCGCTTTTGTATAAATTTGCTGCCGTTTTTAAATGATTTAAGTTCAAACCTAGTTAACTTGGAATGAAATATAGCACAATAAAAGAAGTAATCGTTACTAATATTGTCACTGACAAACATCTGGAGAATAGTTGAGCCCTGAGTCCATCCTTGAAATTTCCCGCTATTTGTGAGTGCATTCGGCCTAAGCACTTGAAATATTCCTGGATGTAGATTTATGAACTCTTCGAGCCCTACAGATTGCTGGGAACAACCCCCTTCTTGATTTTGAAAAAGCTGTAGTGTCGTTTGAGTTTAATTTTTTAAACATCATTTGACGCAGTTCTTCAAGTTCTAAAAATGATGAAAAACGTACAAAACCGATTGGTTGGGAAATTTCGATGTTACGTTAAAAAAACAATTTTTTTTAAAATTTCGAATAGCGAGTCTTGAGACAACTGTTATATAGCATTTGAAGCAGTCAAAGCAGGTTTTCAAGTACAAAAAAGTATATAATATAAAAAAAGATCCGAGTAGAAGTTTTCGAGTTAGGTACTTCAAAAAAACCTTTTTTCAATATTGGTCTTTCATTGTAGTCTTGTATGAATGGACCGATTTTGATATAATTTTTTTTTCAGCTTAATTTTGCTGCTGTATAGGTTAGCACTAATTGAGCACTTAATAGTTACTCGCTTCAATTTGCCATTTATTAAGTTTAGGAACTGTTATTTAAACAATTGCTTGTTATGGCTGTCAAGTTAGTAGAAATTTTTTTTTCAGCTTAACTTTGCTGTTGTATAGACAGGCACTTATTGGGCACCCTTGAGCACTTAATAGTTACTTGCCTCAATTTGCTAATTTCTATTCTTCAGAGCTGCTATCCAAGCAAGCTGGTACTGCCAACTTAGCGGTCCTCAAAATTAGAAAATCAAAAAAAAAAAATTTTTTTGCATATGTTTATTTACTAATTTACATTTACTATAATTGAAATTAAATGCTGTATGCCTTCCTCTGGGGAAGTACACTCTGCCACTTTTACTAAAAGATGGCAGTGATATCATTTTTCGGAAATATTCTAGAGCTTCTTCAAATTTCAGTTTCTGGCAATTAGCCTTAAATATGCACTAAATTATGAGCAGAAGCATTAGCGATTCTGCCCATTTGACACTGCTGGCTTTATATACGTAACAAATAGAAAGAAAATTGAGCTTTTTAGAATTTTAGTTATTTTGAAGTTGTGTGATTGATGTGTGGTATACTAAAATTAGTTTATTTTCAGTTTTCTCTTTCTCTGGTTACGATTTTTAAACAGAAACACTTGGAGAGATGATTACTATACATCCATCAATCACATAACTTCAAGTATAACTAGAATTCTAAAAACCTAAATTAGGCTGGACAAAACGGAAACGGTATTTGTTGACGAGGGTAAAAGAACATAGATCCAATATACGCAGAGATCTGAAATATTATGATCTAGTAAATCCACATAAAAGAAAATATGATAATAAATTCGATTAGGATAATTCCAATATTATAGAAAAAGAAAAAAAATTTATATAGATAAATCGTTAAAAAGAGTTAAAAGTGTCGTGTTTGAAATATTTATGTGGACAATTTTTCTTAAGAAATATTAAATTTTTTACAGTAACTAGTATAATAATCAAACAATTTGACTGTGCAACGTGTTTTTATTTATATCGTGATAAGTGCAGTTTCCTTTTCATAGTTATTTATTATCTATATCATCCAAACGACTATTTTGAGGTTAAGCATTGTCTCAATATGTCTACATGTGCTGCCTGTGGTAAGGGTTTCAACAACCACATTATTACAAACTGCATTTGTTGTAACAAATTCTTTCATGCTACAACACAATGCACAGGAGTTACAACGTCGGAAGTAAAAGTATTTGAATTAAAAAATACCAAACCCTTGTTAGCTTATAGATGCTCCGAGTGTCAGAACAATAATATTCCTTTTTTTTTTTTAAGAAACTTTGAGAGACATTAAAGCAATTACGGACTGTACTCCAAAAATTTGCAGTGATGTTAAAAATTTTTAAAAAGATATAGATAATTTAAAAAGTGATGTTCATATTGAAAAAATTATTTCTGAAGCGATGAATCGTATTACTCGAAGAAGAAACATAATAATATACGAGATTCCTGAAAATAATAATGTCTCCGACCTTGAATTTGTGAAACAAGCACTTGAAGGAATTCTAATCTCGTTAACAAACTTTACTTGTCATCGTTTGGGAGTGCTCAAGAAAGATAAGCCTCGTCCATTATGTGTAAAATTTGCTGACGAAAATGACGTGGGTATTATATTTAAAAATAAGAATCAATTAAAGGACGGTTTGATAATTCGTAGAGATAGAACCAAAAGGAGCAGGATGGTCATACAAATTTCAAAAGCAAATATATAAACAATATCCCCTCTGTCGTTCCTTTGAATAATAATCTACTTGACGAATCGTCCTCGTCCTCTTTTCTCGATGCATCGAATGTCAATAATTTCGAAAATTCAAAAAACGAATAAGCTCTCCCCCTAATTTTCAAGATTTAAATCTTTTTTACCAAAATATAGGTAGGATGAGCTCAAAACTAAATGATCTAAACAACAATATTTCTTTACTACCAATTAACTATGATGTCATAATTATTACCGAAACATGGCTAAAATCAACTATTGAAGATGCAGAACTTAGTTTAGACTCCTATCATGTATTTAGGAAGGATAGACGCTTGGATGAAAAATACTCCACTGGTGGAGGTGTGCTCATCGCAGTGAAGAAAACCCTTGGATGCTACCAAATAGATTTAGACTTAGAAATACATCCTCACCTTGATCAACTATTTGTGGCAGTGTATAAGAACCTTAGACTAGGAAAGAGAGGGGACACGTAGCTCCTATGCCGACTGTAAGTCAAAAATTGACGCAATATTTTGGTACCGCCTCCATTTACTGATCCGAAACAGTGCGTTGACAGCGTTGTGTAAAAGTGTCAAAATAATTAAATAGTGTAGTTAGGTTTTAGTGGATTTTTGTTTAAAACAATGCTGATTTGTTCTTCTTACGGCTGTAAAAGCCGCAGTGAAAGAAATGAACCAGAAATCACATTTCACAAGTAAAAAGAATTTTACGTAGTAAGGTTAAGCACAGAAAATCGCGTTTAATTTGTTTAATGTTTACATACTACTTAAAATATCTTATGATTTACGTACAAGAATCATTAATGCGTGATATTATTTTTTTTTTTTGAATGGTTTACTGATAGTGTAAGAAACAATAAATACTTTCAAAGTTGTAAGATGCATGCGTTTACCACAGTATTGCCATAGGCGGCGTCACTTTTAGTTATAAAAATCTAAAAAAGTAAAATTAATTAATTAATAAAATTCGTCTTAATATTTATTAGTTCCGCCACATCATGTTAATTAACGTTAAATAAAATAATTCTTTGCATTTAATTTCATTGAATTTGTATTCTGCAGTATTCTCATTGACATAAAATAAATAATATTTTCTTAGTAACGTAAGACGCAAAAAAACAGTTCTTAATAATTGTTTATGTTATCAAATAAACAATTGATACTCTGTATGGAATGATAATTGTACAAATAATGGTAACAAAACAAACTCCCTCTTAACATTTTATGTTGCGATACTGAGCGCTGTCTCGCGATCCCAATCGTCCTCAATTTACAGTCGACTATTACCTGTCCCTCTCTTTCCTAGTCTAAGATAAGAACCAAGTAAGATATATCATCGGCTCAGTTTACATCTCACCAGAATCCGAGATTGAGTTATATCAAGACCATGGTTTAAGTATAGAAGAAATTTCAACCAGGTTCCCAAATCAACCCTCTATTATAATTGGTGATTATAATCTACCAAAGGCAGACTGGCTTTTAAATGATTCTGGCTCTTACGTATCCTTGCGTGAGCATACTAAAAATATGATTAAATCATCTGCCTCTACTCTATCTAGTTTTATACAGGGTGGTTCTGATATAAATACGGATTTTTGGAGGGTGTCAACTAGATGCAATATGTAATCGAATGGTCACTACAGCAGCGCGGTGAAGAAACAAAAAAATTTTCAAAATTTTTGAAAAACATCTTAACATGAATTAATTTGAATACGGTCCTGTGCGTTTTCGCTTTGACTTAAGCAACACATTTGGCAACTGTCACAAAATTCTGATGAACTAAACGCCATTTTCGAACACACTTGTTTACGTTACAGTAACCGAGTAACCTCATTCACCGTCAGCTGATTAAAGACAGCGTTGCCACTACACACGACCAGGTCAATCGAGGACACGTTTTACACAGGACCGTACTCGGTTTTGCCTGTATTTTCACATACGTTTTTCTCGAAAACGGTAAACTTTAGGACCTGCGAAGTTTTGCTTAATTTTCTTATTTTCTACTGCCCTATCACCTCCTTAAATATCCGCAGTTATATCAGTAACACCCTGTATATGTTAATAAATTCTATCAATATAATAATATTTATAACAATAGTGAAAATTTACTCGATTTATGTTTCTCAAACCTCAAAGGTATATTAGTCGATAAACCAGCAGATGAAATTTTTGAAAGCGATAGATTTCATAATCCTCTTTCTTTTTTAATCGATAGCAATTTCATAAGACAGACTTTCGGATCTAGTCTAATTGAATTCTCTGAATCCAATGAAGTTAATGTAAAACATAATTTTAAGAAATCGAATTGGGATGAAATTGCTAATCAATTAAACTCTATTGACTGGTTTAATATATTTAAGGATTATAATATTGAATTATGTACAGATATATTTTATAAAGAAGTAAATAAAATTATTGAAATGTATGTACCAGCCTATAAAATTTATAAGTCTCGGTACCCTAAATGGTTCTCTAAAGAACTCATAGATTTACTTAGAGGAAAGAAACTAGCTCATAAAAAATATAAGCAAAAAAATAGTGATATCGACTACCGTACCTTTTGTATCTTAAAATTACAATGCAAATTATCAAGTAAAAAATGTTATGAGAAATATATCGAAAATATTGAAAATTCATTATCAGATAGTGTTAAAAACTTCTGGAACTTAAAAGAAAACTAAGGGGTACATCCTAATTTAATGTTTCTAAATTCAGAGAAAGCCTTTAGTGAAACTCAGATTGCTAACCTTTTTTCTAAACATTTTGATTTACAGTTTTTAAGCAATGATATCTTAAATTTTGATGAATCTTCCATAACTGAGAAAATAGACAATGAATATTCTTAAAAGTTTCAAAATTAAATAACAAATTGACACGATCTATACTGACTTTAGTAAGGCTTTTGACTCAGTCAATCATCTACTTCTAATAAAAAACTACGACTATTTGGAATTAATGAGTTACTTGTAGTATGGATCCATTATCTTATTATCTTACTAATAGAATGATGATAGTCAGAGTTAATAATTCTACTTCTGATCCTTTCATAGTTCAGGCCGGTGTGCCTCAGGGCTCTTTTTTAGGTCCTCTACTTTTTATAATATTCATAGATGATTTAGTATCAAATTTAAAATATGCTAAACCTCTGTTATATGCTGATAACCTGAAACTCTATAGACAAATCTTAACCAAATCTGATTATGACAAATTATTTAATGATCTACTGAGGATACCTAGTGGATTGGTGTAACTGCAATGGGATGAAACTAAATCTAGAAAAATGTTTTGTAATTTCCTTCACAAGAAATACCACTGCAGAAAAATTCGACTATAAAATTAACAATCATTATTTAGAAAGAGTTAATAACATCAAAGATTTAGGGGTGGTTTTTGATTCAAAACTAACTTTTCATGATCACATTGATTATGTTTGTACTTCTGCTTCTAAGAAGCTGCACTTTGTGATGAGAAACACTAAACATTTTAAAAATGCTAATAGTATTAGGACCTTATACCATAGTAAGGTTAGATCTAAATTACTCTATGCTTCTTCGATCTGGAGACCTCAATATAGGAATAGAATTTATGCTCTTGAAAAGGTACAACATAAGGCTTTGAGATATATTTCCATAAAGAATGGCAAAATCATGGATGCTAATAATCATGACTACTCAGAAGTTGCTAAGAAATTTAATATACCAACAATTGAATCCACTTTTGATGGAATTGATATTAAAACTGTCCACAAAATTTATTCTGGTAAATTCAATTGTGCATCATTATCAGAAAATTTACCATTGGATAATAGAAACCTTAATCTTCGGTATCCATTGCAATTCTATCTGGAATTTGACTCAACAGCTAATTATCTGAGAAACGAGCCAACTTATAGAATGTGCAATATTAGTAATGAATTTGTTAAAAAAAATGATTGTTTCAGTTTTCTTGAATCTAGTGAATATACTATTTCAAAAAAGATTAAAGACTCCATTCACAAGTTCTGAATAATTATTTTAACAAAAAAAAATTATTTTCTATATGTAAAATTTTTGGATTTTATACTTTTATTTAGACACTTTTATACTCTACGATTATTAGTATATGCTTTAATTTCCTTTAAGCTACTCACGACAATAGGCCTAATTTGCAAGATTATTATCTCAATGATAAAATTCACTGGAAACAACTATGTTATGGGGAAACCCGTAAATTGAATAATAAACAATAAACAAATAATATAGATTGGCAGCCGAAATAACGAACTGCCATATATTGACTAATTTTTCTGCCAATTTTTAATTTATTGATGTAAGTTGTTTGCTTGATGATGACCGAATTTGACGATCGAAACGTCGCATAATTAAAATGATTTTTAATTTGGTTATTGGCGATATTAGCTTATATTGATTATAAATACATCAATTTGCCAACAAAATTATGTTCCTATAAACGAAAATAAAATAAGAAATAGGTGGTGCTGCCCCGGGTTTTTTGTATATCATTGGATTCTCTATAAAAAAGGTTTACATACTTTTTGTATATCTACGAGGACCCCTTTAAATAACAAATCAATGACATTGCGCGTTAGCCAAAGAATGCGGTAGCACTCTGTCCTTCAGTAACGATGGTAACATTTAAACGCCACATTCTACCAGAACTAATCTATGACCAGAACAGCGAACACTGTCAACTTTTAAGGATCTATTTAGAGCGCTGCACATTTTTGCTTGTTTATTATAGAAAGGTTCTGCCGGAACTGGAAAATTCAATTCTCTAAAAAAAAGGGCCCCTGTACTTGTATCTATAATGATTTTCGGTTTTCGTCGAAAAGTCAAGAAACGCTTTTTGCAAAATGTTTATGTACATTACTTAAATAAAGAGGAGTAACGATTATTCGCCAGCGGTAAAAATTTGCACAAATGATCCTCTCATAGACCTCTACGAGAATCAGTTCACCTTTGCAATATTGCTGAATACTAAGAAGACGTAAGGACGTAAGGTATGGTAAGGTATAGGTACTTTCACGTTCACATTAATCTTTCATTGAGCTGTCATTATGACAATATAAATAAAAAAATAATATCTAAATTTTAACAAAATATTTTGCAAAAAGAAACTGAAAAATTAAATATGGAGAAATTATTTCTATTTGAAATAATTATTGAAGCTATCGACTTCAAATCGATTCCTAAACCAAATAGAGAAGACTTAATAATCTATATTTCTCTTGGAGATGTTTTCTTCTTAAAGAGTTTTTATAATATCTTTTCACAGCTGGAAGTTGAAGGTATGTAATTTTAACTATAGTTTATTGGTAAAGTTATACTTTATAGCACTACCCCTACAACTTTCTTTCATGTTCTATTAAATCTGACCCAGTGGTGACTAAAAAAAGATGAATGGTATCAAATCGAATAGAGTGAAACTACATTGTCTGTATATTACCTAACGTTTGAATTCTGTCGAATACTTTGGAGGGTGTTCTTCCGAATAGCGCTCACCTTCGATCGGGAAGAAATTCTGGGCATTTGTTATACTTGATGTGACATGAAAATACCCCAAAAAATTTTTGGCGGTTATGCACCATAAATTTTTTATGGGAGTTTAAAGGCTAAACCTTCCGTATCGTGATCTGTACGAAAAATAGGTTTTTCTTTTTGGCAAATAGCTCGAAATGTCTTTATTATTGCAAATTCAAAATAAACAATTAAGAGAAGGCGTATCAGCAAAATCGACAAAAAGTGTTGAAAAGCCTTTCCCCCAATTATTTTTTCGATATTTACAATAAATGTCATTTTGAGCCATTTTCTCAAAAAAAAGTCTATTTGTTGTAGGGACTACAATTCCCCATGGAAAATTATAGCGCATTTTCGCAAAAAAACCTTTGAGAGATTTTTATCCCATTAAGGACAACAAATACCTAAAGTTTCGACGCTATCGGAGGTGACCGCTAACCTAATCTACTCTAACCCACACCCTACACCACGGCCACCCCACCACACCACCTGCACCCTGCAGCAACATCAAAATGTACCATATTCTATGGATTTACACCACACTCAACACTTGTCTAAAATCACTATAGACTCTATGCACTGGACATCACCATCTTGGCTTATTACGACTTAATTCGTTTAATTTTTGTCCTTACAAGATTCATATCGGTATTGTTTTATAATGGAGAAATAAATAACTATTCATCATTGCTTACGCGTATGTTCATCTACGTCTATAAACCAGTTACTTGCCAACGTTGATATAATACTTTCTGATCGTTGCAAACACTGCAACCACATTTAGCCTACATCCAGGATGTTTCTGAAATAAGTGCAAAGATTGCAATAAGTGATACAGCACTATAAAACTAAGCTAAGCTAAATGTTTATTTTTGGTTTAGCATTTTCAATATAATTAGTATTTCAAATATAATAAACGAACTCTAACCAAACTAATAACTTAAGATAATCTTTTATTTTTAATAATAAAAAAAAAAGATATATAAGAACATAAGCTTTCACGGCCGGAATCCATAGAAAAACTTCGGTTCGGGCTTATAGGCCGTGGTCTATAGGAACTGTTTAGTCCAAACGTTTCGTCAGCAACTGCGGCTGACATCTTCAGTGGAAATGTTGTCGAGAGCGGAGATTCTACCTCGAAGTCTTGACAGCGACTGTCGCGGCCTATAAGCCCGAACCCAAGTTTTTCTAAAAAAAAAGATGTGTTTGCCATCGAAATCGAACTCGCAACCTACATTCAACGGAATTGCAAACTGTTACCTATTTGGCGCATTTCCTGATTTACATACTACGAGGTACGTCTTAGAAGTAATGAGAATGATTGGTGCTGAACGTTTTTAATGAATGTATGTACAATGTAACATTGTCGCCTTCAAAGTACGCTCCTTGAGAATGCACACAGCGTCTCTAGCGATTTTGCCATTCTTGGTAACAATTCTGAAAGTCTTGTTCCGTCAGGCTGTTTAGAACTTGAGTGGTAACTCTTTGGATGTTGTTTACTATTCAATAATGGTGACCTTTCAACGTCCACTTAAGCCTTTTAAAGAGAAAATAATCACATGGTGCCATATCGGGGCTATATGGTGGCTGTGGGAGTACTGCAATACTTTTCTCTGCCAAAAGTTCTCTAACCTACAATGAATTGTGACTGGGGGCGTTATCGTGATGCAGGATCCAAGAAGTTACGTTCCACACGCAAACGTTCAAAGAACTCAAGATAAAAGGTTGCATTCACCTTCTGGCTCTGCAGTATGAATTCTTTATTAACAATTCCATGGTAATAAAAAAAATGATAAACATGGACTTAATACGAGATTTGCTCATGTGAGCTTTCTTCGGCCGCGGTGCGCTTGTGGTGCCACTCTGCGCTCTGCCTTTGCATTTCAGGATCGTATTGAATAACCATGATTCATCACCTATTATCACTCTATGAATTGTGTTAGGTTAGATCCTTGCTAATCGATAAGAAATTCTCATTTTATTCATCATTCAAGTTGTAATTTGTAAAAAACAATTTTTATTTTCCATTCCATCGATCCAGTTCAGTTCTGATTGTTGCATGTTGTGATATTTTATAATATTTCTAGTTCTTTAACCACACAGCTTTAGACACTATGTAATTACATATTACATTTAGTTAACCCCTTTTTAAATTTCGGGTCATAATTGACGAGATTTCAAGAATCAATTGTAAATTAGTAAACACAGAAAGTTTTTACTGCAATTGTTTTGCGTATATCAATTTAATATCAATAAAACCGTATAATATATTCAACCATGTTATGTAAATCTTGTCGCATGTGTGATTGCGTGTAGATGACTTTGTCGGCACGAATTCTATTTAAAATTGTTTCATATCAAAGCTTTACATTTTAATCAATTTACAATCTGGAATATTGCATGTTAGATCAATATGCTGCAACTGACTTGAGGTGTCTACACTGTAATCACAAAACGCAGCATTAAGACCAGAACTGCCGAACAAAACTGTACGACTCTTCAACCTGAGAAATCTACTTTACCTGAACATGTTTAAACCAATTCTAATCACACTGTAAACTACGACTACACTGTAGTATTACCCTCGGTTACATAAAAAAGCCATTTACTGAATTTGAACAAAATGTCGGAAAAAACTTGCACTTATTGCGCCTATAATATAATAAATAAATAAATATTTTTTATACCGCTGCTACTATTGTAAACAATTTTTAAAATAATAGGATGTTTGACATTATTAAAAATAAACTATTTAAAAAAATTATGAATAAAATGACTTATCAAATACTGAATCAAGGTTGTGTATAAAAACCTTAGGTTTAAACTTAAGATCTTAAGATCAATAAAATCTAATATTGCCAATAACCAACAACTTTTAATTAAAATTACATTTTATTGATCTTAGAATATTTTATTTATACCAACAAGATTAAATTCATTTATTGAAACCTTTAGTTTAATTTATCGTTCTATACCCAAAATTGTAACTTATTGTAAAGTCTTAGATAACATGCCACAAAATCCTACTTGTTCTGACTGTACTAAGTTAACGTCAAGTTAAACTGAACGAGCGGAGTTAACGAAATACAAATATATATTATTTTCAGAATTTTTTCAACTTTATTTTAATTTGCAGATGTAGCACCTAATAATACAATACAATACAACACCGGAAAATCTTATATTTTTACTCACTCTGCTGAAAAATTTCGAAATGTACTGAAAGAAAATCCATTGACCCTTACTTTCTACGAAGATGACCTAGCGATAGGAGTTGCGACCATCCCGTGGCATGATGTGTTTATTACCATGGTGGAAGAAAACATTACTTACTCAAATGTAAATTCTCCACCGGTTTGTTATTCAGATGAGATTGATATAGTGAAGGGTCCAAAGAAGATAGGTACGACCAACTTCTTCATTCGCCTGACTTGTTTCGGAAAATCTCTTTCAACATTTTTTCAAGTTGCCGAGGTTGCTAATCCTCTACAAGCAAGACAATTTTTCTTTAAGGGTATGGATAGGGATATAATCTTTCAAACTCAAAGGTAACTAGCTAACTAAAATATTTATTTTTCTATTTAACATTTAACATATAATATTCGTTATAGATATGGCTTGGGGGCATCTTCAGAAATCATACCTGTAGCACCCATATTTAATTCACCTCATAGCGTCGGCGATGATGACTCTTTTGAAACCGTTTTGAATGAATCTAAAGCATCTCAGTTTTCTTACTTTAAAGGAATCAGAAAATCTATTGGTGGTGTCGATAGATTCAATATTCACAGCTTAACTATAAAAGATTTCCAAAAATATTTATGTAAAAATCCTGATTGTCCTGGTAACACCAGTTTTAGAGAATTCGGATTAGATATATTGAAACAAATCAAAAGAAAAAGACTTATTCGATCCACTGATGACGACATTCCTATCGATCATGGGCTTTCACACGTTAACGGAAACATTGAAAATTATGGACCATGCAGCTCGTATAGGAGACCAAAACAATTGCAGCAGTCCTTTATTCCAAAAAAAACAAATAAAAATAAATGCTTAAGAGGTGGTTGCCCTTTACGTTTGAAAGGTGGTGGTAATGACAATGAGAAAGAGTATGAAAAACGTGAACCTTTTAACTTCGAACAACTAGCATCGTTTGGTCTGGAGAATCCTGTGTTCGCATGTAAAAGTTTATTGCATGAATTTGATAAGTGTTTAGAAGCTTATAAAGATATAATTAGTCCTTGTAAAATGGCAACCTGTTTATACGCTCCTAATTTATTTGAAAGCGCGTGCAAGTGTCCCACATCGACAAAAAATCGCATGTTAAGTTCATCTAATAGTCATGAAGCTCTTGGTTTCATAGTAAACGAACCTCAAGATTCTACCTGCAAGAGAAAAGAAGAACCCACTACGAAATCAATAGATGAGGTGCCCTCAGTTAAAACATCTGATCCTGAGTTTTCTGTTCCCAAAGCAAGTACAAGTAGGGAATCTCAATGTGATCCATGTAAAATTGTACAACAATGTATGGCACTCACGCCGCAAAATTCTCAGGAATATGATGATGGACCTGTCGTTATAAACACTAACGTTTACGCCGAAAAAGTATCTGCTTGTGGTATTCCAAATTGTCCTCATTCAAGATTGCTTTGTAGTAACGTTGACAAAAATTTTAAATTACGACAATTAAAGCCAGCGTGCGGTTCGGCTAATTGTCCCTTCGCTAAAAAAATGCTTGGAACTGCTAATGAGGACGATATGATTTCTCTTCAATATTTAAGCTTAAAACCTGATGGAATGTGTGGAAAATACAAATGTTCATATAAGGTTCCCAATGAAGTTCCACTTCCACCAATTCACTGGGACTGTCCAGAACCTTTGCCTGCGGGTAATTGTAGAAATCCAGATTGTCCTTTCTTGCCCGAAATTTTAAGAAAACTGAAACCTAAAAACGTTATTGATGAAATTTTAAAGGATGAACCCAAGAAAGCATGTGGAAATCCATGCTGTCCATACTGTTGTTATACACTAACATCTTCCTGTGGAAATCCGGCGTGCCTTTGTTGCGTATCCCCTCCTCTTTGCAACTCTCCGCCTCCTTCACCATGCAAAGTATTTTCTCCTTTGCCGTATCGGCCGCCATCATGTGCCAATAAAGGAAAGCCATGTAGTTGTGGTCAAACCACACAACCCTCTCAGTTACACCCCCCTTCGCCCTCTCCTTGTGGAAATCCTCTTTGTCCAAACAATAATTCAAAAACTTCTAAAATAGCGTGCTCAAATATAGAATGTCCTTATAAATCGGATAATGATTCACTAATATCAGAAGTAATTTTACCACCAAAAGTTTACGAAGATGAAACACCATGCCAACTTCGTCAAAATTCAAGTAATGATAACAACTTCCCATGTAGAAATCCCAACTGTCGATTTGCAATAGTCGACAACATCTGTATTAATCCTAAATGTGTGTATAATGAAACGGCCGCAGAAGATACTTGGTGTGGAGATACAGGATGTCACTTAGAGAGTAAATATTTTGAAAAGACTGAAGAAGACTTTTGTGAGCAATTAGTCTGTCCCCATATTTCTTTTACGGGATTCTTGTATAAGTAGAATAATATTCTCTAATAATTGTACGATATTTTTCTAATGGAAAAATAAAGCCTGACCTAAGAAATTATAATGGTTTATATAGATTAATTTATGATTGAATCATCACAAAAAAATAAATTATTTCTCCAACAAAGACAGTTGACTTATTTGCTTACCAAATTACTATATACATTACATATATATATATATATATATATATAGAATACATTACATATATTAATATGAATCCAGGACACAAGCGACAACCAAAAGCAACTTATTTCAAAAAGTATGACGTTAGCGTCACTGCACCTTTATTTGCTGTTTTCCTACCTTATACCGATTTAATAGCAGTAAGTCTTACGCGCCACTCCGTACATAGGTAGGTATATACTTATTTTACGAACGCACATTAAACGTTATATAGAACGTAACTAGTTGAACCCGTCCAAATTTGGACGATGGTGCATTGTATCTAATAAATTATAGTTAGGGTAACCATTTAATACGATAACATCACTTGCCTTTTGTGAACTTCTCTTTAAATCTACGTACATGTCCATACAATAGAATATAGGCAATCCATTAGAACCGCTCCGTTATTTAATTTTTTTTAATGAAACGACTTTTAATTACAAATTCTGATTAAACGATATCATCATGCATTCCGAAATTATGATGTTGTGCTGTTTTACTCCGATCCTGACATTAAACTTTTTTTTATATGTGCCTATAATGTTCTGAGGAATTTAGAATCCATGTGGTCGGTTAATACTAAATTTTTATTTTACGGAACGTTTCGAGAATATATTTTCTCTTCATCAAGCGATCTATAGAAACAGTAATAAATTATAAGTTAACATAACATAACGCAGCATTAATTAATCAAGTGTAAAGACGTAAATATAATAAATATCTATGTATTAACATAAAGGCCCTAGGTTACAAAATTGGCATGTTTTTTATATCATTACTAACACCTTTGAAGACAACGTTTGAGCTTAATCTTAAAAATTCAGCGGAATTTGCCAATACGGTGGAATTACCAGCAAAATACGTTCTTGAATCTGCAGACGTAGTTTCTTTGTTTACGAACATTCCTAATGACTTGTTGTTGAACTTATTGGACAGAGATTTCTGAGATTTTTAAATGCGACAAGGTTTTCCTGATTAAATGAAGCTTCGAGACCAGTCTCTTTGTTTTCAAAGAAAAGTATTACTTACAAGTTTTAACAAAAATATAAATTAACGTTAATTAAAAACTTAATTTGTTAAGCAAAAATGAAATATTTTAAAAAGATTTAATGTAGAAGTTATTTTCTAAAGGATTCAAAGAAATAAATTTAAAACGCTGTAACTAAAACAAATTATCAACACTTGAACTGACAAAATATATTTTATAAGCAAAAGAGAAAAAGTATAAAATAAATTAACGAGATGTAATAAAGCGAACTTATCACGGGAAATGTTAATATAAAATTTAACGAAAATTACTAAACAAAATGCCCGAGCGCAACCTACTGAAACTAATAAGAAAGAACAATTGCCGAGGGTAGATGCAGTCGTTCGTCCTGAACTTACCTTGATCTTGAAGGATACTCCAGGTTACATAATAACTATAAGAATAACAAAAGTTGAAAATATTAACGGTTTTATTTACAATTTTAAAATCCGCATAAAAAAATTAACGCCCCAAAAGTACGTAAGCAAATCTTACCCTGCGGAAACGGTGTGAGGTTTTTGCAGTCCTATCCCGATTTGGATCGCTTAATGTTGTTAAGCATTACTGAATTCCGTGAACGGTGTACTTATCTCTGGGCTGCTCACTTTTACTCGTAATTCCTCTTGAATTATGGAAAAACACTATCAGGTATTCTCCCTCTGAATTTCTACTCGCAGCCCCCTTCAAATACACAGTAGGTTTCTGGATTCAATCTGATTAACTGCACTTGAATAAGAATTATCCCACTTCTAAATTGTTCTGATGTACTATTTTTTCTTTTTTTTTTTTTTAAAGAAAAATACTTTACCTTTACAACTTTTTATTAACTTCTTCGATTCAACATCAAGACCAAGAACAATATCCAGATTCAGCTCAATCTCAATCTATCTGCATATATGTATATCTAACTAACTGCTGGCTTCTCTCATTCACTCCGATCTATACCTTTGTCCCAATCATTCCTAATAAATTTTTCCAACCAACCAAACGCAAATATTCTTCCAATTACCAAAACTCTCATACCAATCAAATTCACGGTTTCCAAAACGGCCAAAACCTATTGTTTATAAAACAGTGTTTCATCGTTCATACAAATATCCTATTAGAATCACCACCAGTAGACAAATTAAAATTAGAAATCATAACAGTAGCATATGAAGCCACCTTCTCAAACTTTATGCCAAAATCAATTATTCTTGCGAAAATGAAGGGTAACTCGTCAACGAATGTCGACCATTTCCTGTCTAAAACTGTCCACGTGTCCACTGCTTACAGCATTTTGGGCTTCCCCAGTTAGGTAAATTGGAATTCTATACATTGTTTCGTACTCGTCCCATCCGCACAACTCCCGAGCCCTTTCCACGTCAGCGATTCAGTCACGTACATCATCCTCCCTTGTATTAAACTGAACAACTTGATTTCTTGGTTATCGTTGTTAAAGGATATTGGATTTCATTAGTTCCGGCTCCCAAAGTGTTTACGACTGACAAAACAACCTTTTACATTGTGGTGATATTTTGTCGCATCGATTCCACGACTTCATCCAAAGTATCAGAATTTGCAAATACGGTCGACGCCACATCGTCAGCAGAGGCAATTCTTCGGACCTTCGCATTTCTCTTAACTTTGTTTGTTTTTGCTTTATTATTGTTATTATTTTTTTGCACAAGAAGAGGGTTCATATTCCACACCTGATATTATCAAACAATTGTTTATTATCTATAATCAGTAGATGCTAATACCGTCAATAACCAACAATTAATAAAGATCACTTTAATGATGCGACGTTTTGATCGTCTAATTCGGTCATCATCGGACAAACAACTAGCATCAATAAATTAAAAGTTGACATTGTTGGATATTGGCGATATTAGCTTCTATCGATTATATTGTTCGTTCCTACAACCGCGACAGTCCAATAGTGTTCCAGTCTGGTGGCCGCCATTGAAATAATTTTATAATGGTTTAATTACATTAAAAATTGGTCTTTATTTGTAAAACAAGGCGTTGTAAAGCCCTTTTCCCAATTATTTTTTCAATGTCATAAATAAACAAGTCATTTTGAGCCATTTTTTCAAAACAAAACCCTATTTTTCATAGGGATTACGATACGAAAGTTTTGCCATTTAAAACAGCAAAAACAATTAATGGTGCATTTCCTTCAAAAATCCTTTGGGGATTTTACATATCTTACCAAAGGCAACATATGCCCAAAGTTTTAGTCCCGATCGGAGGTGACCGCTATTCGGAAGAACATTAATAATAATATTATTGTAAGTAGATTTTTATTTTAATTAATTATAATTTGATTTATTTAAAAGAATATTTCAATTCTCCAATTATACAAAATATATCATAAGTAAATACGTTCAATCGACACTTTTTATTTCATTTGACAGATGCCATTGTTTTCGGTAATGAATGCCGTGCAGTTGCTTCCAATTCAAAGTTAATTCGATTTGCTGTTCTTTCCTTTTGCATTAAACGATTAAATGGATGAGGAAGGTAAGAATTAGATACTTGCAGATAACGTTTTAATCCTGTATTGAAACTGTCACAAATTTAATTTTTAAACATTCAAACACAATACTTTTTGACATTAGAATATGCCCAACTATTATATTAAACATAAGTAAATAAATTTGTGACTATTCAACAGAAAATAAAATATTAGATGGAGTCTCACGTACCTGTAGGTATATTTCTCAAATTGTACAGACAGTAAGTAATGACACAAAAAGCTTCGGACTAATAAGGCAAAAGCTGGATTTCTGAATTAAAC
Organism: Agrilus cyanescens; assembly: GCA_947389935.1. Classification (NCBI taxonomy): domain Eukaryota; kingdom Metazoa; phylum Arthropoda; class Insecta; order Coleoptera; family Buprestidae; genus Agrilus; species Agrilus cyanescens. The sequence goes on from OX376706.1 coordinate 12,609,477, forward strand.
TTCCTTTCATTACTCTGAGTAAGATCTCAGAAGTGCTCGCTAGTATTTGTGCCGCTAAAAAATTTACGTCAAAAACCACAAGTAATGCTGTGAATGTTCTTCCGCATAGCAGTCCACCTGAGTCCACCTCCGGTTTCCGAAATAAACTTTGAGAATTTGTTGCTCTTGATGTAACATGAAACCCCTCTCCCTCTTCTCAAATGATTTTTATGGTTATTTAGAGGGTAAAACTACCGTATCTCGGTTCCTACGAAAAATAGCCTCTTCATTTTGTAATTTGCTCATAATAGTCAATTTGTTAAAATAAATAATTAAGGAAAAAGTTTGGAAGGTTTATGTTTGAGCAAAATATCTCAATCAATATGAATATGAATATTTATCATTCAGTAGTAATTCAAACTATTCTAAAAACCCAATTAAAGCAGGTTTTATTCGTATTCGGGATAAAAACCGACAATTTTTTCTAGGTATATTTCACAAATTCATTTTCGTTGCAATATTCTTTATAATTATTATTGTTGCGGAAATTTAAAATTGTTTACATTCTTTTATATGTTCGTGTGTTTCATATGTTAGGCAGCTGCATTATAAATAATTGTATTGAAATGTTCGTGAGTTTAATTAAATTTAAATTTATACGTAGAGACTTATATACAGCAATAACAATTTATATACACTAATTATTAATTAAACTTAAAACACTATTGAATTATTACTAACTTAGATCACTAACTACACTATTTATTTACCCTTTATCACTTCTATGGGCGTCTCGACTTATCTATCTTAATTCCTGCTACCAGTGTCAATTTATTTATGACTCTTCGGCGATCCCCCCTTCTTTTTATAGTATCTGTAATTAAAGTCTGGAATATTCTGGAGATATTTGCAAACGTCGGGAGTGGTTTATTCTTATCCGAACTGCTTAATTGCTTTTCTAGAAGGCTGGTACGATATACATATTTACAAATACAACGCACACACCGCCGAAATCGCCCGCGGCTGGTCGAGTCAGCCCGTTACACATACTCGTGTGCCCGATCGCACACAAGCATACTCGGTTCGCTACACTGCACCCTCCTTAAGGATATTTCGTCCCGAAACATTTTCACTTTTACGTCTAGCAGGATCATGCCGGAATCGGCAGTTTTCGCCTTCACGACATCCGCTCCGGGAATAGAAGCAACAGTCCACGGTCTTCTCATGATTGGTCCGATTCGGGTTATTACAACAGAGCAAAATATCCACTCCAGTACAGCGGAACAGGGCTTCGATCATGTTTCGTACGATCCTCCAATCTAGGTTATCCAGTTCACAACCAAGTTTCGGAATCGCCAGCTTCCGTACGTTATCTTCTAGTAGATGTTTGCGGAGTTCCATTACTGCGTCCCAAAGGTCCCTATAAGTTGGTTTATCAGAGCATCTCCCTTTAGTCACTAGGTAGTAGATATTGCGTCGTCCGTCAGGCAGGCACAACACTCTTCTTCCCTTTTGTATTTGGTCTTCAAGATGTTCTGCGTTTGAACTTGGACAAGATACCGCGGCTCATTCTGACATCCTTTGAAACACAATGGGCTAGAGAATATTCCTTTGATATAGCAAAGAGGTGTCGTCGGATTTCTTGCGTCACTCCAAATACCCTCTTGACGTGGGGGCCTTCCTCCATGAACTCTTCGAAAATGGGCTCGGAAGCGATAGTTCCTAATAATCTGGCTACGCCTCCTCTACATTTCTGCCGGCGAATGGAGCCAAACTATCAAAACGGACTACCTTCGGCTTCCCATTTGGAGTTCTCTTAATTCGGTGGATCACGTCGTTAATCCTCTTCACTATTTCGTAGGGTCCTTCCCAATTTTGTTGGAATTTAGCTGATAGTCCACGGCGACTAGGAGGATTATACAACGAAACAAGGTCTCCATCTTGGTAACCACCTGCTGTAGCCCTGATTTCGTACTTTTCTTTAATTCTGTCACTAGCAATTTGCGTATGCCGACGAACCGACTCGTGGATGTCATTAAGGTTTCTTCGGAGGTTGCTAACATAATCTCCTCCAGCAAAGTCATCTCCTGGTTAACAGCCGAATTTGAGGAATTTAAAAAAGACGCAAAAAAGAAGTGGTATTTCGTCTTCGACGAGTAGTATTCGGGATCAACCGTAGCCTTTTCCTCCTAGGTGCGACAATAGATCATCACCTAGCCGTGTCAACACTTACAAAGTTACAAAAAAGTTTTTATGTTGACAATTGTGTCACAAGCATTTCTAGTGATACAGATTTAACAGCATTTATTCGCGAATCAACAGACTTTCTCAGTCAAGCCAAATTCGAATTGAGAGGGTGGCAGTTCACTCCAAAGGAGAGTTGTGACGAGCCATGTGAATTAATCCCAGTGGTTGGACTAACGTGGGACCCGAAAAGCGACTAGTTTTCTATTGGAAAAGAAAACGTCCAAGGTATTTCAGATATAATACCTGTTACAAAAAGAAAGATTTTATCTTTGGCGCAACGAATTTTTGATCCGATTGGATTTACTTGCCCGGTCGCGCTGTGCCCAAAATTATTTCTCTAAATGACCTGGGAGCAAAAATCAGGATGAGATGTAGCCGTTGATAAAGAATTGAAAGAAGTGGAATGGAAACATCGAATCAAGTAAAAGAGATAAAGAATCCAATGGAAACAACGAACCAAGCGAAGGGGATGAGGTGACAATAGCAACATGGGAACCCGTAATCTAGAAGACACGGAAGAAAGTGACAGAGGAAGTTTAAAAATTAAAGAGGAGAGCGATCCAAAATTAAAATCAGGAAGTGCCGCTAGACTGATATAACCCGACAACAAAATTAATTAAAGAAAGTTGTTTCGAAAAAGCAGTATCAAAAATCAATATTAGCTTCTATTGGTTGAAAATATTTCACTTTCCCAACAAAATTAGATTCTTATAACTGAAGATGCTCTAACTATGTCTTTTTTTTTTATTATTTAGAAGTATCTGATGATTTTGTGGAAAATTGTATTGGAACATGGGGTCGTTGGCAGTTTTGTATGGTAACTGCAATTTATCTGTCTAGGTTTCCTGTAGCATTTCATCAGTTAAATATTATATTTCTCACATATCCAGTGAAAATTTATTGCAAAAATAATGCTTCATTATGCAGCAAAGAATGTGATGAATATATTTATGACAGGTAAAATCAATTTCTAATTATCAAGCGATGGGAAGTTGTGTTAACCTTTTAGTTCAAAATAATTTAGTACTTCACACTGTATGTAAACCTTTTCTTGGATATATTGAAGAATCTGCTTCCTAATTAATAGCCATTTGATTCATTAAAGTCAATTTAAGGTACCATTGTAATTTTCAGGTTTTCTTTTGTAGATATAGCAATAGAAGTGGACGGTGTAATGCTCAAAACACATTTTAATTCTGCAATTAGGGTTCATAATATTTGTATTACTTTTTTATATGTCGGTCAACTATCTTAATTTCTGTAAAATATTGCTTCGTCAGAGTAGAAAATGGAGACTGCGGTAAAAGAATAAGATAACTATAAAAAAGGGATTCGCCCTTTTAACTAATGCGGGTACATGTTTCGTTTGCTAACGTTGATAATGCCTTCAACAGTAGGGGGGAAACACGTGTTCGCTTTAGTTAAATGTGTAGTGGTAATTAGGGTGAGTCTCTTCTTTAATGATTTTATTATTTCGTCATTTCTATACTTTTTCAATTTTAATAACAGTAAGCGATTACTTATGATATTTTAATAATTTACTGTGATGGGCCCAAAAATGGAAATAAACTGCGTGTACGTATGTACGTATGTTCGTACATGCTACAATTTACGCATAAATTTGACTTTCAACATTAAGTTAAGAAAATGTTAATGTTTAAGTGGGAACTGTTAGAAATGAATTATAGGACCGTATTCTAGGGAAACCTCAATGAACAATAGTTCTTAAGACTACAGCAAAGTGAGGTGGTTTTAGTCTTTATTCAACGCTTTGCAGTGTTAAATCTAAGCAAATTTAGTCCAGACATCTGGTTTCAGTAAACTGGATATCCACATTTTACAAAAATAATGGGTTACCATTTAAATTAAGTGTTTTCAAATCCACTTTTTTGTCAAATAATCATATACATATTTTTCAAATATTAGGAGTGTTTTGGAAGAAACGCTTGTTACCCAGTTTAGTCTATTTTGTGATAAGAAGTTCTTAGCCCCACTCGCTCAGGTTGTGACGATGGTAGGCATTTTAATCGGAAATATTGCTTTGGGAGTTATATCTGACAAGTGAGAGTTACCTTTAATGTAATATATTATGTATAGTAGTAGATACCTATAAACAACATCTTTACCTAATGTTACTGTATTACATATTATAACATTTGTAATGTTTGTAACATTATTCTTATAGATATGGACGAAAATGGCCTTTAATAACCGCAGTTATGATTAGCGTGGGTGCAGGAGTAACTTCTGCATTTTCACCATGGTATTGGTTTTTTGGTATATTTAGATTCATATGTTCTGCTGCTACAGGTGGGATTATGAACATCAGTTTTGTGATGCTAATAGAAACTATTGGTAATACATAAGTTCATCAGGTTCTTCATTTTGACTTCTTCTAAGTATACCCTAGCAGCTTTATAACCATAAATGAAGGCTTAGTTTTATTATAGGAACAAATTAAATAAAAAAAGGAAATCAATTGCATTTATGGTTAATAGAAGTGTAGTATTAGTCACTGATTTTTTATAGAAAAGTTATAACACAAACATTGCAAATAATAACTTGTTTTATGATGAAGAAAATAGAATATACAAAAGACACAGAAATACACAAATAACAATAACGATAAAAGAATTATAAGAGAACAAAATGAGAAGTAGGTATAGCCGAAATAAGAATGAATATCAGAATCATAACAATAATCGAATAGAATAGAAGAATAGAATGATTATAGAATCAGAATGATGAAATAGTTTTTTTTTTTTGTGCATCGCAATTATATGATGTTTCAAGTGCTGAGCACTTATGACTTGATCTAACCGTCTTATTTTTAATGTTACCCCGCTTTACGGGAATACGTCTAAAGCTAATACCCATACCCGGGTTCGAACCGACAACGACCTGCGCGGTAATCTGCTGTTCAAGTCGCTCGGTTAATCATCATTGCCTCGCGGCCACCTGGCCGCCCGATGAAAGAGTTTAGGACACGAGTGTTTATAAAGTAAGAGAGTCAAGAGAAAGGGTAGCTTCTGTAACCATAGTAACAGATAGACGAAAATTGTTGAAAAATTGAATGAATCGTAATGTAACTGTCTACCTTAAATTATAACGTTACGGTGTTGTACGTATTAATGCTTTATTCGAGTCGTATCCAAATTAATGCATTTTTAACTTTTTTCCGATACAAAGGTTATCTTGATTTCAGTGACTTGTACATTTAACACTGACTTTTAGAACCCATCTGTTATACGGAAGTATGGCATTCTGAGAGTTGTATAAAAATATGTCATAATACCATGATTATTTATTTACAACTTAGGAATATTATACCCGTACCACGTTATTTCCAGTTATAACAAAAGTTCAGTATGTATAAGTGTTTCCTTTAATTGCTGATTTAATTTTCACTTCCAGGCAAGAAATACAGGACACCGGTAGGAGTTATCTATCAAGTGCCTTTCAGTTTGGGTTATGCATTATTGGGACTTATTGCTTACCTTCAAAGAAATTGGCAATGGTTTCTATTTTGGCAATCAATAGCCCCATCTATCTTGATAATATACTGTATCATATTACCTGAAGCCCCAAGATGGTCGCTCTCAATGGGTAAAAAAGAAGAGCTGATAAAAACATTAGAAAAGGCCGCTAAATGTAATAAAAAACCCATCGAAAAAGTTAGACCATTAGTGGAAGAAGTATTTAAACGTTCATCAGAAAATGACAGCAAGAGTGCGGGAAATTTAACTCTCTTATTTAAGTACAGATCTCTGAGAATACGAACACTGTGTATAGCATTCAATTGGTTTACTTGTGGGTTTTGCTTTTTCGGTATTTCGCAGTATCTTAATCAATTGACTGGTAACATTTTCCTCAATATTACCATCGCCGGTTTAATTCAAGTTCCAGGAATATGTATTGCAGTATACCTATTGGAGAAATTCGGAAGAATAAAATGTCTAATCTCATTTAATATTACTGCTTCAGTTGCTACCTTTGTATTGGCATTTATACCAAAATACCTTTCATGGATGGAGATAACTTTAGCAAGCGTGGCACTATCGGCACTAATGATGTGTTTCGCCAATGTTTATGTATATTCCGGAGAACTATTCCCAACAACGTTAAGAAATTCTGGAGTAGGATTTTGCTCAATGATTGCAAGATTTGGTGCAATCATTGCTCCATTTATTCCCAATTTAAGTGATTATGCAAGCTGGCTTCCTTCCATGGTTTTTGCTATTATACCTGTAATAGGGTCAATACTATGCCTATTTTTGCCGGAAACGAAGGGAGTGCAATTACCCAATACAATTGCAGAAGCACAAGTATGAAGCAGATCGTAAATACTCCAAATGCTTTAAATGATTAATTTGCACGAATCTCAAATGCGCCACACAAGAAAGAAAGCTAACATCGGTTATTGGTTGAGAAGCTAAATTTTTGTATAAGACGAATTCTTGTAGAGTTTTATCGCAGATGGTAAATATAGAGTAATAGTTGAATATGCCAATACGCCACTCCACGTTATGCAGCCGCCTCTTTAGCAGTGCTGCTTTCATTCAAAATCAACCAATCGTTGTAGCGATGACATTGATGGAAACGTATACTGAAATATCGCTTAAATGCATATTACATAATCGTTAATCGCAAATATTATAAATTACTAACGTGTCAAGTGATAGTGAGTTATTGTACTCTTAAGTGTTATTCAGTACCTATCTACATTATTATTTTATGTAGCCAGATAATTTAAATAAATTCTACATAGATAGTTTCTAAGCCGAGTTTGATTGTCATTTAGAAATGATTAACAGAAAAAAATTAATTACCTATTGATTTGCAATAAGGAGATTGATTTTAATATATTTTATTAATTGCAGTTACAAATTTTACAGCACACCGATCTTTATTCATTAAAAATTTGTAAAATCCAGTCAGTGCAAGAAAAGCTCTGGCTTGGATTGGTATGCATTGTGGCTGAAGCTTTTCTTATAGCGGCCGGACTATGGGTACCTAACTAAACCATATTGAATTAAATCAGAAACTGGTGAAACTTAACCCGTGCTTCGGGCATTTATGTTTTGGCGTTGGGGTTTGAGCTATTTAGTACGTTCTACCATATGGTATTAATTGAATACAAAAAATATTACGTGACTTTTCCACTTAACAATAAATATTACATTCGGTTCTAAGAGACTTTTAGTACTTCTGTTTAATAGTTTATCAATTAAATAAGAGCCAATGAAATAAAATGCAAAATAATAATGCAATCAACTAAATGACTTATTTTTTCCAACATACTAATAGTTAGTTTTGTGTCATTGTTACTGGGAGATATAGTAATAGTATGTACACATTGGTAAACAAAATGTTATAATTAACAACTCATTTTGACACATTTTTAACGAATGTTGAGTACCACAAGGCTCAACCTTAAAAAAAAACAAAATTGTGGGTTAAATTTTGCGATATTTACTGTTAATTGAAAATTTTACAGATTGTGATCGTTTGCCATTTTCTCTGCAAAATTTAGTTTAAACATTTTTTAAATCCCTAAAAGATGACAAGTCGATACTTTTCGCTAATCGGCAAAAAATTACAAAAATTTTCATTTTGTTGATTTTTAATTATTAATAGAATAATGCCCACATCAAATGTGCTGAAAAAGTTCAGTACCGCAATATTATACATACGTACACTGCAGCAGATTTACCAATAGACTGAGTATGCTTCAGCCTAGGGCAGATTCTATGCACTTCTATTGATAAAATGTAATGTAATCGTAGTTGTCAGGTTCACACATTAGTTTATTGTTATTATGTTGTCAAAATAGAAATTTATGTGTTTGTCAATAATTATTGTAGCAATAATGATTAATTTTACATTTTGATTCGAAATTCACAATGGAAAGGCTATTTCTGTTAGAAATTTTGACGGAAAAAATTAAGCTGTGTACTGCTTATAATCCTCTACCGCCTAAACACGATATAACTTTAACAATTATATTTGGCGACATTACAATGAAAATTGCAGACGATGAAACAAAAAATGACGCAGGTATGCAAAAAAAACGGCAATTAAATAATGCCTTCTACAAATCTCTTCTTACAGTTGATCCAGAATCATTGGAAATAGAATTTAATACAGGAAAATCAGTTCTTTTTCCTAGTACATGTGAATCATTACTATACATGATGAACAATACTCCACTGATTTTAAATATCGAATATAAAAATATACTAATCAGTTCGCTTAGTATACTTTGGAGTGATCTCTTTACATATATGGTAGAAAACTGTGAAGATAATTTCTTATCTCCAGTATCAAACAAAGATACTTACAATCTTTTGAACAACCGAGGGGAGAAAATAGGCGAAGTTCAATTATTTATGAGATTGTCAAGTTTTGGAAGGAATATTCAAACTAGCTTTAAAGTGGTACAATCTGATGAAGGAAGTACTAAAAAGTTCTTTTTTAAAGGGCCAGAAAAAAATACTGTATTTCAAACGCAAAGGTACGATATAAAAAATATATAAAAAATTTCCTAACAATAAATATACTGGTTCTGGAGATATATATTTTCAATAATTGATATATTTACTTAATAGAAAGCAAGACGGCAAAATACTGCCAACTTGAGATATAATTACTGAGATAATATTTTTGGTCAAAATGTAGTAATGTAAAAGAAATATGGACTGCTGTTTTGAATTTCTTTATTTTCATCAGTCCGTAATATTTATATTGATAAATTTTCAAAAACTACTGATTAATTCATGCTTCAAATTAGATAGTAAAACAAAATAACTCTACTTGCTTTACTGAAACAGCTTGAATAGAACAATTTCAGAATAACTTAGTATTAAATTAGCTGTTACTTGATGGAATTTTAAGATATTCGATTTGAATAAAAACAAACACTTCAATAACATCCACAATTTTTAAAAACTTGACCCATGTTTCGCAATACTGTGGATTTTTCGGAGGTACAATTTGTACATAAAACTACTTTTTATGAGGGTGAATGAAGGGTGAGAGAGGGAAGCTATTTAACTAGGTTTGGTTCAACAAAGGCGAATGATTTAGCTCATTTATTGGTGTCATTACGTCCTAGTAGTGTTAAGTTTTACACTTTTATTCTCTTCGTTTAAAATTTTTAACTTTAAATTAAATTTATGGTTTTCTTCCAAACAACTATTAGCATAATTGGAATCTGCTTTTTTGTTTTTATAGGATATATGGTGTTCGTTCAAAAGAATTCTTAAATTTCTTACTGTATGACGTGCATATATTTTTGAACTAATAATTACTAATAGAAGCAATAGTTATTTACCAACAAATTCAGGATGTTTTCTTAATTTATGTGTAAAGTTCACAGACAAACCTTGCAACATAACTTAGACTTGTTTAATTACCTTCTTTTAGCATACTTTCTTACCTCCTAAATCGTTGTTATCCCATTTGAATGCTGACTGGGATTCCGGGACAAAATCGCCTATGACAAAAATCGCCTGTGAGACAAAATCGCCTTTGTTATTACATTATATACAAATGCTTATGTACTTATTATGTATGTGTATGTTATGTATATTATTTCCCTTCACACTTTTAACAGGCTTATTTAAGAGTGTCAGTACATGCGTTATATACATATATACTGCCCCTTGTTTTACACTTTTAAAAAGCTTCTTCATCTCGTGTATTTGTCTTCCATGTCTATTGTAAAACGCCATTAGTAGTAGTGGTTTGTTGATTTATTCGAATATTGAGATCGTGTAGTGTTTGCTTATTTTGTAGATTAGATACGGAATTATTTATAGCCTTTATCTATAGGTGATACATGATACTGCTTGTTTGTTTAAACTTTGAAAGCGGTTATTCTCAGTGTGTTACGAATACAAATGTTGGGAAACGGTGAGGGATATGTAAATGTATACACACCCATCCTGAACCGTAACCTATTTTTTGAAGCTCAAAACCAATACGAAGACATTTGTATATAATGTAATAACAAAGGCGATTTTGACGCACCTGCTAAATACCCCAGGTATCCAGGTATCAGAAAGAAGCGATTTTGTCTCACAGGCGATTTTTGTCATAGGCGATTTTGTCCCGACACCGCTGACTGGACAAGCACTGCAAAAGGTAGGGTGGCACTATAGTTATGCTCTCTAGTTTATGTACCTAACTGATAATTTATCTACTCTGTGTTTATTGTTCTTTTTATGTCTGCTGAGATTATTGTAATACAATAATCTTTATATATATCCATACTATATAATAATGTTCTGGTGTATGGATGTCTGTCAAACACTCAGTTAGCCATGGAAAAAGTAGCGAAAATTGCAGTTTTCGATTAATGATTGTCGAAAAACTGCAAAAGACTCGCAAAATACCGTAAACGATATCGATTAAGATTTAAACGAAGTAGGGTTTTGCAAAATTTCATACCGATTTATTAAGCGGGAAAAAAACGCGTTGTTGGTTAAAAGTCATAATTTTCAGATCTAACTCGTCTGAAGATAGGATAATCTGGAATTTGTCGACAATTAAAACCTCCAAGTTAAGGACCAAAAAGCTGAATAGGCCTGTTTTCGAATCGGAAGGTGGTGTCGTTTAATTAGAATTTGTAATTAAAAATCGTTAATTTTGACATGTCCGGATTCTAAGGAAACAACTGCTCGGAGGGATGGGCGGGGCTTATGTAGTTATTACTTGTATACGTGTAGATTCTAACCTTGGAAGTTTGACGTTTATTAACGAAAGTTTATGAAAGATACGAAATGATAAAATATATGTAATTTATAAACAATCATGCAATAAAATTCATTGCAGTTTTCATGGTTAATATAAAAGTAAAAATATAGGGTTACAAGTCAAATTGGTCTGTAGCGCATTCGGTAGTGCATCGATCTCGCTACCGCATTATCTCCAGCAGTAGTTGGATCAAATCCCATCCGGACAAGTTTCTTTTTTTTTTTTTACGCTTTTAACGGTAATGGTGGACTTTAGCCCACCAACAACTTAGATTACTTTGAGCTTGTAGTATTTTGTAGAGCATATTAAGCTGAACAAGAATATATAAATATATGTGAGATAGAATACAATTTTTTTAAATAGAAATTATTTTATTTAATTTAAATATTAAATTTATTAATCTGAGCATGAATCTTTTTCTCAAAGTGAGTTCCAAAAAATTAAATTAACAGAACCATTTGTAGGTTATTCGAAATGAAAAAAAACACATCTGAATTTTGCCATGAACCGGCGATAGGTTACGGTAAATTCGTTGAAGGCTATGCACCACCTTCCAAGTTTTGACGGGTAGTACTATTACAGTAAAATATGGGGTGTGTTATAACGGTTAGCGATCATGTTAGAAAACATGGTAATTGTACGCTTTTACTTCCACCTCCCCGTTTCGATTCAAATATTAGTATGTTGTTGTATTTATCGCCCCTAGTAAGATTATACATGTGTGCTGGGCGCAGAAACCACCCCTTCACATGTTTTTTCCACTTTGAGAACTGAGAACTGAGAACTTCTTGCAGGATAAAGAGGATGAAGGTGGTGTCAGAGGAGGGGCTGCTGTAGGAGGTAGTGTGATAGGGGGTTGGGGGTTGTGTAGATGTTGCTAAGGGAAGGGGGTGGTAAATATTGTACATAAAATAAAAGTTTGGGATGGGTTCGAGGGTGTGGTAGGGGGACAGTTCTTGACCCTCTTAAAACCCCAACACCCCTACAACCGCTACCCTTTGTAACTACCACCTACAACGCACTCACTTATCCCCACCACCCTCCACAAAAGTATTCTTAAATTTTTTCAAGATGACAAGGGAGAAACGGTTATGATAGGGTGTGTATGTGTGTGTTTTTTGAGAGGCGGGGATATTGTCAAAGATGGGAATCAAATTATGTAAGGGTTGAAGGAAGCTACAGAAGTGGGTGGGTGTACGCGTAAATATACATAGTATTCATTATAGCTTTCATGCTAGACATAAAAACATAAATATGTAAATCAAATAATATATACACAGTAAAATGCTAAATATTATTAACTTTTGCGCAAATAATTGACTAATAATAAATATTTGAAGCAATAGAATGGTAAATGCATTATGTAGAATACGTTTTGGTATTTAAGGGCCTATTTGAAATAATAAGATGTGTAACGCTCTGTATATTAAATTAATTAATTCGATTAGCTGTTACAATTAATTGGCAACTAACAGAGCATTGCACCGACCTAGTAAGTAGGATACCAAGTCAGTATTTTTCATATAAAAATACTGACTACTAATGTTTTAGAAATAAGGACACAGAGAATGGACTTCACTCTCAGAAGTTAGTGTAGACAGTATTGAATAAGTAATTATATATACATAGATACAATGATACCGTTAACTATAAGACATGAGTGGGGTTAAAAGCAAATAAAAATTAATTAAAAAGTAATTATATGTTTGATCTTAATAAATAAAAACGAAATCTATTACATGGCGACCCTGCCAACTCGGCAACCCTCTCAAATCAGAAGATTCCAGGATTTGTTTTAAAAAATTGTGAAGTTGTGACAAAGGAAGATGGGTCAAACTAAATCGACTTCTCAAGAAGTTACTGACACTTTGGTAGTCAATTCAAATTTTATAGTGCAGGAGAAACAGTTTAATGTTACCTTCGACGTTAAAGTTCTTCTGTATATCATCGTCACTATAATGGTATTTCAAGTATTTTTGAAATTATTCAAAATGTATAAGAAGCAGATTAGACGTCAAATACGACGAGACTTAGCAGTGCAGCCCTAGATGTTAAGAGTGAATTGCTTCCGTCTACAGAATTCAACTGGATACTTCTGGGAATATGTAAATGTGAAAAATAGGAAGAGATAATGGTGGTTTCAACGGTACATTGATATGCGGACATTAGTAAGTTACTTATTGAACTTTTACAATTAAGTATTTTTTTTTTTTTGTTCTATATAATATGTTGGTCAGCAGTTTGTAGTCGTATGGTTGATGAATTAGGATATGAATAGTTTTTTATTTTTATTGTAAATACAATTAACTAGGTATTACTTTAATCATTACAATTTATATTATTTTAAGTAAATTATAATTTAATTAATGCAGCCCAGTTGGGAAGAGCTACATTTAACGTTATTAGGTATTAGACAAGAAGTTTACAAGGAATCAAAAAGAGCGATAAAGAAACAAATACCTAAATCTGAATTGGTGAAGCAAGATATTTCCAATAATTTAATAAAGCTTTTTAATAATTATACTCAGACTCTAGCACTACATTGGGCAGCTCTAGAAAGCGAACAAAAACAAGCAGCTAGACAAACTTTTCTTTCATTAAGAGATAGAGTGTTAAGAGCATTTCAATTATTAAATTTTAAATTTAAAGTACCACTGTCTTGTATAGAGATAATAGATCCTCTAATAGTAAATTCAGAATCTGAAGAAGACGACGAAATAGACACGATGGCTACGTCAGTAACAGATTTTTTTAATTTAGCTAGTAAGTTAGTACCTGCGGAATTCGATGGTTCTTTTGATAAACTCCAATCCTTTGTAGATGCTCTGACCCTTCTCAAAAATAATTCAAATAATCATACTGAGATCGCAGTCGCGTACATCAAAACACGTTTAATCGGACGTGCCAGAGATTTGATAACAGATGAATCAACTATTGACGACATAATAACAACATTAAAAAATGGCATTAAAGGCGAAAGTTCCAGGCTTTTGACTTCAAAATTACAAAATTTAAAACAAAACTCAAAAGATTCCGTTACGTACGCTGCTGAAATTGAATCGTTAGCTGCAAGCTTAAAAAGAGCGTACATCAGTGAGGGTGTACCACATCCGGTTGCAGAAAAGTACTGTACTGATTCGGTAGTACAATCTTTGAGTAAGAACGCGAACTCAGATAAAACTCGGTTAGTAATGGAGGTTGGAAATTTTTCCAATGTTCAAAATGCAATTACCAAGTTTGTTAGTGTAAATTCCCAAACTAGTACTTCCAACGTATTCTATGTTAAACACCAGGGACGCAACAATAATGGAATTCTTTTTCGAGGAAATCCAAACAATTCTAATAATCATTGGCAAAACAATAATCGCGGCAGAGGCAGACGAAATTTTAGGCAACACCGTCCTGCATTTAGTAGAAACAACAGCAACCATTTTTCTAGCAATGTTAGGTCTTACCAAACTGACTCAGCTCCGGAAAACCGACAGGGCCCCCAAGGTACAAACTTGGGGGAAGTTTAAATTCAGGTTTAAATTCAGCATTAAATTCACGTTTAAATTCAACTTTAGCCTCAAACATTTTTCATTTTGATCTTTCACTTTCTAATTTCGTATTTCTCTCTTCTGAAATGACGTGTTCAAGAGCTACCTTCTTAATTGATACGGGAGCCGATATATCGATTTTCAAACGAAACAAATTAAATTCTTACTCGACTATAAATGTGTCTAACTCGAGTACAATAAAAGGTGTCACGGATGGTATAGTTCATTCATTAGGGAGTATAACAACCAATGTTTCAGTAGGAAAATATAAATTAGAACATTGTTTTCAAATAGTCGAATCTGATTTTCCAATTCCAGCTGATGGCATTTTAGGACGAGATTTTATTTCAAAATACCGATGTAAATTAGATTATTCCAACTGGACGATGACTCTACGCATTGGTCTTACAAATGTAACCATTTCAATTCATAATTCTCCCGCAAACAACATTTTGATTCTTCCTCCTAGATGTGAAGTTATAAGACAAATAGACGATTTAAAAAATCTTAAACAAGATGTCCTAGTACATAATCAAGAACTCATTCCAGGTGTATTTGTAGCGAGAACAATTGTTTCCCCTACAAGTCCATTTGTTAGAATAGTCAACACACTTTTTGAGAGTGTAACACTTAAAAATGTCAATTTGGAAACAGTACCTCTTGATAACTTTAACATATATAGTATACAAAGTAAATTTGAAAACAGAAACAATCTACTTATGCAACAGTTGAACGCAAACAATATACCGAATTTTATTAAGGATGATGTTATTCAATTATGTAAAGATTTTTCTGATATTTTTGCTTTAAAAACAGATAAAATTACTGTAAATAATTTTTACAAACAAAAATTAAAACTAACTGACAATAAACCCGTTTTTATAAAAAATTATCGTACACCTAGAATACATAGAGAAGAAATAAATAGGCAAGTAAAACAAATGTTAGATAACGATATCATTGAGCCCTCCGTTTCAGAGTATAATAATCCAGTCCTATTAGTTCCCAAAAAGTCAGTTACAGCAGAAAAAGCTTGGCGTTTGGTCATTGATTTTCGTCAATTAAATAAGAAACTTATTGCAGATAAATTCCCTCTTCCCCGTATCGATGATATATTGGATCAACTTGGACGAGCCAAGTGGTTTTCAGTCATTGATTTAATTTCAGGTTTTCATCAGATTCCTCTTGATGAAAATTCTCGTGATTTGACTTCTTTTAGTGTCGAATCAGGCTCTTTTAGGTTTACTCGTCTCCCCTTTGGACTATCAGTAAGTCCGAACAGTTTTCAAAGAATGATGACATTCGCTTTTACAGGACTTTCTCCCGAATCAGCATTTCTCTATATGGACGATTTGATCGTTATAGGTTGTTCAGAAAAACATCACTTAAATAATCTTAAAAAAGTGTTCGAAACACGTAGAAAGTATAATTTGAAATTAAATCCTGAAAAATGTCAATTCTTTCGAAAAGAAGTTACTTATTTGGGTCATAAAATAACCGATAAAGGTGTATTACCTGACGAGTCAAAGTACGACATCATGAATAATTACCCGATTCCCTAAAAATGCTGACGAGGTTAAACGCTTCGTGGTTTTCTGTAACTATTATCGCCGTTTTATACCGAATTTTGCTAAAATTACACAGCCGTTAAACAAACTCACTAGAAAAAATTCCATTTTTAATTGGACTGAGGCATGTCACAATGCTTATACTTATCTGAAATCGGCATTAGTTAATCCTCGTATTCTGCATTATCCAGATTTTTCAAAACCTTTCATTCTTACTACGGATGCTTCTATGGAAGCTTGTGGAGCTGTTCTATCTCAGAATTTTGAGGGTAATGAATTTCCAATTGCTTATGCTTCTAGAGTTTTTACAAAAGGAGAATCTCACAAATCTGTGATAGAGAAGGAGCTAGCAGCTATACACTGGGCAATTAAATTCTTCAGACCGTACCTGTATGGCTATAAATTTTTAGTTAGATCAGACCATAGACCTTTGGTGTACTTATTTTCTATGAGGAATCCTTCTTCTAAATTGACTCGGATGCGATTAGATTTAGAAGAGTATAATTTCGATGTAGAGTACATTAAAGGTAAAGACAATGTCTGCGCCGATGCATTGTCCCGTATTTCAGTAAACGACTTGAAGGAAATACATCGTAGTACATTAAATGTTTTTGCAATAACTAGGTCTAAAACTAAATCCAATTTTCCTCTTAATAATGATAGTAACAAACAAACATTAGAAACTATGTCACCTGAACCCATTGTATACGAAACTATTAACAATTCTGACATTTCAAAATTACCAACACTTAAATTTGAAATTCGCCCATCGTCTGTTAAGTTAATCATCAATAATAAAAAGAAAAAGAGCGCTCAAACTATTCAAAGCATTAATGGCAATTTTGTTCTAGAACAAGTCTTGTCTCAGCTACAAACAATGGCTGGTGCTTGTAAGTATAGAAAATTAAAATTAAGAATTGATGATCAAATATTTAAAATGTGCACAGTAAATGAATTCAAGCAAATGGGACAGAAAATATTACAGAATATAAGTATTGTGTTATATAATGTTCCCAAGGTAATTGATGATGAGGCCGAAAAATCAAAATTAATAGAAAAATTTCATGAAGATCCCATGACAGGAGGTCACTGCGGTCAGAAAAGGTTGTTGAAAAAATTAAAAAGTTTTTATTTTTGGAAAAATATGTCGCGGTATGTTGCTAATTTTATTAAAAAATGTCATAAGTGTCAGGTTAATAAGATAAAAATAAAAAATGTTGAACCCTTGATAATCACACCCACCCCCCAAAAAGCTTTTGATATTGTTTGCGTGGATACTATTGGTCCTTTTCCGATAACTTCACGTGGGAATATGTACGCTGTTACTTTACAGTGTGAGTTGACAAAATATGTAGTAATTGTGCCAATTCCAAATAAAGCAACCTCTACAGTCTCTAAAGCCATTTTTGATAACTTTATTCTCGTTTATGGTCCGATGAAACAGCTAAGGACAGACATGGGCTCAGAGTACAACAATCAGATTGTTATGAATCTTTCAAAATTGTTAAACATCGAGCACAAAATGTCAACAGCATATCACAGTCAGAGTATTGGAGGTTGCGAAAGAAATCATCGAGTTCTTAATGAATATATTCGGATGTATATTAATGATGTAGATACAGACTGGGATGAATGGTTGAAGTACTACACTTTTTGTTATAATACTACTCCAAGTTCATATCATGAATACACGCCTTTTGAGTTAGTATTTGCCAAAAAAGCCAACATCCCTGAATCAATGGGATCCCGTGTTGATCCACTATACAACATCGAAGACTATTATCATGAGGTTCATTTTAAATTACAATTAGTCCACAGTAGAGCTAGAGAGTATTTAGAAAAAATTAAACAAAATCGTAAAATTCAATACGACAGAAATGCTTCATCAACAGATTTAAAACAAGGAGATCTAGTAATGTTAACTAATGAAAATCGTAATAAATTAGATTCTTGGTATGAGGGACCGTTTTCAATAGTAAGCACTCATGGTCTAAATTGTGTCATAAAAAATAAAAAAGGAAAACTCATGACAGTGCATAAGAACCGCACGTGTAAATACGTACAACAAGTAGATTATTAACCTAATATATTTAATTAAAGGCTTGTGGCAGATCTACTTACTTAGTATTATTTTGTAACTGTTTATGATATTTTGTTAGCATAACGCATATTTGAAATGTACAAAGGTTAACGTTTGAATAGTAAATAAGTAAATTAAGAGTTGTTATTTGTCATTTTGTGTGCTTCTAAAATTTGGAATGCCCTTTGTAGATGGCCACTACAAAGGTCATTCTCTAGGAAAGGAAGGTGTAACGCTCTGTATATTAAATTAATTAATTCGATTAGCTGTTACAATTAATTGGCAACTAACAGAGCATTGCACCGACCTAGTAAGCAGAATACCAAGTCAGTATTTTTCATATAAAAATACTGACTACTAATGTTTTAGAAATAAGGACACAGAGAATGGACTTCACTCTCAGAAGTTAGTGTAGACAGTATTGAATAAGTAATTATATATGTGGGATTGGGTGTTTGGAGATACGACGAAGATTAAAAGATCTCAACACCTCAGAGTTAATTATTTAATTTAACACAAAAATCAGTATGAACAGAAAGAATAATATTTGGTGGTAATTTTAAATAACTGAATAATGGGGAAACATAAATAAACAATAAAACAATTCTTCCACGTGTTGCATCGAAACACGTGCCGTCGTTTAGAATACGTCTTTACGTCGTTAGAGCATTGCAATATACTGACTCATTTCCCGCTCAACTACCCTGGCAATAACTAAAATCAATATCGAGAAGGTCATCGTTCCGGAACTCGATACAAGGCGGTAAATGTAAAATAATATTACGGTTATTCCGTGGTCAACCCTACAACTCGGCCGTCCTGACAGTCATCCGACCCGGATGAGTCATCGCTCGCTATCAACTCCCAGCGCTTCATTCCGTCAGCACTAGTAGAGGTAAGTTTTGGCCCCTCCCCCTTTCCTACTCTCTCCACGTCATATCTATCACGACCTTTTACTTTAATGACCTTGTAAGGTCCTAAGAATCGCGGAAATAATTTATTTTGTGTCCCGAACTGTGTACGTCTGATTGCTACAAAATCACCAACCCGATATAGTTGTGCAGCTTTTCTCTTCTTATTAAAGTTCTTCCTATTTTCTATCTGAATTTTCTCAATCGAAAGCTTTGCATTATCTCTTAACTCGTTTCTTTCATTCTCGAACATTTCCCTTCCTATTTCATTTAAAATCTTCACTAAATCCATATTCCCTTTCAATTTCATTTCCACTCCAAACATTAATTTAAATGGACTACAACTCGTGCTTCGGTTACAAGTTGAATTGATTGCAAGCTGTAATTGCTTAACGTGTTTAAACCAACTCGGCGGGTCGTCACAACTTAATCGTCTAAGAGCAGATGTTACTGTCTGGACCATATTTTCTGCTTGCCCATTTCCTCTTGGTACTCCTGTAGTTATCTCTATATGTTGAATATCTTCTTCGTGGCAAAAATCTTTAAACTCTTGGGCCTTAAATGCACCACCTTTATCCGTTATAATCCTTCTAGGATTTCCAAATGTAGTTTGCAATAACATCAACTTCTCTAAGACTTCTTTGGCACTCAGAGTCTTGGTCGGGAAAATCCAAACGAATTTAGAAAAGGCGTCGATCACTATTAAAATGTACTTATAATTCTTTCTTGTAGATTCGAAAGGTCCACAATGATCTAAATGGTAAGTATCTAAAGGCACATTTCCTTTATCAACTGGATTTAATAATCCTTCCTGCGAACCCCGCTTCCTGTTTCCAATGATGCAAGGTACGCATGAACCTATGTAATCTTCTATCTTTCTATGAAGCTTTGGTATATAATAATTTTTATTAATCAAACTTTCGGTTTTCTTTACAGCAAAATGACCTTGTTCATGGGCATTTCGTATAATCTCTGACTGCATACTTTTCGGAATCACTAATAACTTTTGTCCAAATTCATCTTTATATAAAATACCGTTCTCTAAAACATAATCTTCGTAGGTTTCACTCTCTAAAATCTTCATTATGGCTCTTAAGTTTGAATCTTGATGTTGTGCACATTGTATTCTACGTAGTACCGTGTCTTCTATCGTCATTACAGCTGGATACCTGCTTAACGCATCAACGTGACGCATTCTTTCTCCTTTTCTGTGCTCAATCGTGTAGTCAAATTCTTCAAGCAACATTGCCCATCTTGCTACTCTCGTAGCCAGGTCTTTCTTCTCCATAGTTTTCTTGAATGCTTCGCAATCTGTCACTATCTTAAATTTATTACCTAACAGATAGATTCTAAACTTGTTCAAGGCTTCAGTGATGGCTAACACTTCTAAAAGATAACTATGTAACTTCTGTTGAGCCGGCGTCGTCTTCTTGCTCATAAAGTGTACAGGGTGCAGTTTACCATCATCACCCTCCTGTAATAACGTAGCTCCAAACCCATGTTGACTGGCGTCCACATGTAATTCGGTACGTGCTCCTTGCCGAAAAATGTTCAAAACAGGTTTATTCATTAACGCCGATTTAAGTCTTTCAAAGGCCTGCCTTTGTTCAATTCCAAATACGAATTTTGAACCATTTTTTAGTAAATCGCTCAATGGTTTTGCGATCTGTGAATATAACGGAATGTATTTTCTAAAGTATCCACTTAAACCCAAAAAGCTTTGAATTTGTTTAATCGTTGTGGGAATCGGAAAATTTTTGATAGCCAAAATTTTTTCTTCAGTCGGCTTAATAGTCCCGTTTTCGATCGTATGCCCCAAGAATACAACTTGTCTTTTCAAAAAGTGGCACTTCTTAAATTTTGGTTCCAGTCCATACCTACTGGCTGTATCTAACACAACTTTGAGTCTCTCTAGTCCCTCAAATTCATGGTTTGACGGAATGATGATATCATCCATGTACATAACTAAATAGTTTTGGTTCATTAGGGGTCTGAAAACTTGGTAAACGTATCTTTGAAAAACGCTTGGACTATTGCATAATCCAAATGGAACCTTACAAAACTCGAACTGACCGTGGTGAGTGACAAAAGAGGTATATTTACGACTACTTTCCTCTACTGGCACATGAAAAAAGCCATTCTTGAGGTCAATTGTTGTAAACACTTTCGCATCTTGAAGCTTATCTAATACGTCATCGATTAGAGGCAACGGAAACCTGTCCTTCACGATCTTTTTGTTAAGCCTTCGATAATCAATGCATACACGATAAGTACCATCCTTTTTTCGGACCAAAACAACAGGGCTTGCAAAGTCAGATGAGCTTGGTCTTACTACTCCGTCTCTAATCCATTCGTTGACTTGCTTTTCCACCTCTTGTTTCTCCGGCAAAGGTAAACGTCTGGGTCGCTCATAAATTGGTTCTTCACTGGTCAATACTATTTTCATTTCTACACCAGTTGTCTCTCGTTTATCTGGTTTATAACGTCTTACAGCCTCTTTAACGGATTCTCTAATCGTCGGATCGCGTATATGTTCTAAATCTATTTTTTCATTTTCGTCTGCTAAATGGATCTGCATCATAAAATTATTTTCAGTTTTGTGTACAATAACGCCATGACTTGTTAATGAAACTTCAGCTTGGGCTAACAAAGGATTACCAACTATTATCTCGAAATTGATCGCATTTTTAGGAACAACATGAAATATTAATCTAAATTCTTCGTCATTTATAATTGCATTCGTTTCAAAAGATCCCAAAGTATTGACTCTATTCGTTCCTATACCCGATAGTAATATTTGACATCGACTTAGCGTGTTATCGTTCAAATATTTTTTGAAAATGTCTTCTCTTATAGCATTAATGTCGCTTCCCGTATCAAAAAGGGCTAAAAATTCATTATCATTCATGGTGACCTTGACTGTATTATTTTTTATTACAGAATTAATTAAAACATTTGTCTCTGTCCTCTGTTCAGTTTTCTCTGTACTACTAACTTTCGCAGGACAATTCCTCGAAATGTGGCCATAATCATTGCATGAGAAACATTTGGTACCTTTTTGTTTCGAAGGACATTCCCTCGACTTATGTCCCTTTGTACCGCAGTTAAAGCAACTTTGGGTAAACAATGCGTTTTTCCTTGTTACGTCATTTGTCTGTTTTGCTTCGTATTTCACCTGTTTTTCTCTTTTTACTCTGTCAATAACGTTTTGATTTGTATTATTCTTAGGTGCAAATCCTGTGCTTTTCGACTTAATTTTCTCGTAGAGTTTTATTTTTTCTTTAAATTCGCCAAACGATGTAGCACCATATAAAACTATTTTGTTAGCAGGTTCATCAATAATTCCGTCTATAATGTATTGAATAACCGCTTCTTCTTCTACATGCGCTCGGCTTCCAATCTCACGCATTACTAACGCATACTCTTGTACACTTTCATCTCGCTGTTTCTTCCTTTGCATTAGCATTTTATGTACTTGTGCGCTATTAATTGTAACGCCAAATTCTGCAATTAACATCCTCTTTAATTTTCTCCATGTTGTAATTCCGGTTTCGGATTGAATAAACAACTTCGCGATACCCTTCAAAGATTTCTTTGCAAACACCAGTTTTTGCAATTCATTCCAACCCATAAGTAAAGCGATTTCTTCAAATTCTTCAATCCATTTTTCTATAGGACATCCGTCTTTACCGTTAAATG
Organism: Agrilus cyanescens; assembly: GCA_947389935.1. Classification (NCBI taxonomy): domain Eukaryota; kingdom Metazoa; phylum Arthropoda; class Insecta; order Coleoptera; family Buprestidae; genus Agrilus; species Agrilus cyanescens. Next base: position 12,632,257 of record OX376706.1, read on the forward strand.
TCCTAATCGAGTCTTCTATATCCCTAAAAGTTAACGCAAATGATCTTCCCATCGATTCATTAGCGTATTGGTTTTCATTAACTTTTCTTCTGGTATTTCTTTCAGATCCCCGCGAACAGTTTTCATCGTCACTGCTGCTTGAATCCCCACCGTCTTGTAAACTCCTTCGTGTTACTTCATCTAAAGCCTGTGTTCGTTTCCCGCCATTTGAACATCTTTCGCCATTTCCGCGCGCTTCGTCGTTTGTGCGCTTTTCGTTTGCTCCATTTCTTCCTGTCCTTACTTCACCTTCTTCGTCTATTTGTCTTCGTTCTGCCACTTCATTACTTTGGCTCTCTTCTTCATCTTCGTCATTGCTTTCTTCATTTTCGTCTTGGGATTCCCCTAGTTCCGCTTCTCGATCATCTTCTTCAAAATTATTTAAAAAAGTACAGAGCCTAACGCTAATATCGTTTTCAGATCCGGTATAATTCAGATTTAGGACGTGACATGCAGCAATCAGATCAGCAAGTTGTAATTTAGATAAAACATCTTCGACTTTTGACCTAAATTCATCAGAGTTTTTATCGATATTAAAACCTTGAAAACCCCTTAAATTTCGCCTAATACGTCGCGATTGTCCTTCCTCACCAAATGCAACGATATGCAGCGCTTTAACAGCTGGTAGAGAGCTATATTTAATGTTATATTCAATTTTCGGAATATCGCCTAGGAGAACCATTTTACTACTGCAAATTTAAATACGAACTACTATTGACTGAATTATTGCAATTTAGAAAGTTCAGCAAGTGCGTCGATGCATCCCGTTTACAATGCAATATATAAAACAAAGTAAATTTTAAAAATAAATAAATCATTCACTTTAACTTTAGTCCATTAAAAATATTTATTAAAACTTGCGTCTTCAAAATGATGATTACGTCCGCTCTCCAAGTGATAAACGGTTTGCAAAAAATATGGAACGTTCCTACCTTTTGTATGTTGATCACCGAATCTCCAGGCCACTGTTACCTTGGCTGAACGGGAGAATAGGACGCTCCAGGAAGTAATCCAAACAGGCAGCAACGTGGTAGTTAGGTACAAACATCAATAGGTTGCTTCGTATCACTCGTCAAAATTCCGCGACCTTGCACCATACACTAAGTGTTTATCCACGAAAAATGATAAGCAGCGGAATTATATTTTAAATAAAATTGTCTCTATGGCTGGTTGATTATTTAGCACTAGCAGAAATTTTAATTGTTCACAATCCGACCGATTTGTATTCGTCAAAACAAATCATACGGCAGCGTACACGTCGGTTCGATAATTTATTAACGTCTAATTGCTTCGGAAATCATCTGTTAACTTCAGAATCCACACTATTTTCTTGATATGTCCTTTCACATCACGGTCGAGCCCCCAAAAGTTGTGGGATTGGGTGTTTGGAGATACGACGAAGATTAAAAGATCTCAACACCTCAGAGTTAATTATTTAATTTAACACAAAAATCAGTATGAACAGAAAGAATAATATTTGGTGGTAATTTTAAATAACTGAATAATGGGGAAACATAAATAAACAATAAAACAATTCTTCCACGTGTTGCATCGAAACACGTGCCGTCGTTTAGAATACGTCTTTACGTCGTTAGAGCATTGCAATATACTGACTCATTTCCCGCTCAACTACCCTGGCAATAACTAAAATCAATATCGAGAAGGTCATCGTTCCGGAACTCGATACAAGGCGGTAAATGTAAAATAATATTACGGTTATTCCGTGGTCAACCCTACATATATACATAGATACAATGATACCGTTAACTATAAGACATGAGTGGGGTTAAAAGCAAATAAAAATTAATTAAAAAGTAATTATGTGTTTGATCTTAAAAAATAAAAACGAAATCTATTACAGATGTGCTCTACGTCATAAATATTAAAAGTTAGGTTGAAGTATTTAACGATTTTTAGATAAAATTTAAAAAACACATATGATTTTCGCCATGAACCGCTGATAGGTGCTATGCACCAGTAAGATAAGTGCTATGCACCATTAAGGTGAGTGCTATGCACCATGCACCACCGTGAGGTTACGGTACAAAGCGGTCCCTGTGATCAAGTTTGTTACAGTGCTATGCACCATCGTCCAAGCTTTGACGGATGGTATTCATAACAGTAAAATATGGGGTGTGTTATTAAGGTTATCGATCAGATTACGGTAATTGTACGCGTTTACTCCCACCTCCCCGATTCGATTTAAATATTAGTATGTTGTTGTATTTATCGCCCCTAGCAAGATTATACAGGTATGCTGGGCGCAGAAATTACCCCTTCACATGGTTTTCCGATTTGAGAATTCAAATTCCAAACACTGAAAATTGAGAATTATCTGGAAAACGTTTAAGAATACTGTTGTGGTGGGTGGTGGGTAGTAGTGAGTGTGTTTTAGACGGTAGTTAGATAGGGTAGTGGTTGCAGTTGTTGGGGGTTTGAAGGGGGTCAAGAACTCCCCCTACGACACCCTCGAACCAATCCCAAACTTTTGTTTTATCCGTAATATTTTCCACCTCCTTCCCTTACCACCCTCTACACAACCCCCAACCCCCATCACACCACCTCCTTCAGCAGCCCCGCTTCTGACGCCACCTTCATCCTCTTTTATCCTGCTGGCAGTTCGCCATAAACCACCGATAGGTGCTATGCACTAATAGGAGAAGTGCTATGCACGAGTAAGGTAAATGCTATGCACCATTAGGGTAAGTGCTACGCACCACCGTGAGGTTACGGTACAAAGCGGCCCCTCTGATTAAATTTGTTACAGTGCTATGCACCACCGTCCAAGATTTGACGGATGGTATTCATAACAGTAAAGAATTGGATGTGTGGTGAAGGGAAGCAATCAGTTTAAATAGAAACTTTTACAACAATTTTCAGAGATGTGTAACTTTTCTCAAAACAACGTGATTATTATATAGACGATTTAGAAAAAAGTTTGCAAAAAGCAACTGAGGTCTTGATACTAAATACTGCTTATGATTTCTTGAATGTTATGCACCACCGTCCAATGCTGGACGGGTTCAACTAATATATATATAATTTATTTATTATCCTGAAAATTCACGTTAAATTGTAAATTTGTGTTGTCTCTAATGTGTGGGATAATGTTGGAAATTATTTGATTATATGGAATTTGTTGAAGGAGGGTGTCAATGTCAAGAGTTATAATTTTTATTTTTGGCTATTTACTTGATTAAATGAAGTCTGGAAACTTAAATTAATCTATATGACTTACACAGTATATTCTTTAAATAACCAAACCGGGACAGAAATAAGACAAAAGGCTGATTATTTTTATAAAAACGCTAAACTTAATTCAAAATATTATCCTTCTATGTCGATACAACACTGGCCGTGATCAACCAATGTTCGTATGGATTTTTGCAGAGGTGCTTTTATTGCGCATTTCAAAAGGAAAAGGTCGCAGAGTGACAGGTCAGGCGAATAAGGTGGATGTTGGATCATAGAAACGTGTTTTTTGCCAGGAGCAGTGACAGTCTTGTGTGTAGACTCTTCTGCCAATATTCTAAACACAACATTGTGGCAGACATCAATTAGATCGCGCACTCTTTCGTCGAGTTCATCGGTGGCGGTTGTGACCGGGCGGCCTGCCTGGTCTAAGTTCGTCATCCAAGTCTTCTCTGCCAGCCTTGGATAGTCTACACCACGAACAAACTTGCATACGGGACAAGTTTGTTCCATCGTGTTTTTGTTACGACACACACAAACGTACTGACATTTAAAACGTTACATCTTCAATAGTCCTTGGCCAATTGCAATTAGATTTTGTTTGAAGGTCTGATGGGTCACGGTTAAAGCCAAGGTTACCTTTGGTAATCCTTAAATGTCGGCGAATGTAATGTGTACCTCATTCTAGGATCACAATTAAAAGTCTTCCATTGCAAAAATCAGACCTGGGAATTACCTTAAAGGTCAAGACAAAACCATATCCGGGTGTAAAATTTTCCCCTTCTTCCATTTCCGGGGTCAAAAATATGGAGTTCAATTTGTAAAACAAAACTTCGTCTTAATATTGCCATCAAGGCCATTGTCAAAGTCATGGTTAATGTCACCATTAGATATCTCCCTCGGAAGCCTGCAACTTTTGTTTAAATTTTTTTTTTCTAAAACCCTTTTATTGGAGATATTTGCGTGTATGGTTTAAAATGGTACACCCTGTATGTTAGGCAACGTCGACGATATTATGGTCTGTTTCACAGGGTGTAATAGACAATTAGATATGTTTTTTGACCAAATTACTAATGTAACGTAAATTGAAAATAACTGAATCAGCTACTTAGACTTAACGATATTCGAACAAAAACATAAACATTTGTTTTCTATTTTTCATAATACGTCCCACACCGATACTATTTTAACAACTCATCCTTTCACCTTTATCAACATATTACCACGTCGAAAACGGACTAAATTTAACCAAGCAAATAGCCACAAGTAATAGTTTTAATCCGAAAATCATTCACGCCCTCTTTCAAAACATTTAGTATAATCAAATCATTTCTAACATTTTCCCACACATTTAAAACAACAAAAACAAAAAGTTTGACGTATTCTCATATATAAATTCCCTACAAAAATACGATAGTTGTAGTTAGTTGTTTTAAGTATAAATTCTACCTCCGAACGTATGTCAAGTTTTTTAATAAATTGTGGACGTTATGCAACTGTACATTAGCCAACATCAATTGAAGTTCAATTAATTGTCTTCAAAAATTGTTTATTTCTGAATTCACATGTTGTTGCATATTTAGTCCACTAGAATTAGGAAATTTTCTCTACTGTAGAAACAAAAAGTTCACACGCAAAGGCGTACATGGTTAAAAAAGATAAAGTAAGACTTACAAAACTACTGCAGTAAAAAAGATGTTGTTGCCTGTTGTAGACTTTACATCAAGTTACAATAGAATTGACGTAATAGTTATGTTAGGATTACATTGCCATTTAAAATTGTGATAAAGTATACAATATAATTAAATATATGTAAATAAAGAAATAAATTGTGAGATCAATAAAAGCTAATCTTGCCAGTAACTAACGACTGTTAATGAATAATTAAACAACGTTTCGACCGTTAATTTCGGTCATCGTCAGGCTAAATTATTGTACACCTCAAATTAAAGAGGAAAAATCTATTAGTCTCATTAGTGTAATGGCGCGTAAATCCAACGACTCGGGCGAGAGCATGATGGCAGCAACAGATTTTTCCTCATTAAATGAGGTGATTCATAGTTGGTTGAATGATTTAATTCTCATTAATGTATTTTAAAATAGCCACCATTCAATTATCCATAGTATTTCGTTGTAAAATTTTTTGCTTAATGGATTTCTGAAAATCCTTGGCCTTTCATTGATCTTTATCCGTGACAGCAAGACTATCAATAGTTAATCAAATCCGAATCCTTCAAAGTTTGTTCAATTCTTTCCTTGTTGAAAATGGTGATTTCAGGAAAGTTTATACTTTTCGTATGCTTATAGAAATTTACTTGCTATTCCGTAAAAAAACTAGTTTAACGTTTTGATACATAAAATATTGTAGGTATAGTAAGATTAAAAAATAACGTTTTCAAATAATTAAACAACGTTATAGAGATTTGAAAAACAAAGGGTAAAAGAAAACACTTGGTATTATAAGTTTCACGAAAAAGTTTTATTAACTCTGACATATGTTTCGACTATAAGGTCATTTTCGAAGAGTAAGAATGTTGTACTAAATTAAGTTTTACAAAATAAGATATTTAAATACTATTGGGACTAATAATTATATTCATAAGCGGAGAGGTTACAAAATCTGTTATTTCATTTACAATGGGTAAACCCCCCAGGGAGGCTTTATTGATCTCTAAAATTTCCAAAGTATTCAAACGTTTACTTTTGTTGGAATAATGGAGTAATTTAACATTCTCAAGGTCTAAAGAATGTTTATTTTCTAAACAGTGTTCTGAAATTCCTGTACATTTGTTACATTTTTCTATACTTTTTACATGTTCATCTAAGCGTTTTTTTAAAGCACGGCCAGTTTGGCCAATATAAAATGAATTACAGTTTTTGCATGGTAATTTATAAACTCCTGATTTATCTAACATGTCTAATTTTTGTTTATTATTAACGAGCATTGATTTTAAGTTATTTTTATTGACACAGATTGAATTTATTTTATGTTTTTTGAGGCGATTGCAAATATTTTTGCTTATACTAGGTACATAGTTTATCAGATGATATCTTTCGTTAGGTTCTGATTCTGGAGCTGAATAGAGATGATTTAAAATAAGTTTCTTTCGTTTTTTTGAAATAAGTTGATCAATAATTGACGTTTTGTAACCATTATTGGTGGCTAATGTTTTAATAAAATGCACTTCTTTATTAAACTGAGGTTTAGTTAACGGGATGCTAAACAATCTATGAATGAAAGAATGAAAGGCACTAAGTTTTATGTTAAAATCTTGTCTAGACCAAGCGTGGGGTAAAATATCCGTGAAAGTCGGTTTTCTAAAAATGTCAAAAGAGATATCTCCATTTTTATTTGAAATAGTTAGATCTAAAAAGTTCAAAAGTGAATTGTTTTCTAAATCTATTGTAAATTTGATAGTTGGGTATAAAGAATTAAGGAAGTTTAAAAAGGAATCTAATTGTCTTTTTGTCCCAGACCACACACAAAAAATATCATCTACATACCTCTTCCAGAAACAAACATTTTTCACGGATATTTTACCCCACGCTTGGTCTAGACAAGATTTTAACATAAAACTTAGTGCCTTTCATTCTTTCATTCATAGATTGTTTAGCATCCCGTTAACTAAACCTCAGTTTAATAAAGAAGTGCATTTTATTAAAACATTAGCCACCAATAATGGTTACAAAACGTCAATTATTGATCAACTTATTTCAAAAAAACGAAAGAAACTTATTTTAAATCATCTCTATTCAGCTCCAGAATCAGAACCTAACGAAAGATATCATCTGATAAACTATGTACCTAGTATAAGCAAAAATATTTGCAATCGCCTCAAAAAACATAAAATAAATTCAATCTGTGTCAATAAAAATAACTTAAAATCAATGCTCGTTAATAATAAACAAAAATTAGACATGTTAGATAAATCAGGAGTTTATAAATTACCATGCAAAAACTGTAATTCATTTTATATTGGCCAAACTGGCCGTGCTTTAAAAAAACGCTTAGATGAACATGTAAAAAGTATAGAAAAATGTAACAAATGTACAGGAATTTCAGAACACTGTTTAGAAAATAAACATTCTTTAGACCTTGAGAATGTTAAATTACTCCATTATTCCAACAAAAGTAAACGTTTGAATACTTTGGAAATTTTAGAGATCAATAAAGCCTCCCTGGGGGGTTTACCCATTGTAAATGAAATAACAGATTTTGTAACCTCTCCGCTTATGAATATAATTATTAGTCCCAATAGTATTTAAATATCTTATTTTGTAAAACTTAATTTAGTACAACATTCTTACTCTTCGAAAATGACCTTATAGTCGAAACATATGTCAGAGTTAATAAAACTTTTTCGTGAAACTTATAATACCAAGTGTTTTCTTTTACCCTTTGTTTTTCAAATTTCCGATATGTTTCACCAAGTGCCAAGCGACACAAGTATCAATTTTAACGTTATAGAGTGTTGAACCTTGAATTATACAAAGTTTATTCTTCTTGCAGAAGTCCTTCTCACACAGCAACTTCCAATGAAATGAGATCATCAGCTTCTACAATTCCTATTACGCCAATAAGCAAAACCAACATTCAGTCACCCGTAAGCGAACCGAAATCTTTTATAAGAGGAGTTAAAAACTCTCAAAGCGTCTCTCAAGGCATGCACTCTGCCCATTATTCCCATGTTGGATATCAAGAATCTCAAATGTCTGATACACTTGTATGGAGAAAAAAGATTGAGAAAGTTATGTTTACAAGTCCTGTAAAACAAATAGAACAAATTCAAAAGCTTAGCTATGCGCCATCAAAAGTGATGATTAATAGCAGTCAGAGTCACAATAGATTAAATTATAATCGGATTGAAAGTATCCCGAGTTTAAACGAAATGTGTCAAACAGCTGAAGGATGTTATTGTTTTGCTCCAAAATTTCAACGAAAACACAGTTCCCAATACTGTAGAAGACCAAAAACGGCTAATTTTTCAGGCGATTATCGAAAAGTATCAGGATTATGTAATGGATGTCAAAAGCTATCTGGAGGTTGTCCACCGTTACGTCTAAAAGGTGGAGGACCAGGCATTTTTGATGAACTTCCTATTCTTCAACTTCCAACTCCATCAGAGGCTTGCAGAGATTTAATGGATGAGATAGATGCATGTTTGCAGGCGTTTAAAAATGCAATGGGTCCTTGCGGCAAAGTGTACTGTCCATACGCTCCAAATGTAACTCATGAAATATGTAGACGAGTATGCGAATGTCAAGTTAAACAGTCCGAAGGTAATGAAGCTGAAGAGGAATCAGGGTCAGAAATAGAACCAGATTCTCCCATTCTTGAAAAGTTCAAAGGGCCCAATCTTTTATTTCCTGAATGTTACAGGGAAGATAATCAGAATAACTTATTGAACGCTTGTGGTGTACCAACTTGTCCTTTTTCTAGACAACCTGACCCAAAACTTTCGCACAAGAAACCTTATTGTCAATCTGCAACATGTCCAAAGGCAAAAAGAGGAATTGAAAAGAATGTTGATGAACATAAGATATGGATGCAACAAATAGGCCCAACATTTGGCCAACGATGTGGCCAACCTAATAAATGCCCTTATCCCATACCATCAAAACTACCTCCAATTCATTGGGAATGTCCTGAGGCCTTACCTAATGGACAATGTCAGAATCCAAGCTGCCCATATACACCAGCGATCTTAAGAAAAAAGGTTCCTCCATGTGGAAATATGGACTGCAGACATTCTTCTTCCTCGTGCATTTGTTGTACATGTGTACCATTTCCGGCCTGTGGAAATCCAAACTGTCCGAATCAAACATCTACATATTCTCCATGTCCTCAAGAGTCATTAAGCAAGCCAGACATTTCGTGTGCAAATCCAAAATGTCCCAATAAACCAATACCAGAAAACGAAACTAACACAAAGTTACCTAGGTGTACTTGTGCTGATTTAGGAAGCGAAGAATGTGACAATGCTACATGTCCTTTCAAATTAACACACATATGTGGCAATTCTAATTGTCCGTTTAATAGTAATAGAAGAAGAAGAAGAAATACTAGTACTTCATCAAATAAACCAATAAATAAAAATTCTCTCAAAAACGAAGGTACATTTGATGCACAATTTGTCGACGAAAGACTGAAACCATGCAAAAAAAGCGGTGAGTTTAGTAGTAACAGTCGAATTAGAGGTGGATGTGATGAAGGCAGTAAGCGTAATAAATCAGGCTGTGAAGGAGGTAGACAAGTTTGCAGTGGTAAAGATTGTTGTAAATATAATGAAGAAAAAAAAGCGGACTGTGGTTCGATAAATCCATCAGCAAACTCTGCCGATAACTACGAATGTGATAACCCTAACTGTCCTTTTGAAACGGCCGATTTTTGCACTACTGAAACATGCAGAAAAATTACTAATAAAGGAAATTATTCTAAGGAATCTAAAAGTAAACCTTGCCAGTTTAATGAAAACGAACTGTTTATATGTAATGATCCAGCTTGTCCTTGGGCTATTCCGTGTATTCCATGTCCCACATGTTTACCACCATGTCCTTCTCCTTGTTCACCTTGTCCACCATGCCTCCCCTGTCCCTACACACTACCTTGCCCATTCGAAGATCCGTGTTCATATTTGTATCCTGATATTTCTAGAAAAACAGACCCATGTGCAGAATTAAAGAAACAAATGGAAGAAAAAAATAGTGTTCCTTGTCAAAATAATACATGTAAGTCAGAAGGTGGAGATCAAACATGTCGAACTTGTTCAAAACAAACAACTCTAAATGAATCGAAAAGTGGTGCGGGAGGTGGAGATGATGTACCAGAAAAACCTTCTGCTCCACAAAAACCAGCCAAGGAGTCTAAATCAACAGCGGTATCCAATAAATCTGAACATAAAGATAGGGATTCTGATAAAAAGAAGAAAAGAAAAACTAAGAAATTTGCTTATTTCATTGGTGACAAATACCCCGGAAATACAATTGGTCATACTCATTGCGTCATTCCAGGAAAACAAGTTCCTCATAATAAAGGATGGCTATGGAATGTACATGTGCCCTGTTTGAGTCTTAAGGTATTGTAAGGATTTTTTTAGCGTCGAATAGCTTATTTATTTAAACAGACTGAATTAACAACTAAAATACAACACTATATATTTAGAACACAAATCAATAACTTATAACACTATTTATATCACAACAATTTACTTAACACATATATGTATTTATATTACTCGGATATTTATTTCACACTATTTATATTACTTCGCTCTTTCGCTTTATTGGCTTTGTTCTCCTTCGTATAACCGCTCTGTATACTGAAACAAACTCTGTTGCTTCTCGTCTACATATACATGATGAGTTATTAAGGCCGAATCGGCCTATAACATACGTATTACCCAAAATAAAAAGACATTTTTTAAACAAAAGCTGTCCAAAATTGTGCATAGAATGGTGTAAAAATATATTCAAATATGGTGAACTTCCGGTTATACCGGAAATGTTCCCTAACATCGTTATTTTAAATGGAAACCCTTATATGTTATTGCCTTTTTTATTTACAAATAAAAAATAAATGTTAGTTTATTAATAATACATGAGACCTAGGATGCACCGTTTAGGAATTATTTCACATTCTTTGAGAAAATTGACGTTTGCAGCGTTTAACGCCGCTTTGAATATCTCGGTAAAAAAAGCATTTAGAGGGATGCGGTTTTCACGTCTCGATTCAGAAGGAAATAAGATTTTCTTTCGTATAATTCGCCCACGTGCTCTTTTTAAATATTATGAAATTTTTCTATACCAATTTTCGAAAATTCGAACAGGAATAACTTTTTTTTTTTTAAATGGAACTCCATATTTTTTTCACATATGGAGTCGTTGGTATCTGCTGCCAACAGTTTTTGAGAAATTCGTAATTTTTTAAAATTATTTAACAATGTCTCAATATCGCCTTAGCCACTGTTATCGTTCGGCGATTTTGTTTTGTTTTGTGGCAGTAATGTTTGTTTGAAGAGTAATAAGAACAATAACAATTACAGATACAATAGAAACAATAATTATTTAAATATTCTTCAAAACAATTTACCACTTGCTCTAGTCCAACAGATGTGGTAGCAGCACAACATTGATACCGAATCTCCAAACATGTGGACTCTATCAAGAGGCTCGCTGAATTTCTTCCTGCGGCGTTACGTTAAAAAGGTAGTTTATGACGAATAAAGGAACCACCAACTACTCAGGAGGATATGATGAAACTAGTTCGCAATGCGTTAAACAGCATCGACAAAAAATGTTGATAAATGCGAATGATTATTTCTTGATCCAACTGCGTGTACGTTTTCGTGAGGCTGAAGGCTTTATAAAACAGCCGCCACTCCAATTTTTTTTTTCCTTGCTTTCATTCCTCTTTACTATTATTTGTTGTATTGCGCTATTTTTTTTTATATATAATTTGTTACTGTTCTCTGACAGTAAGTTTAACCTAACCTAACCTAACCATCAGCGTTATTTAGCTACAAACTAGGTTTCATTAATTTATGAAATATTACTGCCTTGTTTAAACAAACATTACTAACACAAAACAATACAAAATCGCCAAACGGAAACAGTGACTACCGTAATATGTTGCTACCACTCCCGTTGTACTACAGCAAGTGGTAAATTTTCTACCATTTCTTGCAAAATTGTTTTGAAGAAGGTTTAAATAATTATTGCTTTTATTGTATCTAAAATTGTTATTGCTCTTGTTTTATTGTACTTCTTACTCTTCAAACAAACATTACTGCCACAAAACAAAACAAATTCGCTGAACCAAAACAGTGGCTAAGACGACATTAAGACATTATTTAAAAATTTCAGAAAATTACGAATTTCTCAAAAACTGTTGGTAGTAGATACCAACAACTCCATAGCAATAGAAAGGAAATAGCATTCTGCATTGTACAATGTGAAAACAGATATGGTTTCCCGTTTGAATTTTCGAAAATTGGTATAGATAAATTTCATAGTATTTCAAAGAGCAGGTTTACGCTACATATGAAAATGAAGCTTATTTCCTTCTGAATCGAAACGTGAAAACCGCATGCCTATAAATGCTGTTCTTGCCGAGATATTCCAAGTGAAGCCAAACGCTGCAAGTGTCAATTTTTTAAAAAAATGTGAAATAACTCCAAAACGGTGCAACCAAGGTCTCATGTATTATTAATAAACTTACATTTATGTTTTATGTGGAGTGGGATTGTGGACTGCGAAGAGAAGGAACCACTATAACTCGCATATTGTCAGAAGCGCCGAAACACGAGGATGGTAATGGTGACGTAAAAATCGAAATTCATTGAACATTCCAGAAATTACCACGAATGGTGGATAGTTTCTTGGACGGCAGTCACATCACGATGGTAGTGTATACCAACGCATTTAAAACCGTATCCAATCCTCGAATGATTTCCAAATGGACAATGAAATCAGACCATTAATCATAAACGATATATTAACAACCGCAACAGAAGAAACAATGCCGTTTTATGGATAATGGTGGGTGGTGATCATTTTAGAACTAGACTTTTTGGAAAGACATTGAATTTAACTTGACATGGGAACCAAACGGTTACATCTGAACAACCAAGAACTGCCACTTATATGAAATGGAACCGACCGCAAGACATTGAGGATTCTCGTCGCAGAAGACCAAATTTTACCTGGACACTCCTAATCGATTGTTCTGGTTTCGATGCAGGTCGTTATCCCTAATGACTGGCTGCGGAAGAGCCAGTTTGACATATCATCGAGTCGATATAGGGAATGCACCGCCTATCAAGTAGGTAAGCACCCACACGAGTTCTATGGGCCAAACGAGAGGAGGTTGATTCATTAATTAAGGACATACGTGGATAAAGTATAAGAAAACCATCTTAGAAGTCCATGGGCTTCTAACATTACGGTGCGTAAGAAAAAATGGAACTACTAGATGTTGTGTCGACTACCGACGATTGAACGATGTAACTCGTAAGAACAGGTATCCTTTACCACGAAACGACGACACGCTGGACTGTCTGTCAGGAAAGATTAAATGGTTCTCAACTTTGGATCTAAAGAGCGGGTATTGGCAGGTCGACATACACCCGAAAAACAAGGAGAAGACAGCATTCTTTGGCAATTCAGAGCTATGCTACTCGATTTGTACAGCGCACCAGTCACTTTTGAGGGACTAACTGAGACCATCTTGCAAGGGTTGAATTGAAAAACCTGTTATATTTCCTTAGATGATGTCATTGTGTTCGGAAGAACATTTGAAAATCACCTCGCCAACCGGACAGAAGCTTTGTAGATATTTAAGTCAGCAAAGTTAAAGCTGAATCCTAAAAGGTGTGTATTATTAAGAACAGAAATGAAGTACTTAGGCCTCGTAATATCATCCGAAGTGCAGATCCCGATACAACTGAATCCTCCCGGCGGGGGCATGATGACAGCAATAGATTTTTCCTCATTAATTCGAGGTAATTTGTAGTTGGTTCAAAGATTTAATTCACATTAATGTATTTAAAACTAAAGCAGTTGATACTGGCCCGAACCGACGAATCAACATGAACTAATGATTTTCTTCGGACTATCTTCTTATTGCAGAAGATTTGTAAAGTGTTTTGCTGACGTGGCTCGCTCCTTGAATAACCTTACTGAGAGTGGAATGTCATTTGATTGGAGAAATACCTACTAGGAAGCCTTTCAAGTAATGAAAGGTAAACTTTCCAATTCCGCGATTCTGACTTACCTTGAATTCGGAAAAATATTAATTGTAGACAGTGATGCAAGTAATGTGGGCATCGGGGGAGTACCAAATTCAAGACGGCAGAGAAAGAGTTATTGGATATTTTAGCATGACGCTGTCGAAGCTCGAAAGGAATTATTGTGTAATACGAAGAGAATTACTGACCGAAAATAATAAAACACTCATAAATATCTCTACGGGCAAGAGTTTTTGCAACGTTACGAGTACGTGGCGCGTGTACGTTATACGTTGAGTTCCGAAATTAATTTCAGTTTTTTGTGGTATTTATTGTTTCATCTGATTTGAATTTTGGTGTCGGTGATAATAGCATATTTTGCAACTTGCTCCGAAGAGTTTCTGAATTTATTTCTCGTTTCTGGAGTGCATTTTGGAGATTGAAAATTGTTACTATTCAAGTGACATCCAATTTGAGACCTTCGTGAGACAACCTTGACTTTGAGCCGTTATTGACAATACTTTTGAAAAAACTTAAATAAAACTTAAATAAAAACAATCAAACTAAACGGACAAAGCTAAAAAATACAATCGTCTAGTTAATCTATTATTACTAACGGTTCAAACATTTTGTTTGATGTGTGAAGTTTAAATATAGGTGTAAAAAAGTTCTTTTTATCATTGAATGCGGAAAATAGGTGTTTGGTCTTCAAAACAGATATAACAACATGTCAGTGTGTGAAAGCTGCAATGATCTTTTCATTCAAGGTGATAATATAGCCACATGCTGTGTGTGTTTGGCTATGTTTCATTGCAATGAGAAGTCAGCTGATGGATCTGGCAAAAATTGCTCGTCGGCCACGCAGACCGAACTTCGTGTTCTGAAATTAAAGTCAAAGTGCCTGATGCTTTATCGTTGTAAAGAATGCCGCGATAATGGTGGCATGTCTCCGCAGCTTGTTGAAGTCGTTTCAGATCTCAAGACTTCTATTGATAAATTATCTGGCTTGACTGAAAATTTAAAGAAGCTTACAAAAGAAGTCATCCCGCCAATTAAAAATGATATTTCTTCCCTAAAATCATCGCATAATTCCCTCTCCAAGGAAATTGAGAAATGCCGTGTTGATTGTAATCAATCCATTGATGTTTTGAAGGACAAAATCAGTGCAATTGAAAGTAATTTTTCTACCAAAGTGCTATCTGGTTCCCCCTCTGATGACTATGCTAAGTCAGAGAATACGAAGCTGATTTTAAATGAAATAGCTGACCGTAAATATAGAGAGAATAATATCATTATTTACAATATTCAAGAGCAGATTAAACAAACGGACACTGTATTGGAAAGAGATTATGATTTAAAGCAGGTGCTGGATGTTCTTAAAAATATCAAAAATATTAATACTAAACTCGGCGTTAGTAATATCAGGCGGCTTGGTGTATTTAAACCAGATAGTGTACGTCCAACTCTGGTTAAATTTGATTCTAGATCTGATGCTACAAATGTAATCACCCACTGGCGTCTAGTACCAAAGAGTGTTTACATTTCCTACGATTTAACCAAATTGCAGCGTAATCGTTTTAATGAACTAAAAAAGCAAGCTAAGCTGTTTAATGGTGATGAGAGTAATAAAAAAAATAATAAACTTCAGTTTGTCAGATTCCGCAATGGCAACCCATTTTTGGTTAATTCCTCGTCTTCACGCAACAAACAGTCTGATAAAAATTCTGATTCTCTACCTGGTGCTGGTGCTGCTAAGCCAAAAAACGTTTAAAGTCAACGGTCAATAATCTTACTATCTATCATCAAAATGTTAGGGGCATTAGAACAAAACTGGATCTTCTAAAACTCAACATTGGTATTTTATCACCGTCTCCAGATATTATCTGCCTCACCGAAACCTGGCTGCATCCTGGGATTTTGGATGTTGAACTAGGCTTACACAACTATACTATCTTTCGGAGAGACAGGCATAACCTTCATAATGCTCCATTTGGTGGTGGTGTGCTAATTGCTGTTAAGAAGCACTTGAAGTCTAAACTCATAAAAACTGGTGTTAATGTTGAAGAAATATTTGTGGAGATCTGTGGTGATTCTAAAAAGCTACTGGTTGGATGTTTTTATACACCAAATGTTGTCACCGATGTTTACAATGAACATGTTCAATCCATTGACAAACTAGTGCAAGAAATGGTTAACCATGAATACATTTTTTTCGGTGACTACAAATGGAATAATGGAATAAACAACAATCTGAGGGATACTATTTGGTCTAACTACAACGACTTATCAGAGGATCTCCTGGCCATTTGTAATTGTGCCGATTCTAATGTTTTAGAAAATGTAAGTCTCTTAATGAATTTTTTCTCGTTTCTTGGAATGCGTCAATATTTTCCAATCCATGCTGCCAAGGGCTATACATTAGATTTAGCATTTTCATCGCTTCAAGAAGACTGTGTTCGTGTAGTTAACTCTCCTGACTTTTTGGTACCACTAGATTCTCATCACAATCAAGTGTTTTTTGACATTTCTTTTAAGTGTAGTAGTGAAATTGTAAAAATTATAAATAAGTTTGATTTTAGGAAAGCAAATTATATCGAAATAAATTATTGTCTGCAACAGTGCGACTGGGCGTCGTTGTTTGAAAATAATAGTGTTGAGGATAATACCTCTACATTCTATTCAACTCTTAATAATCAAATAAGTTTAAATGTTCCTTTTAAAAAAGAATCTGATAGTTCGTATCCATGTTGGTATTTGAGCTCTCTTATATCGTTAATTATCGATAAAAAGAAAGTGCACAAAAAGTGGCTTCAATATAACGCTCCCAGTGATGGCATAAAATTTCGCGAACTTAGGGCAAGATGTATCCGTCAGTCAAAAACTGACAGAAATTTGTATATTGAGAGCATCGAGATGAAATCTACTAAAAGTATTAAAAAATTTTGGAACTATGTCAATTCTATGTCAAATTCAAATCAAATACCTGCGGAGGTATACTTTAATAATGTTTCTAGCCACGATGGTAAATCTGCTTGTAACTTGTTTGCTAGAAACTTTGAATTAGTTTACCTAAATGCTAGATCCTCGTTTCAGCATCAATTGTATTTAAATGAGGAGCTTGATTTCATTATAAGCAGGGCAGAAATAGCCTCTACCATTAATAATTTAAAAGACTCGAATTCAATTGGCCCTGACGGCTTGTCAGCCTTCTTTATTAAAAATTGTTCTTGCTCTTTGGTTGAACCTTTATATTTGTTATTTAAACAATCGTTTAGTACTGGGTGTATGCCCACCTTGTGGAAGAAAACCTTCATAACCCCTATATTTAAAGCTGGAAACAGATGCGAACTACCGTCCCATTGCCATCATTGGCTCTATCTCCAAAATTTTTTATTCAATTGTAGCGTCTAAACTATCTGATCTATGCTTGCAATTTGTTATTCGTAACCAACATGGATTTGTTAAAGGGAGATCTATTATCACGAATCTTTTATTTTATAATAATTTCATCTCCAGTACCCTCAATGATGAAACCTGCCCTAATAAGGTTAAACAGGTTGACTCAATTTATTTGGATTTTGCTAAGGCATTTGACTCAGTTAACCAAAATTTGCTGATTTATAAGCTATCGTCGTTTGGTTTAAGTGGGGGAACTTTGAAATGGATTCTTTCATATCTCTCTAAACGTGAACTCCAAGTTCGTATAAAGGGAAATCTGTCAGAACCTTTCATCGCTTCATCTGGTGTGCCCCAAGGTTCGCACCTTGGCCCTTTGTTATTCATATTATTTATTAATGATATCTGTGATTCTCTCAACTTTAGGGAGGTTCTAATTTTTGCTGATGACATAAAAGTCTTTAACAGAGTCAGGTGCTTCTATGACCAGATCAAGTTGCAAAAGGATCTTGATCTTATTTATAACTGGGCTTGTACAAACCTAATTAAATTGAATTGTGCTAAATGTAAAGTGCTACCTATCACTAGGAGCAGAAATAAAAAACTTGTTTTTAATTACTCTATCAGTGGTGTTATGTTGGAGAATGTCTCTAATATTAAGGATTTAAGTATAATTCACCAGAGCAATTTTGAATTTGATCTCCACCTTAATTCTACAGTTTGTAAGGCATATAAATCTTTAGGGTTCATTATTAGGTCTACCAAAGAATTTAAATCCCAAGATTCTATTATTTACTTATATAAGACACTAGTCAGACCTATCTTGCTTTTTGGTTCAGTTATTTGGTCTCCCTCTAAGTTAACACATATTCCGATCTTGGAATCTGTACAACATAAATTCTTTAGATTTCTTGCTTCCAAAATGGGGAAGAGATTTTCTTACAGGGTGCATGTTTACAATGAATTTGCCTTATCAGTTAACTTGGAATCCATTAAATCTCTGCACATCTATCATGATGTCTATTTCATCAAAAAAGTATTAATGGGTTTAGTAAATTGCGAATGTGTTCTTGGGTTGTTGACAGAAAGGGAGGTCCCTTATGAGCTGAGGCGCGTTAGACCGCTTCTTGAACGTGGTACTCATAGGGACTATATCTTCAATTCTGCCATCTTTAGATTAAGAAGAAAGTGGAATAAAATTGTTATGCCCAGGTCGGAGCTGCGCACTGATAACTTGCAAATATTTAAGAAGGAACTCAAATTGATTGTTAACCGTTATTTTTAATGAGTACCTTTTCTTTTCTTTTTGCTTACTGAATATATTGCTATTTATATTTAAATTATATTTATTACTGTTACTTTTCTTATCAACAAATTTGTTATTGCTACATATTTATTTTTGTATACATTTGTAAAAGGATCTTTGATGTTATTTCATTGATCCGTTGACTTTAAATAAATAAAACATAAATAAATAAATAAATCATTCCTCCCTCAAATGGTTCCTACAACTCAAGAACCCCGATAGTCAGGTTGCGAAGCCTATGCAATTCCCAACCAAGAAGCCACCATCGTTGCCGATGGTATAGTGAACAATTGGATAAGCAGATATGGAGTCCCCGTGGAAATTCACTCCGACAAAAGCTGTCCATGATATTTTAGAAAGTGTGTGAACTTATGCGAATAAGGAAAACAAGAACAACTCCGTTGCATCCTCAGTCCGAGGATAAGGTTGAGCGATTTAATTCAACAATGGAAAACAACTTAAGAATGTTCGTGAAAGATAATCAGACGGACTAAGACCGTCATATCTCTTTGTTTTTTTCTGGCGTATAGGACATCCATCCACGAGAACAATGGACAGACCCCCCTTTTGTTTTCTTTGGAAGAGAGCTAAAACTACCAGTTGACTTGATGTTTGGACGACCTGGGAACCCTCCTTTTAAACCGGAAGAATACATAAATATTAACTACAAGAACGGTTGGACACCATCCACAAATTCGTCAGGTCAACAATTGAGTTTGAAAGTGATCGCAGGATATTAAGAAGGAGATCACGCATGACTCCATAACCTGGTGGGAATAAAAGGAAGGTGCCCCAAGTTACAACGGTTGTTTTAACCTAGACACGCAATACGCTTTGGTTGGGGTTTCCAAATTTGGTACACTGTGCTATTAACGCCATCTGGCGGTCACAGTAGGTATTAAGATGGTACGCCTAGAATGTAGTCCTCATATATATACACGTAACCCGTACGTTAAAATTACAATTAATTAATTATTGATTCAAAAATAATATATGCAATAGAATATATGCAATCAGAATTGTGTAAATTTTATCTACCATGAACAATACAATACATAAATATAATCAACTTGCTGATGACTTGATAGTGTGTCATAGGGTAATGTTGCACTGTTTGCAGGAGGTTGTTCACTTTCACTATCTAAATTATCACTGTCAGACATATTTTATTATTAAAAATTAACCTTTTTAAGCAAAACACAGGTTATGTGTTCTATAATAAACAACACGGCCAAGCTGAGTAAGAAGATAATCGCACAGTCGCTTACAAATGGCGACGCGTCGCCATACCGTACACACTACTACCCATAGACTCTACTATAAACTTTCGAGGGTGCACTTATTGTGAAACATAATGAATTACACGCAAAAAAATGATAAATAAAACAATGGAATAGTTTAAATTGGTGAAACTATTCCATTGTTTTATTTATCATTTTTTTGCGTGTGACTCTACTATATGTATATACCATCGTATAACGTGGCGATGCTACGCCAACAATCAGTTTAACCCGCGGCTATAGGCAAAAAGGTAAAAATATACAGCGCTTTAAACATTGCACTTTCAGGTAATTTTATTAAAAATTATACATTCTATTGGATTGAACAAAAGATAGAATTTTGTACAAGGTGAGCCAAATTAGACACTATTAACGGCTAAGTATGCTTTAAAGAGGAGATAGACAAAAACCGATATCGGTGTCTCAAGCTCAATTTTTATGAGAAGTTAATTGATGCAAACCACGTCTCGTTATCTGTCACCGTTTCAGAGATACAGGGTGTTTTCGGAAAATGTACGTTTTCGTAAGTCCTTTATAACTTTTCTCCTGCCGAAATTTTTTCATTTCTGTAACAACTTTCCCAAAGCACATTTTCATGTAGAATTCAACGGTGTTAGAATAACTGTTGTTAAGTTAATAATTTAGCTGCAAACAACATAAACTAATTTTTTAAATGAAATACCCTGTATATTTTAACACGTTTTAAGAGTGCTCAAAATTACCTTTCCAATTGCACAACACAGTTGATATTTTCCTCAAAATTTGTTATACTAAATGTAAATGTTAATATTAAATAGCAGCATCTACTTTGCTATTTATATAACGATATTGTTTGTATATATGTAGTTTGATTCCACGGCCTACTTGTCGAAATTAAGCAAAACGAAATCTATAAAGTACTGTATTTTGAAGATTTTTTGAGAAAAATACTAAGTGTGGTATATATTTGAAAAGGTAATTTTGAACACTTTTAAAACTTGTTAAAATATATGGGGTTCCATTTAAAAAATGAATGTTTATGTTGTTTACATCTAAACTACACACTTTACAACATTTCACCTAACACCGTTGAAATGTATGGAAAAAAGTGCTTTGGGAATGTTTTTACCGAAACAAAACAGTTTCGCCAGGAAGAAAGTTATAGAGATTTTTCGGAAACGTTCATTTTCCAAAAACAGTGACAGATAACGAGAAGCGGTTAGCACCAATTAATTTCTTATAAAAATTGAGCTTCAGATACTGACATCAGTTTTTGTCTATCTCCTCTTTAAAGTATACGTTGCCTTTAAAAGTGTCTAATTTGGCCTACCCTGTACTTGTATTTGAATTTATTTTAAATCACAGTACCAGGTAAGTGTGTATAATAATGTGTAAACAGTGATAGTAACTATGTAAAAGATAGAGGGGTGCTATCCCGCACTATTTTATGTAAAATTCAATTATCTACAAAAAGATCTTTATACTTTTTTAGTATCTATCACGTTTTGAGCTACGTAAGCGTCGAAAGATATCGAAATACACGTTTTGAAAAACTTAACGCTAAATAAAAAGTAGCAACAATTATTTGCCAACTTAAAAATTTCAATGCGGTTCTTACCTTCCTCTACAAGAATCCACAATAAAAAAAATTTTGGACTACAATTTCTTGGCTATTAAAACAGTTCTCCACGAGGACCCCCGTATGTTAGTTACGCCGCAAATTAGCACTCTGGCCCTTCATTATCGATGGTATCGAACCCACACAAGCTGAATGAACGTCAAAAAGATTGTGTTACCCAACTAAGAAAAGCAAACCCTATCTTAGGAGAATTGCGCGCGATGAAAAATCAGTGGCGTAACTACAATAAGACAAGTAAGCGCAATGCGTTAGGGCCTCCAATAATAAGTAGTTTCTAATATTTAAGGCATTTCTTCAACTGAATCGAAGGACACTGTGAAGCAAAAATTATTTTTGCTTCACTTTGATTTAGTATTTGTGATTTGTAACTGAAAGAAGTAGGGGGCTCATGTATTTTGCGCTTAAGCCAAAAAAATTGTGGTTACGCCACTGTGAAAAATGAATCACGTGCGATAATTGACGCCGAATTGGCCAATGATTAAATGGTCACATATCGAAACAACGTAATGGTGACTTACGGTGGTTAATGGTTGGCATTATTTTTCATTTGCAGGAGGGGAAGAACGATAAATTCAATGGTATACTACCAAGAAATTGACCCGACATAAAAGCTCTTTCTAAGTGTATTTCATCCAGTGATTGTAAATAGTAAACGGTATTGAAAGTTTAAATTGTCGTTGGCAGAAATGCGTTGAAAATGATGATTGGTATATTTTTTATTCTGAAAAACGAACATTTTATATATGAAAACCCTGTATAAAATCAGGCCAATGAATCTTAGTGTGATTCATGGGTCCGCTAACTACATGTTATGTTGTGAATTTTGGCTCTTTAGTAACATCCATATCGATTTTATAAAGGTTGGAAAAATTTATTATATAGAATTTAAAAGTTGTTCGTAATTGCAACCGAACCTTTGTAGAGTGTTCTTAAATATTTCAAATAAAAGACATTTCACGTTTGCTTACTTTTGAGATAGTATATGTATTCTATTTACTAAGGCTAACTTCAAGTGACACATCAGGAAGTTCATTTCTAATTCCCATAAGAGTATAATTCGCAACGAGAATTCCTATACCCAAATTTTCAGATTTAGAAACTTCATTTCTTTCCAAAAGGTCCAATAAGCTATCAAGCTTTAATAATACTGCAAGCTTATACAAACAGTTTTTTGAAATACCTACTAATAAATCAATATTTTCTTCTGTTGTAAATTATTAGCTCCTTCTTCTTCTTCTTCTTCTTCTTCTTCTCCATTCTCCTTATGCCTTTTCAGGCGACGGAGTTTGGGTTGATTTCAACCCATTTCTTCCAAGTTTTCCTGTCTTGCGCTGTTCTTTTCATTTGTTCTAGTGTTTTTCCTCGATTCTTTCCCAGTTCCACTATTTGTTCTATCCATGTTCGTCTTGGTCTTCCTTTCTTCCTCTTCCTACTGGTTTTTGTTTCTAGTATTTTTCTAGTTATTCTTTCTGTGTCCATTCTCTCGATATGTCCATACCATTTCAATTGTTTCTTTTCTATTTTCTTAATTATTGATTCTTGTTCTACCATTTCTCTTATTTCGTCATTTCGTACTCTATACCATTTTGTTTTGCCTGCTATTTTTCTTAGGTGCTTCATTTCAATTGGTTCTATTTTCTTTTGGTGTTCTTTTTGTATCGTCCAGTTTTCGCTTGCATATGTTATGGTTGGTACCGTTATTGTGTTGTGAATTCATATTTTTGTTTCTTTCTCTATTTCTTTATTACTTAATATGGTTTTATTTATTGTATAGTATAATCTTGTTCCCTTTCTTGCTCTGTTTGTTATTTCCGCGTCTATCTTTCCATCTTCTGTTATTATAGTACCTAGGTATTCATATAATTTTACTCTCTCAAGTTTCTTTCCCTTACATTTTATCACTCTTTCTGTTTTGATATTTTTGTTCTCGTTTACTAGTCACAGTTGACTTTATTGCTAGTACCGTTAGGTGACCCTTCTCGGAAGGGTAGTGGATGCGTTGAGGGGGTGCAGCTTTATGTTTTTACGGGTTTATTAGATGTTTTTGAAGGAAACGTAAGAAATTCATAAACGACCGTACCTACTTTATTACGGTCAAGTTTACCACCCTCTCGACCCACCATCCTGCTGTTTTGTAACCGTTGCGATGTTGCATTTTTCATGTAGCTTCTGATTTTATATTTTGATATTTTAGTCCCGCCTAAAATCTACATTTAAGAGGGTGAAGTTCCAATAGCGACCTTGCCACGCCTTCAATATTTTAAAGTATTGTTAGGTGATATGATAAAATAGAAAGAAAGAGAAAAAACTGCGATTCGAATTTAAGATTTGAACTATTACCTTTCAACCGATTTTTTGTCTGTAAATATTGTTATTTGTAAATTCATGTAAATATAGTTTTCATCTTATACCCTTCGCTGCAAAATTGATTATTAAACCCTTCCAATTGACTACAAAAAAATATACGGCACGCCTTATTAATTTAACGCGTGTGTTGTACTCATCTCAAGAATAGTTAAGTAATGAGTACCTGCCTGTGATTCGTTTAATTATTTGCGTGTCATTATCTCCCTTGCTATTCTTTTATAAATTGAATGATTGACTGTTGAACAACTCTTCTATAATCATATATAATTTTTAATAATGAATGAATTTCTTTAAAATATTAACAGAAGCTTCACTTTTTTATCATACATATGTTATTTTTAGAGAAGAAGAGGATGGAAGCCAGGATTGATTGGACGAACTATTGCCACTAGAATTCAGCAATATTGGCAAAAAAAGGGAATAAAATCATTAACAATACCACCTGCACGAGTAAGAAGACGAATGAAAGGCGCAGCTTTTGAATCTTCATCTGAGGAATCAATTCCTCCTCAGTCTACCCTGCAAGTGAAAAAAAGGAATGGTACATATTGGATAACAATGAATCCATTGAAAGATCCTTACAAAATTGCAGACAATGAAAATCCGTATATGGATTGCACTCCAATGCAATTTAAAATAACTAAAAAAGATAATAGAGAATGCTTTTGTGGAGAAGATGAAGAAAATGAAACGGATAGTGAACTAGATATAGACTTCACTCCTCCTGCAGGTATAATTCGTCCAGAAAGGTTAAAGAAGAAGAAGACAATAGTCCATGTCGAGGCTCAATATGATCCGAAAGATTTTGCTCCACCTAAAACTGCCGGTAAAGGAAAAGGAAAAGAGAAAGGTAAAGGTAAAGGAAAAGATGGAAAGAAGAAAAAAGGAAAAAAGTAACTTCATATCAAATGAACTTTAATATTTCTTAATTTGGACTCTCTTAAAAGCTAAATTGTAGTAAATATAATCAGAAATGTAAAAAATTTAAATTATACGTGATTTCAGCGAAATGTAATATTTTCTTTACCTTCACATAATGCCTATAAATCAAATGGTTCATAATTTGTTTGTGTTATTGTGTTATAACGAACCTTGCCGAGTTAGCTCCCAAAGGTAATTAGTCGGACATTTAGGTGGCCAAATTCGCTACCGAGTAGGTACTTGCCGAATACGCTCCCGTGTCTACCTCCTGTGGTAATTTCTTTGTAGGAGATTAAATTAAATAAGTTTTATATTCGATACTATTCCACTAGTTATGTAAAAGTGTAGTGTTCATTCAGCATTAAGATAAGATTAGTAAGTAAGACTATTTTCTATGAATTATTATATTTAGATTTGCAATGCTTAGCTGTAAGAAGTTATAAGTAATAGTGTGAGACCATTATAGAGTCAGAGTCATCCCTGCTTATTGTTTTGTCAAATCGTTTGGCATAAAGTGTTACTCTCAAGTTTGTAATTTTGGGAATAAAGTTCAAAGGTAAAAAGAATTAAAACTGATTCTTTTTTAAAAACGTATTTCCCAGAGTTAAAAATTTAACTAGATTGCTTAATAGTTGACTAAGAACACAAATATGTTTTTGTTGTAAATTAATTTTAAATCGATTTCCAATTATTTTAACAGATTCAACATTTATTATTTTGAAAATGACCCCGAAGAGTCAAAATAATATAGTGGAGGTATATAACCTTTTAGTGAAACAAAACAAATTTGTGTTCTCAAAAATATTAACAATTTTGATTTTTGTTATTTCCTTTGCATTTTAAATCGCATGACACCACGTTAAATGTATTTTAAGTAATTAGCATTAAAATTTACCCGTGGCCGCCGGGAGCAAACTGGGGTGTCATTGAGTGCAAATTCGGCATATCAATAAATGCAACCCTAATTAGAAGCAGGTACACAGGAGCGAACCAGACATCTTGGAACGATACAATATCTACATTTGATGAGGCCATAATGATTCTAGATAGGTCCCTTACAAAACCCTACTTCATTTGATTCTTAATCGAAATCATTGATGGCATTTTACGTGTCTTTTGAAGTTTTTCGACAATCTTTAACCGAAAATTGTAATTTTCGATTGATTTTTCAATGGCCAACTGAGTGTTCGTCAAACACACAAACACCTTACACCTTCGCATTTTTGTTGTTTCAATTATGGGTATATTTATGACTGAACTATCTTCGCTATGAGAAATGGTCGGTAATTTTTTTTCTGCTTAGCTAGGGTTCGAACTCGTGTCCTTTCGGTTGCGAGCCAACACACTTAACCACTGAACCACCGACCACCCCAAAACACGTTGCACTAGAAAATTATTAGGTATATATACCTAACTAGTTGAACCAGTCCCACTTTGGATGTTGGTGCATAGCATTTAAGAAACCATAATCAGGGCAACAAATTAATACCAAAACATCGCTTGCTTTTTAGGAACTTTTATATAAATTATCAGAATAATTCAGCTGTTCTGAGAACTGTTACAAACCTCTCTGATAGAGTTTATAAACAATTCTACATATATAACCTGATCGCTACCCTTCATCACGCTCCCCATTTTTTATTGTAATATTACTACCCGTCAAAATTTGGACATTCAGCAAATTTAATTACAGGGACCACTTTTTACAGTAGCCTCACAGTGGTGCATATCACTTTGCCCCAACTTTTAGTATTTATTTATATACAGCATATCTTATTGCATCAATGAGACTCACCCCTAAATATCATAACAAATTTTACACAACCATTTACCATTTTCTTGCTTCAAAGATGTAGTTCTTATTTAATCCGGAAAAAGTTTATATGAGTTACGGTTCATTTGCCTATTTCTCCTTATTAAAGTTTTAAATGCTTATTAAAAAAATTATTACTAATGAACAAAAAAACTACTTATATGTAGTTTTCAGCTACTTTATTTATAGTAAATTTTAAATTAACAGATACCTTGTAAAATTTTTAATAAAGTTTGGGTATTCATCACCTTCTTTAATTGAAATTTTATTTTAATATAAG
The DNA here is from genome assembly GCA_947389935.1 of Agrilus cyanescens. NCBI lineage: Eukaryota > Metazoa > Arthropoda > Insecta > Coleoptera > Buprestidae > Agrilus > Agrilus cyanescens. The sequence goes on from OX376706.1 coordinate 12,659,193, forward strand.
ATCAAATGTAATCTTACTTTTTTTGAAAAAAACCAAACATTCTCTTTATCGAATTCATAAGTACCGTAATAACAATAATAGCTATGCTTAATATTCCTCCCAATTTAATGGTACTTGTGTTAAAAACTGGTTTGATGAATTTTGTAATGCTGTCCTCATTGGGAGAAATTTTTAAAAATGGAACCGAAACCTCCAGCGCCAACTGAAAAGTAAGGAAAAACAATTTATTAATAATTCCCAGAATTATGGTTTAACGTAGGTAATTTAAACTAAATAGATTCATATGTGGCTAAATGAAGATACCGGTATCGCCGAACCGCAACTGAAACCTTGTTATAAAAGTGTGTTAAATGTTTTTATTTATTTTTTCTTCAAATATTCCCGATTTCGTTTTGAATATGGCAAAAGCGAAGGCTCGAGAGGCTTATGTATAACAAGTTGTTGTCATCTAAACATTCGAAATTTTGCGTAGTTGGTTTTTTCTATGGGTACCTATGCCCTCCCAAACTTTGAAAGATATTTCATGTACCACAAAAGTAGTTCTGTATACTATTTTTCTACTTGTCTTAGTTTTCTGTGATTTCGGATTTCAACGGTCCTACATATTAATAAAACTGAGTTATTGGAATTATTGTACTCTCAGAAGCTGTTTGGAAATCTAAAATCGGATCACTTCTGTTAATATGGCGACACAAACAAGATATTGTTCTAAATTGTAGTTACCTTTACTAAAGTTACACATCATTAACTAAAACTTACTCTCCAATTTTCGCCTAACTTACGACTTATGATCACCGCAAGTTCGAATGAAGCAATCAAATGAAACAATAGTGTAATTGTTTCTTTGGAGAACGAAGACTTGATAATCGAAACAGGTAATTTTGTTATAGAGGAAGCAATGGCTGGAACTAAGACCTAAATCAAACATGTTGTTGAAAGCTCCTGCTGAAGAAAGTAGGGGTTTAATCAAGAAATATACATTGAAGTAGAGTAGAAAGGCACGAACTGTGGCGCGTGGATCACGGAGTGACATCGAAATAATTTTTTGCCACACTCAACGGAAGGTTCGTCTTTTTATGACTGAGTACATGAACGAAAGTAGGGCTTCTCAGACGTACAAAAACAGTACAATATTACCGCAAGACTAGTGACGTCAGGCGTAACCACACCTCACAAAAGCTCTTTTTGGTCAATTTAACCCAGATATGCCCACTGTACTAAATATAGTACACTTGCAAACTTGCACAACCCTGTTCAATCTTGCATTAATGCGAGTTCATTACTGCATGTAGGCATTCATAGGGAAGCATTGCTTGTAATCAGATGGAATAAATTAGTGTTAGTGAGTTAACAAAGTGATTTTTGGCATTGGAAGTTTATAAAATTTTACAATGGCAGAATTTGGTATACGCTTTGAGAAGTAAGTACTTTTTTTAATAATTTAGCAACATAATTTTTGTCGCTATATAGTTGAAGCACAAGTTGAACCATCGAGGTTTCCATATTGCTTTACTTTTTATTGGTAAGAAGTTTTTTACACATAATTTTCGACCTATTCTTTTACGTGTACTACATGTAGTACGGTGGGCACTTGCACGACTACATAAAGAACTCATTTCAGAAAATTTTCTCTCAATGAGGCTTTAGCAATGCTTGAAGAGGATGAAAAATTGGCTGAAAATGTAAAGTCCTTAACGATTTTTCCTCCAGAAAATGCCTGTGGAAATCAGACGGATGAAGACTCGGGGGAGGAAGATTTTGTCAGTATAAACAATTTACCTGGAACACAACTTATGGCACCAGTTGAAGTAAATATTCGTAATACTGTTCATGGGGATAATTCCTGTGATGAAGAGTTCTCTTCAGAGGACGAAGTTCCTTTATCGCAGTTGAATATACAAGCAAAGAAAAGGAAAGTATTACTAAAAAAGAAGTATAAATGGAATGATGTTGACTTATTACCTGATAACGTCACTTTTACTTGCGAACAATATGGAACAATTTCTGCCAAAACCTCTTTAGAAATATTTGAACTTTTTTTTGATGACGAGATATTGGACCTCATAGTAATAGAGAGTAACTGTTATGCAAGTCAAAAGAATCAACAATTCATTGTAGAGAAACGTGAAATAAAAGCATTCATTGGAGTATTGTTACTAAGTGGGTATATAGATGTGCCAAGACGGCGTATGTATTGGGAATATGAAAGAGATAGCCACAATCAGTTAGTGTCTGAGGCAATATCGCGAAATAAATTTGAACAAATCTTGTCTCACTTTCATCTCGTGGATAACAATACACTTGATGGTGCCGACAAATTTGCTAAGGTTAGACCGCTATTTCAACACCTGAATAAAAAATTTTTAGAAAACAGTAGCTGCGAGGAAATGCATTCTGTTGACGAAGCCATGGTGCCATACTTCGGGCGACATGGCTGTAAACAATTTATACACGGAAAACCTATCCGATATGGATATAAATTGTGGGTAGGGGCCACAAGATTAGGCTATGTAAATTGGTTTGAACCATATCAAGGTGCAACCACAAATATCAGCATCAAGTATACTGCATATGGTGTAGGTCCCTCTGTGGTGTTGGAATATGCCGACGCTTTGAGAAAAAACTGGCCTAACGCACAAATGCATTTGTATTTCGACAACTTTTTTTCCACTTTGCCTTTGTTGGAACTTCTTACCGACAAAAAAATCAAAGCAACGGGCACAATTCGTGAAAACCGTATACCTAATAGTCCCCTAACAGACTCTAAACAAATGAAAAAACATCCAAGGGGGTCCTACAGCTATAAAAAGGCTGACGATAAAAATATTATCATCGTAAAATGGCATGACAATAGTATTGTCACACTATGTTCAAATTCAGTGGGCGTGAATCCAATTCACTCTGTGAAGAGATTTTCTCAAAAAGAGAAGAAAATTATTCAGGTATTCTTTATTCATTGTAACGTATTCCGTTTTCAGATTTTTGTTTCGCATCTATTACAGGTACCCCAGCCACACTTGGTGAATCTGTACAATGCAAATATCTATCTGTTATATATATATATATATCTGTTAGAGGAAAAAAGTGGCATTTTCCACTAATATGCCACTGTATCGACATGGCCCTTCATAATGCTTGGCAGATACATAGGCAGAGAGGGGGAGAACTAGATCATCTAAAATTTAAAAGAAGGGTTGCTACTACGTTACTAATACAAAATAAAAAACAAACTTCGTCGAGAGGGCACATGTCAAGCAATGAAGGTATCGATATCCGTTTTGACCGAACAGACCATCTTGTGATTCCTCAAAACAAACAAACTCGATGCGCCAGCTGCCATGAAAGGACCACCACTCGGTGCATGAAGTGTGATAAGGGACTGCATGTAAAGTGTTTTGTAAAATATCATACCAATGTATAATTATTTTTGATGATCGTCTTTTTTCCCACCGTACTGTATATAGTACGGCTCAAAATTTGTACTTTTTTCCAATATTATTTTAAAATTTATGTGAAATGTGTTTGAGGTTTATAAATCAATAAACTTTTAATGGAAATCAACTTTAATTTAGCTGTAGCTATCGTGTGGGCATATCTGGGTTAATGACGAACTTTCTACACGAACGTGACAAAAATAGTATACGCAAAAAAAGTGGACTAACACATATCGAGTTTGGGGTCAATTCACAGGTGGTGTGTCCCACCAAAAGCACAACCTTCAGAATAGGTATATTAAAGACCACCGATACATAGAAGCTATATATGTATATGATTTAAATATACAACCCTTAAAAAATTGACATCGCTTGGTATAATTATTTGACAAAAAATTTATTAAACAGTATAATTATAGTAAACGTAAAACAATACTGATAATTATTTACTTTATGACCCCATTGGAGTAGGGAGTGAAGGTTACAGGGAATTATAGAGTAAGATGTCCTTGACAAGAATCAGAAAGAGTTAGTGTCGTTGGTCCCTCAGAAACAATTTATGAAAGGTTGAATTTAGAAAAAACAAACACGGTAGTTCTTTACAATCGCTTTCGGCTTTCTTGAAAAAAAAGTATGTTGTGGAGTTCGTCATGCTGATCAAGTATATATGTATATGTTAGGTGCGGAAACCACCCCTTCATGGTGTTTTTGAGCTTCTTCGTTTCTTGTATTTGCCTTCAATGTGTATTGTAAAAACGCGAACATTAGTAGTAGTTTGTTGATTTATAATAGTTCTTTATAAATTTGAAATTTATTCCAAACAAAATCTACTAACTACTGGACTATCGTGAATCGTAACTCCACCACTTCAAGCTCTAGGACAAAATTTCCGGAACGGATCTAAATTCGGTCGAGCTAACGCGCCTATAGAAACTTCGGTACAAAAGAAATTACAATTTTTGTTGCTAAAAAAAAATACACAGACACAATTTCTGTTGTGACTATTATCTATGCTCTTATTTTATCCACGAACTATCTTACAAATTTTAGCAGTGTTGGTTGCTGTAAAAAAAACAGATTTAATTTAACATTACCCATTAATTATTTGAATTGAATAACTAGTAAATTGAATCGAAAATTATTTATGATAGCAGCAGAGGTATAAATTCTCAAATAAGCTTACCTCAATTTCTTTTCGTTCCTTGTTAAATAGATGTTCGTTGTTCAAATTACGTTTTTCAATTTTGCCAGTTTTATGCCTCCGTAACTGGTAGTCCGGGCTACGTCCATAGGAAATTGTGTAATCGAGAAGTAACAATAGCGAAATTGCAAAAGTACTAACTGAAAACCAAATCATTGCGTTCTCTTTGTACCTAACTCATAAGAAACTACTTACATATTGTAGAACTACCATTGCTGCTTGTAAAAGTAACTTTACCGGGATTGCAATTAAAAGGTGAAAATATTTCATGTAGTTAAGTTAAGTAACAAAGAAGACAATTTAATATGCTTTTTATGCCTTTTACAATAAAGTTTACTTAGAATAATCACAATTGTTTCAATAATTATACGATTCAAGCTTAATGTACTCAAGTATGTACATTAAGCTTACAATTTATACTTATTGCTAGAGCTTTAAGAAATATTCTCGTATGTTTGATTCTTTTACAAAGATATATACACATTTTTATTTTACTTGTTATAGAATATATAATATTGCGTACATAAAATAGACCTATACATATATGTGTGTATTTGTATTTTATTTATAATTACCCTGTTGTAATTTTTATAAAATAAAAGAGCATAAATGATGTTGATGCACAAGTGCTTAAAAAGAAAGTGAAATTTCCGTATTGTGTAAATATGTTATTTCAAAACAATAGATTCATCCGTGTTTCAATTTTATTGTCTTCTGCTCAAAATGTGTGACAAATATTTATATAAAGACAAGTATCTTTAGTTTTTGTACTCCAGTTTAAGTTTATGAGTTACATCAAAATGACAAACCTACATATTCTAGTGTTTCTATTCACTTTGTCCTTTGTAATGGGTAATCCTAAGAAATACACTTCTGACGACAGGTAGGTACAATTTTAAAATTACTATCTACTAATACTAGAAAAGTTAATGAAATTGTATGTATTTAGAAAGCGCATTATTATCTAGGTGCAGTATAAAAATAGTAATGTTATGTCGAATTAACTGTCTTAAAAAATCACCGCGCAAACAGCATAGGAGAAAGTACATCCTACTCAATTACTTCTCAAAATTAATGCTCTTTCAAATTGCGCTCTGCTTTAAAAAGAATTGCTTCAACGTTAACTTCAAATGAAACTGAACATGAAACAAATGAAAATTATACTACTGTACAATTATATTTTATTTTTGTCTTATCCAATTTAAATGCATGAAGTGATATATTATGTTAAATGAGATATATTAAATATTCCAGTACAAACTGTTCACAAATACGGCATATAATCAGAGACAAATGAAATGCAATGCATGCTGGAAAAGAGAAGAGATAGACACTGTTCCTTTATTCTCTGTCGCTTTCTATTGGTGCATCCCATCTTTCATTAGCATGCCTACTCTATGATTATAATCTCTATGGTTTTGACAGGGGAAGCCTTTTACTGATTTAATAGAGAAAAATTGACTCGGGTATCACTTGCTCGAATTTTGAAAGTTACACATCTTTATTTACATAGTTTTTATTTTCCCAGAGCCAACTGTTTCCCATTTAAAAAAATCAATTTCGTTAATCCGAAAATAACGCGCTGTTAGAAATTATTACTCGTTAATGAAATGATTCGTGTTAAATTCGAGCTAACAAATTTTTCAAAATTCCAAGAAAAAGTTAGGTGATCCTTAATTTCAATTTACCTACCAAATGTCTTGACGGGCGTTAGGTTTTTTTTTTCATTTCTTTACAAAACTATCAACTGACGTTTCGCCGCAACATACGATGCATCTTCAGAGTTTAAGTTACTTTGTTACATTTGTCTTCTACTTTATATAAAATAATAATACTAATAATATCTCCAGTGGCTTTCAGCCAAGTTCCCAACCATCACCCCGTCGCTATAACGACTCCCCGCTCGATCTCTTCAGAAATGATACAAGAACAAGCGAATCTCACAACCGACTACAAAGATTTGGTCTTCCTCCTTCTTCGTATGGTCCACCCGGACAATCAGGAGTGGGAGGTCCCGGATATCCTGGTGGAACAGGACTTGGGTATTACCCTGTGAAATTAGATGTTGGTGGAATAGCTCTTGGTGCTCTTTTAGGATTGGGAGTAATTTTAATTGCTCCAAAAATTGCTCAGTTCTTAAGTGGTGGATATGGAGGAGCATATCGAAGTATATATTGTGTTTATTTTTTTAACTTAATTTAATTTAATCAACATAATCTCCTTTAAGACTTACGCATTCGTCGGAACGTTCATAAAGTAATTATATACCTTTGGAAAAAATTATTTATCTTGGTCTGCAAACGACTCCTCAACGGCATATACCGATCGAAAACTACTTTAGAGTGGAAACATTTCGGGTCTCCACTTCAAACAACTTCGTGTGCAAAAGTCGGCTGGCAAAGTTCTTGCTTTAGCTTTCTGGAACAAAAATGGGACAATTGTGCAAGATTTATTGTAACAAGGTAGAACAACTACGGGATCACATTATAATGAGTCACGTACTAAAAACGCAAAATGGTTGCGGAAAAATGACGCGAAGTATTTGTCAGAGGTGTGCTCTACTTGCAAGATACGAGTAACGCCTCTATCCAGAAGTCATGGATTGCATCGCAAATTGCAAACAATTGATAAAATAAGGTTTGAAAAAAATGCTCAAAAAACATTTGGGAGGCAAAAGCTTTTTAACAAAATAATGAACTCCTATGTGCGTTGAGGAGTGGTTTGCAAATGTAGATAAAGAATTTTTTTTGAGGGTTAAAAATTACTTTATAAACTTTATGCTAAATGTGTAGTTCTTAATGCATATTATGTTGAATAAGTTTCGTTTTAAAATAGTTTCGTTTTAAAATATTGTGTCATTTTAAACCTCTTACGCATTCTTATGTAAGTTAGCAAAGCAGTTTTAACTCAACAGCCGTTACTGAAATAGTTCTGTTATTATACTTACTTTATCAAACACCACGTTCGATGTTTAGGTCTAGATGAGAACGAATCATCCATTTCATCTATCTTGGCGAAGCTAGACAACACTTTAGATGAACACAATATAGACAGCAGCTCATGCATGCAACGAGTAATTTGCACTTACGTCCATGAAGCACAAAAGAACATGAAATCAGGGGAAGGAGGTCCGATGGATGAGTTTATAAATACTTTATCAAAGTAAGTAATACAACCATATATTATAACCATACTACTTGGCCAATCAAAAGATTGAGAAAAAGAGATAAGTTTAACATTTTAAGTACTCCAAATGGCAATTTTTGTTTACGAAGGTGCAGTAAAAAAATATTGAGTCACCCTTAGATACGACCACAAACTGTATAAATTTAACGGGCATGTGCTTTGCTCACTTTAAATGGAGGTATTCTCAACGTGTTTGCATCCAGGAGTGAGTTTTTTTAAATAATTGCACGGCCTTATTTATTATTCGTCGTTTAAAAGAAATATTTCTGACTATAAAACTTAGTTTTTACGATCCCAACCTACCCACTTCGGCGAATACACGACAAAACGTACGAGCGACAAAACGTACCACGCGACAAAACGTACCACTTCTACCTGCCAAGGGTTCTGCTAATTGCTTAATATATTTTGGATGCGACAAAACGTACCGCTTTTATTGACCAATATTGAATCTTTTTAAACAATTATTTAAAAGCGATTTTCACAACAGAATCTGATTCCCATCACACTTTTTTCAGGCTTTGGACTGACAAAATTACCATTTTGGCGTGTTTAAAATCTGCTGTTGTGAAGCGTTTGTCATTTTTTTTTTATTTTATTTATTTATTTTTTTTGTAAATACCAAATTAACTATTACATTAAAATTTTGGGGTGTGGGGTATGTATATGTAAACACACCCACCCTCTACCATAACCTATTGCAGAAGAGAGGGAATTATTACGATTTTATTTTTATTTATGAAAAATATATCTCCTCCACCTCTAAAGTGCATTGTTGTCAACTTCTAATAAATGAGTCTTTGCAAGTAGCTGTGGTACGTTTTGTCACAAAAAAACCGGTTGTACGTTTTGTCGCTGGTACGTTTTGACGGGACACCACTTCGGCTAACATCTTGACAGCAGGGGTAGGTGTAATTAATTACCTTAAAATATGTTTGTAGCCATGAGTCGGTAAAAAAATTAAAACATGCTTACTTGTAGCGAATTAAATGAGTTAAAAAAATAATCAAAAATACCTTTCATTTTCACAATTAAAAGTCAAGGGATATAAAGTAAAAAAATAAAAATAAAAGAAAAACGATTACTCAAAAACTGTAAATTATTTTTCGATTGACGTTATAACATTCATACACATGTAGATGATTAAAAGAAAATCTATCATATTTTTTTTAAAGTTTCTCAAATTTATCGAAGTGAGTGATTTATTATGTTCTACTTTTTTTTTTAATGAACATCGCCTTTGTGAGGTTACTTTTAGGGTTAATTTTCAGCCTTTTGAATAGTTCCTCCCCAAAAATAAACAACACGTAACTCGTCATTTTCAATGTAGATTTACATACTAAAGTAGGGAATGAATAGTCAGCAGACCCCTTGGAGTGTTTCCTTGTTAGTAAATCCCAATATTCTTTCAGAACTCAAATATTTATTTTTAATCTACAGATTTACATATACTCGAACGTATGGCATGTAATTAAATAGTTTCATCTGAGTAATTTATAATACTCTTTTCATCTACTGTAAATGTAAATTGACTTATAATATAAATCCTTTTTTCAGTAATCCAATCCTCACCTTTATGTTAAATGGAAGCGCTGTGAAACAAGCGATAGATATGGGAAAACTAAGTGATCCTGAAAAATGTGCATCTCTTTATGCAAAATGTCCAATTAGTAAAGAGAATGTTACTCAAGTTATTTCAACACTGTTACCAAGTTTTTAATGATTTTTCTTTTCATGTATATTAAGCACAACAATCTTACTGGTATTCTACTTATTGCACATTGTAGTAATTTATGCAATAGACGAATTATTTTGTATTTGAACATTAAAATACCCATTTCGAATACTGAAATGGAATAAGTATTTATCTCTTGATTCAAATATTATTTTTTCCATTCACTAACACACTGACCTACCAATAACTGATACGGCTAACTAACCAGCTCATCGAATTCAGCGTTGCGTTATACATATCTACAGACAAACTTTCGGACCTGTAAACTTTACTTGATTTTGTTTTATATTACCTCCTGCAATCCGCATGTATTTCAGAAACATGCGGCATATACAAGCGCTCTTGACACCAGTGTTAAGGTGTTACAACCATCAGGGAAAATTAAGGGTACGATTGTTTAAAGCATTAATGATACCTTCTCCTCGATTACGAAGGATAAAGGTACCATTAAAACTAGAAACCTCTGCGCTGGATTGTCCAGACGTTAAAAAGAAGCTGCAAAAGGAATTAAAAAAAGGTGCCCTACTTTTTTATAAGTGGCATCTTACGAAAGCGTCCTTCCTCTATTACTAGCTTCAACTACTATTTACATCCGAACTTAAATAAAAGCCTAAGGAGAAGAATTTCACTAACGATAAATTCAATTTCAGTGTATGTTTTCGACTAACTCAAAATATATTTTTTAATCGAAAAAGTTATTCCAATAACCAACAATAATTGATAAAAGTAACTTTAATTGTGCAACGTTTCGTTTTGGTCATTATTAGATTAATAATTATTAAATATTGCACAAACGGGTTAGATAATAACCGACATTGGCGGTCTTAACGGTGCATAGGTAACTATAGTTATTTTCATCAACTACTCTCGATTATTGTCAAGATTTAATTTTATTGATTGAACAGTACATATTAGCAAAATTAAATTCCTATAACTGAAAATAATTCTTTTTGAAAGCATTAGCAAGCGTTTACAAAAATGTTATTCTAGGCGTTAAAAATAACTATTAAATTATTATTAATTAATTAATTAAAAACCAAAACAAAAAACATCTAGGGACAAAATTAAAATGAAAAATGCTATTGCACCTATCACTGATAATAAAAAATAAATTTTCCTGAGTAACGCTAGTCGACGGGTTCCTCGACTTACCTGAGCTGAAAGTTCTTCGTATATAAAAATAATAAAAATTACACATGAAGTTAGTTGAAATTTATATATACTGTATATACTATATATGTATAATCGAGTGTTAGAAAGGTGCAGAATCCACAAACGGCACAAACGCAGTGCATTATATATATATACGCCGGAAACTCGTATGGTTCGTACAAAACCGGAGAGCCAGAACTTTCCAACTTTCCAAGTCAAAAATTCTCATATTCACAAAGAAAAGACCACTATAAACCAAATAAAATCTATGCCATGTACATAATAAATTCGTGATCAAACGTTCCACATTAACACCAAAAGAGGTTCAAGTAGCGAAAGGATATAGAGTGCAATTTTATTTATTTTTATCGTTAATTCTTGTAGAGGTCGATCAGAAGGGCATTTGCAATGTCGTCTACAAATATTAAATTTTCCTTGCATACATGGCATTTATTTTTTTTTTTAAGAAAATGCAGCAGCAATATCCTAAATATACAATAACAGGCATTTCTTCCTTCACACATCCGATATCTTGTTGAAAAATTATGTCAATGTTTAACCAATTTGATTTGAGAGTGTTTTTTTCATATGGTATTTCTTTAGCTGATGTATCATCACCATAAAACAATCTATTTTTATTGAACCAATGCAAGTAGTGTAACCACCCGCACCCGGGTGTCACCATATTATAAATAATTCACTTATATTTATTTATTTAGCAGGTGGTTTTTTATCTGATAATAATGCTATTTAATTTAATAGCAGGTATTTTTGTCACTTTGTCCCAATATTTCTTTTATTTCGTATTTCTAATTTCGATTATTTTTCTGATTTTATTTAGAATGAGAATAAGGTTGAATAATTTCTTTTAAAATATTTTTCGGACTTAATGAGTAAGAAAAGGACAGATTTCACCCTGGAAACATGCACTTGGCGTAAACGGCGTACCTCGGAGTTTCTGGGTCACCACCATGTGGTTATTGAAGGAGAGAGAAAGTAATACAGTAGCTTCTGGTAAATAAGCGAGAGAGAAAATCAGCTGGTCTGGTCGTTCGTCCGTAGGTAGTCGCTGGTATATAGGAGAGTAAAGGGAACACCTTAGGGCGCTTAGGCTAGGCGAGGGTGTAGAGAGGAAAAGGGAATATCTTCGGCCACTGGGAATCCACGTTTCAAGAAGAACGAAGGAGAGAGTATTATCCAAAAGTAAGACAGAGATGTCCGCGCTCGTGGTGTCGCTTGTTAGGCTTGTTAGGGATGTAGGAACGTAAGGGGAAGCTCGCGAGATGCAGGATTCGTGTGGTAGAGAGGGCAGAAATTGGGTATAAATAGCCGCGAGTATTTACAGGATTTCATAGGGAGCTTGAATATTGTTGGCTCACTATCTCTACGTTTGCTTCGAACTGTTGCGAGTCCTGGTCGGAAAACGGCCTCTCTCGAGCTGCAGGATAAGAGGTCAAATATCAAGCGAGACAAACTGAACGAGGTAACAGGCTGTTGCGTTGCGCAGTCCAACATCCCCTGGGTTTGGCCTGATCCCGCTTGGGGCCGTCTTCCCAATTTTGGCATCTTGACGCCGCCACTGCCTGGAGTTGTGCCCCACCCAAATTGGGGTTTGTTTCGATCGTCACCGAGAAGGAAGTCGAGTAAGTTGACATACTTTGTTGTTCTGAACTGTCATAAAATAGAGACGACGTCCACTAAGAGTGGCGTGTTTCGAACCACCTTATAAATAGAGGCTACGTTCACCAAGGTGACGTGTCTCGCCAAACACAAAAAGGGCTATGTTCACCATGTGTGACGTGTCCGACAAAAAAAAATATAAAAGGTTTCGTGGTTACCAAGTGTGCCCGATTCCTCACACCAAACAAACTATATATATACAAACTCCCGTGACATGGCATCTTCAGGCAACAGGTATTTTAACATGGTCTACCAAGGTAGCCCATTGGCTTACAGCGGTTGTGGCTTTTTCGACGGTTAAAGTTCACGATCTGCACGACTTTCCTTCTCCCAGTTCAAGACGAACATGCGAGGGTTTTTCCTACACAATTCGTTGTTGCACTGTTTTGACGATGTTCGAACTTTGTACCAACACATAACTTTGGCTATTAAATGTCTTTGATGGCACATCTGTCCCAACCCTAAATTCTATGGTAAAATAAAAAGGTGCTTGTCTTACCGAACCGATACCAAGGGCAATTGTCGATATGTATATAATGTAAATAAATCATGTGGTTCAAATTTCTTGTGTTTTCTTTGTTAGCACATACAACTTGTACGGAACTCATAAAAGAATCTATCTTACTACATTCAATTAACACAACGTAATTAAAGGGTCCTAACACTAGACGATTCACATTCACAGCCAAATTCTTCGATTTAATTAAATAAATAAAGATTTTTGAAAAGTTAATTTTTGTTTATTTTTCTTTTCTCGATTTTAACTAGAAAGTGAGGGTACCCCCCCCCCCCTTACGACTAGTTACAGTAGATTTAAATACATTTATGACTGAATCCTCTGTTGAGATTTACTCTATCTTATGTTGTTAAATAAAGCATCTTTTATTTATCTTTTAGTTTTATATTAAACACAAAAACGAAAACAGTAAAAACATTAACGACAACCACATCAACGAATAAGAATATGACTGCTACTTGTACCTATAGAACGTAACCAACATCATCATAGAGAAAATAATACAACAAATAAAAGTAAAAAGAATATGTTACTGAACAGGCTAATCCAACCAATCATAAAAATAAATGCCAAAACTGTCAAACAAAAAGGACAAGGACCTCGTAAAAATCGCACGTAGACAGTGATTCCAAATAGAAAGAAACCTTAAAAGAGTGAAAAATTTTTTGGGGTTAATATTGAAAAAGTAAATCTAATACAACATTTTTCCATTCCTGCTATACACGAAAATATCTACTATTTGTGTCGTTTAACTGCAGCAAAAGTTAACTTGATTTTAATGTTTATTACTAGAAGCGCTATAATTTCTACAAGGAATATTTACAGAGTTTAGTGCATGGCAATATGATTTCATTAGATTTTAAGCAAATTATAGTAGTCAATATATCTTAAATGCAGTAAAACACATATTTTATTAGTCGAAAGTGTCTGTAAAATCTCACTTCTTTTTCCCCTTCTTTCCGCCTTTTCCACCTTTCTTGTCTTTTTTACCCTTTCCTCCTTTCCCTTTTGGTTTCGCAACTATAAAATCTGTTGGATCGTATTGCGTATCAGCTTCAGCTTTAGGTTTGTTCCTTCGTCTTAATGCTCTATGCCTAAGCAATCCAGGAGGCGAAAACTCAATATCTAATTGGCTGTCTGAAGAATCATGATCATCTTCATCGTCACCACAGTAGCAGGTCCTTTAAGAAAAATAAAAATGTTAAAGAATGTATACCTGCTGCTATTAAGTTAGCAAAACCAAGGAACAGGGACGCGACAAAGTGGAAATAAAATAAAAAATTTAACTAGCAATTGAAATTTACATTCACATTGAAATAGTACTTTCAACATCATCATAACTTACTTATAATCGTCGTCATCTGCTCCTTTAATCATTACTTTTTCTTTATTTTTGGTAATACGGAATTCCATAGGCATGCAATCCATGTAAGGATCTTTTTCGTCAATAGTATTAGGATCTTTTATTGGATTCATTGTAATCCAATAAGCACCTTCTTTGCGATGTATTTCCAAAGTTGGTCTTGGAGCAACCGTAACATCTGAATCAGAGTCTTCATGCCTACGATGCTTTCGACTGCTTTTGCGGGAAGAAAGTTTTGATTTCAGTCTTGCTCTTTTATGTTTCATAATGCGATTAGCAACTGTTGCTGTTATAGCGCCGGGTCTCCAGCCCCTCCTTGGCTGAAACGTTCATAAATAAAAATAAAGATAGTAAAGGCGCCGTGATACGACGTAATGCGCCAGTCTTAAAAGCAGGAACCTTTCGTGTTGCTACCTAATCGTATTGTAGCTAGCGTCACCCTTAACAGTACTGCTAATGACTTACAGCAACAATATGTTTGTGATTTGTGAACAACATAAATCATTACATCGAATGTGCTGCTACAATAAAACCTTTGTGTTTTCATATCATAATGCTATTATGCATATGGATGCTATTTAATTTAAGTAACTTAAGTGAAAATGATTAATTTTGTAGGCACATTTGATCATGTGTGGGCATTAAATATAATCAATTATTGGTGTAAATTTTTTTAAAACAGAAAAACTGCACATAAGTTTGAAAAGTCTTACCTTCAAACCAAGACAGGGAGTGTACGTGTTCCATAACCAACCTTGCCTTTTAGGAACTTTAAATCCAGGCATGCAGCAAAACTGATGTCCGATTCTAACACCTGGATAGCGATCTGTAGCTGCATCTGATTTTTTCTGCTCATTTGTTTTTTTCGCTGCAGAGTTAACTATATTCTTTTTCTTACTATTGTTTCCGCTGTTTCTATTTTTATCAGACCGAACAGTTTCATCACCCTCTCCGGATTTAGCCAAATCCTCTCGGGACTTTTTGAGAGTTTTATTACTACGATTAGATGGCACGTGATCGCCAGCGGATGCAGGAATAGAGCCTTTACATTCTGAACATACAGTACTACCTCCAGTTACAGCACATGTAGGTGAGTCACAAACGTTGTCGTTATCCGATTGGCGTTTACAGCCCATACATTCAGGACATATGGGATAACCAGGAGGACAAGGAGGGGGAGGAAGGCATGGGTGAGGACACGGTGTGCATGATTCATCACATGTTCCACAGGGGCCCTTGCATGGAGAACATGAGGGAGGCGGAGGACAAGGAGGAGTGCATGGTACAAAAATCTTGCCGCAAATACAACATATGGGTAATATGTACGGGCAACATGGATCATGACAAACAAATGATTTTGCATCTTGTTCTTCTGACGATTCTAGAGATTCGTTATATGAACCACAAGTATTGTCATTTGGCTGCTTTTTCTCTTTTTGTTGATTATTCGTGTTCTTCATTGTAGGAGCAGAATTATTGATACCATTATTTATAGTTTTCTTAGAGCAGGGGCAGCCCGTAGACGTATTCGCTTTTTGAATACTAGATGGACAATCTGAACAATTCGTGCGGATTCCAGCAGTATATATCTCTTCTGAACAAAAAGGAGATCCATCTAAAGTTTTAAATTGACATTTTGGATTTTCACATGTTTGAATGAAACATTCATTAGAGGATTCTTCAAGACAGTTTAGGTTTCCTGAAATGTTAGGTTTTCTGGTGCTAGCATTTGAACATAACGGATTAGAGCAAGCAGTTGGCTTTTTTTGTTTGTTGAGGACACAACTTGGATTGCTACACGTGGACAATACTTCATCACCATACGGGCATGGTTTTCGTTTTTGAAAAGGACACTTTGGATTTCCACAAGATCTCGGAGGAGCGTAAGGACAATCTTTACTGCCGCATAATCCTTCTCTAGGGGCACGAGGAGGTTTTTTTGATTTATAAGGACAATTTGGATTTTTACATTGACCTTTCTTTGGCAATGGGTCTGGACATTCCCAGTGAATAGGTTCTAGAGGAGGTGCTAACGGAAATGGACATTGCGGTGAGCCACAGCTTTTTACCATCTCAGAATCCATTAACTGCAGTTCCATAAGTGCATCATAATCTAATTCATTTTCTTGTCGTAGCTTTGTATAAGGGCAAGATGGTGAACCGCAAGCTGCAGTCCCTTCAGACGCAAACACATTATCTTCTTTTGGTGTACCACAAACTTGTTTACAATTATCTTTAGCTATATTTGCATTAAAACGACAAGTTGCTTTACCGCAAGGACCTAATGCTTCTTTAAAAGCAGTTACAACTTCATCCATTTGTTCCATTAAGGACCTACAAGCTGCTATTGGCTCTGCGACTTTTGAAATGGTGTCACTAATTGGTGAGCCACCTTTTAATCTTAGAGGTTTTGAATAAAATGGGCTTGACTCTAAATCATTCCATCGAATATGTGTAATAACACAACTCAGTACGTTTCCCCCTTTCAATTTTAAAAGATTTTCTTGTGAATCCACATTCGTGAGAATTCCAAAAGGGCCGTAGCATTTAAATACGCCATAAGTTTGGCTAATTCCATACTTTAATGGTACATCGACTTTACTAGTGAGACAACCGACACCATTGGTAGTAGCTAAAGGACCGATACCAAATTCCTTAAATTTTTTCACTGCAGGGCAATCTGGATTTTTGCAAAGTAATTTTTCTAGCGATTCCGTCGTCCGAGTACAAAGCTCTTTTTCGTCATTTTGTAGATCAAATCTTTTTGCTGTAGTCATGAGTTCTTTACCGCCATCATCACTTGTTAGTTTTCCAACATTTGCATCTGGAATTTCGTTGAAGAATATATTTGGTGCTATACTTGCCGTATCGTTCATATCCGACTCATATAAAGATTGCCAAGCTTTTTCATCACCTTCATCTGTACCTCCTGGAACATAGAGGGGCACAACTGGTATGGTTTCTTGAAACACATCGATTCCAAATCTACAAATAAATAAAATTATTAAAAAAGTTAATTTCTTTCTTTCTATCAAATGTCAACTAATGTATTTGATGTATTGGTGAAGCTTGGTGAAGCAAATGTTACGTATAAGAAAAGATTTCCTTGGATGTACTATTAATTTTTGCTGCTGCGATTAGATATTAACCTCTTATTAAAAGTCATAGCACAATCGCTTTCACTTACAAGCCATGCTGAAGGTTTACCTAGTAACGATGTAGGAATGGTTATAAGTACATATTTATCGCTCTTGTTTCATATGCTTATATTGTACCCAATTGCCGAATTAGCGCAATTGTTATACGGAATCGTGGTAGTTATGGATATTTTGGTCATGGGATCCTTATGATTATATGCATCTCATATTGAGATTTACCGCAAGCATTTATTTTTATTTTTGAAATAACGTACATATTTGTTTTTTTATCACCCAAACGTGTGTTTTGGCCCACTTTAAATGAGGAGATGTAGATGTAGACTTGCAAAAGTGGACAAACCAAGTCTCCTTTTAGTTTAAAGTGTTTGTGGCAACTGAAGGCAGGTCTCTTTTGGTGATTCAGGCTCAATTTTTTATAAATTAAAAGGATTTAATTTATACACCAACAAACTAAAAAGACGGGTAAAATTCCTGTAACGTCTAAACAATTAAGGACACACCAACTATAATTTACCTCAAATTAATGAGGAAAACCTGTTATTGTTGTCATGCCTACGCCGGGGTTCGAATCCAGGCCTCCGGCACGTCCCTTAACGTAGCGCCACCAGTAGCGAAATTCGCTATTTGAACTATATGAGAATTTTGTAATATTTTTGTACAAGAGAAATCCATTTTTGTACAACAGACTACAAGAAATTATTATCAAAACAAATGACTGAACTCAGTCCAACACCGTCACCTTGGAAATCGAACATCAAAATTTGGCATTACGAATTTTGTACAATTTTGCACGAGCTATTCTTGATTACTCATCAACAGTAATCGATTATTGGCAAAATAAGGTTTTGTTAATCTTGCAATATTTTATTCATACCAACAAAATTACATTCGTATAATTGAAAACAATAGAATACACAGGGTTAACTGATATGCGTGCACGGAGTATTGTGTCGTTAATATCATTTTTCGAAAAAAACGTTAAAATAAAAGTAACTTAATTTTCTTAAATGGAACGGTATACTTTTTTGTGCACTTGCAGATGCAGAATTTCTATCGATTTTATTAATACATGTTGGGCTCTATCTCCGACAGTTTCTGAAATAAACGAAATTTGGTTATTCTTTTGGCTTTGTTTGCTATCCTAAACGTACTAAACCATAAAAAAAAATTATTCGCAGATATTTTTTTGCCGTAATATTTTTCGCTTTCTTTACGTAAAATCGATAAATTCTTTTAATCAGTTTTGATGATACTTGATATTTGGATCGGTTGAGTTTTACACCACGCAAAATGTACAAGTTATTACTTTTTATAATTTGGGTTGCAATAGTGATTTTTCTTTCTATAAGTTAGATTAGGTATCTCAGAAACCCCTTATAGTAGGTTTACAAATTAGTTAACAAAGTCGGCTTAAAATTTTGTGTTCAATGCGAATTCGTCATAAAAAAATATACCATTCCATTTACAATCACAAAGTAACAGGAAGTAGATGGCGTTATTTTAATTAAGGAGAGCATGCGCAATAACGTTACATCGCAAATTTTCAAAATTCAAATCGAAGTAGTTTATCGACCACCGCGTCTTAAGTAGGACACCCTGTATATTTTTTTACTTTTCATATAAAACCTTACTAGAGTCGGTGTGTAGGTAAGCTACGAGTATACTCCGTAAAATTGATATTGTTCTCTGTGATCGTAAAACCGTTCTTAGTCTAATAAGAGAATAAGAATAAGAGTCTAAAGAGAGGGCAAGAAACCCTGTCACATTAAGGTGGAGCTTTAAAATAGCACGTTCACTTTAGCGGAAATTTGTAAAATATTTTTTAAAAAATTCCAGAATGTACTTACTAGATTTCAGTCTTTTTGTTAAAATAAAAAACGACTGTATATCATTTTTTATTGGCGCGATATCGATTATGAAAAGTATGCAATTTTTACAATAACTTTTCTATAGACTGGGAAATTAAAAAAAATAAAATAAAAAATGTATATACATACATATATATGCATAATACATTCTAAAGTTAGTTGCTTATTGTCTATATGTTACCTACAACATCATACACATATGTAGGTATGTAATACCTACCTACTTTGTATTTATGTCAGTTCTAAGTACCTAAAGATATAATTGTATTTTTTGTTTCTGGGCTTGTAATTAGTATCTACAATATATATTTGTTACTACGCCACTGTGAAGGAATATTTGAAAATCGTAAAAGTAGGGTGCTTTCCTAAGGGTGTGTTTAACGAAATCTTACAATACGATGTTTTATTTATGAAGGTTACAATAACCGATGGTTTTCAATCTCAGAGGACAATTTCAATTTTACGAAGTACTATATATAGGTATGTGAGGTTTCTAAATAAACGCAGTTAGCAAATACTCAGTTCGACAAACTACAATATAAAGATTTTATATTACATTTTACTAACAGTCTTGTTATCGTGTTCGAATAAAATACCGAGCACGCCACTGAACAGTAATTTAAGATTGGTTATAAGCTTATAAGTTATAAGTTATAACCAGAGACGTGCTTATTATATAGACTGAGCATAAGTCGCAATTACTGTGATAGGAAGTGAAGCCAAGACGGTAGGCAACCTTCATTTCCATGTACAGGCAAGAAAAATTTTAGTTCCATTTGAATAGCATTAAGCTGTGGGGAGTTTATAAAATAATTCAGTAATTTTCGGTAGGTAAAACATTTGATGGTCATAAATATATATTTTACTAATGTATTTTTAATAATAATTTATATTTGCATATAATTTACATCATTACACCACTTAAATAATGAATGTAAAATTAAGGAAGTTTGTCCAAAGCTAAAACAATGTCTTATTGTGATGATTTAAATTATGGTTACTTTACGTTCCTGTTTGTGTTTATGTTTCTAACATTCTTTTAATACGAATACAAATAGTAGTTATTGTGACCATAAATTATTATATTTTATTTCAATTCAGTTCGTTAAAAATGTCTCATATACCTACCTTCCAGAAGCAGGTGGTGAAATTTCTACATCTAATGCAGCTTTACTAAAATTGTTACATATTTGCTATAAGATTGCTTACTATATTTTAAATTCTAATTTATTGTCAAAGAGAGCAATTTAAAACAACATTCAACAAATATATACTTGCGCACTGACAAAACCCTGATTGTTATCTACCTATAGACATTTTCAAAACTAAAAAAATAGGATTTTTATGAAAACTATTTACTTGAATGTTTAAGCTCTCATTCTCATGCAAATGATTTTTTATGTTTGATGTTGTTATTTTGAACTTATTGAAAAGAAATATAGATGTAAGTAAATGTATGTAGTAGTACCTTTTAGAGGATTTCTTGGATGTTGATGCAAAGTTTGTACTTACTCTAGAAAATGCCGGAAGAATTTTTAAAGAAATATTTTTGACGTTAAAGAGGTACTTACACATCTTGACATAAAGTTTTTCGCCTCGATGGTGGAGGTACTGTTTTTTTAATTAAATGCTTCGGGAAATTAAAAATAGAGGGTACAGCGCCTTTCTGTAGCCTCCTTTTCCCAGCTTAATCAAAGAAATCAGTATTTAAAAAGTGCTCACTACAAACAACTGCGCGGTTTGAAGGGGTAAAGTTTTCGCGCCTCATCGCTTTGATCCACTGGTTTCGAATTACTGGATTCGTAGGAAACCTCAACAAAGCATATTCTTAGCAACGTTCAATTTATTAATTAATTATAGTTTTTTTACCTGTGAAACGAAACAGGAGTTTTTGTTAAATCTTTTTGTACAACCGTATGCGCAACAGGAAGAAACCATTTTTAATTATTAAAAATTAAAATCAAAATTTTAGTTATTCAGTCAGAATTTAATTAAATGTTAACAGACAACCACTTAGCACTCTAAACACAACCACTACGTTTCAACTAAGACGCTAAAGTGGTATTTTGCGACGAAAACTTATCTTTTCGTTCCTCTTGCCTGCACATTGTATAATGTGTTGCCTACCGTATTGGATTCAAAGAGTTACGCATAAACTTAGTCCAGTAAATGTACATGTCTCTGATTATAACACAAAGATGAAACCCATAAAGCACCCACCCACAAGATTTACTTCTTAAAATAGCGCCCGTTTCATATGTACTTGTAATATGCTCTAGAAGTTTAACTGGTTTAAAGTGCTTAGTTTTGAGCATGAAATGATGGACATTTTTGTAATTTTGTTAAAGAGTGCATTTTCTTCAAAATAATATTTAATATTTCTATAACCTTATAAGCAGTCTACGTAATTTACGGTGTATTGAAGTTTTCGAATAAGCCGACGAGACACACGGTTAGTAAAGTAATACGGTTGCCTCAGTTGCCGCCAACCAATCAGAGCGCACTAGCCGATGACGTATCTCAGAATGTACAGCGTAGAGGAAATACATGCGAAGTAAATGCAACATGAAATATAATTGAAATTTACCGGCTCTTTATTATTTCTATCGTATTAAAATATACTTAAATAGGTGCTTTTATATATTTTTAAGAAAATGTTTATGTATGTTATTAATATATGTAATTACGTTAATGGACAATTCGCTTGAATTTCTTTAGTCTTCGAACTTGTCGCTGTTATTTTTCGTTTCAGAGATTTTTCCTAAAGTTGTAAATTTAAATACTTATTTCTTATAAATATTAATTGGCGGCTAAATTAATTCATGGATGATACTTGAATCAGCTGTATCGCATTTTTTTAAAAGAAAACGTGCTGTTCTTTTTGCAATATTCTTTCCACCCCTAATTCTCTCGTTTCCGTGAAATTATGAAATAGTTTTAACTTTGCTTCAGAGGTAGAAGTAGGTAGCGATACCATTACACAAATTGTTTTTTTTTATCAAAACGCTTAATAAAACATAACTGCAATATTTAACGAGTAATTTGTAGCGCCAACATTGAAGAAAATATGTAAATAATATTAAACACTTTTTATTCGCTTAAGTAAAAGTCACTTTCATCTGAAGATTCACTATTTAAGGGTATATTAAAATTGTTTGAACCATAACAAAATCTGTAATTGTTTTCTACTTCTATAACATGTCGAACACACTTGTTCCAACTTAAGGAAGATACATTTCGTATTTCTTGTTGCAGCACTAAACTTAGGATTCGTATTTTTTCGACGAATATTATTTTTAATTTGAGCCCAAACCAATTCGATAGGGTTAAATATGCAATGGTAAGGAGGCAAACGAATGGCCTTATGTCCATTATCGCGAGCTAATTGATCAATTTTATAGGATTTTGGAATATCTTTAGTCTGCAGAACCTCTAAAAGTTGTTTTTTAGTATATGAATTTTCGTAATACATTTCATTGCACATTAAAAATCTTTTATTTGTTATTTATTAGACGAACTATTGGGAATCTTTTGCGTTTGTGTACAATGGTATCTGGCATTGTCAAGTACAATCACACTGTTTTGTGGCACATGATGTATTAACTGTTCTTCAAACCACTTTTCAAAAAGTTCACCGGTCATGTTTTGATGATAATCTAAATTCGCTTCAAGGATATCTTTAGCGGAAAGCAATAAGGCCCCATTAACCCATCCATTTTCAGATCCTGCGTGCAGTAGTATTATGCGTTTTCCACGAGTCGGAGGCACATCTAAATGGCACTGGTCGGTTTCATTGGTCCATCCCTTTTGTACAATATCTATAGTGGGTATCATATCATGTTTCATCTAAGATATGATTGGTCGTTTTTATCCTCCATTCGGAAATTCGCCGCGATTCCATTAGAACTTGCCGTTTATTTAGTTTCATAGGAAAATCCTATTTTCTTCAAAAAACTCCTTAACGTTTCTCTACAGAAAGATATGTTTAAATGGTCCACAATTTTTTCGCGCAAATCATGTAGAGTCAAGACATATTATTTCCGTAACTTTCGTAAATTATTCTACGAATTAAATCGGTGTGGTCTTTTCCTAAAACACGTAATTTTCCTACATCTTTTCGAGCTTTTCTTAGGCGCAGACCCAAATTAACAATTTTTCTAACCGTTGATTCTGGAACCTTTGTCATTTGTGCGGTTTTTTTTAAGAGATCCCTGCACACCTTCATTATCACATAAAAAATTATACACATTTAAAATAACCTGTTTGGTTTCGGCAGCTAAATGTTTCCGGAGTGATTTATTTTCACGCATTGCACCATCATCACCACTTTCTTCCACTTCCTCTATTTCTATTTCTACGCCATTTTGATCGTTGTTTTCACCCCACGGTCACCACATTTTTAGAAAAATTAATAATTTCGTTTCACTGGAACTACAACCACAACAATGTTTCACAAGCAGTAGTTAACAATAAACTGCCTCATAATAAGTACCCATATTGTTATTCGAAGATACTTGTATAGCCAAAAACTCATTAGTGGATTCTACCTGTACCTAATGAAGGTATTGACAAACCATATTGAATAAACGAAAGACTAATATCTATATAAGTACATTAGGTACAAAATATACATATTTGCTTCGGAATTATCTATCCTTACGCCGCATAAGCAAATACAATTTTAAATTACAATAAACAATGTAAAAACTTCTTTGTCAATGATGCGAACGAACAATAAACTTATACAACAAACGGACCTTAACGCTCATTGTGGACGGATAAATACCATCCTGATTGCTTTATTACTTACAACAACAGGAAGTTAACGACCGAAACTACCCCGTAGTCTTTTAAAAAAATATTAAAAAGAATAATTTGAACTTGATTAACTTTTATTAATTACTTAGTTGTTACGAAAATTGATTAACAATACGAATTACAACCCTTGGTTAATACTGTCGTCGGGGTAGGAGTTACGATGGAGGTTTTCGGTCTGTTCCCTTAGAAGGAAAACTAGTAACTGATTTTAGTAAATAATTATTAGAATAAAGAAGCTGAGTGATTTTGCAAAGTAAGGAAAACCAGACGGATGGCGTAGGCATAGCCAGTCGCCCAGTGCTGATAAGACACGCTATTTCTTGAAACGTCAACAGTTTCAGTACTGTTAACTAGGAGGTACCATAAACCTCTAGCTCAAAGCCATAAACGCACCAAAAATTTAGACAGACTATACTATGTACGGTAGTTATCAATACTAGAATTGTTAACGATACAATAAAAGACGTGCCTTATCAGCAGTAGACGGTTGACACTGCCTACGCTATCCGTCTGATTTTGTATAATTGACAAAAACTACACAGCTCTTTACTTTGGTTTTAATTATTGAAATTCAGTTACAAAAGTCTTTCCTACGCGGACGGGCCGATATCTTATTCGATCTATACTTACCGCACATAGTGTATTGGTATTTCCATAAGAGTGTAACTCCTATCCCTACGGCCACAATTTAATCAAAAATTATAATTAATATTAAAGTAACAAGTTTTTAATAAATAAAGTAAATAATCAATAAATCTTTTTTAAAAACACTTAGGGATGGTATCGGCAAATACAACTCGGTTTACGTATAACAGGCAGGTCCTTGCCATATTTACCGAATTTTACCCATCATAAATTACTACAGGCGCTTTAGACATTTGCATTGCAATATAAAATGCTATTATGAATTCATAAAATGTCTCAGTTAATGTTGAACCAACTATACACAATTGTAGTAGGTTTTGCTTTTCTGAATTGTTTTGCACATTTTGATCAGTAGAGGTTGTTTCTTTCTACAATTCTAAATCATTTCCGAATAGTAGTTTTCACTACTGAAAAATTAATAGTAACCCCCAGCACAGGGTCAACTTTGAAGTAGAGGGTAAGTAAAACCTAAATCCAAATTTTTGTGCTGTTTGCAAAATTGCGCAGTTTCCCCGTATTTTACCTTCAATGACTGGACTAAGAGTATTTCTGCATTATTAAATTAATCAATTAATCAAAATACGTTTTTGACATTTCGACAGTTAGGAAGGAAAACCATGATAGGTACATTTTCTGTAAAAAATTGAATTTTCTACAAACATGAAACATTTTATTAAAAAAAAAAGCCCTTTAGTTTTCTGCCACTGCATGAACAACTTAGGGACTGAAGCATAAAAAACTGTTATAAAACTCAAACTAAATCCTAGTAAATGAGATTAATTCCATAATTTTCTACCCTTAGAAGTAAAATATTTTCTTCAAATTTAAGTATGAATGACCCCGAAATATAAACTATTCAATAAAAAAAATAAGGGTTTGTTATAATCGGCTCACAATCGGTTAAACAAACACATACTATACAAAAAAAATACACTTGAATTAAGCACCTTCTTTTTAGAAGCATTAATGTGAATTAATTTGTTCAACCAACTACAAATTACCTCAAATTCATGAGGAAAAATCTATTACTCTCATTAAAACATTGGCGCATAAAGCCATAGTCCCGCGGGTTCGAATGATGACAGCAATAGATTTTTTCTCATTAATTTGATATTATTTGTAGTTGGTTGAACAATATAATTCACATAAATGCATTTAAAATCACCACTGCCAATTTTTCCTTAATATTTCATTGTTAACCTCCTTTTTTTAAATTGATTACAAAATGAAGTTTATTTAACAAAAAATTATTACAAAAGTTATTTACGTTTTTTTAGGGCTGTTTGACAGTAACTTTTGTTTTGATCTTAAATAATTATCGCTCGAAGTTATTCATTAACCAATTTATATTTTAAACTGTGGAATTACGCAATATTGTAAACGTACCTAAGTTTCATAAAGTACTTTTAACTTTTCAGTACCTTCTTTTGATAAAACTGTTAAATAATTACTTAAAACAATTTTTGATATTTGTACTACTTACTTTTTTGCAATAAAAACTGCCTTTTCATCTCGACCTCGAAATAATATTTTGGTAGGAGGAGTAGCTTTATTTTCGCCTTCTGTTATTTTTCTTATGTCACGCTCAATTGATTTGTGTAAGCAAAAAAGGCGAATTGTTAAATTAATTGTTCCCATAAAATCTTGAGCATTATTCAAAAAAAAGTCGAAATTATCCACTATTGATACTGGAGCTACATCTTCGTTGCTTGCATCATGAAGTTCGAGAAGTCTTATGAAATTATCTTTCCAAGGAATTGAAACTGATCCAAGAATGTATTCTTTCATATAAATTTTTACACTTAGCGGGCATGTTCTCAATTTGTAAAGCAGATCGTGAGATTTTCCAAAAAATAGTACTGTCTCCCCACATCCAATAGTGAAGAATCGTTCATTTTCTACAAACAATAGTATTTAGCTCTCAAATTAATGCCGAATGAAATTTAGTTTTCAATATGCAATAGAGACCCAACATAACAAAATTTTATAGTTTTAGAATAGATTTCGTTTCTAAAAATATGTTAGTTTGGATTGTATTGAGTAAATACGTGTCCTTCCATTAGAAGAGTACTTGATAAATACATATGCGTATACAATAAAGAATTTGATGTATGTGTTAGGATTAGTGATACGACGGTTACGTTTGCGGTTACAATTCATTCTCCGGTTATTACGATTTAACGATTAATTATAACGGAAAAAGCGTAAAGCAAAATAATGCTCACTAGGCATGGCGATACTGCGAATTATTTTAATGTGGCAGCAATCTATGTGCGCTTTATGCTGGAAAGGCAAAAATAGAGATTTCTCCGGCAGCAGCTTCTACCAGACTCATTACTGTTCGGCTATTTTTTTTAAATTCTTTTATGTATATGTATACATATTTATGGTCATGGGCCTTTCTAACGGCATGTTTTATGACCGTTTACTTTTAGTCTTTCTTTTTTCCCATTTATTTCTGTTGGTATTGGAGTTTAGTTATATAAATATATTACTATTAATAAAGGTGTGTAGGCTTTCACGGCCGGCATCAACTAGCTGATGGTGATGATCATTCGGGCTTTATGGCAATTTGCCCGACGTTTCGTCAAAGGCCTTATTATTTTCTCCAACAATTTCGCTTCTACAATCCTCTCCTATATTTTGGCTACAACACTAAGTAAAGTTATTCCCTGTAATTTTTGCTATCCCCTTTTTTGAATGCAAGTATTGTCACATATTTCCCAACTTTTTCCTTCGTTAAATATTTTTGAAAATAATTTCTTAAGGAACAGGATTCCTGTGTTTCCTAGTGATTTAAACATTTCTGATCTAATAGAATATTTTAATTTCATGTATAGCTCCCTCTCTTTTATTTGTTTTTATTTCCATAGTTTCACCACTCTCTTCCTGTACATCTTCTATATACCTATTCGTGTTCTCGTTCAATGTGATACACTGTTTCTTCGTATTATTCTGCATATAATAAATAAGTTCTTGAAATATTCCATCCATCGTCGCCCTATATCGTTACTATCAGCTAATTTTCACCCCCCCTTTTTTGTTTTATTTTCAAAGTAACTCTGATATGTTATGAAAATTTTTTAGTGTCTTGTATCCTTTTCCCGAACTCCTCCCACATTCCTTTTTTTTGTTACTAAATCTTGACTTCTATTCATCCCTTCTTATGCACTTCGTATGCGTTCGCGGTTTTTTCCGATACTTTTACCAGTTTACCTTTTTAATTTTCACCTGCTCCCTTATTTCATTTATCCACTTCACTGTTTTTTGCTTTTATCTATTTTTGTTATGCCACAGATATTTCTTGCTAATTCCAATAAAATATTTTCGAAAGCGTTCAATAACTTTTCTATATCTTCTTCATCAAACGTATGTAGTATAGTTCCACCTCTTCGCCATATTTCTTTGCAATATCCATTTAAGTCAATTTACGCACATTAATTTAAATGTATTTTGTCCGATTAATGTTTGTTTTTTTTTAATTTTTCCTACCAGCAGGTAGTAATCAATATTGATTTCGGCTCGTCACCGAAGTTTAACATCTTCCATCATCTTTCCGTGCTCTTTTGTTCCACCAATTAATGATGGATCTTTCGTAACTCTTGCCATTTCCTTGTGAACTTGTGCATATCCTTCTGTTTGTGGAAAGAGTTTGATGCAATAGACCCGTTTTCTCGGCAAAATCTTTTTAGTCTATTTCCGTTCGCCCGATGCCATTAAGGTTTTTCTTTTACTTCCTTCAACCATAATTGTTAAATGTTCCCAAAAATTATTTTTATTCTCTGGTTATCATTTTCATTTGAGCCGTGAGCCACAATGTTATCATAGTTTTCTTCAACTTATAGTGAGTGGATTCTTTCTTTCTCAATTAATCATCTTCTCCATTTCTTGTTTATTAAATAAAACCTACACCTGCTCCTGCTCTCTGATCTGTTTATTTTTTTTAACATAACTCATAATATTTTATTGTTTTTTTGGTTTTTTACTTTTAAGAATATAATTTGTTTGATATATTGTATACCGTAATAGTAATCGTGCATCAACAATCATTTTATCACCACTTAGAATTCGGCCAATGGTCGAAAAATAAGGTCAAAACACATTCCGGCCGATAGCTTTTTGCCCATGTCCAAAATTTCACTTTCGATGTTAGTCTCAAACATTAAAAACGCTTAATGAGCGAGATACTTTATAGTTACTGAAAACACCCAAATTGCAGAATTATTTTGTTCAAATAAAAAGACTCATAATGCGTAATTCTAGATTTGGAACGATTCATTTTGGGAATTTTTATAAGAGCCATAATTCGAATTTTGCAATATACGTATATGTTTTTTAGTAAACACAAGCGATGAAGATTCAGAATACGTTCTGTTTTACATCAAACGTTTGGAAAGCGATATTTCGGACACTACCAATATTATTATCAATACATTATGTACACAGAAAATTACCAGTAGGCGTGATTTATGCGTATTAATATTAGTTAATCCTGAAAATCTACAAGTAACCTATAATTAATGAGGGAAATTGTTACTGTTGTCGTGATCTAGTAAAAACTATTTATAGGCGGTAATATATTGATGGCAGGCACTTCGTTTCGGCCGATGAAATGCATCCTATGAATTAATAAATTGGCTACAATAGTTCTCGGTAGTAATTATTAACAAATAAATAAATTAAATACCTGCAAATTCATGAGATATTTTCTGTTGATCGAAAAGAGAGAATCTTTCATAAATATTGTCGCCTGTTTATTGTTTTTTTTTTTTTAAGAAATAAATACAGTTTAAAGGCCGATAGTCTTTCCAATGATATTTATCTTTACAGTCAGTTTCCGAATTCAGACATTGAGCAAAATTTTTAGCTGGAACGGACTGCGGTGGTCTTGGTTATGTCACTTCTTATAGTCCGGGAGGCAGCGTTGAAAATCACACAATCATTTCAGATCGATTAATTCACATTAAAATCAAATGTTTATTAGCAGTCATATAGTGGACGAGCGGGATAAAAAATTTCGATTGTGTAAAAATAAAAAAATCCAAAAACGTGTTCAGGTCGCTTAATAATTTGTTGAGAGATTGTTTGCATAATAGAAAAAATTACAAAAATAGTCAGCAGCATAGATAACGGTGGATTACACGTCAGCAGCTGTTATACACCTGATTACTATTGATTCATTTCGGGTCGAATGAAATTAATAGACAACACTCTTTTTATCAATTAATTAATAAATAAAAATGTCAGCAAACCATTCAATGGGGGTAAGGTTGTCAGCAGAGGAGTAAAAGCTGCTGAGTAGCCATTCAATCTCAGTAAAAGGCAATCAAATGTAATATTTGGCTGAAAATTATTCCACCCTTAAATATTTTGCTGGCCTTTTTTTTATTTACTACATTGTTTAAACTAACTTTATCATTAATTTTAAATGGAGAAAAAGAGATAAAACCGTTTAGTGTGTTTTGTTTAAAAAAAATGGAACTCATAAGTTGTTCGCTGATAGTATTTAAAACGGTGCAATGATATTTTCGTTATTCGAAAAGAACCTAATTTATCCACGAGTGATTCAAAAGTTCCTACATACATAAACGAGTATCAAAAATATCACTTCAAATGTTATAAAGTGTTCACCGCGGTGTATATCGGCTGCTGACGTGTAATCCACCGTTGTCTATGCTGCTGACTATTTTAGTAATTTTTTCTATTATGCAAACAATCACTCAACAAATTTTTATGCGACCTGAACACGTTTTTGGATTTTTTTATTTTTACACAATCGAAATTTTTTATCCCGCCTGTCCACCTTGGGTGTGCCTGCTGAACCATTATTCCCGCGTTATCAAGGATTAAGTTCTAACGCGCAATTTCATTGATTGGTCATTCTAGGGGCCTGTTTCAATCTTGTAGCCAAGGGATTTGTTACTATTTTTCATTTAGCATTAATCAGAAACTGGAGAAACTTTGACGGTGTTGTAGAACATACTAATAGCACTTTTCGATAACAAAGGTATCTTCTTCAGGGACTTCAGTTTCAGACTTTGTTATCGAAAAGTGCTTCGGACATTTTTGATCCAAGTTTTGGCGTTGGGGTTGAGCTATTCAGTACGTTCTATTTAGCGTTAAGTTTTGCAAAAAGCGTCTTTCGGTTTTTCGACGCTTATGTAGTCAAAACAGTGATAGATACTTGTATGTAAATAAAAAAGACTATCTTGGTCATTTTAAATTTCACAGAAATTTCAAAACAAGATTACATTATAAAATATTTGGATGACATGCCGATGGGTAGATATATTGTCAAGTAATAACCTCAACCAGTCTAGCAACCTTTAGTCGCCCAATCCTGAAAACTACAACAGATAAGAGATAGTTACGGGGGCGGAAACAGTGTGACCGGGGACAAATATATTACATTACAACCAAATTTGCAGAGCAGGTACATTGCTTTAGTTTCTAATCGATCACGCTGAGCACCCCTCAATGTATGCTACAAACCGATTCGGCCTTAATGACTCACGCTACATACCATACCATTAAAAAAATTATTTTTGAGATGTGAAAAATAGAAAGTCAAAGGGGTATAAAAGGGGTATAAATCATGTAATTTAAAAAAAAGCACCACCGATGTTTCGCCCTTACCTTGACAAATATCTTATAGGAAATTCGAAACGTCAGCGATGGTTTTTGAAAATTAAGTACTTTTTATTCTCCTTGGCTTTTTAATCTTCGTTATACCAAATAAAGAGCGAACTGGAACCTGTTTAAGGTTCTTTTTACATTATAAAACAATCATTACTCCAATTCTAATTCCGATAATATGACATGTAAATACCATATATGTTATGCCTAATTGTCGAATTTGGAAATTGACCGATTTTCTTACCCGAAACACGTTGTGGATTTTGAAAATAACTTAAAACGTGTTAAATTTTTTTTATATAATCTAACCTAACCCATTTTATTAAACCTTTAGGATGAAAAAGTAATATTGTATAAAATAAATACATTTATTGAACGTTTTCGATTAGGTTGTTGGTTTTACGCTTTAGAAGTATTTATCTATTTTACATGGAACACTAAAATCCTTGTGTGTTTTTAATAGTCACGATAATTTAATTTTCTTCTGAATTTGCGCAAGGCGTTGTACGATTACCAAATGCACCCCTATTAAGTGCAACTTGTACAAAACTGTACGTTATAATAAGTGTCTAAAACATGTTTTAATTTTACCTTCCCTAGGACTACTGATCTTTATTATCTTGTTTGATTTTAATTCAAAATCAGCTATTTTAGAAAATCTGACGAAGATCTTGATATCCTTTTTTCGAGGCAAAGGGTTCACATTGGGAGAAAACTGAATATGATTCACCAAAACCTCCAAAAGAAACAAGCCCTCCATCTCCTCCCACTTATTTACTGCATTTAACTAAAATTTCAATCCAATACAATTATATAATCTACATTAGTGTACCATTAATTTTTGACAATAATTCCGTTACGTTTCATCGTTTGACATCTAGCAATAAAATATCAAGGCAACTCTGATTTAAAAACTATTTCTTGATATTTGTATTAGGCCGCGCAGGTTTCTTTTCATCAACCAATTTTTTTTGCCATTCGCATATCCATATTACAGAAGCTACTCAGTCTAGACTTCTGTTTTAATTAATTCTGTATTGTAATTGCCAGGTTTAGACCTTGAAAATCAGGACGGAACATTTGCCCAGTTTACATTTAACCAAAAATTTATTACAATGAATACTCCATAAGTACTGAAAAGGTGTGGATTGGAGAGCTGTTTTACTTTTTGTATTCGTGGAAGAGAGGAACTCTTCCAAAGACACTCAGCTGCCTGTGCGACTGAATAGTGTTGGATTCCCGAAGGTGTTCTCTGACCTACCTACTCCCCTTAAGCGCTATAGAGCCGGCAGGTCCTCTTCAGCAGCATATTTATATTGTTATTCGGTTATTGGTTATTGTATTATGTTGGAGCAAAAAGCTGGCTGCGTACTGATGGCCGTGTGCAAGTCGTGGCTGTTTTGGTAGTTTTTAAAACTTTAAATTATTCATCTGAATGGTATTTTTCATTATCAAAAAGGTGAAATTCTGAGTGACGTATTTTATGGACGGTCCCTTAATTGTTTAATAGTATTAATTTATAATTATTTAAACTAGAAATAGAATAGATAAACAAGTGAAAAATAAAAAGACACTATATCAGATATTGCTTTAAATAAACTTAAAAGAAAAGTATATGCTCAATGTAATAGAGAAGTAAAAAAGGAAGCCATAAGAAGAAAAATTGAAAGGAGGGAGGTAAACGAATGTATGGGAGGTATACAAGTATCTAAAGCATGTAAAGTAAGTAAAGCATGTAAAACATAGAAGTACCTACCACAGTAAATTATTAAACTTAATGATGGATGAAATTATTAGGGAAACCAGGGAGAGGGTGAAAGCATTACAAATAGGATACAGAAATCTAGAGATAACAGAAATTACAGAATGCGCCTTTGCGGACGACCTTGCGATTTTTGCGAAGAATGAGAAAGACATGCAATTCAATATAAATATCTGGAACGAATCGCTGAAAAAGAAGGGCATGAAAATAAATATAGAAAAAACAAAAGTAATGCACATTGGAAATAACAGAAGTAACATACAAATAGAATTAGACGGAACAATAATAGAACAGGTACGGGACTTTAAATACCTAGGCTGTACACTAAATGAGGAAGGAAAGCAAGAAACAGAAATAAATGAAAGAACAACAGCAGCTGCAAAAGTTTTCGGTGCGTTAAATAAAAACTTCATCAGAAAAAGAGAGGTATCCAGAAAAACAAAGATAGACGTTTTCAAATCCGTATATAGACCAGTATTGACCTTCGGTTCTGAATCATGGGTGTTATCTGGAAGCCATAAAAGCAAGTTACAAACAATGGAAATGAAATATCTCAGAGGAATTCTAGGAGTCACAAGGTTAGATAAAATAAGGAACGTGGACATCAGAAAAGAATTAGGACTACAACCAATACATAACATCATAGAACAGAATCAGTTGCGATGGTTCGGACATGTCAATAGAATGAACAGAGAAAGGCAGTCAAGAAAAGTATGGGAAACGGGAATAATCAAAAGGAAGAAGAGGGGAAGACCGAGAAATACATGGACAAGTGAAATAGGGAAAATCCTAGAGAGAAGTGGAACGACGCTGCACCAGGGCAAAGAGCTGGCACAAGATAGGAAGAAGTGGAGAAGTTTTATCAACAGTGAAATATTAAGATAACTTTACTATCAACAGATATAATCGTACAATAACTAGCAGTGAAAAGCCTTACACCATTACGGTAGAAAGGCCCTTCGATAATAGATAGATAGAATCTCCTTGATAAATGTTTAGTATCAAGAGATAAAGTCCCACGGGACTAGAATACCTACCATATCATTTCAATATGCAAAATCAACAATGCTGTAGCAAATAATAGAGAAAAGAAAAGCTAGAAATCTAACTACCCACTGGTGTTTTTTGATCTGGAGAAAGCGTATGACACAGTTATCTTGAAAAGAAAAAACTATTCAAAATAATGAAGAAGTTTGGCCTCAGTAAAAGGTACCTACGGGCAATAGGGAATTTATATGCAGAAGCACAACGAGCGATGAAAGTAGACAATCAGATTGAAATCTAAGGTGGCTATCTAAAATAAAATAGCAGAACCAATTACAAGTTGTAATTTACAACGTATGGAGTTTTTTCAATCGACGATTATACGTACCCTCTATTTCATAGTCTAAGGCTTACAGAATAATACAACCTAAATTAAAAAATCCACATACATCTAAAAGAATTAAACGAAACCAAAATTGGAAGTCCACTAAAGAGGAGAGAGAAAATAGGCATTGATAAATGATATATTTATAAATAAATATGTAACCACAGATGTGATAAAGGAATGACAGAGGATAGGAAATAGCCAGCATACGATGAGGATGGTCTTGGAATGGTAATGCTATGGGTTAATGCAAGGAAAAATGACGTTTGGCACTGGATTTGATAAGTCTAATTGGAACGGAATAGCGTACAGCGGAGAGAAGCTGGCTAAACGTTCTCGAAAGTCTAGGAATGGGTGAATAGAAATAAAATAAGCGAGAGCCAGAGAATTTCACCAACTCCCTAACGCATCTGATGTGGTAAGGGATTTCTCTGATATTGAAAAGGGAACTTAGATCGGGGCAGACCTATCATGCATAAAGTGCATTAAGATCATCCTAGATGCGGATAGTATCAGAGAGATTTTTAACAACCGAAAAAACTTTGACGTCATCCGCATAAATGACAGGAAGTGCGCGATGTCGTTGATGAAAATGATGAAAAGTAAAGGGTGAGAGCTCTGCGGAACTCCTGACTTGAAGTCAGCGAAATCAAAGGTACCTGGAAATTATTTCGAACAGGATATTATTGGTGATGTGCTCCGCAACCAGCAGGTCCAAGTGCTTACCAAGGGTACACAGGATAGAAATATGTATGTAGTTTTTTATATTGTGTGTACACCTGTTGTGAAGATCGGAAAAATTTAGGATGATTTCCAAGAGGAAGAAAAATGACCTACAATAACTGAGCGGTTGAATATCTTGAAGATAAGTCCACATAAAGCAGATCAGCACTTCTTCAAAAAAAGCCGAGGCACACCATCAGGACCGGAGTTGGATGATTCCTGGAGAGAATGAAACGCGTCACGCAGAGAGGAAGGGGAGCGGGAAGAGAATAGTGGACAAAATAATTATTATAAGAATAATAGAGAGTACAACTTGTAAGATAATACAGGGTGAAGTTATGATAGATCATAAAACGAAACCGCATTAGAAAGCGAGTAGGCGCAGGTTGTTTGTTCAGGAGTATGATATGAGGAGAAGCGAAGACGAGAAACGTTACTCCAATCGACATGGAGAAGATTGAAACAATCAAGTTGTTATGAGTTTAAGAAAGAGCGTACTTATCCAAGATACTCAGAAATTCATTGAGAATAGAGAGGTTCTACTTCGGTGGAATGTAGACAGATGCAAGCAAGGAGTGTTGGTCAGCAAAAGACAGGCGAAAGAATATTGATTCCGATAACACTCCATATTCAAGTAGAGTCGATTGTAAGTTATTTTTTTATATTATATTTACAAGATGAAGCCGTGGGCGTTTTTTGAAGCGGTGTTCACATGTTCAATTGCATTGACGTTTTTAATGGTTTGTAGAAAAGCTGACAATAATGGGACGAAATTTTCCCTGTATGAATTTGCCCATTCTCCGCACGGACAGTTTGGAAGTTTCTATGTTGTTTATGTTGCTAGTGACTGACGTGAGGTCAGAAACATTTGAGTTAGGAGTAATGGAATAAGATACCCCATGCATAATATGGTTACAACTCCTTGACGGTCTATCGTACATTTCATGACTGATGTTATCAATATCAACCTTTTTTAATTCGTCCACAGTACCAGGTATTTTCTTGATGCCATAATGATAGCTATCAAACTTCTGCACTTGAGGCTTAAGGACCAGTAAATTTTCAACCTCAACAGTGGAATAATTATAAATGACACGAGTCAGTGAGGAGGGGGACTTCACAGCCGATGAAATTCTATCAATTTGGTCCCAG
This sequence comes from Agrilus cyanescens, assembly GCA_947389935.1. Classification (NCBI taxonomy): domain Eukaryota; kingdom Metazoa; phylum Arthropoda; class Insecta; order Coleoptera; family Buprestidae; genus Agrilus; species Agrilus cyanescens. The sequence continues at coordinate 12,695,592 of OX376706.1, forward strand.
ACTAAAGTTTTAACCGCGCGTTCAATTTTATCTATGGTAACATTGATATTTAAAATTAATGGCACCTGTTATGTTATTGTAAATAATCAGACTTGATGAATATTTTTTAATATTTATCGGCAAAATTCCACGCGTTTTATGATCAAATAACAATTCGTTCGGCGATTTTATTTCGTTTGAGATCGGAGTGTTTCTATGCTCTAACAATGCAAGTGCCGGATCTCTATTACTATACCTACTCAATCTTTTTAAACATACTTTTAACAGTACCAATGTGACGTTCAACCATACCGTTCGCTTTCGGATAATTTGGACTTGACGTTACATTTTCAAAATTCCAGGATTTTGCAAAATTTCACATGTCTTGGTTCGCAAAATGAGTACCATTATCAGAAATTATTTTTTTAGCAATACCAAGTCTAGCAAAGATTGATTTTAATTTTGAATCTATAACTAAAAGCCAATGACTGTTTTGAAATTCGAACAAATCTATACCAATTGTTTCCCAAGGAGCACTCGGGACTTCTTGCGGTAACAAAGGCTCTTTGACGTTTGCTCGTTTGAAACGCATACACAATTCGCAACTTTTTACAATGTTTTCAATGTGCTGATTCATAAATGGTCAATACAAAATTTTTCTCGCACAGTTTTTACACTTTTCAATTCCCAGATGACAATAATGAATTTTGTTTAACATCTCTTCGAAGATTTCTTGGCACAACAATTCTGTTACCTTTAAAAATTAACCCTTCAATGACACACAATTCATCCGCGGAAGTGTGATACGGTTTTAATACTTCAGGTATCTTTTTGGCATCGTTTGGCCAACCTTCTAAAATACACTTCATTAGCATTTGCATTTCTTCGTCATTGTGTGTTTCTTTTTGAAATTCTACTTTTTTCTCCACGGAAATTGGAAATGATTCCATTAATAAGAAAACTTGGGCTTCAACCTCTTTTTCTTGACCATGTGACGGTTCTACTAAAAAGTGACGAGACAATGCATCTGCCAACAAAAGTTCTTTGCCCGGTTTGTACTGTTTGTATGTCATACTTTTGCAATTTCAGTCTTATTCTCCATAATCTCGCAGGACACTCGTTTTTCGATGAATATACTGACTAAATCTTTCACAAGCAAAACAAATAGCTAAGGTCTCTTTTTCAATTTGAGCGTACCTTTTTTCTGCATCAAATACTCGCGTAAGCTACAGGTATGTTATTTTGCACCAAAGAATTTTGTCACATTTTGTGAAGAAATTCCTAGATTGCTATACTAAAAGTATTTTAGCAAAAAGTATTTACAAAATACTAAGATACTAAACAAAAGGCATTTAAATACAAGATACAAAATGAATTTTAAAAAAGTATTTTAGATACAATATGAAAATATTTATGTATCTTAAATAAGTCACATCTCCGGTTAGGAGTACGAAATCGATAAAACAAAATAGTAGTAGGTATTGTAGCGTATGAACTAACATGTATAAGGTGCGTGCAGTGGTATTGGTTCTGAGAAGAACCAAGTGAGTTGCGGATGCTTATTTCAGTATCCGTGGTGAGCGTTGGTGGTGAACGATGAATACCTCTTCTTTATTGGGGTGAATACCTCTTCGGTATCTGGGAGTGGAAGGAGGACACCTCTTCTGTATCAGTGGAAAAGGAAAAGCGAGTGAGGGTTACACTAATTTATTCAATTATTACAGCTTATTTATGTGAATATTATATAACCGTGAATATTATTTACATGGGTCTTATGGTAAATGTACGTCAGCAGTTTACACTGGTGTGTGTAATTGTAACTAAAATGTCGATATTCTGTGTAAGCCGGATTATGTTCGCAATACAGAGAATAATTATTTTCGTTTTATGACAAAGGATGCCGAGGGACCCAAGGGGCGGACGACAGACAAATCAGAACGGAAAATAGGCACTTAAAAACAACAAATGTGAAAATAAACGGCTGGAAAGACAATAACCGCGCGTTGTTGCTCAGTCAGCTTTTTTTATTCTCATAAAAATCTTATTTCCTATCTTAAACATCGTTTGCGGAAACCAAAGTAATTATCTGTATAAGGTGTTAACAAAACGGAAATAAAACGTTGCATTTAAATGGCAACTGTTAAATATACGTCCAATCGAAAGAAGTAATTTTGATTCAGAATCGTAATAATAATAATAATAATAAAGCTTTATTTAACCATTCGGTCATATATATATATATATATATACATAGTTAATTTCATTTTGTTTTCGTGTAAGTGTGCTACTTTATTCAATTTTTATTCTCCCTACTCTAGTTTGTGTCTGTTTTTACATCGATTTATATACATCTATATACAAGTGTACCTATTCTAAATTTTCTTCTTATATATTCTTTTATTCTGGCTCTTGATCTCGTCCTGCTACTTTATAGTTAGTTCTAATCCAGTTTATTTGGTGTAATCTAGCTAATGTCCCTATTTCTCTCAGCTGTTGTGTTCAGGCTTTTCCTTCTTTCTTCGTGAATGGGCATTTTTCGAAAACGTGTTTTAGGGTTTCTTCCTCTTCCCCACATAATCTGCATAGCTTTTCTTCTTTTTCCATCCAGTATCTACTTGCTTTCGTTTCTGTCCCTAGTCTGAATCTAGCTACTAGTTCTATGTTTCCTTTCTTTTTCTCTGCAGCTTCTTTTATTAGATAATCGGGAAATTCCTTGTCTTCTGGGGCGATTTCTTTATATTCTAGTGCATACCTTGACTTTTTCAGCTTTTGTTCCCATTCTTGCCTTTCTAAGTTCTTACTTATCTCTTCAATTTCTAGCAAGACTCCTTCATTTTCTTCTTTCTTTTTATCGTAGTGCTCTAATGACCAACCTCTTTTATGCAGGAATTCTTCCCTTGCTTTCTTCCATTTTTCTCTTGCATCTTTTTTATTTCTGTCTGTCTTGTCTGCTCTTCTTTTTACCCTTGTTTTTATTGTTATTTGAAATTTATTTTCAACCTTTATACATTCCTTGATTGATTGAATCGTAATATATGAACCAATACAAAACATCGCGGCAAAATTCAAATGTCTTTTAATCCGCTTTAAATTGCCCAGTTATACAATATAGTCATTCTGCTCAGTGTAAGTTTAATCAAATGAATTGAATTTTATTGGTATGAATAAAATATTAATAATTTATAATTAATTGTTAATAGATATTAATAACGACTCAGTGACTTAGTAAGTACGTTCGTCGATGTTGCTTTCATCATGTCTCCGCAGCTTAGTGGTTGGAGCAATGGCGCGTAAAGCCAGAGATCCGGGTTCGAATCCCGGCGGGGGCATTATGACAGCAATAGCTTTTTCCTCGTTAATTTGAGGTAATTTGTAGTTAGTTCTTGAATTTTATTAACATTAATGTATTTGGAATCACCACTACTGAATGTTTCTCGATGTTTCATTTTCAATATAAAATATAGTAAGATCAATAAAAACTAGTCTTTATAATAACCAAACATTATTGGCAAAATTAGCTTTTATTGATGTTAATCAAAAAAAAATTTAGAATGCTTTTAAAAAAATAAAATAAAAAGCATCTAAGATTCTCATAACATTTTAAATGAACCGCTTAAATAATTCGCAGAAAAGACCTAAATAATAGACAAAATATCTGTAGAAATGTAAGTTTATAAGTTGTGTAACTATTTATAGGAAAGAGATCGAATAAGAAATACAAAAAAATTAATGTCGCACCCACGATCTCTTTGTTTTTTGAAACCAACTTATTGGTGTTTTCAAAAAACTGTTATCGTCTTTTGTTTTCGAATTATAAACAAAAGTCGGAATTTTCGAATTTTTGAAATATGCCCATATCTTGGTTGTTTATTAAATTAGAAAAATACAATTTTCGCGTTCTTGAGGTACTTTTTTACATAGAATACAGTAACGTCGAAGAAATTTTAAAAACATCACCCACTTACGAGTTATACGATAAAGTTGTGTTTTTTTAAATGGTAATCATAGTTGGCTATGTTTTATTTAAAAAGACATTTTTTCTCTTTTCAAAAATATATAAAATGTGGAGTCTATTTTGTCATATAAGCGCACAATAACATGAATAATATTTTTGTAGTTGCCTTTCGGTTTTTTTTTTTTCATGTTTCCTTTTATTAAACGTCTGTAATCTATATTCTTTTGTGTTATTTTCAATAATAATCATTCTAGTTTATCAAAAACATCTCTTATTTATTATTCTAAAAGACGACAAGCACTTAATTTGGTTTAATCAATATTTAGCTTGAGATTGACCTGTTGTTTTTGGATGGGTTCACAATAATTTTGGTATACTTACCTCAAAATTTAGCAAACATAGATGTGACTAGATCGACCTGAGGGAGAAACTATCAGCAGGGATCTAGAATTAGCTCTCTAGTGTGCACGCTGATTAATTCAGGGGAGCGTGTAGCAACCGTTATATAAATGCGGTATCTATTCTTTCAGCTGAAGGTATCTCTATCTTGGTTGTCGTCAGAACCACTAACGCTGTTAGAGTTTCTCAAGCCTTCGACTCTGTAACAGGTTTGTTTTAACTGAACTTTTATTTACAATTTTGTCTAAATTATAAGGTGGAACTCTCTGAGAAGGAAGTCCAGTAAGTTGACATATACTGTTTTTCTGAACTATCATAAAATAGAGACGACGTGTTTCGAACACCTTATAAACTGAAGCTGTGTTCACCAAGGCAACGTGTCTCGCCAAACAAATATGAAGGGTCACTAAGCGTGACGTGTCCGTCAAAAAAATAAAATAAAAGGTTTCGTGCAAGTTTCGTGGTTACCTGTGGTTACTAAATGTACTTGATACCTTCCCTCAAACAAATTATGTACAAACTCCCGTGCAAATGACAACTTCATTCATGATATTTTAACATTGCCTACCAATGTAGCCCATGGACTTACAGCAGTTGTGGCTGTAGTCACAGTTATAGTCTCAATTTGCACGACTTATCTTCTCCCATACACCGGATTGATGAAGATTGGACTGTACTCCAACCCATAATTTTTGGCATTTCAATTTTGTTGCCAAGGGTGTTTGCATATATGTATAAATATATAAATAAATGATGTGGTTACCATTTTCCGTGTTTTCTCTATTAACACATAACTTCTATGGAACTCGCAAATGAATCCAAGGTACAAACAATTATTCATAGCCAAATTCTTTGAGTTGAATTAACAAATAAAAATTTGAATGGATAAAATTTCGTTCTTCTTGCTCTTTTTCTTTCACGAAACTGAGCATACCCCACACAAAAAACAATGCATAACTTTCACATCTGTTTCATCTGACAAAAAAAGAAAGTACATTTTAACTCATAAATTTACTAAAGCTGAATTACTAATAAAATTACAATTGGTGTGAACATAGTACAATCAACAAACAAGACTATTATTAAATCATTGACTCTTGGTACTCTCTGTTTCGGTTATTTTTGGTGGCAATAATTTTTCTTTAAACACCTTTACGGCCTGCAAAAATAAAAATTAGAAACCCAACATATGTTATTATGTAACATATGTATATAAATTATTAAAGACCTCTACAATAGGCATTCCCTTCTTCTCAGAAACCAAATACGGTACTTCTTGAAGTTTACTCCATCCCCAGTGTATACCTATTATCATGGGAATACATACTATCATCACTAAATTATTATTCACAAATTGAGAAAATCGTTTTAAATTCATTTTTTGATAAGTTTTTCGGGCAATATCATTTGTTTAATTATATATAAACAGATATTTATATACATTATACCTCACATTATTTACTTCACCTTGTTATATTTCACATATTTTTACTGTGGGCAAGAAGGTTAGAATCAAGTTAGGATAGCTTAATAAGTATATCCTTTGGCTTATAGGTAAGTGAAGATTTACAACACCGATAGATGTCACTAGAACGACATCCGTTAGTTGGCTAACAGTTAAAGAATGGCTACAATCTTTAGCTACAATCAGTATAGACCGTGTTCCGATATACACTGTGAGCACTGTGACACGTTACGTCACACAGTATACTATGGGCATGTTCCGATATAATCCTCTCTTGTCTATGGTGCTCACAGTGTATATCGGAACACGGTCTATGTCTGCACCAAGTTTGCACTGAACATAACCTACGTTAGTATATATAATATATCCTTTGCCTAAGGACATGGACATCCTAAGGAAAAGAAGTGCAGTCATAGACAAGACTACAATTTTTTTTGTAAGAAAATTAAAATAGTAGTAATCACCAATGGATGATTATTCATCGTTAAGAGATGATAAACGGGTAAGTCATTATTACGAAATGAATTAGTTTTACTAGAAATAACAAAACCGTATTTTATCGTTTCAGTTAACACAGTACAGTGTCTAGGTACAACATTCAATTTTGCACTGTATTATGCATACTCGTTTTAAAAATTGAAATAACTGCTACTTCATTTTAATTTTTAAGATTGTCAATGTTTTTTAGGCAAAAGTTCGTCAAAAACTTTCTACCATGAGTTTTGAAGATCTTTTGAAATTAAAAAATACCTTAGGCACCAAATTAATAAACGAGTCCATCTTGGGTACTTTGTCTAGGAAGCAGGATGTATCTTTTAAGCGTGCTAATAAAAATCGCCCCCGAGAAATGAGCTCAAAAAAGAAGATAAAATCACTGCAAGCAATGAATGGTATTTCCACAGCTAAACCACAAGCACGAGATCCAAGGTTTGACCCTCTTTGTGGAGTTTATGATGATAAAATATTCAAACAAAACTACAAATTTACATTCAATATTAAATTGAATGAATTGAAGCTGCTGCAAAATGAACTTCAGAATGAAGAAAATCTTGACAGGAAAATGAAAATTAAGAGACTAATACAGAGATTGGTAGTTAAATTATATTTTCTCATTTTACAGTATCTTGTACTAAAATGATATCTTTCAAGGAGAATCAAATTCGTGAACATCAAAATAAAGAAGCTGAATCTAAAGAAATTAAAGAAACATTAACTGAAGGCTTGAAACCAGTTTTTAAGAAAAAATGTGAGCAAACCAAGTCTTTTCATTTTCCAGAAATTATCAAACTGTTTTTAGCTGAAAAACGACTTGAACAAGTTATGGAAAAATATGCAAAACTAAAACAATCAAATACTATGAAGAAATATATCGACAGAAAATCAAAAAAAATGAAAAAGAAAGAGCAAGAAAGACAACCTTCAATATCTAATTTAAATTTTTAAGTTTTATGGGACACTTTTTTAATAATTAATATCCATTAAAATGTTTTATTTGTATTTTAATAGTGTAATGGTTAATAATAAATTGCTACTGTTAACAAATAAAATTTCTATGCTGTTCGTAACATTTTTGCTTCTTTCTTTTCTTGTAGTTCTTTTCTTTGTTGCTCAACAATTGTTGCTCGTTCAACTATAAATTGTTCATATTCCTCTAAATTTAGTTCTTTAACAACTTCAATGCCACAAGACCTTGCTATTCCACATATCATCGCACATATTTCTTCTAAAGTTTTAGTTTCCATTGTTGGATCCTCACTTTTAATTTTTGCAATTTCATAAACATGCTTTAAAGTTATTTTCCCAGCAGTTTCTTTCCCTATTGCAATTTAATCGCTTTTTGTAATAAAATGTTACATTATAAGTAAGTTGTATACTGTACAATACTTCATGTTCAAGATAGACTGAATAAAACGGAAACAAACACTGCAAATGACTTTCAAAAATTGAAATACTTAACATAGTTGTATTTAAGACTAAAGATACTGAACAGACGAAATGCATGCCTATAAAAACTTTAAATATAATATATTTAAAATCTAATAATAATAAATAATACTAGAAAATTGTTCTTTAAGGACTCGCTATTGGCATCCTATGGTTTGTTAGGTTTTAAAAAATTATAAGAAATACAATAATGTGCATATAACGATTAAATGTGACCCTGAAAATTTTAAGTACACTTGAAAATGTACCACAATTTTTGATTGACCTATACAGCTTCTCTTTCCAAATGATCCCATATCTATCTTGAACGTGAAACGGAGTAAAAGTTATTAACAGTAAAAAATAATTAACCTGGTTCCATAGCTGCTTTTTGTAATCCAGCTGCTTGCTTGAGGAAAAATGTTACCGGCGGTTTGTGTAAAGTTAGAATATAACTTCTGTCAGGATTAACTGTTAAACGAACTGGAATAGGAATACCTTCTTTAATATCTTTTGTTTGGTCATTGAAATCTTTACAAAACGTTGCTATATTAACTCCGCGCTACGAAAATATTGTAGGAATATTGAACCACATGTAAGTAAACAGCAATACCTGTCCTAACATAGGGCCCAAAGGTGGTCCTGCTGCAGCCATACCGGCTGGAACATTCGTGCGAAGCTTCCCATGTTGTATTTTCTCTGCTGTTTTCTTAATGTTTTTAAGCCTGTTAACCGCTTTAGACATTATTTTTATTTAAATAGAGAATATATATATAAATTCCTTTAAAAGGCAATTAATACATAAGTAACCTTAAAATTAATCGTGCTCATCTCATTGGCTGCTGTTTTTCACATAGAGAATGACCATAATCCTCTCTTGTCTATGGAAAATGACTGATAGAGATAACAAAGTCTGAGAGCCACGCAACATGCACGCAACCTGTGTGTTTAGTCAACCAACAATACGAGATGGACAAAATCAATTTAAACATCCATAGATGTTTTCTGACGAATTCCAGTGGCGGTGCACATACACGATACAGCTGTATTAAAGAATCTATGTTACAAATGTAGAATAACTAATAAATAAACATTAATTATGAACGAACAATCGCCAATAATGATCAAATAACCAGTAATTAATGAAAATCAATAAAAATTCATCTAATAAAGAGATAACAAATAAAAATATCGATGATGCCGGGCTTTGTTTAATAAATTACAAATAAACAACAGGCGAACAAACAATTTTTACAATCGAACAATAAAGAACAAACGACAAACATTTTATTAAAAAAATAATTGGCAGTCATAGGGACTGTTCAAAACTGTATATGAATTTAATTTTGTCAGTATGAATCAAATATTCTAAGATTAATAAACGCCAATCTATCAAAAGAGTAGTTTGAATATGAATATATGAAAGTCAACTATCGGAATCGAAGGATTGAAGTAGAAATATACGTGTCTTTAGATTCGAACGATAGGCATGTTAGGGATATAGGATAGCTAGGGAAAGCTCGCGAGATGCAAAATCGTGTGAATTTTAGGATAAAAAACCGCGAGTTTCAATAAGATATACCTTTAGTTTTACTTTGCCTTTATGATTTCTTTCGTTGCCTCTTTTAAATGTATATTGCATTGCTATCATTGCTTTTATTTTACCTTTCAGGTTTCAAAGTATTTTATTCTGTTTAATTTCAAATCATCTGTATCATTAATTTTAAGATTTAATTGCCTAATTCGAGTCCATTTTGGATCATGTACAATTTTTCACTGATTCCTGTACTGCTTCTTGGTACGAGGTAGGTGTATGACAAGCACTTATTTTGGTTTATTGAACTTGTATAATTTGAAAAGTTTGATCAACTATTTAGAATTGGTTCATTATAACTTTGGAATATTTGCCACAAAATTGTAACTAGATCGGTTTAAGGGAGTAAAAAACAGTCAACAGGGATTTAGAAGGAGCTCTCTTGCTTACACTCTGATTAATTGATGTGAACATGTAGTTACCGTATTAATTATATTATGGCGGTATCTATTCTTTCAGTTGATGGTATCTGCTTTGGTAACAGAGGTGTGCAAATATATATTTCATTTACAGTTTTGTCTAAATTATATTTCGAAACTTTTTATTGAAGAACTCTTATTCAGAGATAAGGAAGTCGAGTAAGTTGACATACTCTGTTTTTCTGAACTATCATAAAATAGAGACGACGTTCACTAAAAGTGGCGTGTTTCGAACCACGCTACGTTCACCAAGGTGACGTCCGTTAAAAAAAATAAAAGGTTTCGTGGTTACCAAATGTGCCCGATTTCTACCCCAAACAAACTACATACAAATTCCCGTGACATGACATCTTCAGACAAGGTAGCTTTTGAAGGTAGCCCATGGGCTTACAGCGATTGTGGCTTTAATTGCTTTTCGATTAGCACTTTCCTTCTCCTAGTTCAAGACGAAGATGCTAGAGTTTTGCCTACACAACTCGTTGGTGCACGCTTTTGACGAAGTTCGAACTTTGTACCAACACTTAATTTTTGGTAATTAAGGTTTTAATGGCACATCTGTTCTCTGGTGATTATAAAAGGTGCTTGCCTTCCCGAACTTAAATCAAGGGCAATTGCAAATACATAGTATAAAATGTAAATAAATTAGGTGGTCAAAATTTTCTGCGTTTTGTATGTTAGCACATATGACATATAACTTGTACGGAACTCATAAAAGAATCTAAATAGTTACTAACAATTATTAACACAACGTAATTAGAAATTCTACCACAAGACGATTCCACTCACAGCCAAATTCTTCGAACGAAATAAGTACCTCCCCTTGCTAGGTCACAGTATGGTCACATGGTCACTTTGGTTAGACTGCATTTATTGTTTATTTTAATTGGTAATTCCCCTACACATTGCAATGTACTCTTCATTATAGACCTCTACGCGTGTGTTTGTGCGCGCGCGACAGTCTAGTAATCAATGACTCACCAACTATTCAGTTTAATAATAATATTAATATTAACTTTAATATTAAAAAAATGAAAATAATCGTCCTTTCGATAGTTTACTACTAAAATATCACAATAATTGTACAAAAACTACACATTCGATAATATACTCCGCCACAATTAGCTTCGTTACGAATAGAAAGCAAACTGAATGGTACCAAACAACGTTTTCAAAAAATGGGTGACTAGGGTTCTGTCTACACATGTATAAAGTACCAAAAAGAATTTTGGTGTATTAGTTCACCATAAATCTGCCAACGGCCTGTATAAGGGCTACTTTAACGTCAGGATAATGGGTTAAGGCCTTTTTCACACGTATACGGTTCCATTGGGTACGGCCGATGTTTGATTCGTTTTCGGTTGCCGTCGACGTGTGTGAACCGACTAGTGCGGCACGTGGAAGAATCTAATAGGCACCGCGTAGCACCGAACTCACCCTCTACACGAATCGGTTTAATGCGGTTTCATAAAGGCGCTAATTCGGGTTAAAGGCACACACAGTAAACGTGGCGTTCACACTTGTACGATTTTGTCACTGTTCAGTTTTGCTTTTGACGTTGACTTGTCGACCTAACTATAAGCTATTTTTAAGTAAAAATGTGCAGTTTACCTCATGTTGGATTTTTTGACTTACCTGAGAGTTACGGCCAACATCTGAACCGGTTGAATACATTCCCTCATAAACGTATTTTTATGTTGAACATGATCCTTTAGCACTAGAAGTAATTCATCAAATGATGTTGTTGACATTCTAAAGTAGTTGTAAAATTTTTCTTTGTTCTCTCTTAATTTTGGAAAAACGGTGTAAAATACTCCAAATTGCAACCGTTTGGAGATGATGGGGTGCTCCCAATAAATCCGAATTTTCCTTCTCCGTCTTTTAATTCTTCTATACAGAAATAACATAACAATAATTTGACTTCTCTCCATGGTGAGTATTGAGCGACTAAATGTTTAGGATATCAAATCCCTGATATGAACCGCGTGAGTGTGAAGAGGTCTGGGATAATCCAAAACGAATCGAAGATGGGCCGAACCGAATGGAACCGTATACGTGTGAAAAAGCCCTTAGGCCTACATTCAGGCCGCTCTAGCATTTACAAACACTTGTTGGCACATATGTATAAGAAATATACCACATGCCCTTTTTTGAGTACAAGAGATGATGAAGAACAATATCTTCGATAAAAATATAAACTTTACTATCACATGCCGTATTCATTCGTACTAATCTCATACCTTATTTTATTTTAAAAACCTTTTTGTGCATAGGCGCGGGGCCCCGCAAAACGCGGGGCGCGTAACATTTGCTAACTCTTAAATTAACTGACTGCGTATCGCATTCTTTGTGAAACATGATTAAATAATTACAAATTAATATGAATAACAAAAAACCAACTGAGTAGTTTCACTAAAATTTCAGTGCTAACTCTTGCTACGTGGCTAATCCGACACTGCCATAGAAAGGAGTCCGAATTCTGCAAATAAAAAACGTCCGCTATATTTTGAAAAAATACGACAGAGTGGGAAACTATGATATTACGACCAATTACGACAAGCAAATCTATGACGTCGATATTAATATCCATTTTGTTTGGTTTAGCAACTAGCAACTTACGTAAGACCCCGTAAGACAGCGTGGGTGTTTTTAGAACCCCTAATTTTAAAGTTTTGCGGACAGATTCTCCATTACCGCCTATTTGAATTCGGACTCCTTTCTATAGTCTCCATCATGTCTCCATGTTCTAGGCCCTGCATCCTAGGAAACGAAAATGTCAGTTTTCAACAATTTTCAATTTAAAACATGTTTGAAACTATTAAGTACATATATTCGTGTTGTTGCGAATTGCAAATTTTCTGAACTTGACTTAAATTTTAAAATTATAATAGTAAAAATGGTAAGAATTACAATTTCTGACGGACGTAACTGATGAAGTTTACATGAATTTATTCAAAATGTTACAATGATTAATGGCTATAAATATTTCATGATCAAGAACACTAATGAATGATATGTAAAGTAAGGTTAAGCCAAGATCCAATACCCAGGATTTGAATTTTGTTTGCTGTTCAGACAAGTGGTATCAGTTGAAAATGGGAAACGTTCTTTCATCAGTAGGCCACTGTGTTTTAGAAATGTTTATAGCTGTAAGTTCTGGTGCTGTTGGTGTTGGCTACTTGTTGGTGAAAGGTTTTCAAAATAATTTCTTCAGAAACATGTTTGCAGCAAGCCTTACTACAGTTTGTTTAATGTATGTTTTTCATAATGATGAGTTGGATAAACCAACAAAAGACAAAGTGGTTTTTATTACTGGCTGCGATTCTGGCCTGGGCTTTTCTATAGCACAACATCTTTGTGAGGAAGGCTTCACTGTAGTTGCAGGGTTTTTGAATTTAAATTCTGAAGGTGCCAATGAGTTACGGAAAATTTGTGGGAATAAAGTGAGATACATTCATTTAGATCTGACAGACAGTGGTTCTATTAATGTTGCTGTAGATAGTGTAATGCAATTTATTGATGAAAATATAAATTACAGTAAGAATATTTTCACAACATATTCAGTTGGTTTTTCAACTTCCTGCAATTTTTAGAACTATGGGCTTTAATAAATAATGCTGGAATAATGGTGTTTGCAGAATTTGAATGGCAGACAGATAGACTTATTCGACAACAAGTAGAAGTCAATTTACTGGGAACATTAAATTTAACAAGAGCATTCTGCCCTCTTTTAAGAAAATATAAAGGTAAATTAAGTTCCATGTATAATGTTATAAAATATGCAAGAAAACAGTATTCTTTTGATAATAAAGAACTTCAGGGCTGTTCTGTAGGGAGACTACGATTTCTGGAGCGCCACTATTTGACAATAGATTTTGATAAATCGACCCAAAATATTACGAAAATGAATAAGATTTTTTGAAATCGCTTCGCTTTTGAGATATTAACTCTTCCGAGATTAAATAGCGGCGCCCTGGAAATCGTAATTGTACCTGTTTCTGCCGTGGTCAGTTTCGGCAGTGAAGATGCCAACTATTAAACGCTGGTACACATACACATTTAACCAAACAATTGCTACAAATGTTTTTAATTTTAAAAGCTTAAAAGCACCATTGATGGCTCAACCTAATGTAACCTAACCGAACCTCCACAATATACGACAGAGTGTTGAAACGTTTATACAAATGATGCTATCGCCTTGACAAAATTGAACTTAATAATTTATACAGGGCATTCAAACATAAATTCTAAAGTTTAAAAACTACAAACACGAATAATTTCGTTTTTTTTTTTCAAATGGCACCTACCATATTTTATTTTTTGAATCGATTCGTTTAACCTTTTTCGATTTACATGCATACTTCCTGTTGTTTTATATGAAAAATTTTGAGTAATTTATCCTGTCCTGAAATCGGACTGCGTGCAATTTGGTTGGTCTGTGGTACAACAAGACCTTAGTGCTAGCGACTTTTCAATGTCTTTTTGAGTATTTGCGACTAACTTATTGTCAAAATATTTAACGAATAGATAAAATAACTAAACAGTTTTTTGATCTCCACCTTTTATTTTAATAAATCTTTACAATTGTTTCACCCTACAAGGGCATCTTCAGAAGACAAATATAATTAAAATATACAGTAATCTAACTTATATACTAATTTAATTAAACGTTGTCGTGGAAGGGGAAGGAATACATTCAACTAATTTATTTAAAATTCTAGATTCATACACGTTTCCCTATATACAAAATTGATTTATAGTTATTACACATTTTTGAATTTTTAACGTTACTAGCATCCACACTGAATGATAACAGAACATTTCTAACAAAATTTCACATAAATTTAAAAATGATTTATTTAAAATTTCCTTTAAAACAAATAACAATTTATCAAAATATTTAGTTAATAATAAGGATAAAACGGATAAAATGAATAAAAGCGGTGTTTAGAAGTTAAATTGTAACACTTGCGAGGCAATATATATAGGACAAACAGGAAGGACCTTCAAAGAAAGATTAAATGAACATGTCAAAAACTAATGAAAAATCATTCTTTATGAATCACATAAAGAGTAAAAAGCATGAATTTAATTTAGAGTATAATTTTAAAATTTTACATTGTTTGGATAAAGGGAAAAAAACTAGACGTACTAGAATCCGTAGAAATCAAAAAACATTTTAAATAAAATCAGAATTTAATGTTAAACAAAATAGAAAACGTGTATGAATCTAGAATTTTGTTATGATAGGATGTGTATGTGTGTGTGTCACCGAGCATGTTTTTTGAGAGGCGGGGATATTGTCAAGGATGGGAATCAAATTATGTAAGGGTTGAAGGAAGTTACGGAAGCGGGTGGGTGTACGCGTAAATATACATAGTATTCATTATAGCTTTCATGCTAGACATAAAAACATAAATATGTAAATCAAATAATATGTACACAGTAAAATGTTAAATATTATTAACTTTTGCGCAAATAATTGAATAATAATAAATATTTGAAGCAATAGAATGGTAAATGCATTATGTAGAATACGTTTAGTATTTAAGGGCGGCCTCTTTGAAATAATAGGATGTGCTCTGCGTCATAAATACTAAAAGTTAAGTTGAAGTATCTTACGATTTTTAGATAAATCAAAATTAAAAATAAACATATGATTTTCGCCATGAACCGCCGATAGGTGCTATGCACTAATAGGAGGAGTGCTATGCACCAGTAAGGTAAGTGCTATGCACCATAAGGGTAAGTGCTATGCACCACCGTGAGGTTACGGTACATAGCGGCCCCTCTGATTAAATTTGTTACAGTGCTATGCAGCATCGTCCAAGCTTTGACGGATAGTATTCATAACAGTAAAAAACGGGATGTGTGGTGAAGGGAAGCAATCAGTTTAAATAGAAACGTTTGCAACAATTTTCAGAGATATGTAACTTTTCTCAAAACAGCATAATTATTATATAGACGATTTAGAAAAAAGTTTGCAAATAGCAACTGAGGTCATGATACTAAATTGTCAACCTGATTATAATTTCTTAAATGCTATGCACCACCGTCCAGTTTGGACGCGTTCAACTAGTTTTAAATAAATTAGTTGAATGTATCCCTTCCCCTTCCACGACAACGTTTAATTAAGTTAGTATATAAGTTAGATTATTATATATTTTAATTATATTTGTCTTCTGAAGATGCCCTTGTAGGATGAAACAATTGTAAAGATTTTTTAAAATAAAAGGTGGAGATCAAAAAACTGTTTAGTTATTTTGTCTATTAAGTATGGATTTCCATAAAGTAAAGGCTGAATCAATTAAATATTTAACGAATCTAAACTCAACTAATAACCTAAGCTAATTATTTTCTGTAATAGAAATTGTTCCTAGTCGCAATAGAATCGCGCATGAATCCTCAATGTTAACCAATGTGCTGAGTAAGTCCTAGCAGAATATTGTCAATTTTTGGTATTGAGACTTGAAAAAGCCAACGTTTGGATTCATAGATAGCGTTGAAGCTGTAGTTGTGCGTGCATCATCGGAACCGAAACTATCCGCAAGAACTATAAGGTCTTACTGTGGTACATACTCTATTCTCGTACATGCGTATAAGCGTCAGTGTATCATCTTTATACCAATTAGAAATATAGTATTCGATATCTGGTAAAAAATAGAGAAAAACCTTTTCAGATCAAGTTGAGGATATTACTAAATTAGCTATATGAAATAGATTATTTTTCTTTTCAAAGTGACGTCAGTTTGTTCTCTAAGAATATGTTCCAGTTAGAATTAGTATACTACTATAACAAAAAAATTGTTTTTATGTCTTAGGAAGAATAATTACAATTACAAGTCATTGTGCACAGGCATGTTTACCAGGATTATCTGTGTATGGTGGCACAAAAGCAGCACTTGCATCATGGAATGATGGTATTCGCTTGGAGTTAAAGAAATATGGCGTTAAAGTAATCAATTTTATACCCGGCTCTTTTATTGCGCAAAGCAATATTATGACTAGTCATCAAAATAACTGTAATGAAATGTATCAAAATTTGAACCAAGAGCAGCAGTTGTTTTATAAAAATTATTTTGTAAAATATAATAGTTACCTCAACCAGTTAAGCAAGCCAAAAACTCCAAAAAAGATCGACGATATTGGACTATATGATGAATTGGAAAAAGCAGTGTTACATGTATCACCTAAAGCTAAGTACATTAATGAGCCATTAAATTATAAATTGTATCATGTATTGTTTAAATGGAGTCCAACATCATACATCCGAGATTTGTTTATAAATCGCTTTATGCAAGTACCTGCATTTGAAAAGTCTGATAGGAACGCAGAATAAAATTTCAAGATCTGTCTTGTTTAAATGAAGTTTATTTTGTTTGTCTTACCTTTATTACATGTACCTTCGCAGATTACTTTCGGCAAATCTGGTTTCCTTCCAATTTTTTCCACTTAAATCCTTACTTTAGTAAGCACTAATGTAATGTAACCAATTTTAGTTATTGAGCAAGGCAAATTAATAATTTAATAAAAGACTTTATTTATAGATTTTAAAAGAACGCCACTTAATCATTTCTTTAAGAATTACTTTTTATACTTATAGTAATTATTATACAAGAAAATAATATTTAATTATACCATATCACATTTTATACCGAATGTGGTTTTGCATCTTCCACACGAATTTGTGAGTTTTGCAAGGGGTCAAAGTTTGGGTCATTTTCTGTTGTATATCTTCCTAGTCTTGACATTATCAATAGCATTACAGTAATTCC